>CM060903.1:677264437-678514437 GCA_030737815.1 Allium fistulosum
ACACGTTTATAGATCATTGTCATGTTCCACTCTTTTCTTTTCTTTTTTAAAAGCGATCACATCCTATCACTGGTAGGTGTGAGAAAACAATGGATTGTTATGAATCAATGAATGAACGATCATCATACAATGATATAGAGTGATCGTTATAAAACGATCGGTAAGGAAAGGTCGCATAGACTAACTTTAAGAGTTTTAAAGGTTTGGTCCATCTTCATATAAATACTTTTCACTTAGCTGCTCCATCTCCACTTCTCATTTCGGCATCGTCTTCATTCGAACCAAAAGAAAAATGGAAATACTTGACCCTTCTCTCTCATCGTTCTAATCGTGATCCAGTCCACCAATATCAAAAATCGCTCCTCCTCCTTCACTTAATTTCCAGTCAAGCATCCTTCTCTCCACACCCATCATTACCATCTTCATCGCTCTAGACCTCGTATGGAATTGAACTCAAGCCACTCCCACTCTTCTAATTTTCTACATAGGTAGGTTGATTTTGATTTATATGCGGATTCGATGGCAAGATTTCGGGTCTGTCGACTTCGTGATGTTTGCTTAGGACAATGAGGCTGATTGATTCGAAGCATGTTGAAGGAAAAGAGGCTCCAGCTGATTGTCTTGGTGATAGTGAAGTGGTTGAGTTGTTGGGAAGAATGATTTGGACAATCGTTCTTGGATGGAAAAGTGGCCTTGGTATGGAATGATGTTTCATAAATTCAACCGATCGTTTTTCAAACGATCATAAAACAGTGGAGCTGAAGACTATTTTGGTGATGGGAATTGAACCTAAGTGTAGGACGATTAGTACTGGAATGATTGGTTAGGGATGGTGCAGCATATGATCAATCATATGGTGACAATTTGAATATTACACGATCGTTTTGGAACGATCAGAAGGAGAATTGGAGTGAACGATTGGAGGGTGCAATGGAGTGAATGATTGGATGGAGGAACGATGTGGCACCTAGCTTGACTAGGGACGATCGTTATGGAACGATCATATATGAATGATCGTTCTAGAACGATTGACTATTCTTTGATGAAACAATCGATTATCAGCAATGAACTTTAAAATGAAATTCAATCATATGAACTTGGACTTAGAGATGGGCTTCGGCCTTGAACACTTGAGTGAGCACATACGACTTGCATATGACTTGAACTACATACTATGACATATACGATATTCGAACTGTGATATGGACAAATGCCTTAGGCAATTCTTTTGAAGCTCATTTTCCTATGGATAGAAAAATCAATATTCGACCTGCTAATAATCGATCTTGAGGCTTAGGCTGAATCATTCCCTAACGATGTAGAGAATCAGTTGAGACATTCAGCAATGACGGCCAAACTTTGAAGTCTCGTCATCTTTTCTACCTTTGATTCTGTATAACTTGTCACTGCATTGCATAACACTTCACCACACAACATTAGCACTCACTTTGCACCGGGGGCACAACTTATTTTATCTAATAATGATTTTTTACTAAGTTCAATAGTAATAGATTCCAAATGTTCAAAACATCTTGCAGCTATGTCCGTTGGGCCATCTTCTCAGCACAGCAATTCCGGTGTCGAGTCGACAGTACGCCTCCTTGTAATCAATCCGAGCAACCAAAAAGCTGTAGTCAACCATTTCATTTATTCTCCACCATTCCACTCTTCCAGTAGAAATCATCGATCCTGCTCCTGACACTTTGGAGGATGCAGTATTCTTAAGTTCCGTAGCCTCGAAGATTAGTGAAGCCGCTCTTCGCCAAATCTGTGAGAGATATGGGATTTCATTTGACGATGTACTGGTCTCGTCACAGGACGATAGAGTTCATAGGCCTCCGGAGGGGTATAAAGCATGTAATAAATTTATGTGTTGGGCTAGATGCATTCCGCCGTTTAACTCATATATCCACGAGGTTCTACATTACTTAAGGAGCCCCAGCGCAACTGCATCCGAATGGCTATGCCTTGCTCAACTGTATTTACATGGTGTATATGGAGTTCTTATATCGCCCTTCAACTGCCGAGGACATTCGATTCATATTCACTTTCAAGCAAGGGACAAAGAGTCTATCGTTTGCATTTCTGGAGTCAGTTAAGAAGTGCCAAATCTTAATGGGTACTCGGAATAAATTAAGCGCTCCCAAAAGCGAATGGTTCTTTGTGCGATGTTCGCCTGGCTTTGCTCGACGGTGGTTGGAAAGACGTAAATGCAATCTTCACTTTCATTCATATGCTTATATTAGGGTCGTATCCTAGACTAAGCAGTTTTTCTGATTTTTTACAAGCACTATTCCGTGGCCTAAAGGTAAACATCTTGAGGAGGCAGTCTCGACTCTTAAGGATGTGCCGCCTGAAGATAGAGATATTGAGTGCCTCCTTATCGATGAACGTCTCATCATCTTTTATTTGATGGAAGAAGGCTCGAGCACAGGGCTATTAAATACTGCTCGAGTTGCAGTAGCAAGACAATAGTCCGTAGATGGTCAAAGGAGCAACCGGGTTGATCCTGTCATGCCCCCAGTCGTGGGAGCTCAGGAGGTCACCAATATAGACGCTAAAAAAACTGAAGGTGACGAGCCCGGTCATGATAACGAATGGTCTAGTCTTTTGGTCATGGTCAGATCCTCATTGATCTAACAGCCCTCGGCACTCGAGAGAGGAAAGAAAAAAAACTTGTCTATCGATTTCCTAAGAGTCGTCTCTCCAATCAGCCTAAGCCATCTACTACCTCTCAAGTTATTCTGGATGAGATTGCTTCTCAACGGTCAGTGAATTCGGCGAACCGCTTGAATCGTTATCTAACTTGCCGGTTCTACACGACATTGAAATTTTTCGTTTTACTAATATGAGTGTCGGTGGGTCGGACTCTCCTAGCAGAACCGATGCAGAAATGCCATCTATTACTAAGGGAGAGGTTACTCTTATGAGCAAAGCTCCAACATTTGGTCCGTCGGGGGGAACATAAGTACACTTGCGCTTCACGACATTGCACTGCGTTAATATTATGCCCTTCAATATTTAAAGTTGATTCACTTCTTGTTCTTTTTTGTAGAAACCATGGTGAAGAAGAGAAATATGATCCAATCTCTCCAGGACTTATCCTGCCAAACTTCGGGCTCACATTCAATCCCGTATGATCAAGGCAATGGTCGCGAATATGATCCAAGTTATCGCTCCAATAGAGATTAAGATTGTCAGGATAGAGGTGACAGAGACAGGTCCACCAATGATAAGCATTGATCAAAATCTAAATCCCCTCCTTCAAAGGGTTCTAAAAAGCAGATTGATTGTCGAGACCTGCCTTTTAATTCTTCTTATGGTCCTTCTTTTGTTCCAGTTCCTCCATAGCTTTTAGTCCCTTCTCATTCTCAGTGACTTAGTGATCGCTGTCGTCATAGCAAGCATGTTGCCCCCACAAGTCAGGTAAGAAAAGTGTTGACATTGCAATAAATGCCGAGGAGCATGAAATCGATCCAGGCACTCACCTGGTCTAGCTCAGGGAAGGGTTTCCGAACTTGTGCTTTGATGGGTTTTTCTTCCCTCCTAATCTAAAAATGGTCCCCCAAAAGGTTCAAAAAAAGACTATGGATTGTGTTACTGATATCCGCAGGCAGTATGATGAGTGGATGAAAGTAGTGGAGAAAATGTCTTAAGTATCTTTTGAATGAGTGGCAGAGATTGAAAAGCTAAAGTGCCAAGAGGCCAAAGATAAGAGGATCATTGAAACTTTAACAAATGAGCTGGAAGCTTCAAGGAACTCTCAAGCAAAGGCCGAGAGAAAAACTGAGACTGCCGTCAAGGTTTTAGAGGATGACAAGACCAAACATCTGGATGAGGTTCAAGTGCTGCATCATTGAAACCATCAACTTGAACTTGGAAAAGACACAACCCAAAAGAGGATAGCTGAACTTGAATAAACTTGAACGTGAAACCAAGGAGAAAGATGAGGTGCAAAAGATAGGTCAGGATGCCTAAGAGGAGTTAGTGAATGTCAGGCTCGGAAGGGATGCGGCTATTGAGAAGGCTAAAAATATTGTTGCCCTCATCCAGCGTGAAGTGGATGCTGCTAAGGAGAAAACTAGAGAGGAAGTAATGAATGAGCTTGGCCCGCTACTTGTTCTCTACAACGCCAATGTTCTTAAGTAGAGAAACCTTTAATGGCTTCGAGATGACTATCCCTATCAGCTTTTGCATGCCTAGGAATTTCTTGTTACCGTAGAGAAGAGGGCGCTCAATGTAGAGGAGATTGATCTGATGAGTTTTGAAGGCAATATCTTACTGGGCGATGAACCCAAAATTTTACATGATGCCCAACTTGTATTTCAACAAGAGCCAGCTAAGGCCTCTCAACATGAAGTGGGTGAAGGTTCCGGATCTGCGCCACCCGATGTTGCATCTAATCTGCCCTATTGTCTTAGTGTATTCTTAGCACTGCCATGGGTTTTTCCACTGTTCCAGGATACAACACTGTTCTAGGATACAACACGGACAAGCCTCAATATGAAATTTACAGCAAGCTTTTTCCAATTCCAAAATGAAGTTCTAAAGGTACTCCAGCTCATCTCTGGAGCCAGACTGAAGAAGATATCTCTTTGACATCTCCCATCATCTAGAAAGTTAGGGTTCCTCCTCCTCAAGAATCCAAACCGAGGCCTAAAGTGCACATAATGGAGTTTATTAAAGTTAAGACCTTGGCTATGACTCAAGATGTTCTAGAAGATAAGCTTTAATATTTGTTGAGCATATGGTGGATGCATTGTTGAGGGAAAGTAGTGATTCGCGCCATGAAATTTCGATTGATGATGATGTCATGATCATGGGTACCTCTAACCCTACTAATGAGCTCAGCCTAAAGGAGTGCACTGAGAAGGAAGAGTCATTGAAGAAAAAGGCTAAGGCAGCCAGTTGACATGGACCCCAATGATCCAGATCCTATCCTGCTTCAAGTCATTCCTCCAGGCAGATTGATTCCCGGGGATGAGATCCCTCATGTTTCTACGGAAGATGTTGTCTCAATCCTCGAATCTAGCAATGTCTCTTTGAAAAGAGGTAGAGGTGGTAAGGGACAAAAGAGAGGGTCGAGTGATAGTTCGAGTGGATCCACCCTTAAGAAATTGAGGAAGGACAAGAAGTCCATGAAGCAGCCGTCGGGTGTAACGACCTGCCTTTTTGGACGTTTTAAGCATATACACACGTCAAACTCAAACCATTCAAAAGGGCAGATTGTTCTGGGGTAAATAAGAAAAAGCAGAGAAAGAAAGAAAAACAAATACAGAATCTCACAGCGGAATGGAAAAATATAATAATCAAATAAACAGTTCATGAAGCTATTTTATAAATACATTTGATTATTCTTTACAACAAAAATCAGAGTTACATAAAATAGGAATAAATAAATAAATGAATGAATGCAGCGGAACAACATGATGTATTGGAATAATTATAATAGATAATAGTAGTACAAAATCTTCATCTTCATCCTCCAGAAAGCAGTCTTCGATAAACTGAAAAGCTCAGACTGACCCGAGCGAATTGAAAAGACAAAACACTCGACTCAGAACTAAAAGATCTTATGTAAGTTAAATCAACGGTAAATAAATATGAGTGTAATGGTGTCGGGGATGTTTACAGGTTTTGACATCTCTTATCCGGTGTCTAACGTGAGTGCAATAACTTAAGAGATGTTTGGGATTTCCATCTCCTAAGGATCCGTTAAACTATCTACTATGTGTTAGGAACTGGAGATAGTGGTTTTGATGACAACAACCTTTGTAACTTGTTTTATTATAACTTATATACTAACACTATTGTCTAGATATATAAGAATGTTATTATGCAAGATATATATAAGGCAGGTACTGATTATTGAAGATTGTACAGTATAAAGATCAAGAATGAAAAAAATCAAATTTGAAGACTCATGTGTATCAGGATCAAGGTTTCAAGATAAGTGTCTAGTTTTGTTAAAACTTCATAATAGCATGGAAATCTTCATTCCAAATTTCATTTGGGATGGAACCCATTTCTACCTTCTTAGTGGCTTACAAACCCACGACAAGTAGCTTACAAACCCACAACAAGTGGCTTACAAACCCACGAACATCCTAGTTTTGTACAAGTTCTCGAGTCCTGATGTGATGAAATATTCTGCAGGAAGAAGCTTGCAAAACTACTTCAAAATGGTTATTTAAAATGATTTTCAAAACTGTTTTTTTAAAATGTTTTAGCTTTAAAAATTATCTTTTCAAATGATTTTCAAAAAGTTGTTTTAGCCTTAAAATATTCTTTGTTTTTGTTTTTAAATAAACTCTTGTTTTAAACTTCGTTTGTTTTTAAACTATCTTCTGATTTTTAAAAAATTCTTTTATAATATACATACTTGAGATTTAAAATCAAATTTATATATACATTCTAAAAATATATTTTTCAACTCTTCTTTATTTTAAATCATAGGAAAATTAGTTTATTTTACTCCAGAATCATTTCATCTTGTTTTCCTTTCAATACAATTTTCAAAACAAATTTTACATTGTTTTTAACTAAGGGATGTCGACATCATGGGATACCCCATGTCGACATGGTGGCCGTTAAATTCAAAAGTTTCAATTTTCAAAGAAGTGTCTATTCGTTTAAATCTCTTCACGAATGGTTATGGCCGTTACTAGTCTATAAATAGCCTTCACAAACGAATTTTTTAACTACCTATTTTCTTATTTTCTTCACTCCTTCTTCTCCACAAAACCATATTCTAAAATTTTCATATTTTTAAGATCGTGCCGAAATTCTGCCGAATTCTCAAGTGAATCAAATTAGAATCTCATTCTTGTTTGATTCTCTACCCTCTCTCGAAGATCAAAGTGCTATTCAGAGTTATAAGATCAATTTGTAATCAAAAGTTTATCGAGTCTCTCTATAAGGTGTGGTTGTGCCTGGAAATCAATTGGGTGATCTTGTGTCCCGTAAATCAAGAGAGTTTGCCCTGGACTCGAAGACAGGAGGGTACCTCAACGCCTTTAGAAATCAAGGATTGTAATCTCGACATTGGTATAATAAAAATATGTACGAGGTGTTTGCCTTGGTGCAGGACTGGACGTAAGGTAACTTCGAAACAGTATAAAATCCGGTGTGTTCTTTCCTTTTATTGCTTTTTATTTACTTTCTGCATCTGTTTTTGATTCTGTGATTGTTCTGTGATTAAGTTCTGCATTTGTTTATATCATAATTTTTAAATTAGTCCATATAAGTCTTAGAATCCATTAAACACTATTCACCCCCCTCTAGTGTTAAATTACCCTTAAGATCCTTACTTCGCACTCCCTTTCACTATGTAGTACAATACGCTATTATAATAGTGTCTATAGTAAAGTAAAGTATTAAAATAGCATTAAGGCATTACTCATATCCCCCTTAACACATTTTTATATATTCCCATAGTCTATACAGATACTGTAAGCCCCACCAAACCGATGGGATACTCAGGGAGCACTCCATAGGTACGGTACAAAACAAACTCGTAGAAGGCACGCTAGGGCATGTGAACACAACACTCGAGGCAATGCCAGGGTAGATATACCAATTGCGGATCCAGACTAGTGGTAACGCATAACAGCTACTACCGCCCACCTTGGAACACACTCCCAAATCAAATCAAGGGGTGGCAACCAAATCAATCATAAAGTAATAGAATGGTATCGAAGAAATGTGTCTGATAGGAGTAATGACCTCACTTGGCCCGGCGTAGCTCCTGTTTTAGTCACATCTAAGCTGACTCAAGGGAGTCAGGGTCATGTAAATACCTCATACAGAATCGTTCGCCAAACCATCCTACTTCATTTCTGGAATCTCCACTACATACATAGTTGTTAAAGTGGTTTCGGTATTAGCGGAGAGTATGACAATATTCGATCCTGGTCTCTTTAACAACCAATGCTTATTTCACACCAGATGGTTCTTTTACATTTCAAAAAAATCAATTCATAATTAATATTCAAAATATCATATTCGATTTCAAACCATATTACTTTCCAAATCATATTCACTTTCAAAATTATCGATAAGATAGGTTAATTAAATCCTCATTCCAAAATCATCAGATTTACTCAAATATGTCATTTCACAAAAATGGTATCAATTTCAAATCCCAACTTAGGTTGTATCATCATCAAGGATTTAAATATAAATACTTCAACTTTACACTGTCTGAAAATTTTGAAAATAGTTTAGATGGTCATAAATAGTTTTTAGTAGTTTAAAATAGTTATAATACTCTAAAATATTTTAACTGATTTAAAATGGTTTAAAATAGATTAAAATAGTTTAAATAGTTAAAATAGTTTAAATAGTTAAAATAGTTTAAATAGATTTAAATTAGATTAAATTAAATTTAAAAATGGTTTAAATGGATTTAAAATAGATTAAATAGATTTAAATTATATTAAATAGATTTAAATAGATTAAATAAATTTAAAATATATTAAATTGGATTAAACAGATTATAATAGATTAAATAAATTAAAATTTTAATTAATTAAAATAGTTTAAATTCATTAAAATAGTTTAAATTAATTTAAAATAGATTTCAAAGTTATATCCAAACATTTTCAATAACTCAATTCCGAGAACTTCATTTATAATTGACACTTCAACTTGAAACTCCAATTTAAATCCTTTAAACAATTCATTAAATCAATTCCAATTTTAGCGTTAACACTCAGATTATCAAAAAGAATTCAGTTTATATAAATCAATTTCTTTTTCAAAATACCAGTTAACTGAATTCAAAATTTTAAAGATTCAAAATTCATTTAATTTAACCAATTCTGTGCCCGTATATAATTTTCTACCCTATGGTCAAGTGATATGGATATTTATCATTTCAATCCGCAATTTACAATTTTACGGTTATATATCATTTCAAACCGCAATCCCAAATTAAATAAAAATCCATAAAATCACTCGAGTCTATCATTTCAACCCATAACGATTTTTCTCTAATCTATAGATCATTCGGGTATGTATCATTTCAACCCATAGGGAACATGCAGTGTTATAACAATTAAAATACAACATCCAGTCATCCAATATCAACAATCAAACATCCATCACAATCATCATCTGAATCAATCAATAAACATCAATAGATAACTGAAAATCAATAACAGGAATTAAATTGACAGTTAAATTAAATATTCAATTAAACGCTGATTAAATGCAATAAAAGTCAAATTTAACTAGAATGACAATTTAAATATACCAAACATCAACCAATCAATTTCTAAACACATCATAAATTTAAATTAACTAACATAAGATAATTTAGTAGTTGTGAGTGAGTTAAAACACTCACCTTTGATTCAAATCGGTTTGAAATCCAAATAAAAGCCCAAAATTCCAATTGAAGAAATCGCGCGTGAATCGAAGTTTATGCAAAAGATATTCATGTTATAAGAAATATTATTAAAATAATAATTGGTACACGTTTTAAAAAAAATAAACAAAGTTTAATACTTACAATTTTCTCAAGATAAGGCTTCAGGCAAAGATTGAAGAACAAACTAAGATGTAGGCATGACATGTAGGAAAAATGAAAAAAAATGAAACTCATGTTTCATAAAAGAAAGCTTTTGAATTTGCAAAAATGAGAGCTTTTGAATTTGCAAGTTCACATTAAAATGATTCAGGGAAAGGAAGATTTGAAATGGAGATCTAAACATAGGAAATGAAGCGGTGACAAAAAAACAAGTGAAGAAACAATTAAAAAAAAACATGAACAATTTGCTGATGAGATTATAGTTTTAGCAAAGAATAATTTGAACTAAATGAATATGAGGAAACAAAACATATAAGAAGAAATAAAGTGATAGGTTATTTAATAATAAAGAAATGAAGGTGGAAGGACAAAAATGAATGTCACGTTTCTAAAATGAAGGCTTTAGGAAATATAGGCTACCAAAATAAAATAAAAAATATGAGGCTGTGGAAGAAGGCTACAGGAAAACAAAATGAAAAGAATTGAAGTGGCTGTAGAAATATGAAATGAGATGGAGAAAACAACGAACTCACATTTTTTTTAAGAATTGAAGGTAGGACATGGTGTAAAGAGGTGAAGAAAGGTTAAATAAAAAAAAAAATGTATACATATAAAATGAAACTTACGTTTGAGAAGATGCAGCTTCAGGAAAACGAAGAAGGAACAACCAAAATGAAGAAACAAACAAAAATGAGGAAAGAAATGAGGCAGGTATTAAATAAAGAATGAAAAATACACGTTTGAATTTTAAAAGATATGTTTACAAAGCAAGCAATACTTTTGGTATAAAATTTCAAAATGTGTGCTACCTCAATTAATTTCATTAATAGAAAACGTTTCAAGGCAAGGCTCACGTGTAAATAAATGAAACTTACAGGAAAACCAAAAGAGGCTAGTATTTAGTAAAAGAAAATAATAATGGAAATAAATAAATGAAAGGGGCGGTTGAAATTTGAGAAGATAAATAAATGAAAAGATTAATGAATGTGAATAGTGGAATATGAAATTCTAACATATCTAAGACTATTCATTACATAAAGAAAGAACAGAGCATTTAATTCAGTTTAGACTGACGTGCTAGGTGAAAAGTTTTTTTTTCTGTTTCTGAAGGGAAATGAATGCATGCATGAGTGAATAATGCATGCAAATGAATTCATGAATTAATGCACATACACATTTCATTTCAAATGCAAAGTAATGTCTCATTAATAATTCAATTTATGGCAAGAAGTGAGAGAACAAATGGAATGAAATATGCAAAAGAGAGGGGTCAACGAAACATGAGATGGCAGCAGAATAAAGTAAGATAATAAATTAATGAGGATGGAAGGATTAGTATACTGCAACAACTTTTGAAATTCAATTTTAAAATGTATATTTCCTTCAATACATTTCATTAACCCCAAATATACACATAAACATATGTTAATTTAACCAATATTTTTTTTACACAATAAATAATATTGAACACACCAATTAACTTAATATTTCTCATTAAAATAATTATTGTATTTTTAACACAAAAACGTAAGTTGTACATATCACTAATAAATTACAATTCACTTCTATTTCTTATTAATGGAAATATTTTAGTTGTTATTAATTCCAATAATTAAATTTCAAAACATACGCTGATTACTGGGAAGATAGTTAATCCAATTGTTTTTCTTTAAATTATATTTCAAACATATCTATTAACATTATTGGTTACAAACATGAGTTAGAAATTTACTTACAAATAATTAATTTCGTACTCTATGCTAAAACACATTTCAAATAAATAATCATATGTTTTTTCCTTTAATAAATTTATTCATTTTATTCTTCATTAACATTTATTATTATAATCACCGTTATTAATTACATTCAAAAAATGTCATTAAATACACCTAACGTATGTTATCATTTTTTTTCTTACTGTAATACATGTTATTAGTAGAAATTCAAATCAATATCATAAACATATCTCTTGACATACGTTAACACAAATAAAATCATAAATTTTTATTTTTCTACCACTTATATTCCTAAATTATATTCCTTATTACAATTAGCCTTTGGTATTCCTATCCATTAATTACATTTGAGATAATGTCATTAAAATACACATTAATATACGTTCTAGATTCCAACCTATGTCATTAATAGAAATTTAATTTAAGATCACAACTTTATATTATAGTTTAATTTGTATCAAAAAAAAACTTAAAAATTACATTCCTAACAATTTTATTCAAACTTTCTTATTTAATTTAATATATTCAAACAATTAAAATATGGGTTGTTACATCGGGTCGGTTTGATGTGTTGATAGCTTATGTTGCTACTCTTTCTCTTTTATTTTGCATGTTCATATGGGTACGGCCCCCGCCTATAATTCTAATTTTTGGGTAAACTTGTACGGCAACTTACGAGTTTAATGTGAATAAAAGTTCTCTTGCTTTCGTAGAACTCTTATGTGTATTCGCTTAAGTGAACAAGCTATTACATTTTCCATTAAATGTACTTGTAATTCGTTGCTTGTTAGCTCAGATATTGATTCGATTCATCGATCTCATAACCACTCTGAGGTCGTGGCCTCGAGTCGTATTCAAATGTTAATTTCGAGCTCTAATGTTACACTGTCGAACTCAATGGTTACGCAATTAAGTTCCTGCCTCTTGTCTTGGGTTGGCAGAACGAATTAGTGGATGGTCGAATTCCATCTCCACTAACTTCATTCTCATCCTACCAAATTCAGGTCTGAGTTGGTTAAGTAGTAAGTGGTTGAATCGCACTTATTTATTTGTTTATACTCATATACATGCTCTATGGACAAGGGTTAGCCCATGGGTGTTCATTCGCACCCGTTAATGTTTGTAATCTGATTTGCACTCTGGGATTTTGGAGTTGCTTGGAAAACTATCGAATTCAATTTCCCTTAGTAAGTCATCTTGCCCCTAAGTATGGGGTTCTATTCAACAAGTGATCGATCGAACCACGATCTTTATCAAGTCATGTTGACTTCATTGTATGGTAGGATTTAGTTGGTCGTATGTCGCATCTAATATGTAATGCAATGGGAGATCACAAATATGAAGCAAAATTCAAAACTTTATTTTCCAAACTAAAAGAAATGACATAATTTGTCTTATTACATATCTGGAAAATCAAATGCTAAAGAAAATCTTAAAATTAAATACAACTGGATGAAAAAAGTAATAAATTAAGTGAAATAGCATCGTAAATGCTCGTTATTCCACGCCCTTAGGAGTGTGATGCCATCAACATTCCCTAGCTTGAAAGTTCCCTCTCCAAGCCTATGTTCAATGATATATGGTCCTTCCCAAGTAGGATTCATATGGATGGGGCAGGAAAAACTAATTTCAAGATGAGATCGTTGATTTCAAATGTTCTATGTCGACTTTAGTGTTGTAGTATCGGGCGACTCGGTGTCGGTGCACAACTACCCTCGAATTAGCTTCTTCATGCTTCTCATCTACAAAGTCTAAAGATTCGAAAAGGAGATCTCTATTCATTCAGGGATCGTAGTAGGTCACTCAATGAAAAGGAACTTTGAGTTCAACAGAAATAACAGCTTTGGAACTGTAAGCAAGGGCCAGTGGAGTATGGCCAGTTACAGACTTGTGGTGGTCCTATAAGCCTATAATGCTGTCGGGAGTTCATCCACCCACTTGCCTCTAGCGTTTTCCAAACGCTTCTTGGGAATGGACTTTATGATTTTGTTTTGAGCTTCAACTTGTCCATTTGATTGACGATAAACAACTGCCGCAAATCTCTTTCCAATATGATGCCGACGGCAGAAGTCTTTGAATTCAACACCGTTGAATTGAATCCCATTATCAGTTATAATCGTTCATGGAAGGCCAAAATGATAGATGATGTTTCAGATGATAAAGTTGATTACTTTCTTCATCGTGATCGTGGCTAAAAATTCTACTTCGACCTATTTGGTGAAGTAATCAACTACAATGATGGCGTACTTCACGCCACCTTTAGAGATCGGTAAGGAACCGATAATATCTATCCCCTATATGAAATATAGCCATGGGCTGACCATTTGTGTGATTTCCATCGATGGAACTCTCGGAACTTTTGCATACATCTTGCACTTGTCGCATCGCCTTGCATAATCAGCAGCATCTCGATTGACAGTCAGCCAATAATACCCGTAACGGAGTATTTTCTTTGCTAGGGTTTGTCACCTAGTGTAATTGCCACATTATCCTTCATGAACTTCCTTTAGGGCTCGTTTTATTTAATCATTTAGCGATACACCGGAGCAGGGGGACAAAAAATCCCTTTTTGTACATAACTCCTTCCTGAATGATATAACGTGAAGCTTTGCGAAAGACTTGTCATTTTTCATTCCTCCGCTCAGCAAGAACTCCATTAGCCAATAGTCTTTAATTGTAGTCATCCTTGACTCCTTCTCGGCCTTTGTCTCTAGTACCCGGTCGATTTCCATCAGTTTATGCTCGGAGCGTTTAGTACTTCGACTAGGATCAGGCTCATTTGTTGTGCATCCTCGGTGCTAGCAAACATTGCCAACGAGTTGGTCTCTTTGTTTTGATCTCGAGGAATGTGTGTAATATCATAGCATTCAAAGTCAGTCAATAGCTCTTCGACTCGAGTAAGGTACGGGACGAGTCATTGTCCTTTAGCCTAGTAATCTCCCCTAAATTGGTATACTACCAATTGTGAGTCGCAAAAGATTTCAAGAGATATTATCCCCAGTTCTCCGGTGAGTTTATGTCGAGCAATTAGAGCTTTATACTCAGCTTAGTTGTTTGTTGTAGGGAAATCAAGCTTTAAAGCATAGCGAATTGACCGATCTGCTGGAGGTACTAGCACAATTCTACCTCCAGAACAACGATCATTGGATGCCCCATCCATATACAACTTCCACCGTATGGTAGGGATTCCAGCGCTCTCTGAGAAAGCATCCTATGCAGTGAATTCTGCTAGAAATTCCACTAGTGCCTATCCCTGGATAGCCCTCCGAGGAAGATAAGTGATATCGAATTGGCTCAGTTTGATATTCCACTGGAGTAACCTTCCAGACGTCTTAAGTCACTATAGGACCTATCGTAATAGCTGGTCGGTGTAAACATTGATAGGATGAGCCTGAAAATAAGGGCGGAGCTTTTGTGAAGAAATCAACAAGTAGTATGTCAATTTCTCTATCTTCGAATAGTTCCTTTCAGCTCCTATTAATCACTTGCTAATATAATAAACCTGTCTCTGGATTTGATTCTCTTCACGAAGCAATATGACACTTATAGCATGTACCGACACGGCAAAGTAGATATACAACTCTTTATGATTTACCGGTTTTGACAAGATGAGAGGTCTCTCTAAGTGGTTCACCAAAGATTGGAATGCGCCTTTACAATCCTATGTCTATTCAAAATTCCTTTTCTCTCTTCTAATCAAGTAAAAGAAAGAAATGCATTTAGCGATGGCTCTAGAAATAAATCAACTCAGGGTTACAACCTTCCCATTTAGGCTCTGTACTTGTTTGATGGTCTTTAGCGCTTGAATGTTGCGAATAGCCTAGACCTTCTCAAGATTAGCTTCGATTCCACAGGCATTAATGATGAAACCCAAGAACTTTCCTGATGCAACACCAAAAGAACAGTTCAGAGGATTGATCTTCATTTTTAATATTGGAGCATATCGAACATTTCTGCTAAGTCTCTAATGTGGTAGCTATATCATCGTGACTTCACTAGCATATCATCCACCTACACCTCCATCATCTTTTCTATCTGATCGTTAAACATTCTGTTGACTAGATGTTGATAGGTCGTTCCAGCATTCTTTAATCCAAGTGGAATCACTTAACAATATAATCCAACATCGGTAATGAGCTGGTGTGCTCTTAATCGGGAATATGCATTGGGATTTGGTTATATCAAGACTATGCTTCCGTGAGAGATAGAAATTTGTGCCTTGTGGTTGAGTCTACCAGCCGGTCGATCCTTAGAAGGGGAAAACTGTCTTTCGGTCACACCTTGTTCAAGTCCAATTAATCAAACCATGTCCGCCATTTCCCATTCACCTTTCTCAGAAGTACAGGATTAGATACCCATTTAGGGTAGAGGGCATCGTGAATAAACCCATTATCTTTGAGCGATCCACCTCCTCTTTAAGAGCGGCAGATCTCATCGGATCCATGCCACCCTTTTTTTTTTCACTGGGACGTGCCTCGAGTCGATATTCAATGCATGGCTTGCAATGGCAAGTGAGATCCTACACATGTCAAAGTGAGTCCAAGCAAACACATCGAGATTTGCTTGGAGAAATCCATCAAGTTCTTTCACCATCGGGGGGCTGAGCTATGATCCAATCTTTAGGACCCATAACGGGTTGTCGTGGCTAACCGTGATGTCAATCGTCAACTCATCTGGTGCTGTCTTGGTCTCTTTGGGATCCTCCTCATCATCCATTATATCTATGTCTATATAGAACCGACCGTGACGCCCGAGCCAAGGCTTAGGCGCTGGTTGTCAATCTCAGTGGCTTGGATGCGGAGAGACTTGTCAACACCCTTACATTTCTCCTTCCATTGAGCATCCCTCAATTTAGCTATGTAGCACACACGTCCGGTCGCCTGATTACCATGAACAACTCCAATACCATTATATGTTGGAAACTTCAAAGTCAAACACCATGAGGCAAGAGCTACTCGGAACTCGGCTAGGGCCGGTCGGCTTGGAAAAGCATTGTATGGAGAGTCAACATCCAAAACAACAAATGGCAAAATCCGCACTCCTACAGCCACCTTCCCCCAACTCCTTGGGCAATTTGGCATAACCAACAGCTCCGATCGCAACACCTTAAAGACATGAATGTGGGTTTTATACGGTTTTAAGCCTTGGGCTTTCATCCTTATCTGATCATAAGCTTTTTCAAAAATTATATTTACGGAGCTTCCACAATCAACCAAAATCCTCTTCATTAAGGCGGGGCCGATCATGGCCGAAATGACCATTGGGTCAATCGTTGGTGCCTTGACCTTGTTCGCATCTCTATTTCTGAACACTATATCATCTGTCATTATACATTGCTGTTTGTCAGAGCTACCTCTTCTATACTTTAACAAAATTCAACATTCACATGCTTGATCTCGCTAGCATAGCGCTCCATCTCATGCCAACTCATATCAGCTAGATGCAGTCCTCCGACTATTGCATTGATTGCTAATCTTCCACTAATTCGCGCAAGCTCCTCAACCCTGTGTAGTGCTTGTCCTCGGTTGCGGTCGGATGTCCCTTGTCCGCCATCCTACGGGGCTTTAACAAACTGCTATAACTTTCTTTCTCGAATCAGTTTCTCGATAATATCCTGAAGATTCCTACACTCATTTGTGTGACCAAAAATTCCGTGAAACCGACAATAGTTTTCGGTTTGTTTTTGCTTCTCCATTGATTCTATCAGAGGCAGCTTTTTGTATTGCACGGTATTGTAGGCAGACAAACAGACATTCTCTAGAGATGGATTCAATGATGTGTAGGTATCATACATTGGAATCCCAGGCTTTCCTCTTTCAGAATCCCTCTTTTGATCTTCGCTCCTACCTTCGCCTTTCTTTTGCCGATTCAGTTTATTTTGGACATTCACTTGAACTTTTCCAAAACTATCACCAGACAACTTTACTGCAATGTTACTCTGTACTCTCTCTCCACTTGGTTCCACAACATTCTTCTTCTTAGAGCATCTGGCTTCCTCTTTCCTCAAATACCGAGCACCGCCTTTGCATAGAAATGCTCCAATGTTGCGGGTGGTTTGCCAGCTAACCAGTCACCAAAATCGAAATATAGGTCAATCCCTCTTGTTATCACCATCAATATTGAATGGTCATTTAGATTAGTAACTTCCACGATGACTGTATGGAATCTCTTCAAGTAATCTTTCAATGATTCTCCTCGAGCATGGATCACGCTGGATAGGGACATTACATCTTTGGAGCGAGTTGCGTGTATACGAAACTGCTCTACAAACTTCATTGCTAAATCATCAAATTTAGAGATTGACCATGGGGTACCTTGTAAACCACATCGTTGCTATTCCAGAAAGAGTAATAGGAAACCACTTGGTTGCATCATCTGCTCATGCGGAATCCCTTTGGAAGTAGTGTAAAAGATATTCTACATGTAAGATATTGTCAGTGAATGGAGTATGGCTTCTCGAGATTCCTCGGTCGTCATTGGTGAAGCCTTATCTCTCTCTCACTAATTATCTAACCATAGTCGACAGGTCCGGCGTTTGGATAGTCGGAGCCAAGCGGTGGTCGTGTTCCACCTCAAGTGTATGGTCCGGTCGATGTCTACAGGTCGTTCCACGCCTTCTTAGTTTAACATCCTCTCGATGTATATCGCGTACATTCACTTCATTGTCATTCCGGGGAAGTAACTGGTCAGCATTTTCTTGAACTCCAATATCCAGATTAATCACAGCATCATCGGCATGCAACCCTGCTATCACTGGTTGGTATCATCCATCCAAAGAACAATCAGTATCGATCATTCAGATGGATCGGCACTGATCAGTGTCGCTCTTTCCAGAATGATCGGTGGAAGGCGGGTTGATGCTTCAGTGCGACATCTGTCCGTTCTACAACATCTGTGTCTGTGATAATCGAACGATGACTAGAACTCTCTGATGCAGAGTGAGAGGCAGGGTCCCTCCTTGTTTTCCCACGCTGTTGCTGACTTAGTTGGTTCATTAGATTGATATTGGCTTGAATTTGCTGATTCAATTGACGACGGCTATCCGCTAGCTCTCTCATCAATTTATGGAATTCAGCTCTTGTAATGGAATCAGCTGGATTCTAGACATCAACTGGATTGGTAGCATTCACATCCACTAGTTGATTGCTCAGGCCTCCTTGCTGGATGCTAGCGTTTTCGTTTCCTTCTGCATTCTGAGAATTAGATCTGGTATTCATAACCATTGTTGATAACTTTACTTAGACTTTTGCAAAACTGAATAGAACAAGCAAGCTTCTTCAAGATGATTATGGATTTCTTTTGAGGGATTTATGCAATCCAGTAACAACAAAGAGATCCGAATAAAATGAGAATCAAGCATTCTCATTGAAAGCACCAAAACGTTTGCACCAAAAGTGGGCACAAACACTCAAGAATAGAATAGTAGAGAAATAAATGAAGAATAATCAAAATTAAACGGAGAGGATATGTAAATAATCAGTAAGAATTAAGTAGTAACAAAGACATAAGAATTTATAGTGGTTCGACGTTGAATGCCTATGTCCACTTTGAAGAATTTGCTTTATTGATCACTTGTAAATCTTATTACAAAGAAGTAATGATAATAGCACTTGATTACAATGGATTTCAAAGCAGCAAGCAGTGTAAAAGATCCTTTAAATGAAGAATGAAGTCTGTATTTATAGGTGAAGACGGCGAAATATCTCATTGGAAATTCGACAGAGGACTCTCCAGATCCTTAGGGGCCCACCAAAACGATCGCAAGTTTCAATTCATTGTTTAGAATGATCGGTGCTGATCTTTCATGGTTGCTCTGATATGGGTGCGATCATCTTAGGGGCTTCTCCATATCTCTAATGTATGCTTCCAAAGTTTGGTGTCATTATAAGTTGTGGTTGGTGAGATATCGACCAATCTTCATCGGTTTGGATCGTTCATGCTGAAATAGTATGATCATTCGTGACCGATGTATACCAATCGTTCATTTTCACTCATCTTGGCATGCGATCATTCATGGGGACTTCCCTCTCCAGTACATAGATTCTCTAAAAGTTTAAAGTGTGTTAGACTTGTAGATCTTGGATATCGATCGATCATCGTTGAATTGAGCTATGGAATCAATACGATACGATCCTAAGTATTGAATATGATTTGTTCGTGATCCATCTTCAGGGAATGGTGCACTTTCAAGCTTTGAGTGTTCTACTGAGTTCACCTTCTGCTTCTATCTTGCTATTGCTTCATGTCATTGTACTTGTTTGATGTCTGGACTTCGTAGTCGTTAATCTGATACATCGATCCTAATGACAATTGAGTCTGTCTTGCCTGATTGGCCAAGATACAGCTAGGCCAAAAGCCATAACATTTACTAACAAAGGAGTTTTAATTCATAAAAGGATTAATTAAATGGAAGAGATTAGGAGTTGCTTAAGAAAATAATCATACTTTGTGTGGCCTGATTTTGATTTGGATGATGATAGTGTTTTGTGTGTTTATTCATTTATGGAAAGTAAATGAAACTTGGTTTTCATTTAGAAACATCTATCTTATACCAGATAGTCAATTAGTTGACCATCGAATTGACCAAAATATGACTTAAGAAATTATCGAATGGCTTCACGATTTCATACCAACAAGAACCCTTAAGGAGGAGTATTGGTATGAAACGTCTCTAGCCTTTACTTGCTTATAAGTGAACTAGAATTAAGTTAATCGAAAATTCATCGATTGGCTTTGGAGAGTTCGGTAAGTGGGGAGAGTGTACTGATACAAGATGACTTGAACCCGAAACCACTTCAAAACCATATACATGATCTATGTTCTGGAAGCAGTTGTGAAGTGGAACGTTATAGAGTTAAACTGTCAATTATAGGGTTAAGTCCAAGGGAGAGGTCAACGTTAACATTTCAAACGATGCTATCCAATGTGACTTTCTATCTTGAGGAGTATTCCAATAGAGAGGACAGCATTAGCATTCATTGGAGGACTTATGCTGGGAATCTATATAGAGGTTCAAGATATCTCAAGATGCTTGAATCCATGTAGTAATTCGTGATCTGTTCGAGATGGTGGAATTCATTTGGGGATTCGTGATCTATTTGAGATGATGAAATCCATTTGGTGATTCATATTCTGTTTGAGTGATGAAGACTAGTGTGAAAGATGCTGAACATAACCTCAAAATCGGGAAAATGACAGAAAATAGAGAAGGGAGATGGCCAAGGGGTTTAGCAATCTCAAGGGTATATTGACTCCATGTCTAGAGATGCTTATCGATATGTTGGTACCGGGAGTTGGTATGGCTCGGATAATTCATCGACGGTGGTCCAGTTATGTTTACCTTAAATTATATCCCATCTAGAGATATTTGTTGCTCCGAAGATAGTTTCTAATCCTTGTCATGGAGTTTGGATTTAGCTAAATCCGAGGAGATCTCCACTGAAAATTCATTATGCGAACACGCTTTAGCGATATTGATTGTATACCTATTATTGTTGTGGCGTTTACACAACAACTATTTGACATGGCTTATATGCTACACCTAGACATTATCTATCATATCACCATATATTAAACCTAATGAGTGGTTGGTTTCTTTGAGGGAAAAGCCGTTATAGGAATCCGTACCGTCTTAATAGTTACTGTTACTTATCACTCATATTTCTTGAGTTTTCTCACGCTGGTTTACCAGACTGATCCAGTTGTTATTTTTTTATATTGCTCGGGTCAGCCCCGTGTATGTTTCCAGATTGATCTTTGGATGCTTTGGAGATTCTAGAGAAAAGTTGGAGTTTTACCTACCGTAGTATCTATTTCTGCTGCATTACTTTGTATGTATTATCAGTATTTGTTAGGACAGGTTGTTATAACTATCAGGGCTGATTACTGTAACTCTAAAGAACTTTGTATCTTAGGATGAAAGTTTGTACTATCTTTTGATTTTATATATATGATCGTTCCGTTGTAAGATTCTGATATTATGTTCCTTCTTCCTTGTTCTATTTACTTTTCTTTTTATTTTACCCTAATAATTCGTCTTTTTAGTACTTGGATGCTCGGCACATGAGTACCATGGATGTATTAGTGTCGACATTTAAGGGTTGAAAAGGGGAGTTTTTATAGGGATTAAGTATTCATAAGTGAATTTTGGAAAAGTTTACAAATAACATTAAGAACAAAGTTGATAATGAGCATAGCTTATTACCCCACAAACAATGAAAATAACAATAGTCCATGTAAGCAGCCTTATTTTGAGCTAAAAGTTTGTAGAGATGTAAATTCTAACTTTGTTGAATACAGAATAAATTGTGTGGAATTTTGCGACTGCAAAGTTAATTCGTCCATAACTTTTGATAGGAGCCAAATTAGAGGCCTATTCTTTTTCTTGTGAATGAATTATTTTCCATAGATATCCAAAATGTTTGTCAAAATTATGATTTGGATCAACCTTTTGTGAGACATTCCCAGTATTCAGCTTGCAACAATCAAGTCTATTATCCTATTTTGGGATTAGCTGTGATAAATTATTAAACATATAAGAAAGTGGGATCGCTTCTTGTATATGTAGTACTTTAAATTTTCATATTGCATACTTTTCCTATTTTTCACCCTTTCCTCCTTTTACAAAAGAAATCGATATTTTCCTTCATTTTGCATAATCCCTACTCGTTTGGTCTCTATTTAATTTTCACAATCAGTTCTATAAACCTCTTTCTTTCGATTTCCAAAATGGTCTCTCCTCTCTATGATGCAAATTAATACGTTGACTCTCATATACAAGTTA
Organism: Allium fistulosum; assembly: GCA_030737815.1. Classification (NCBI taxonomy): domain Eukaryota; kingdom Viridiplantae; phylum Streptophyta; class Magnoliopsida; order Asparagales; family Amaryllidaceae; genus Allium; species Allium fistulosum. The sequence goes on from CM060903.1 coordinate 677,286,489, forward strand.
TTCTCCATTTTATGCAATCATAAACAATTCTACTTTAATAAATCTTTTACTCCTCTATATCTTCCACTTTCTTGAAATTTCACATGTCTTTAAAATCATACACCTTCTAATTTTTCTATTCTAATTTATCATTTATGAGCAGAGATTAGGCAATCCGTGAATAATAACAATCATTAAGTTGGAGATTCCGGCCAAAAGATGTAAAAATTATTTTGATGTTTCTATTTGTTTACACTATTTTCCCTCAATATTTTCTTCTTTTTATTTGTTTATACTTTTTGTAATCTCCACGGATTTGATATATTTTATTATTGCATTTGGATTTCCTACACCTTTCCTGTGCTAAAAAAAATCTTTAAGATTTGATATATCTCTTTTTTAGTAAATAATTTGTTGATTTTAATAATATTCAAATAGATTAGCTTTATCGTGTTTCTTTAATAATGATTTATTGGTTAAATTATTATTTAAATGATTTTTTAGGGTAAATGATATGATGTATTATTTTTTAGCTTTATCTTATTTGTTGAAGCAATTTCATTATCCATTATTGGCTGCAATCTCAAAGATCATTGTACATTCCATGGATCAATCGGTATTAATGGATATTCAAGCATAAGACAATCCATATAGCCAAGCATCATTGTCTCAGTGGTTAAGTGATTCGACTTTGATGCGATAGGTCACAAGTTTGAAACTTGCGTAGCGTGATTCGAACATTTATTGACACATGATTTGTGGTTTATTGTGCCGATGACATGTGTTAGTCCCTGAGGAGTTGGTTTTGATGACAACAACCTTAGAATAGATTATAAAATATAAACACTAACATTACAAGTTTAGATATATATGTATATGCAGGATCTAACCATGCAGGTATCAAGAATGAAGACTGTACAGTATAGAGATTCAAGATATAGAGGTAGAAGACTCATGAGTATCAAGATTATCAAGACTATCAAGAGTTCAAGATTTCAAGGTTAAGTTTGTTTTATTAGGAATATTTGTTAAAACTCATAGAAAGGCACTGACATCTTAATATCCAATTTATTCGTGGAATGGAATCCACTTCGAGCCCGTTAAAGGGATGGAACCCTAAGTAGGATGGAACCTACGAAAATCTAGTGGGACATTGTTTTGTATCCACTAATTTTAATTCAAATGATTTTTCAAAATTATCTTATTTTCAAAATGATTTCAAAACTTTCCTTTTAAAAAGATTCAAAACCCTCCATTCCGTTTTTAAATAATTTTAGCCTCAAAAACATCTTTATTTTCAGAGTCAAAATTACTCCTGATTTTAAACTATCTTTTCAAATAATATATTTAACTTTTAAATATTTATACTTAGATTTAAATATAAAATTATAGTTAAATTATGTATATATTGTTCTTTATATTTACTTATGTATTTCAACTATATTCAAGTATATTTATAAAGTTTAAAATAATTTTAATATAAAATAGAGGTTATTTTCAAAGAAAATCAAAATACCAAAAATCCCTTTGGGATGTCGACATACCCATATACCCCATGTCGACATAGTGTCAGTTGGCTTCAAAATTCAAATTTCAAAAGAAGTGTCTATTCGCCATAACTCTTCACGAATGGACATGACTGTTGTTCTTCTATAAATAGGGGTCAGTTTCAACGAATTTTATATCATATTTTTCTGGCTTTCACTCCTCTTCTTCTTCCACAATTCTTAATACAAAATCATACCATTACTCTGCCGAAATCAACATCGAATCATACTCGATTATATCTAGTGTGATTCTCCATCACTATCTCTACATGATCCAAGTGCTAATCTGAGTTATAGACTTCTTTGTAATCAATCGAGCAAGAAAAGGTGTAATTGTAGCCTTGGAAATCAATTGAGCGAGAAAAGGTGTGATTGTAGCCTTGGAAATCAATTGGGTGAACTTGTTGCCCCGGAAATCAAGTATCTCTACCCAGAGGATTGTTATTCTGGAGGGTGTACCTTGTAGCCTTGAAACCGAGGGTTGTAATTGTTGAATTGGCTTTGAAAGGAAATTCGTACTTAGTTGTGCGGGACTGGATGTAGGGTAACTCCGAACCAGTATAAAATCCGGTGTGTTCTTTCCTTTACTGCTTTTACTTTATATTTGCATCTGTGTTTGATTCTGTGTTCATATCTGTGTCTGATTAGTGTATACATTGTTAACAAATTAAGATAAACTCAAAAAGATTAACAGATTTCTTAAAACACTATTCACCCCCCCTCTAGTGTTAATTCTAGCCTTAAGATCCTTAAATCCGCATTTCTCACATTTGGTATTAGAGCTTTGTTTTCAAAAGTTTCTTAATCTGAATTTTGAAAAGTTTTAAAATGGCTACTAACACTAGTACTGCTATTTCCACCAACACTAGTTCATTTGTAGAAGGTCAGTCTACTGCCAGACCACCACTTTTTAATGGTAGTACCTATGCATATTGGGCATGTAGGATGAAAATATATTTACAATCTGTAGGATTAGAAACATGGAATATCACACAAACTGAATATTCTGAACCCACAACTAATTTTGCACAGTGGACCACTGAGCAAAAGACTGTTGCACAAAATAATTCTAAAGCAATGAATATTCTGTTTTGTTCACTTGAAAGAAATGAATTTAATAGAGTGTCAGTTTGTAAGTCTGCATATGAAATCTGGAAAACTTTGCAAGTAACTCACGAAGGAACAAGCAAAGTTAAACAGACCAAAATTTCCATGCTCACAAATCAGTTTCAGTTATTTAAAATGAATACTAATGAGTCTATTTCAGATATGTATAGTCGATTTCAAGATATTGTGCATTCTTTAATATCTCTGGGAAAGGAATTTTCGGAAGAAGATCAAGTCAGAAATTTTTTGAATTCTCTCACTCCAGAATGGGATCAAAAGACACTTGCGATTGAAAAGGCAAATGACATCAGTACTTTAAAGATAGAAGAATTGATTGGAAATCTAATGTCATTTGAAGTTCAAATGATCGGGAGAAGAGAAAGCAAAGCATCTGAGAAGAAATCAATGGCATTCAATGCATTAACCGATGGATCAGATTCAAACAGTGATAATGATGAAGAGATAGCATTTATGACCAGGAATTTCCGGAAATTTCTGAAATACAGAAAGATGAATAATCTCAAGAGAAACAACTTTAAGAATTCCGGTAATCAGACTACAGTACCAAACTTTGTCAAATGCTTCAATTATGACGAACCAGGTCATATCAAAAGAGACTGTCTGTATCCAGATAGGCAGAATCCTCCTATGAACAATGAACCAGCAAAGAAATGGAAGCATGCATTTACTGCTACTCTAGATGACTCAGACTCGTCCTCAAGTGATGATGATCAAAAGACGGATAATTCGAATTTGTGTTTCACTGCAGTTCACGACTTCGACGAATTCAAAGAAATGGATTCAGAAAAAGGTAAACGTTTACAATATAATTGGTTGAAATTGCTTGCATAGAATTAGTTGCTTGATTGTTTGATTGATTGATTTTGAATTGATATGTTGTTTGAATTTTAAAATTTATTTTCTATTTTTACTATTATTTTATTATTTTATTATTATTATTATTATTATTTTTGACACATTCTGAAATATATTATAAGTATAATAATATTTCAGAAATATAGACATTAATAATAAAATATATATATATATATATATATATGTATATTAGATAACTTAGGAAAATCATGTCATGAAAATTCAAAGGCACATGTCGACATGGCCCCTACCACGATGTCGACATGCCTACCTGAATTTGAATTTCAAATTTTGAATTCAAATGTTTGAATTTCCCTCCACCTTTTCACTTCATTTATTTCTTTGAAAAGATACCTTTTGACCAGAGAATATGTCCTTTGAAAGTCTATTTATTCACTATCTTTTATCATATCTTTTCACTTTCATTTTCAAATTCAAACTCTCTCTTCATATCCTCAAGCTCTCCACTCTCCACTCTAATGGCTTCTTCAAGCAACCCCTCAACCATGAGAATTTCCAGAAAAATCAATGAGCAATTACTCAATGATCCGGAGGCAATTAAAGCATACATCAATTATGCTAATTATGCCAAAGTCCATCCCGGAAAATTTGCTATTTTTCAAGATTTTTCTTCTTATGAAATTGATTCTCCTTTTGCAAACAATGGTGTTTTAAGTCTTATTGACTCATCTCAAAATGATTTTGTTTGCTATTCCAATCTTGTCAAAATCTTCTATCCTAATTTAAACCGTGGTTTTTATAATGGAAATGAGAATGAAATTTGGAGTAGTGTCAAAGGCACTCAAATTGTTTTAAATTGTGATCTTTTGGGTACCATTCTTAATTGCAAAAGCACGGGAATGGATCTTTCTAGTTTTAAAATCGATGAACATGATCGTGAGACATTTCATCATATTTTTGAAGGAGATGAAAACTTTGAATTTAAAAACTGAAACTTTCGTCCTAAAGCAAGGAATGTCAATCTTCTCTTACAACATACTTTGACCCCAAGATCGGGAAATTTTAACAATCCTACCTCAAAAGTGTGCAAAGCACTTTTTGCTATTTTCGGAAACTATGATATCAATTGGGCGCAAGTTATTTTGGATGAACTTCGTCCTAAAAATTTTGAAATGGGAGAAAACACTTTATATCATGGAATTTACCTTACTCGGATTTTCATCTATTTTGGAGTGGATTTCAAAGGTGAAGAATTTGTCTCTAGAAAAGTTTTTAATATTTCAAACATTTCTCTCATGAAAATCCCATATGTTTTTCAACCTTATGAGACTCTTACCGAAAAGGAAGAGCGTTTGGCTCATGAAGAAATGGAAGAGGAAGAAGAAGAAGAAAGGGATGAAATGGAAATAGAAGAAGAAGAAGAAGGTGAAACAGCCTTAGAAAGTATTGAATATCCTTCCAATCCATCCAACAAAACCCTTCTCAAAAACCAAAAGATAATTGTGGAGAATCAACGGATTTTAAAACGATCCGTTAGTAAGAAGTTGGATAACATGTCTTCAAAGATGAACAAGTTCTTTTCAAAAGTTAGTAAGAAACTTGGACTATCTTCATCATCTTCATCTTCTAACTAGATTTATTTTTTAGTATCTTATTGTATTTGTCTTAGTTTGTTTGATTTCGAATGTTCGTGTAGTTCTTTATGTTTAATCATTGTATTATCCTATTATGCAATGAAATTGAATTTCCTTCCTGCATCCAGCTTATTTTATATCTTGAATAAATGTTAGTATAGTATAGAAATATATATACATCATTATTCACAAAATAAAATTATCATCAAAATTCACTATAGTATGTCGACATACCCCTCTAGACTATGTCGACATGTACTGGTCAGAAGTGATTATTGATTTTGAAATTGAAATTGGAATAACTACCAAATGTCTATTCATTTCAAACGAATTTCTACACCTACATATACCCTTTTCTTCTAGAAATCTTCACTGAAATTTATTTTTCATTCTCTATATCCTTCATTTCTTTCTCTAATTCAATTATGGCCAATCCTATTGTAACGACCCTGAAATTCAGACCCAGTTTAATTTTTTTTTAAATCGTTATTTGATGTGGAAATTCAAATTTTCACAAACAATTTCCGTTGCTATCCAAACTTCACATTTGGAATACGTCTTGATAAACATAGGCGTACGCCAAATTTCGTTGAGAAATACTGAAGTAAGATTTGTTCGCGTTTAATTACATATCAGTTCATTTTAAACGTGAAAATTTTATCTGCCGAACTTGAATATTTTTACATGGAAAAAAAATTCTAAACCATCTTCTGACAAAGACGTCATTTTTCGTTTTTCAAATTTCGGACATCTTCAGCTCCGTCGATCTTAATCTTCGGTGATTTTGCTGCATTTTTCACAATGAAAAAATTTCGAATTTTATAATTAAATTGTACCACTGATATCTTTATACCATTGCGTTCGCCTCGTCGCGCTGATCAAAATGGTATATTCGTTTGCATCATTCGGAGTTCGGAGTTAAAAGTTACAAATTGTTAACGGTTTGAAACCTGTCCGTTACACTATTAAACCTGTGTCTATTAGGCTTCACTAGGGAGTGGAATTCGAGGCATCTCCTGATCAGTAATTACTCCTTGAAACTCCAACAGTCTTTTAGTGTACCAATACAATCAATTAAAGACTTTTTCAATTCTGTACTATTGCGTATAAACCAGGCTTCAATTCATAATTCACTGTTTAGCATTTCATTCCTCTGGTTCGTTCATACCTCCTTCTTCCCCTTCTATTATGTGTTCTTTTTTTTTTCTTTTTTTTTTCTATTTATTTCCTTTGCAAAGAAACCCACTGCAAATCTACCACCTCCCAACAGCCCAATCCTCCACCACCAGTCTCCGCCCTCCGTGCCACCACCCGCCTGCACGCGCCTGCCCAGTTCCGCCCAGACCCCACCCCGCCTCCCTCCGTCCCCTTTCCCAGTCCTCCGCCAGCGAGCCACCCCGTCCCCTGACCTCCGCCATTCGCCAGCCCCACGCCACTGCCGTCCTCTTTCCGCGCCCAGTTCCCAACCACTCAGCCCGTTCCTACCCAGTCCCCTCTGCCCAGTTCCGCCAGACCCCACACCGCCTCCCTCTGTTCCAGCCCAAGTTCCGCCTCCCACTGCCCGCGCCTGCACCCGGTCCACAGCCCTCCGCCTGCCAGACCCACTCGCTCGCATCCAGCCCACTGCCTCCCACCAGCCCGCCTGCCCATCCCCTACCGCTCTGCCCAGCGCTCTGCAACCCACGCCCAGTCCGCTTTGTTCAACCAGCCATCACCCGAGTCCAGCCAGCACTGCTCACGTCCGCCTCGCCTTGGCCACAACTGAATTCCGTGGCATTTCCGTTCATATATAAGTCTATATATGAAACTGTATATTTCATAGCAGTGTAAATTTTTAAATTCTAGTTGCTCACATACAGTGTTTTACTGTGTTTGTTCCAACTACTGCTTCGGAGATTTAGGCTTCCACTCAGCTTGACGATTCGATCTAGTTCTTTGTTTGGTATGATTATATTTGAATATATATTGTATTGAACAAGATTGTAAAATTTAATTGTTGTTTGATTGCAGTTTGTGTTCGCCTTTTGTCGTACTTGTTAGTGCCTCTTATCTATTCATCTTCGTGCTTCGTCGTCAAATCTCTAACCACGCAAGGTGAATATTTTCTATTCACGACTCAAAAATCTATTATACTAGGATAATTAGATGTTGGATGTTATGAATGTTAAATTGGACGTTAAATGAATTGAATGTTAAAAATTGAATTGTAGTAGTATGTTAAATAGTATGACACTAAATTTGCTATGTGATATTAAATTTGTTGTTACTGTAACTGGTAATAAATTTGAACTGAATTCGATATAGAATAGATATAAAATTTGAATGACATATGTTAAACTTGACCCCTTATATGATGAATATTGAATAATTAAATTGACCCTTTAAATTGCTTGACACGTAGAATTGATAAATGTCACTTTGGACTATTGAACGTATTGAATTAACCGTTGTAATTGAAATTGAACGACCAAGTGAAACTGAAATGTTATAATCTTTAATCTACATGAAATGATAGTGTAGATTCTAGAAATAGTTATATTAATTGGCGTAAATAACAAACGCGAATTAATACGACTATTTCGGGATTATTTGAATTGTTGAATTGTTGCAAATGGATGCTATTGCTTGTTTATTTACTTTGACACCATCCCTGCTATCACACTGCAAGTTCCCTTTGTATGTTTTGAATTTGAATTTAAATGTAATCGGGTTAAAATGATAAATACCCAATTGAATGAATTGGCCTAGGATAGATAATTAAAATAAGAAACCGAACGGTCAACAAAGAACATTTTGAAATTGAGACTTATTCGGAATTATGGAACGAACTTAGAAAACTGTATTGTAATTTGGTAACGTAAATACAAATAAAATGATTTTATTGAATTGAATATATAAATTTGTTTTGAAATATAAATAAAATGATTTTATTGAGTTGAATAAATAAATTTGTTTGAAATATAAATAAATTGATTTTATTGAATCGAATAAATTTGTTTGGAAGTAAATAAAATGATTTTATTGAATGAAATAAATGAACTTGTTTGAAATAAATAAAAATGGATTTTATCGAATTAAATAAATTAGATTTGTTGGAATAAAGAAATAAATTGAAATAAATGAGAACGAATTAATGTAATGAATTGAAACGGATTTGTAAATTTATTTATTTAAACAAAGTGTTTGACAAAGTTAATCGAAATGAGATTTAAGAAGTAAATAGGTTAGAAGATAAAGTGATTTAATTTCGAGTTTTGATAAATAAATAAACGAAGTTTTGACAAAGTGAATGTAGTAAATGAAATTGATATAGTAATGAACCTAGGAATGTAAATACGGATTTAAAGAATAAAACTTGATTTAATTTGCTGAACTAAGATTGACTATTTCATGTAATCCATAAATTTGAGTTGATTTAATAAGTGAAATGTTGATTTAACATGAATACTTAAATTTTGATAACTAAAGGGCTTGAACTAGAATTTCTTTTCGGAATATGATTTTGTAATTAAAACGAATCGAATTTTGAAATATCAAATTTGGAAGTCAAATTTGCAACTTGACCTTTGGATTTGATTTGTTTTAACTTTAATAAAAAGTTGACTGTTGGGTAATTAATACGTAGTTATTAAAGAGTCCGGGATCGGATTATGGACATACTCTCTGTCGATACCGAAAACCACTTTAATAACTAATATACGCGAAGTGTTGATCCAGAATGAAGTGGATGGTTTTGATGAACGCGTTGACTGAAGAAAGAGAACGATTTTGGATGACCCCTGACATGACTAAAACAGGAGCCGCGCCGGGCCATTGAGGTTCGCTACCTCTAGCGGACACACTTCTTCGATACCTTATCTATTACTTTTGTGATTCGATTTGGGTGCACCCCTTGATTTGGGAGTGTTGTTTCGCGGTGTTGGGATAGTAGCTGCTATGCCCAACATCAGTCCGGATCACGCAACTACTAGTATCCTAGTTGGTATCGCCTCATGTACCTTGTCATACTGATTATCCTATTCGAGACCACTACGATTTTGATTTGTACCTTTAGTATATGGATTGCCCTCTGGTGACTTCCGGTTTTGGGGAAACTACGGTCTTGTATATGCTTTTGGGAATAAACAGGTTAAGAGGTGTATGGGCCCTGCTTAACCCTACTTTGATATCTTACTTTATGGATTAGACATTATCTATTTAGCGTATTCTGTAGGTAGTTTATCGATCCCTAAATGATGTTTATATTCACCTTTGAGTTATGGACTTTATTATATGCATTGATTATCCTGTATAAGATTTTGAGTCCTGACTCGAGTGTTTCTTTTGCATATGCTCGGGTCAGTCTGAAGATATTCCGTTGCTGGTCAAGGTTGGTCGAAGATGCTGAAGGCTTAGCTTTTATCTATATCATTTTATTTTCAGTATTTGATGTACTTATGTATTGGACATCTTGTATCTCTTTCAGTCGCTTTATGTTGAGACATTGTTGTATTCTCTGTAGTAGCTTCATGAACTACTATTATGACGATGTATTTTCCGCTGCATTATTCTATGACTGTTCTGAGTCTGTGATGTTGTATTGATTCTCATCTACATTTATGTACTTATAATCCCATAATGTTCTGTGTTTTGTATTATTTAAGTTGACAAATGTGGATTATTGTCAATTTAAATGGTCCAAATATACGGGATGTTACAGTTGGTATCAGAGCTCTGGTTTTCCCAAAAAAAAACCTTAGTTCGGGATTATAAAGAAACTCATTAGAGATAGAGTAGCAATACTCTAGAATGAGGAGAATCGATTCAATATCCAAATCCTTTCAAAAAATTCAAGCTCCTTTGATTCGTTGATTAGTTTTCTTAGCATTCTATTATCTTATCTTTGGTTCTAAATCTCTTTTGGTATTTCAGGATGAGTACCAGAAGAAATGTTAGAGGTGGAAGAGGCAATGGTCCTGCCCAGGCTGCACCTGCCGCTCCAGCTCCTGTCAAATTCACTACTCTTAGCAAGGAGTATTCGCAACTGGGAGGTACTAAGTTTTCTGGATCCGAGAACATCATAGAGGCTCAGCAATGGCTTAAGAGTTTGGAGAAGATATTTTCTGGATTGGAAATTACTGATGCTCAGAAGCGTCAGCTTGCTGCTTGGCAACTCCAAGATGCCGCACAAGATTGGTGGGAATCCGTTACTTCTCGTATCGAGGAGGACACCATCACTTGGGCCCAGTTTAGGTATGAATAGTTTGGATTCTAGTGGTTTAAATTCTTCCTTCTATCTTTGAAATGTTATTCATCTTGTCTATCTTTGATTAGGGATACCTTCTCGGCACAATGGATGCCAGCTGCTGGGAAAACCCAACTTTATAGAGCTTTCATGGATCTTAAGCAAGGCAGTATGACTATTTCTGAGTATGAGAGGAAATTTAATGAACTCTCCAAGTTTGGACCGGGTTTGATTGATACACCACTTTTGAAGAACGAGAAATTCATTTTGGGAGCTAGACCGGAATATTATGACTTGCTTACCGGACACATTCGCTCCACTTTCACAGAGCTTATTGATTTTGCTCTTAGATATGAGGCGAAGCCTAAGGGATCCACTGCCAAGGCTGCCCCTACTCAGCCCTCTTCTAGCCAGCCCGGGAAGAGGAAGATGAACTCTGATCAACAAAAGAAAGCTTGGCAGAAGACTACAGGATTGGGATATGCTCAGAAAAGCCCTATCGATCTTGCTAATATCACCTGCTTCAAGTGCGATAAGAAGGGCCATTATGCTAATAGCTGTCCATCTACCGGAGCTGCTATCCCACCACCTTCTACGACTAGGAAAGATTTATGCTATGTCTACCTCCAGCCGGGTCATTTCAAGAAAGAATGCCCAATGTATAAGCGTGGCACACCATCTGGAGTATTTGCTATCACCACTCCTACACCACCTCCACCACCTGCTCAGGATGACCAAGGTACCTTACGAAGTACTTTTTCTTTACATGATTTACCTATTAGGGTATTATTCGATACTGGTGCTTCTCATAGCTTCATATCTATTGATCTCTGTAATAAGCTCATATTAGAACCTACTCTTGCTACTACTTCCTTATGCGTCTCCAACCCTATTGGAGGACTTGCCAACCTCAGTAGAATTTGTAAAGAGGTCGTGCTCTTATATGGAAGATATCGATTCACTTGGGATTTTTATGTGCTTGGCTTCGCAGCATTTGACATCTTGTTAGGTGCTAATTGGTTAAGAAAATTCGATGCTGTTATTTCTTGCAAAGCTCGTTCTGTTTCTCTAGTCAATGACAAGGGCCTACCGCTTGTCATTGAATGCAAATCACCTCAGAAATATGCCGGAAGCTTCATATTCTCTCTTGATGCTCATCCGGATGATCTTAGTACTACACCTATTGTTCAGAAATTTCCCGATGTATTTGGAGAGGTTAACTCTCTACCGCCCAAACGGGAAATCGATTTCCGTATTGATCTTATTCCTGGAGCTACTCCCGTAGTTCTCCCACACCGAAGGATGGCTCCTAAAGAAAAAGCTGAACTAAAAACCCAAATTGATGATCTATTTGCTAAAGGTTTGATTAGAAGAAGTTGCTCTGAATGGGGCGCCGCAGTTGTATTTGTCACAAAATCAGATGGATCTCTTCGCATGTGTGTTGATTTCCGGGAACTGAACAAACGCACTCTCAAGAATCGTTATCCGATGCCTCGCATCAACGATTTATTTGATCAGCTCCATGGAGCTAAAATTTTCTCACAGCTTGATCTAGCCACTGGATTCCACCAACTCAGAGTTGCTGAAGATAGTATCCATAAGACAGCTTTCCGTACTGAGAATGGATTCTATGAATGGTTGGTTATGCCATTCGGTTTGACCAACGCACCTGCTTATTTCGTTGACTTGATGAATCGAGTTTTCCGTGATGTGCTTAACAAGTTTGTTCTTGTTTTCATTGATGATATTCTCGTCTTCTCCGAAGACAAGAAGGAGCATGATACACACCTTGCTTATGTTCTGGAAACTCTCCGAAATCATCAACTTAGGGCCAAATTCTCTAAATGCCACTTCTGGCGAGATGAAGTGAGATTCCTGGGTCACATAGTTTCTGAAAATGGAATTTCGGTCGATCCAGCTAAGATCGCCGTAATCAATGTAAGTTCCACCCTATTCGCTATTTCTATTCAATTCCTCTTATCACTTTCTAATTTGAAATTTTTCTACAGGATTGGGAGACTCCTAAAACTCCTACAGATATTCGTAGTTTCTTGGGTTTAGCCGGATATTATCGCAGATTTATTGAGCACTTTGCCCGGATTTCTGCCCCACTTACTGCTTTAACTCGGAAGGATGTTAAGTTTATTTGGAGTGAGAAGTGCGAATCAGCTTTTAATGAGTTGAAGCACAGGTTAACTTCGGCCCCAGTTCTTGCAGTCATCGATGGAAGTGAAGGATTGACTGTTTATACAGATGCTTGCCGAGAAGGTTTAGGCGCCGTCCTTATACAAAATGGAAAGGTTATTGCTTATGCTGGCCGTCAGTTAAAGACTCATGAATTAAACTATGCCACACATGACCTAGAGCTTCTTGCCGTTGTATTTGCTCTGAAACTATGGAGGCATCATCTTTTGGGAACAAAATTCGAATTATTCACTGATCATAAGTCCTTGAGATATATCTTTTCTCAGAAGGATTTGAATCAGAGGCAAGTCCGATGGCTCGAATTTTTAGCTGCATATGATCTTGATATCACTTATACTCCTGGGAAAGCAAATGTTGTAGCCGATGCATTAAGCCGTAGCAAAGCATTGTCTTGCTGTAATGTTGTTGAAGGCATGTTATTTCAGCTTGTCATCTCTCCATCTCTTATGGATCGCATTAAAGCTAAACAATATGAGGACACTTTGCTCTATCGTATGAAGGAGTTAGTTCTTGGTAGAGTTGGAAATACCGACAAAAAAATTGGAGCACAGATTGATAGTAATGGAATTCTAAAGATCGACAACCGTATTTGTGTTCCTAATGTCGATGGACTGAGGCAAGAAGTACTTAGGGAGAATCATCAGTCATCACTTTCACTTCATCCCGGTGTCACTAAAATGTATCGTAATATGAAGCGTTTATATTGGTGGAGTGGGATGAAGAGAGATATTTCTATATATGTCAGTAGATGCACCACTTGCCAATAAGTCAAGGCCGATCACCAGAAGACTGCCGGTTTGCTTCAACCGCTGGAAATCCCTTGTTGGAAATGGGATCATATTTCTATGGACTTCATTGATGGATTACCAAGGACCAGAAAAGGTAATGAGAGTATATGGGTGATTGTTGATAGATTGACAAAATCTGCTCACTTTATTCCTGTTAAGACCACTCGTACTGCTTCGAGTTTGGCAGAGATATATACGAGAGAGATTGTTAGACTTCATGGGGTTACATCTAGTATTGTATGCGACCGAGACCCTATATTCACTAGTAAATTTTGGAAGGCTTTTCAAGACGTCTTGGGCACTAAACTGAATCTGAGCACAGCTTATCATCCTCAAACGGATGGCCAAACTGAAAGGGTAAATCAGGTTTTGGAGGATCTGCTCCGAGCTTGCATCATTGATTTTGGTGGATCTTGGGAAGACCATCTCCATTTGGTTGAATTCACCTATAATAACAGTTATCAGGTAAACCAAAATTTCAATTTGAATAAGTAAATCTGAATTAAAATTTAACCACCTTTATATTCAGGCAAGTATCGATATGGCACCGTTCGAAGCTTTATATGGACGGCCATGCAAATCGCCAGCTTGTTGGATCGAACCTGGTGATCGATTAATTCTTGGCCCGGATATGATTATGGAAGCATCCGAGAAGGTTAATGAAATCAGAAGGAAAATGAAGACCGCACAGGATAGACAGAAGAGCTATGCAGATAGGCGTAGAAGAGATTTGGAATTCCAGGTTGGGGATGTGGTATTTCTGAAAGTATCACCTTTGAAGAATGTTATTCGATTTGGTCGTAGAGGGAAGCTTGATCCTAGATTTGTTGGACCATTCCCTATCACCGAGAGGATTGGTACACTTGCTTATAGAGTTGCCTTACCAGAGAAATTTGAGGGCGTGCATAACGTTTTCCAATTTTTCACATCTTCGGAAAGTCATGCACGATCCATCTATGGCTATTCCTACTGCTCAGTTAGAAGAGGTGAATATTCAGCCAGATTTGACTATCGAAAGGAGACCACTTCGTATAGTCGATAGAAGTACTAGGTAGCTCAGAAGAAAGTCCGTTAACCTAGTCAAAGTCCAGTGGAGTCCCGATGACCGAGACTGCACTTGGGAAACAGAGGAGAGTATCCGGGATTCTAATCCAGAATTGTTTGTTGGAGGTAAATTCTATTTTCAATCTATCTTTATTGATAACCTATTCTATATCCATCATATGTTTTCTATCTATTCTTCTACTCAGTATCTCGTTCCTTTTCGAGGATGAAAAGTTCTGAGTGGGGGAGAATGTAACGACCCTGAAATTCAGACCCAGTTTAAATTTTTTTAAAATCGTTATTTGATGTGGAAATTCAAATTTTCACAAACAATTTCCGTTGCTATCCAAACTTCACATTTGGAATACGTCTTGATAAACATAGGCGTACGCCAAATTTCGTTGAGAAATACTGAAGTAAGATTTGTTCGCGTTTAATTACATATCAGTTCATTTTAAACGTGAAAATTTTATCTGCCGAACTTGAATATTTTTACATGGAAAAAAAATTCTAAACCATCTTCTGACAAAGACGTCATTTTTCGTTTTTCAAATTTCGGACATCTTCAGCTCCGTCGATCTTAATCTTCGGTGATTTTGCTGCATTTTTCACAATGAAAAAATTTCGAATTTTATAATTAAATTGTACCACTGATATCTTTATACCATTGCGTTCGCCTCGTCGCGCTGATCAAAATGGTATATTCGTTTGCATCATTCGGAGTTCGGAGTTAAAAGTTACAAATTGTTAACGGTTTGAAACCTGTCTGTTACACTATTAAACCTGTGTCTATTAGGCTTCACTAGGGAGTGGAATTCGAGGCATCTCCTGATCAGTAATTACTCCTTGAAACTCCAACAGTCTTTTAGTGTACCAATACAATCAATTAAAGACTTTTTCAATTCTGTACTATTGCGTATAAACCAGGCTTCAATTCATAATTCACTGTTTAGCATTTCATTCCTCTGGTTCGTTCATACCTCCTTCTTCCCCTTCTATTATGTGTTCTTCTTTTTTTTTTTTTTTCTATTTATTTCCTTTGCAAAGAAACCCACTGCAAATCTACCACCTCCCAACAGCCCAATCCTCCACCACCAGTCTCCGCCCTCCGTGCCACCACCCGCCTGCACGCGCCTGCCCAGTTCCGCCCAGACCCCACCCCGCCTCCCTCCGTCCCCTTTCCCAGTCCTCCGCCAGCGAGCCACCCCGTCCCCTGACCTCCACCATTCGCCAGCCCCATGCCACTGCCGTCCTCTTTCCGCGCCCAGTTCCCAACCACTCAGCCCGTTCCTACCCAGTCCCCTCTGCCCAGTTCCGCCAGACCCCACACCGCCTCCCTCTGTTCCAGCCCAAGTTCCGCCTCCCACTGCCCGCGCCTGCACCCGGTCCACAGCCCTCCGCCTGCCAGACCCACTCGCTCGCATCCAGCCCACTGCCTCCCACCAGCCCGCCTGCCCATCCCCTACCGCTCTGCCCAGCGCTCTGCAACCCACGCCCAGTCCGCTTTGTTCAACCAGCCATCACCCGAGTCCAGCCAGCACTGCTCACGTCCGCCTCGCCTTGGCCACAACTGAATTCTGTGGCATTTCCGTTCATATATAAGTCTATATATGAAACTGTATATTTCATAGCAGTGTAAAATTTTAAATTCTAGTTGCTCACATACAGTGTTTTACTGTGTTTGTTCCAGCTACTGCTTCGGAGATTTAGGCTTCCACTCAGCTTGACGATTCGATCTAGTTCTTTGTTTGGTATGATTATATTTGAAATATATATTGTATTGAACAAGATTGTAAAATTTAATTGTTGTTTGATTGCAGTTTGTGTTCGCCTTTTGTCGTACTTGTTAGTGCCTCTTATCTATTCATCTTCGTGCTTCGTCGTCAAATCTCTAACCACGCAAGGTGAATATTTTCTATTCATGACTCAAAAATCTATTATACTAGGATAATTAGATGTTGGATGTTATGAATGTTAAATTGGACGTTAAATGAATTGAATGTTAAAAATTGAATTGTAGTAGTATGTTAAATAGTATGACACTAAATTTGCTATGTGATATTAAATTTGTTGTTATTGTAACTGGTAATAAATTTGAACTGAATTCGATATAGAATAGATATAAAATTTGAATGACATATGTTAAACTTGACCCCTTATATGATGAATATTGAATAATTAAATTGACCCTTTAAATTGCTTGACACGTAGAATTGATAAATGTCACTTTGGACTATTGAACGTATTGAATTAACCGTTGTAATTGAAATTGAACGACCAAGTGAAACTGAAATGTTATAATCTTTAATCTACATGAAATGATAGTGTAGATTCTAGAAATAGTTATATTAATTGGCGTAAATAACAAACGCGAATTAATACGACTATTTCGGGATTATTTGAATTGTTGAATTGTTGCAAATGGATGCTATTGCTTGTTTATTTACTTTGACACCATCCCTGCTATCACACTGCAAGTTCCCTTTGTATGTTTTGAATTTGAATTTAAATGTAATCGGGTTAAAATGATAAATACCCAATTGAATGAATTGGCCTAGGATAGATAATTAAAATAAGAAACCGAACGGTCAACAAAGAACATTTTGAAATTGAGACTTATTCGGAATTATGGAACGAACTTAGAAAACTGTATTGTAATTTGGTAACGTAAATACAAATAAAATGATTTTATTGAATTGAATATATAAATTTGTTTTGAAATATAAATAAAATGATTTTATTGAGTTGAATAAATAAATTTGTTTGAAATATAAATAAATTGATTTTATTGAATCGAATAAATTTGTTTGGAAGTAAATAAAATGATTTTATTGAATGAAATAAATGAACTTGTTTGAAATAAATAAAAATGGATTTTATCGAATTAAATAAATTAGATTTGTTGGAATAAAGAAATAAATTGAAATAAATGAGAACGAATTAATGTAATGAATTGAAACGGATTTGTAAATTTATTTATTTAAACAAAGTGTTTGACAAAGTTAATCGAAATGAGATTTAAGAAGTAAATAGGTTAAAAGATAAAGTGATTTAATTTCGAGTTTTGATAAATAAATAAACGAAGTTTTGACAAAGTGAATGTAGTAAATGAAATTGATATAGTAATGAACCTAGGAATGTAAATATGGATTTAAAGAATAAAACTTGATTTAATTTGCTGAACTAAGATTGACTATTTCATGTAATCCATAAATTTGAGTTGATTTAATAAGTGAAATGTTGATTTAACATGAATACTTAAATTTTGATAACTAAAGGGCTTGAACTAGAATTTCTTTTCGGAATATGATTTTGTAATTAAAACGAATCGAATTTTGAAATATCAAATTTGGAAGTCAAATTTGCAACTTGACCTTTGGATTTGATTTGTTTTAACTTTAATAAAAAGTTGACTGTTGGGTAATTAATACGTAGTTATTAAAGAGTCCGGGATCGGATTATGGACATACTCTCTGTCGATACCGAAAACCACTTTAATAACTAATATACGCGAAGTGTTGATCCAGAATGAAGTGGATGGTTTTGATGAACGCGTTGACTGAAGAAAGAGAACGATTTTAGATGACCCCTGACATGACTAAAACAGGAGCCGCGCCGGGCCATTGAGGTTTGCTACCTCTAGCGGACACACTTCTTCGATACCTTATCTATTACTTTTGTGATTCGATTTCGGTGCACCCCTTGATTTGGGAGTGTTGTTTCGCGGTGTTGGGATAGTAGCTGCTATGCCCAACATCAGTCCGGATCACGCAACTACTAGTATCCTAGTTGGAATCGCCTCATGTACCTTGTCATACCGATTATCCTATTCGAGACCACTACGATTTTGATTTGTACCTTTAGTATATGGATTGCCCTCTGGTGACTTCCGGTTTT
This sequence comes from Allium fistulosum, assembly GCA_030737815.1. Lineage (NCBI taxonomy): Eukaryota > Viridiplantae > Streptophyta > Magnoliopsida > Asparagales > Amaryllidaceae > Allium > Allium fistulosum. The sequence goes on from CM060903.1 coordinate 677,304,751, forward strand.
GGGGAAACTACGGTCTTGTATATGCTTTTGGGAATAAACAGGTTAAGAGGTGTATGGGCCCTGCTTAACCCTACTTTGATATCTTACTTTATGGATTAGACATTATCTATTTAGCGTATTCTGTAGGTAGTTTATCGATCCCTAAATGATGTTTATATTCACCTTTGAGTTATGGACTTTATTATATGCATTGATTATCCTGTATAAGATTTTGAGTCCTGACTCGAGTGTTTCTTTTGCATATGCTCGGGTCAGTCTGAAGATATTCCGTTGCTGGTCAAGGTTGGTCGAAGATGCTGAAGGCTTAGCTTTTATCTATATCATTTTATTTTCAGTATTTGATGTACTTATGTATTGGACATCTTGTATCTCTTTCAGTCGCTTTATGTTGAGACATTGTTGTATTCTCTGTAGTAGCTTCATGAACTACTATTATGACGATGTATTTTCCGCTGCATTATTCTGTGACTGTTCTGAGTCTGTGATGTTGTATTGATTCTCATCTACATTTATGTACTTATAATCCCATAATGTTCTGTGTTTTGTATTATTTAAGTTGACAAATGTGGATTATTGTCAATTTAAATGGTCCAAATATACGGGATGTTACACCTATTCACAATCTATCTGAAAATCTTGAAGAAACACTCAATTCATTCAAGAATATTCTCTCTATCATCCTCCATAATCAACGTCACTTAGAATTGAGTCAAATGCAAATGATCAAGGAACAAGAGAGACATTTCGATGCAATTCGTTGGATGATTTCCTCCCTGCACAAGGATGATAATGAAGCACATCCTCCCGTTTCTCTATCTGTTGATAATGAGAATTGGGATGCCATCAAACAAGACCCTATCTTTGGAGAAGAAGGATGTGTTGATGTTCCTCGTAACGTTTAATTGTCTCTTTGATTTGTCTGAATTAATTTGTTTGATTTGGTTTGATTTGATACTTTGTGTGGATTGATTTTATTTGGTTTGAATTTTGATGTGTGAAACATATATATATACACTAAAATTAATATAGTTTTTAATTAAGTTTATTATGCTCATAAGTATCATTATTTATTAATCTATATAGTATATATTCCGTTGTATAGTTTATCAATGCAGGTATTGAAGTCCAAGAATAAGAGGGAGTAAGTTTTTGTTGATGACAAAGGGGGAGAAGTATAAAATAGGATAGTTAGGCATAGATTAAGGGGGAGTTGTTAGTTTTAGGGGGAGTTATTAGGATAGAAGGAATATTTTATAAACAAAGGTTGTCATCATCAAAAAGGGGGAGATTGTTAGTCCCTGAGGAGTTGGTTTTGATGACAACAACCTTAGAATAGATTATAAAATATAAACACTAACATTACAAGTTTAGATATATATGTATATGCAGGATCTAACCATGCAGGTATCAAGAATGAAGACTGTACAGTATAGAGATTCAAGATATAGAGGTAGAAGACTCATGAGTATCAAGATTATCAAGACTATCAAGAGTTCAAGATTTCAAGGTTAAGTTTGTTTTATTAGGAATATTTGTTAAAACTCATAGAAAGGCACTGACATCTTAATATCCAATTTATTCATGGAATGGAATCCACTTCGAGCCCGTTAAAGGGATGGAACCCTAAGTAGGATGGAACCTACGAAAATCTAGTGGGACATTGTTTTGTATCCACTAATTTTAATTCAAATGATTTTTCAAAATTATCTTGTTTTCAAAATGATTTCAAAACTTTCCTTTTAAAAAGATTCAAAACCCTCCATTCCGTTTTTAAATAATTTTAGCCTCAAAAACATCTTTATTTTCAGAGTCAAAATTACTCCTGATTTTAAACTATCTTTTCAAATAATATATTTAACTTTTAAATATTTATACTTAGATTTAAATATAAAATTATAGTTAAATTATGTATATATTGTTCTTTATATTTACTTATGTATTTCAACTATATTCAAGTATATTTATAAAGTTTAAAATAATTTTAACATAAAATAGAGGTTATTTTCAAAGAAAATCAAAACACCAAAAATCCCTTTGGGATGTCGACATACCCATATACCCCATGTCGACATAGTGTCAGTTGGCTTCAAAATTCAAATTTCAAAAGAAGTGTGTATTCTCCATAACTCTTCACGAATAGACATGACTGTTGTTCTTCTATTAATAGGGGTCAGTTTCAACGAATTTTATATCATATTTTTCTTGTTTTCACTCCTCTTCTTCTTCCACATTTCTTAATACAAAATCATACCATTACTCTGTCGAAATCAACATCGAATCATACTCGATTATTTCTAGTGTGATTCTCCATCACTATCTCTACAAGATCCAAGTGCAAATCTGAGTTATAGACTTCTTTGTAATCAATCGAGCGAGAAAAGGTGTAATTGTAGCCTTGGAAATCAATTGAGTGAGAAAAGGTGTGATTGTAGCCTTGGAAATCAATTGGGTGAACTTGTTGCCCCGGAAATCAAGTATCTCTACCCAGAGGATTGTTATTCTGGAGGGTGTACCTCGTAGCCTTGAAACCGAGGGTTGTAATTGTTGAATTGGCTTTGAAAGGAAATCCGTACTTAGTTGTGCGGGACTGGATGTAGGGTAACTCCGAACCAATATAAAATCCGGTGTGTTCTTTCCTTTACTGCTTTTTCTTTATATTTGCATCTATGTTTGATTCTGTGTTCATATCTGTGTCTGATTAGTGTATACATTGTTAACAAATTAAGATAAACTCAAAAAGATTAACAGATTTCTTAAAACACTATTCACTCCCCATCTAGTGTTAATTCTAGCCTTAAGAACCTTAATCCGCATTTCTCACAACATGTTGTATCTAAGTACCATTAAAAAAAAGACAATCCATATAAGGGAAAAGAAAGCATAGTTCAGACATAAATAACATTATGCATCTAACAATTGTTGCTTCTGTTCACTTTGGTCTCACTGTGGTGAAACTAGAAGATCCATGGTAAACACATTGAAAGGGGCCTTAAATGTCTTTCTTTTTTAAAAAGGATCATTGAATTTGTATTCCCGCTAGGGATGGTAATGGGGCGGGTTGGGGTGGGTTTTTTTGTTCCAGACCCGTCCCGTGTTTTTTAAACCTTACCATAGACCCTCTCCCCGTAGACTCGGTGCGGGTCTGGATTTTTGCCCCATGCCCGGAAACCATACAGGTCAGGGTAGACCCGCCCTGGCCCAAGACCCGATGAGACTTTACAAATTTATTCAAAATTACCTATTAATATACATATATTTATTTATTATATTTGTAAAAGTACAACTGTCAGATACAATAAATATAGATATCAATGTGTTAACAATGATAGACAAGGTATAAAAATGAGGTGTATGATAACGGTTCAAGAAAAGCGTACATATATTATTATATATTATTAGTGATACAAATTAATACCATAAAAATCGTATAACTTCTTGAATGAAACATTAGAATATACATGGTATAACCACTTATGTATAGAAGAAATAATATATCATCGTTATAGTAATAAAGTATTTCTATAAGATCATGATAGTACGGGTCGGGTTGGGACGGATCGACCAAGCCCCAACCCGACCCTATACTAGGAGCTCTTACGAACGGATTACGGGTCTATCCATCCCAATGATCCAATAGGGCAGGTCCAGACGGGTCAAAACATGAACGGGTCTGCCAGATTTAGACCCTACATCCGCCCCATTTCCATCCCTAATTGCACTAAAGAAGGTTTGTATGTGCAAGGCTTCAGTATCAGAAGTAGAATAAAATGAAAAAACACAATTTGTACAACACGTGTTCCAACAAAACAAAGAGCTCAACTACTACCTTCCATTTTCAGCTCAAAATAATGGCGGATCCATCTCTTCTCTTCTTCAAACAAAAAGCGAGCACAACTTTCCATGCCTCCTCTGAATAGTATAGCCACTGTCAACCATAAAACGGAGAACGTCCTTCATCAAACTCAACTCATGCATTCTTTGAGAGGTTAAGGGAGAGAATTAGGTAAAATTAGGAGGTTTGTCTTTGATGTCGAATGGCATGCCCCATATCTCCACTTCTTCTTTATAGATATGATTGTTTGGTGGATTTTCTTCGATTTCATCATCAAAATCTTAAAAATGTATTCCACATGTTTACGTAGCACGAATTTTGATATAGATCTGCCATTGAAAATTCTGAAGTTTCATTCTTGCCAGATAATCCACACAGTGATCGATAACGCTGGTCTAATTATGCCCTGAAATCGATCTTTATTATTGAAAATAATTGATAAATGTTCAATTTCAGTAAGTAATCGTAGTGTTGACATTGTTGTTGTCTTAATTTCAGTTTGCACCATCTCCAAATGTAAGATGTGTAGCTGCAATTGAAATATAGATGTGAAATTGATTCCACACCATTACTACAAAGCATACAGTTTTCATCATCCATGATCAAATGTCTTTGTCTCAATCTCTATTTCGTGGATAATCAATTAGTAATTGCTTTGAAAAGGTACTTAGCTTTTAGGATTGTGAATTTTGTCCCAAAAAAATTTATTCCAATTTACTTCTTGTTATCCCGCCTTTTGGCAAGGCCGTGACACCAAGAACTTGACTAGAAACCAATGACAGTTCGTCTTGGAGATCGGTTATACGTAGGCTCACTATGGATATCGATGAATTTTGTCCGAGTCCGGATCGAGCTAAAATTGATATGACACGACAAGCAATGCTATGAGAGCCAACGTTCCGAATTTCAAGTCAATCGGAGTTCGTATACTCAAGATATTGATCGATCACGGTTGAGAAATCCAAACTTGCATCGATCATAACTCGAGATCTACAAGTCCAAATGCTATGAAATTTTCAGAGTAGCTTACGTACAACATGAAGAATGTTCCTGCCAAATTTCGACTCGATCGGAGCAAGTCTTGATCGATACGAAATTCGTTCGTATCGATCGCGAATGGAAAAACTCCAACTTGCATCGATCATATCTCATGATCTACAAGTCCAAATGCTACAAAATTTTCACAGCAGCTTACGTACAACATGAAGAATGTTCCTACCAAATTTCGACTCGATCGGAGCAAGTCTTGATCGATATGAAATTCGTTCGTATCGATCGCGGATGGAAAAACTCCAACTTGCATCGATCATATCTCTTGATCTACAAGTCCAAATGCTATGAAATTTTCACAGCAGCTTATGTATGACCTGAGGAATGTTTATGCCAAATTTCAACTCGATTGGAGCAAGTCCTGATCGATATGAAATTCGTTCGTATCGATTACGGATCGAGTTGAAATCGTCTGGGATCAATCGCGTGGGCCCACTCACGTGCCAGAGGAAGTCTCCCGAGATCTGAGGGAAATATCAGCCTCCTACACCTATAAATAGACCCCTAGGGCCTACAAAAAAAGGACTTTTTGGCTTCTCTACGCCGATATTATGCCGAAATGATTATCAAACTTCAGTTGTACTGTTGTAATCTTTTGTAAACAGCGAGCGAATTTCAATAAACATCAATCATTTCATAGTGGACGTAGGCAATTCACCGAACCACTCTAAATCCATGTGTTTCTATGCATTTCTTATCTGTTTATTGGTGTGTTTGATAGATCTGCTTCATTTTACATTTATTTTCTTCATTTTATCTCTTCAAACACATCCGAAGAGTGTTATGCCCAATTTTGGTACAAACACTTTGGTGCTTTCACTGAGAAAAACCCAACTTTTCTCCTGCTCAATGGATCTGCTACCATCGTTGGATTGCAAAAATCTAAGGAGGAGATCCAGATCTGTCGTCCAGTGGTTTCTTCTATTCTATTCAGATTGCTCCAGATCTAAGAGGAACTACATTCATGATGAATTTCGTACCCATATTTTCGTATCCACGAAAATATGATGAATTTCGCATCCATATTTTCATATCCATGAAAATATGATGAATTTCGTATCCATGTTTTCGAATCCAGAAAATATGGTGAATTTCGTACCCATGTTTTCGTATCCAGAAAATATGGTGATTTTCGTACCATGTTTTCGTATCCAGAAAATATGGTGATTTTCGTACCCATGTTTTCGTATCCAGAAAATATGGTGATTTTCGTACCCATGTTTTCGTATCCAGAAAATATGGTGAATTTCGTATCCATAATTTCGTATCCAGAAAATATGATCATTTTCGTATCCAGAAAATATGATCATTTTCGTATCCATCATTTCGTATCCAGAAAATATGATCATTTTCGTATCCATCATTTTGTATCCAGAAAATATGATCATTTTCGTATCCATGTATTCACATCCAAAAAATATGACAACATTCGTATCGATCACTTTTCGTATCGATACTCACACGCAGTTCGTATCGATCCATCTGCGTCCAATTCATATCGATCCACCTGCATCCAATTCGTATCGATACTCACATCCTGTTCGTATGGATACTCACACTCTGTTCGTATCGATTGCAACTGCTCTGTTCGTATCGATCGCAACTGCTCTGTTCGTATCGATCGCACTTCGTATAGATCCAGACGCGTCCAATTTGTATCGATCCTCAGATACCCTTCGTATCGATCAAGTCGCACGCATTTCGTATCGATCCTGCAGCGTGCATTTCGTATCGATACTAAGATACAGCTTTCGTATCGATACGAAAAGTGATCGATACGAAAGTCGATCGATACGAAAAGTGATTGATACGAAAAGTTATCGATACGAAAGGTGATCGATACGAAAGTCGATCGATACGAAAAATTATCGATACGAATTTCGATCGATATGACAATTGATCGATACAAAATTTTTTTAAAAAAATATTTTCGGGTACGACCCAAATTTCCAAAAAAGGGGCTAAATTTTTTTCTTCGGGGGGAAACCCCCCCGAACCCTAGCCGCAGCGCAGAGCACCCGCATAGTTAATTCAAAACTCAACTTAATAAAGGAACATTTTGATCGTTCCATGACTGGACGGGACGTAGGGGATTACAGTAGCAATTGTTGAGTTGCAATCAAGGAATAGGTAAAGAAATACTACTCAACCGTACTCCCAGAGGCTGGAGAACCTAGCTAATATGCCAAGAACTGGAGTTGATTAATATATCATGCTTTTAAGGTGGAATGCAACTTCCTCCAATTGACCAGCTTTTAAACTCCTAAATTGACAACTATGGTACGATGGCTAATATGACGACTCCCCTACACTGTCTACTCTGCCAACTCAAAACATAGCTGGTCACTGCTGAACCATCTTCAAATGCCCGCATCTTAATCATTCCACGTCCACATGACTAAAAGCATGGCATACAACCTCAAGAGGGCTTCCTTAATACCCTATATAGGTCTCCTATCTGGATGAAAGTTTGGGATAAACACCAATCTATTAGCCCATTTTAACCAACTCGCCGTCCAATCGGCGTTACCAACCACTCAAACGTTGGACAATCATGCACGCATCATTCGCCAGTATTACAAGACCCCGTAGCCATAAAATGGACCTAGTCATAATGACAATCGGGGAATCTTCCCCAGTGGAGACCTATTTATTGAAACCATCCTACATGCAGATTTTTCCAGCAAAAATTCAACATGCTGACTACGTCAGTATACTATGGAAATACAACTCCCGACACTACCTCATGAAGTGAGAATGGCACATGGACTCCACCAAGAGTGATGAATGCCATCAAATGCAGATGTCTTCCCCCACTCCTCAAAGAACACTGTCATTCATGGTTAGACATACCAGTTCTACTTCTCATATTGCTGAAGGGAATAAAGAAGCTGGCAGTCAATGAATTTATCCAACGCCCACATCTAGTTGCTGCCAATACCCATAAATGAATTCATCACCAGCGCTTATTTCTAGACTTTGATAAGGGAACTGGTGGATAGCTGCCGACGACTATGCCAAGATGTCCATGCCAATATTGAGTTGATGAATCAGATGAAGGATCAGATGAAGGATCAACTTGGCGAGATAAGGAGGAACCTACTCCATACTCTAGATCGGAAAACTCCTCTTCTTTAGATGGCTACCGTGGATGCCAACACCATAAGGCTGCTTTTGAAAGGATAACTCTGACAATAAGTTCAAGCCCCATAAAACGAAGGGCCGGGAACCCCCGACCCCTATCAATCAAGAACTTTGATCAAACTGAACAATTTGCGTTAGACATCCAACTGTGAAGGGCTGGACCGAAGTGCAATAGCGAGCATACGACGCCGCTTCACTTATCAATGAGATTTAATCCAATCTCTTTTGAATTATTTCTATTTCAATTTCGTTTACGTTGCAAAATATAACCTACTTGAATTAAACTACTTGCAAATGATGCAGGTAACCGAGTACTTAAGATTGGGTGCAAAACAACCTCCCCGGACTATGATCAAATCATTGAGGTATCATCGTGACGAGCATGATTCAACCACTCATCGGCTACTATATGCCCCTGACTGGGGGCCAAGCATCAAAGTGGAAGAGACCGACAAGGTCAGGACTCTAGTACAAAGTGGATGCAACCGACCATCCACTCATCCGCCTATGAAATTTAATTAGGAGATGTAAGAAAGACTTGGAGTTATATGTCCCAACAATGCACTCTCCATCTCGTACTTGAAGCTCGCCAAAATACTTATGCTTCTTCTGATGCCAGATAAAATCGGAATAACACCAACGGTGGACATGACGTCACCATCCATGCATCCAATCCTACATTAGACACTTGGGATTATTTGAGAACACATGTTTAAAGTGGATATGATTTGACCGTTCACTCTCCAGTTTGCTTCTGTAATTCGGCAAAACAGTCATGCCTTAAACCAACTTCATCAGGGTCCAACCCTCAATTTAAAGTCATCAACGACTGACTGCCTACTCGCTAACCATCACGAGCTGTCATTTCAACTCTCTTCCTTAGCTCGATCGAAAGAATGCAAAGTATAAATTGGACGTGACTCGACTGTCTGCTCTCCAATTATTGCACCCGCCTTAAGGGAAAATACACAACTCAAAGTGGAGGTAGTTCGACCATCCTTTCCTATGCTCGAGCACAAAGCTTGCCAGAACACTAATCTTACTCCTTAGGCTTAGCAAAAGTGGAATCCAAACGAACATGGACGTGATCCAACCGTCCATAAACTAAATCTCATCCTTCGTTGAGGGGCATATAAGTAGAAGTTAATTGGGATCCCACCGATCACTCGCTAAGTGAAACCCCGAGCTCAAGGACAAGCCATCACACTGCGGCAATAAGGGATTGATACACGACAATTCTCTAACTAACTCCAGCTCCCAGAGTGTGAGCTGGAGTATAGACATATGGACATGGGCTCGAGGAGGATGGATCCGTCCATCTAACGACTTCGCCCGTCTTCAACCTAAACCCGAGGAGGATGGATCAGTCCATCTAACGACCTCGCCTTCCATATTTACAAGCTCGAGGAGGATGGATCCGTCCATCTAACGACTTCGCTTGCCTACTCAGGGTGGATATGATACAACCGTCCATGTACCTGATCAACTTCTTGTTCCTAGAGTGTGAACGAAATCCTAAAGCCTAAACAGATGTGACTGACCATCTGTCGGCTAACTCCAGATTCCCAGAGTGCGACTGGAGTATAAACATCAACTAACTCCAGATTCCCAGAGTGTGGACTGGAGTATAAACATCAACTAACTCCAAATTCCCAGAGTGCGAACTGGAGTACAAACATCAACTAACTCCAGATTCCCAGAGTGCGAACTAGAGTATAAACATAAAATAACTCTAAGTCCCCAGAGCGCGGACTGTAGTATAAACACTAAAATGGGTGTGACTGACCACCCATCAACTAACTCCAGATTCCCAGAGTACGAACTGGAGTATAAACATCAACTTACTTCGGTCCCGAGAGCGCAGGCTAGAGTATAAACGCCAAATGGGTATGACTAACAACCCATCAACCAACTCCAGTCCTCAAAGCATGGTTTGGAATATGAATACCAAAAGGGATGCGATTCGACTATCCATCTATCAACTCCGATTCCTCAGCAAGTCCTGTAGTATAAAAAGTGGATGTGGTTCGACCATCTGCTTTCTAATCTTCCCCTGACATGGGGGCACACTTAACACACAAAATTGGATGCGATCCGACCATCCAGCACTAAGCGAGAGTGACACAACCGTCCATGCGTCAACTCTTGTCCCCGGCACGGGACCCATAACATAATTTTATAGGGATGAACTCCAACACTACAAGATAAAATTTCTTCCTTGATTCGACAGAGAAACGCAGATTCGCAAAACGGACATAGCTGAATGTCCTATTCTAAATGGATGTGACTACCCGTTCTACTGCAAATGAACGTGACACAACCATTCATCCGCTAACTCTCCCTATGATCCAACGGGTTGTTCGTGCAAAATGGACGGATGCGACCCAACCATCCGCCAATCGATTCCTTCCTACAGTTCAGTGCGAGAAGCATCAAACTAAAGTTGTTGTAATTTGACCGGCCACACTTCGACTTTTGCCCTTGACTGAGGGCAGAGGAATTGACCAAGGAAAACGCGGTCTGACCATTTTCTACTAAAACTCTTAGTCCCTAGAGTGCAGACAGGGGTATAAACATCAAATAGGTGTGGTTAATGGCCCTTCAACTTACTTTGATCCCCAAAGTGTGGCTACAAGAATAGACAAACGAATGAATGTGATTCGACCATTCATTCACCAACTCTAACCTGAACTCGACGTGAGGAGTGTAAACTCACTACAGGTACTATTAGACCATCCACGAACTAACTCTGCTTACCTAAGACGGGGGGCAGAAGTACAAATCACCAAAAGAAGAGAAAGGTGACTCACTACATCTCCAGCTTAGCGTCTTTTACAACTTAAGGAAATGACTACAAGGAGACCTTAATGCTAACCAATCAGAATGAAGCCCGAAGTTCTGGGCAACCAATTATATTGTACCACCGGATCGACGGGCAATATCAATCTGCACCTTTCATATCATACCATTGGATCGATAGGAAATGAGGTTCGAGCATTCTACAACGTGCCGTTGAATCAACGGTCAATATCGATCCTCTTCGACTACAAATCGATGTGACCTAAACGTCCATCGAATACTTTTGACCAACAGAGCATGGATAGGAGAATAAACCACGAGTGAGTGTGACTTGACAATTCATCCTCCATCGCCTTCCTTCGATCTGTTCGGAAAAGCGTGAAACCGGATGGGCATGACCTGACTGCGTTTGAGCTGACATTATCTCAAGTTCTGACGGGAGAATGTAAACCGAAATGGATGTAGTTAATTTCCTAACTCCCAAAGAATGCAATGTGACCATTTGTTCTTTGACTTGTACCATGATTCGACTAAAAGAGCAATTCAAAACAAGTGCAACCTAAACATTTGCATACTGACTCTTACCTTGGATTCGACAATGGAAGCATCAATCCTGCATTGGATCTGACTGGACGATTCACCCTTCAGTTTTTGCCCAAAGTATGGCGACATAAGCAGCGAAGTGAATGTCATTGACCATCCAGAATCTAGCTTATGTCCGAATGTCGGCAAAGTAACAATGTATTCCGCCAAGAGGAAAGAACTAGGACATAATACAGGATAGGCACGACTCAGCCTTCCATCGGTTAACTCGATCCCATGGTTCAATGGGATAGAATACAAAATTAAAGCGGACATTATCTACCCTGCCACTTATCGAGATATTCCCCAGACTTGGGGGTACAAACAAGAAGATAAGATTAATATGATTCAACCATTCATCAGTCAACTCTGGTTCTTAAAGCTTGAACTACAGTATAGACACAGCTAGGACGAGACTAGACCGTCCGTGTAATGCATCCGCCAATCCGAGACTGGGGGAAAAAGAGTAATTATCCGAGAGTTGACTATGACAACTTGAACCTATGACTCATGCCTGATATTCATTGTAACGATACGATTTTTCGACGCTCGAAAGTCGACATTAATACGTCCACTGTATCAAATGCCGCACAATCGAATGCCGGAAAACCGAACCATTAAGGTTAAAAGAAGAGGTAGAAGAAGACAGAAGAAGAAAGAGAACAGAAAACAGAAACAGAAACAACAACAGAATCTCATATTCGCAGCGGAATAATATACAATAGATGAATCAATAATCTTTAAAACAAAAGACTATATCAGTTTATACATATATCAATCATCAGAGTTTACAACAATACACATCACTGGACAGTTATATAAACTTGTCCACATACAGAATACACAGTGGAAATAATAAACAAGTACGGTAGTACGCTTCGCCATCCAGCTTATCTCCAAAGCTCTAGAATATCTAGAATATCCTGATAAAATAACTCTAGGCTGCCCATGTGGAAAATTATGGGCACCCAGAGTTTAGAAGGGAACAATAAACTCCGAGTCAGTCATGGTGACTGGTGTGAGATCGTAAAACGGTTATTTTCGCAAAGAAAATAAAACAAATTCGCAATGCTTTTGGAAAATGAAACTACCATAAGGCCTCCCGCCACACACACAATGCAAACGTAGAATTGGAGGAGATTTCCCCTTATGATAGTCAAAAATGCTTACTACGCAAAATCAATTGATATTATTATTAATGTCTAGTGTGGAAAACATTTCGAAAGTATAATATCAATCTTAGCCAACATACAACCTTGTTGTATGTTTACTATAGCTACTACGTTCAATAGCAGGTTACCGCCACATTCCATAGCAGGTAATACAATTAAAAACCGTACGAGGTTCGTATTGTTTCTTTGGATTTCCAACAAATGGTCAGGCAAAGGAACTTCCTTATACCAAAATAGAAACGCCTCTGGAAAGACGCCCCGGATCCTAACCGGATCTCTGCAAACAAAAGGCCGACGCTACCTCACGCTGTACAGCTGTAACTAGGTAACTAACACACTGACGCTACCTCCCGCTGTACAGCTGTAACTAGGTAACTAACACACAAGTATGCCATCCCCCGGTCGTAACCAACCTTTATCCGAGGATCCTCAATCACAAAGCAACAGCCACAAAATATAATCAACATAGGTAAAATATTTGGGCTCCATACCATGATATCACCTTTTATCCAGAAGGAAATGGCATCCCCTAGGGGCGCTACCCCTACAAACCTTTGCCGCAACATTCCTGTTTCGACCATTACCGGGTTGTGAGGCTCGACGAAGTCTCGTCCACAAAGCTATGCTTTTTCACAAAGCCACGCTTTTTCACAAAGCACGCTTTGATCATCAATTGATCAACAGCACTTTGTATGCCACATTACCAAATTGGGAATGTATCACTAGTAACCATTAACTACATAACTCTGAGCTCGTACGTCTCAGAGAAGGGTGTTAAGCTAAGAGAATAAATTCTCCGCCACCAACAGAAATGTATTTGATAGAAATCAGCTTTACATCTCAAAGTGTAATGTCAGACACACATCCATACAAGTCCGTTCCGGGATCGAACGGAACCGAAGGCACTTCCAAAGAAGCCCTTGCAATCCGGATAATTTCTAATCACGTCCGGACTTCCCATCACAAAAAGAGTGATATAAATCTCTATACCAGAGCAACTCGGTGCAGAGACATTCGACAGGTTGTCCTTTCATTTTCGAAATACCCGGTCTTCACACCGGTCTTCAATACGATCCATATCGTCGTATCACTAATTCGGAATGGGTTATACGACACAAAGGTCCTTTCCCGGCTAACCCGAATAGTGAGCGTTTGTTTTAAAAAAAACAAACAAGTGCCATTTCAAAGGCAAATATTGATAGTCGGTTTTTTAACTATCAATAACATTCACAACAAACATCCAATTTAAATAATTTTTCCCAAATTATTTATTTTCAAAATATCTTCATAAGATATATATTTCCCACACTTCACATTTGAAAATCAATTTCAAATCATATTTCACACTTCACATTGAAAATCATAAAATGGTCCATTTAAACCAATTAGATAAATCCTTATCGATTTATTTCAAATTTACATTTCCAATTTGTAAATTTATTTCCACACTTCATCACTTTGAAAACCGATTTCAAATCATATTTTCCACACTTTAAAAATAAATCAATATTTATTTTTAAAACAAATTTCCCTTTCCTTTATAAATTCTATTCTGAATTTACATTCTCAAATATTCACTTTTAACACCAAATCAACTTTCAAATTGATTTCTCAATTTATTTCAAATCCCAAATCGAATTCCAAATTGATTTCTGAATTTACTTCAATACCGAATCGCATTTCAAATTGATTCTAACTTTTAATCCCAAAGACCAAATCATTTTTACAAATCGATTTCCAAATTTACTCTCAACACAAAAACCAATTTTCATTCAACATCAAATAAGTTTTCATATCGATTTCTCAAAGATTTATTTCAAATACTCAATCAATTATCAATTTGATTTCAAACAAATTTATCTCCTTTTAAATAAATTCTTTTATTCTTCCAAACTATCTAAAATTAAATTTTAAATTTCAGAAATCCAAAGTCAATTATTTCTGGTATCCAACGATACCAAAAATACATTCGGCTAAATTATAGCCTTCAACAAATTCAATCACATATATAATCATACACAGATTATAAATAATCAATCACACAACATATGAAATCAATTCAAATGTTTTGAGGAATCCTCTTGGATCCCTCCAACCTGTTTCCCTGCATCCACATATGTTAGCACAATACCAATTCCACTTTGAGGTGGAATATCACGGTATATGGGATTTATAAAATATCATCCGCTATTATGCGGCGCAATAGGGTCTCATCCGCTATATAATGTGGGAAAATCAACAACTACAATATATACATATGCCAATATATATATATTGCTATATATAGATATATCCTACCATATCTAATATCACAATCCAAACAGCAATCAATCAATAACTGCAAAAAAAAATCCGCTTTTCATTTTGAGTGAGAAGATCTCACCTTAGCTTTTATTTTGCAATCCATTTCCATTTTGACCATTTCTTCACGGTTTCAAACCTTGTATAAACAATTTTATACAGTTGATAAATATTCGAATTAAATCGAATAACCAAATTTCATTTTAAAATTTTAATTCGACTAATAATTTTTATTTTATTTCATTTAACCAAATTTTCCTCCTTGAAACTACTTATACCAAAAATACCCTATATATACATAAAAAACAGAACTGCCTTACGTATATCACTGAAAAAAAAATATTTTCTTTCTCTTACCTTTTCTGTTTTATATTCAAATTGACTATGTAGGTGTGTTTACATATATACATATTTTTATTTACCTATACTATTTCTTCTCTCACAGTATAGAAACAAACTGTACATATAAATGTGCCTGAACATCTTTTATTCATGTTAATTTTAATTGGAAATGAACATCTCGTACCTTACGGCCAAAGCAACCCCAGGCACTCACGGCCTTGCTTGAGAACCCTCAGTAGGAATCGTGACCACGAACGAACACGCTCGAACATCACTGTACCCCATCGATCGATCATCCATCTCCGGCTATCCTACCACTTCGAACTGCTCGCGCGAACACGAGGCTTCCCAGATCTTCTTCGCGAGAATACGACTTCGAACACGAACGTGCCTGCTCCTCATCGCCAAGACGAATCGCCTCACCCTGCCTTGCTCGCCTGAACGCCGCGGTTCGAGTATCGAGCTTCGCCTACGAACTCGACCGCCATCAAGATGCTTCCTCGACCAATCAGTGAAGCCAAGCCTACGCCGTGAATTCCCCCCTTCCATTGCCTAGTTCGCATCATGAACTCCGGCAATCACGAGCCCTCCTCAGCCTTCACGAAGTTGCGATTACAATCTCATGCCCCTTTTTCTTTTTCTTTTTCGTGAGTTGAATTTGAAAGAAGGGAATGGGGACAATTCGAATGAAGAGTTTGGCCTCAATTTGATTTGCGCTGCCATTTATTTTCTACTTTGAACGAGAATAGTTTTCGTTTATTTTTTTTCTTTCTGTTCGCCTGTATGATTTCAGAAGTGGGGAAAAGAAAAGGAAGGGTACGAAGGAGACAAGAGAACGTGAAGTAGAGAGTAGGTCGACGCAAATCAGAGACTAGGGTGGCTGGTGATTTGAGTGTATAAATTTATATTTAAATTAAATCTATTAATTATTGTCCAGACAATTTTATCTCGTACGATCACACAATAGCTCTGAAAATTACAAAATTTAAACTCCGATAATAAAACAATATTACAGATCCAATGGAACTGGTTTCGTCGAATTCCGAGACTGTACCTCGGAATGCTATTTTAAATTCAATTTAAACGATAGAATTTCAAAACTGAACAGAACAGTTTCAAATTCAATCCTAAAGCTTTTATCATCTTCAGTATAATCTATATGAATTTTCTAAGACTTCATATTATTTTTAATCAGCTCAAAACTAAAGATTCAAAATTTACCCAGTTCCAATAATTAAATTCAATAATTTAATTACCAATTTCATTCTGATATCCCTAATTTCAAATTAAACTGTCATTCGAATATTTAAACTAAATTAAATATTCACATTTCAAATGTCAAAAATTCAGGGTTGTTACATTCATAACAACTCTAGGTTGCGACCGAAAGGATGCCTAGAGATATAGTCATCAGATCAATACCCGGACTTATGGGCAACTGATCATCATTCTGACCCTTCCGATGAGCAATGGATCACAGGTACATTGCATGAAAAGCGCATCATTAAGAAACATAAGTAAATTCAATCTCAAAGCTGGAGCCAGCTATGTAGCAGCATGCAGTACAAGGCTAAGTTCTACTAATCCTTTGATTCAACGTCCTTATAAGCCTAATCATTTACCATTGCAAATAAACACATGAAGCGCCTACAACCTATCACGAGTATTGTAGATCAGATCACAACTCTGCTCAATGATGAAGAAAGAGTCAACTGTTTTACTTCAGGTGAATCTTGATGTGTTCGCTTGGACTCGATCTCATATGTGTGTATATATATATGGCATCTCTCCAGCCATGAACACCTTACATTAAATGTCGACCCGAGGCATGTCTCGGTGAACAAAAACAATGCGACGTGGATCCGGAGAGATCTGTTGCACTTAAAAGGGAGGCGAATCTGCTCAAAACCAGTGGGTTTATCCATGATGCCCTCCAACCAAAATGAGTATCCAATCCTTTACTTATAATAAAAATGAATAGAGAGTGGAGGACATACGTCAACTACTCAGATTTGCATGGGGTATGACAAAGCACAGCTTTCCACTTCCAATGATCAACCAACTAATGGACCCGACCATCAGACATGAATTACTGTCATCCATGGATGCAAACTCCAGAGACAATCAGATACTGAAGCATGTTCTAGACCAGGAATACAACTGTTTCATTATTGACCTGGGCCTATAGTGCTATGCTGAAATCCCTGGATTCAAACTTGAGAACGCTTATGCTACATACCAAAGGACGATTAACAGATCATTAAAAAAAATCATATCGGCCGATCGATAAAAGTAGATATGGTTAATATGCTCGTGAGATCATGACCATAAAATGACCACATCGATGACTTAGAAAAGATATTCAATGCTCTCCAACAGTTGTAGGATGAAACTCGATCCTTTGAAATGCTCTTTCACCATTACATCAGAAAGATTCTTTGTTTTCATCATCAATTCTCATGGAATCAAGACTAATTTCTAGAAAATTCCGATAGTTAGAGACACCCATGTACCGAGGACAACCAAGCAGGTACGGAGCCTAAGTCAAAAGATTACCGTCCTAAGTTGATTTGACTTCAGGACCACCTACAAGTGAATTATCTTCTTCAAACCGACCAAGAGAGGGAAGAGAACTTTTGAATGAACTAACAACTGCGTTGATGCACTACCAGCTCTAATAGATCGCTTAAAGAGACCTCCCATTTTACCTAAACCTTTGGATCGCGAAGATTTATACATCAATTGGGCCGTGTCAACACACGCCATAAGCGTCGCAATGCTATGTGAAGAGAAACGAATCTAAAGACTAGTATATGATGAAGGCTGGCTATTGACAAGCTCACCCCGTTAACGTCCATATCGACCAACTGTTACGATAGGTCCAATAGAAACCTTAGATGTCTGAAAAGTTACTCAAATGGAGTATCAAGCTAAGCCAATTTGATATCACTTATCTCCCTCGTTGAGCTCTCCATGGTCAAACATTAGCATACTTCATATCTGAATCCACCACATCAGACGACTATCCGAAGAACAGTGGAGAACCGTCCAACCGATGGAGAACGTACACTGATGGAACTTCCAATAATCGGCTTTCTAACATCGAAGTTGCGTTAATGACTCCTGAGGAACGAACGATCTGCTACACCCTGAAACTCAACTTCCCTGCAATAAATAATGAAGCTAAGTATGAAGCCTTGGCGCTAAAACTTGCAAGAAAACTACGAGTGGAAACTTTACATGTCTTATGTGATTACTGGTTAGTAGTACGCCAAGTCAGGGAAGATTATCTGACTAAGGGGCAACGTCTTGCTCCTTTTCTCAACCGGGTCCAAAAGCTACTACCCGACTTCGACTATTGCACCACTACACAAATCTTAGAGAACAAAACGAAAAGGATGAATCACTCGCCAAGCTAGCCAGTTCTGGGGATGCGCGTCAAATAGACTTTGTCTCAGTTGAAATGCTTATTATTCCAGGCATTGACATATGAAGATCAACTATATCTTGGAGACATATCTAGAAAAAGAGTCATGGATGACTTCTATCAAAGATTATCCACAATCGGGGATCCTTATTGAATAAAGGAATGAGAAATGGCATATCCTCCGTGAAGCATCACTGCATGATTATGTCTCGATCGTTCGACTCCATCGATACAAAGCATTACTTTTGCAGCCATCGATCTGAGACCCAATATTATGTATCCATCGATATGAAGCATACATTCCAACATCTCAGATCGATCCAGGAGAGAATCGATACAAAGGGAGGACTTAAAACAACCATCGAACGTTGTTACAACTCGAATTTCACATCGATCCAGGAGAGGGTCGTTACGAAACTCGATAAAAAAAACAACTTGACAACGACCCGTGAAAATGCAAACGTTGACAGGAGTTAGGTTAACATACGTACACGTATGATGAACTAATATTCAATTTTCAAAATTTACAGGAATTGAATGCTCACCTGATGACAATTACAACAGTGAACAACAAATCGCTAGCACTCGACACTCAGTTACAACAATGCACTACATAATCATTGGCAGTCAACAAATCAACATTTATATTACTGGAAATCAATCGAAGGTTACATCTTTTGACGAAAAGATAGCAACTACTCAACGAATCAGATAGAACTTTTTCAAAATGAAGGATGCAGCATTTCAAAGCACGTCATGTTCACACAAGACGTACTTTGGGGGCAAATGTTATCCCGCCTTTTGACAAGGCCGTGACACCAAGAACTTGACTAGAAACCAATGACAGTTCGTCTTGGAGATCAGTTATACGCAGGCTCACTATGGATATCGACAAATTTTGTCCGAGTCTGGATCGAGCTAAAATTGATATGACATGACAAGCAAAGCTATGAGAGCCAACGTTCCGAATTTCAAGTCAATCGGAGTTCGTATGCTCAAGATATTGATCGATCACGGTTGAGAAATCCAAACTTGTATCGATCATAACTCGAGATCTACAAGTCCGAATGCTATGAAATTATCACAGTAGCTTACGTACAACATGAAGAATGTTCTTGCCAAATTTCGACTCGATCGGAGCAAGTCTTGATCGATACGAAATTCGTTCGTATCGATCGTGGATGGAAAAACTCCAACTTGCATCGATCATATCTCATGATCTACAAGTCTAAATGCTATGAAATTTTCACAGCAGCTTACGTACAACATGAAGAATGTTCCTGCCAAATTTTGACTCGATCGAAGCAAGTCTTGATCGATATGAAATTCGTTCGTATCGATCGCGGATGGAAAAACTCCAACTTGTATCGATCATATCTCTTGACCTGCAAGTTCAAATGCTATGAAATTTTCACAGCAACTTACGTATGACCTAAGGAATGTTCATGCCAAATTTCAACTCGATTGGAGCAAGTCTTGATCGATACGATATTCGTTCGTATCGATCATGGATCGAGTTGAAATCGCCTGGGATCGATCGCGTGGGCCCACTCACGTGCCAGAGGAAGTCTCCCGAGATCTGAGGGAAATATCAGCCTGCTACACCTATAAATAGACCCCCAGGGCCTACAGAAAAAGGACTTTTTGGCTTCTCTACGCCGATATTATGCCGAAATGATTATCAAACTTCAGTTGTACTGTTGTAATCTTTTGTAAACAGCGAGTGAATTTCAATAAACATCAATCATTACATAGTGGATGTAGGCAATTCGCCGAACCACTCTAAATTCGTGTGTTTCTATGCATTTTCTTATCTGTTTATTGGTATGTTTGTTAGATCTGCTTCATTTTACATTTATTTTCTTCATTTTATCTCTTCAAACACATCCGAAGAGTGTTGTGCCAATTTTGGTACAAACACTTCTAGAATAGTAGAGCTATGCTTTTTGAAAATTTATTTAATTGTGAACTTGCCTTGTGATTCTAAATTCCAGAACCAATGATCCTGTTCTCCATGATAGAAAGATTGGCTGTTAATTTCATTTGTTATTGTAATGGTTTGTTGTAGCATTCTAGGTTGCCATTGTCCATTTTCAATAATTGCACTAACAGTCAAGTTGTTACCCTCCATTAGTTCCAAACTTTGAATGCTCAGTTTTTCTTGCAGATTTGATCCACTGATCCAGGGATCAAACCAAAGACTAGTTGTCTTACCATTCACCACTCTCCTCTCTCGATGCTGAACTGCTTTGTTTCTGAGGCCAAGCATCTATTTCCATGTCCCTGGATGATTATCCTTAGCCCTAGTACCCCAAAAAGATTCTTGCTTCAAATATCTATTCCTTAGCCAAAGTCGACCAAAAGTTATCTTTTTCAAGAAAATTCCAAATCAGTTTAAGACCACATGCCTCATTCATATGTTTCAAATTATGTACTCCCAAACCCCCTCTATCTTTTAATAAACACACCACATCCCATTGGATTTTTTGATATTTACCTTTCCACATGAAGTCAGAACAGATTTTTATGATTTTATTTAAGGTAGCAATAGCAATCTAAAACTTTGGCACCAGAACATTACCAAAGGGATGATGGCTGACCTAATTAGTTCCAGTCTACCAGTAGATTCCCACCCTTTAATTCTTCTTTTGATATTATCAGTAAGTTTATCACATAACTTATCTTTGATATACAAAATGGACAATCACAACCCAAGGTGTCTAACAGGTAGTTCTCCCTCTTGTAGCTGCAAAATATTTCATACATCATCTTTAACTCCACAGTTTTTACTGGAGAAGATCTTAGTTTTTTCATTGTTCAATTGCAAATCAGCATTCTATTTTAATTTACGAAACATTTTCCTAATGGCTAGAGCACTACCCACATCTGCTTTAGCAAATAAGAGAACATTATCAACATATATTAAGTGTGTTACACTATTCTCGTTTTTGATAACTGGTTTGATTTTCCCACTGCTCTCTTTTAAATCCATGAGAATAGTGAAGTACTCCATAATTATAGTAAATAGATAAGATGACAAAGGATCGCCTTGCCTAATACCATTTTTGCTCTCAAAATTACCATTTGGGATACCTTTGTACAAGACTGAGAACTTTGGGGTGTTGACCATTTCAGAAATTATGTTGATCCATCTTTTAGGAAAATCCATTTCATGCATCATGTGAATTAAGAATTTTCTGTTCACTATGTCATATGCTTTTTTTATGTCCACTTTGATGCACAAACTGTCAGCGCCATTTTTATTGAAATCTCTTATTGCTCATGAGCTAACATAACTATTAGAATTTGTATCAAAGAATGAAATAGAGAGCTTTATTATTTGATTGTAATTGTACAGAGAGAGTTTTGTATAAACTGATGATAATAAGATTCAATACAAATAGTTACAACAGTCTTTGCATTATATAACAGTATAGATGGGCTTTGGGCTGCAGAATAAGCCCACATCTCATTTGGAGATAAATGCAATCTGAACCTTAGAATATCAGGTCAAAGGTAACCGCTCTCTTTCATATGTATAGATGCGATATCTCTAAACCATGTTCTCTTATTCCCCCTCAAACCCTACGGCGACTAGGGTTTGCAGCGATTCTTGTCTGAAACTTCGTAAGTCATAAAATCGAGAGGAAAAAGAGATAGATCTGGCATTGAGCTGGAATACTGGTCAATTGTCGTCTGAAGAGGACAATTGATTAGAGATTCAGTAGCGATTTAACATGAGTTCGAAAGATTATGACTTTCGAAGAATAAAAGTTGATGACTTTGAGGTTCTTCAGTTCTCTTGAGAAGAGAGGAGCTAGAAGCTGCTTCAGTGTTGATTTAAAGCGTGTTTGTAGAATTCAACATGGCGGTTCATATGCTTCTGGTGTGTGAATCGTCATCAGTGTTGCCAACTTTCAGTCTTTCTCTGAATCTATTGAAGTTGTTCTTTGAGAGGGGCTTTGTCAGGATATCAGCTGTTTGGTAAGTGGAAGGTATGTGATTTATGTGTAGTTTTCCTTTTGCAACTTGTTCACGAACAAAGTAGATGTCCAGTTCTACATGTTTTGTTCTTGAGTGTAGAACTAGATTGGCTGTTAGATGCACGACACTCTGATTATCACACCAAATAGTTGTCTTGTTATCAGTTTTGACATGTAACTCCCCAAGTAGAGATTCAATCCACATGACCTCTGCTGTAGCATTTGCGACACTTCTAAATTCCGCTTCAGTACTTGATCTTGATACGGTAGATTGTTTTTTCGAGCACCATGACACAGGATTATTACCCAAGTATATACAGTACCCAGTTGTAGATTTTCTGTCATCTGGATCATTAGCCCAGTCAGAGTCTGCATATCCATGGATGCTAATTGACTTACTTGCCTCTAATATTAACCCATAGTTGAGTGTCCCTTTGAGGTATCTTAGTATCCTCTTAACTGCTTTCCAGTGAATGTCAGTTGGATTTTGCATAAACTGACTTGCTTTATTCACATTATATGCAATGTCTGGCCTGGTAATAGTTGCGTATTGAAGTGCTCCAACAACACTTCTGTATTGTCTGTCATTAAGTAATGCTTCTCCTTTATATTTAGACAAATGTAAGTTGCTGACCATGGGTGTTGAAATGGGATTGGCTTGATCATATGTAGTAGGCTCCTCTGTATTTAGGACAGTATGATAAGTTTTTGGTTTAAAGATGCCACTCTTAGATCTGGTTATCATATGATGATTTGCTCTGTCAGTGATTTGCTGTTGAATGACTCTTTCATCTTCAGACTGCATGTTTGATTCTGTATTTTGCCTGTTGTTTTGAGTCTGATGTGAAGTCAGTGGTTCAATAGCTCTTTGTTATGAGTCTTGCTCAGGTACATTTGTTGAACTTGTCTGATCATTTGCTGCATCACTTTCAATGTTGGAGTCTGTTCTTTGAGAATCTGAGCAGACTGCTTCATGATTGATTGTGTCTTGAGTTGACTTTGCTGAACCCTGAATTATCTCAATAGATGGAATAGACACAGATGGTATAGATTCTCTTGCATTATACACTTTACTATTTACTTTAATGTTTGCCTCTCTAAAGGGAAATATTGTTTCGTTGAATACTACATGTCTAGAAATGAATATTCTTCCACTATTGTCTAGACATTTATATCCCTTTTTATTGCTAGCATAACCTATGAAAGTACATGGGGATGGTCTGAAATCTAGTTTATGTTTATTATAAGGTCTAATTTATGGAAAGCATAGACACCCAAAAACTTTAAGACTATGATAGTCTGGACTAGTGTTAGTTAATATTTCTATTGGACTTTTTAGCTTTAGAACTTTTGAGGGCGGTCTGTTGATTAAATAGACTGCTGTAGCAAATGCATCTGGCCAAAATTTCTTTGGCATAGATGCCCGTGCTAGGAGAGTGAGACCAGTTTCAACTATCTGCCTGTGTTTCCTCTCCACTAGTCCATTTTGCTCTGAAGTGTATGGGCAGGCTGTTCTGTGATTGATTCCCCTTTTTTGAAAGTACTCCTTTAATGGTAGATATTCAGTACCACCATCTGTTTGCATGATTTTGACTCTGCAGTTAGTTTGATTTTCAGCTTGAGCTATAAACTACATAACTGCATTGTGAGTTTCACTCTTAGATTTCAAAAAATATATCCATACATATCTAGAAAAAGTATCCACAAAAGATACATAATACTTATATCCATAATCAGCATTAATTGGGGCAGGTCCCCATAAGTCTGTTGTAACTAATTCAAGAGGCTTACTATACTGAGTTTTAGAATCAGAAAAAGGTAATTTATGACTCTTACCCATTTGACAATAAGTACAAATATATGGTAATGATATATCATTGAAAGAAATATTGTTTTCATTCATTACATGCTTGACAATATTGACATTTGGATGCCCAAGTTTACAGTGCCATTTGTCAAACATATCATTCATTTCTTGCAATTTGAATTCAGAGTTATTACACCACTTTCTATTAATGACAGAGTTTCTTGAATTATCCACTTTGAACTTGTACAGCCCTTTACACTGTTTACCCTGCAAAAGTACTTCCTTAGTTAGAATGTCCCTAACTAAGCAGTTATGTGGATAGAACTCAAAATATACTCTGTTATCTTTTGCAAATTGCGACACACTAAGTAAGTTTTTCTTAATATGTGGGACTCTTAATAAATTATTCAAGTATAATTGTTTTCTTCCCATGATATAAGACTTACATGTGTGTGTAATTGCAATAGACTTGCCATTACCCATGTGTATAGAATTCATACCTCTGTATTCCTTGCTTCCAAGATTTAAGTTGCTCAAGTTATTTGTGATGTGATTAGTTGCACCTGAGTCAGGATACCAATCTTCATCTTGAGTGTGATCTGATCTTGTATTTTCAGTTTGAGAACTCTTCACCTCTGATTGGTTGGTTGATTCAGGCTGTAGATGTACCATATTTGCACTGTAGTTTGTATTTATTTGTGTATTTTGTCCCTGTCCAGGCACATAATTGAGATTTAGCCTGAAATAGCATTTTGTAGCTGTATGACCATCTTTCTCACAGATTTGGCACTTTGGCCTGTTGTTATTATTCCATCTGTCTCTTCCCCTTGATCTGTTAGAAGGGCCACCTCTTTGAGTATATTGTTCTCCTCTGTTGTTGTTTTGACTTTTGCCTTTGTGACTAGATGCAAAGTTGACAGATAGGTCATTTTCTTGAGGTTTCTTGATGTCAATTCTTGCCTCATGAGATAGTAAAACAGAATGTACATCTTCAATAGATGGCAGATTTTTTTGAGAAGTTAGAACTGCTACCACTGCTTCATATTCATCACTGAGTCCATTGAGTATTGTCATAATTTGTTCTGAATCAGATACCTTTAGACTAGCAGCCTCTAATGCATCGCAAATCCCCTTAATCTTGAACAGATATTCTCTCATGCTAAGACTTTCCTTTTTCATGTTGTAAAGTTGCCTTTTATAGAACAGTACCTTTGCTGCTGACTGAGAGTTAAACACTCTTTCTATTGTAGACCATATCTCATGTGCTATTTTGCATCCTAGTACATGAGTAAGCAGATTTGTATTTATAGATGACAAAAGCCAAGAACATATTAATCTGTCTTGTCTATGATGATTAACATAATCTTCATTACTGATCATTTTGTTTTGTTGATCAGCAATAAACATTGGTGGAACAGATATGGTTTCTTGAATGTATTCTTCAAGGCCATATCCCTGAAGAGCTGTTTCAACCTATAATCTCCACAGAAGATAGTTATCCTCACTGAGTCGAACTGTTACAAGTTGACTTTGAGGGCTGACAGTGGTTTTAACCAATTTGTCAACATTTGATGCAGTGTGTTGCAAATCACTGCCATTGGTGGGAGCTGAAGAATTTGATTCATCCCCCATGATGATTCTTGATTTTTTTTCAGAACAAGTATAGATCAACAAGAAACAAGAAACGACGAATCCTTAAAAGAAGAGTGCAAAATCAAGATTCTTACCAGAATTTCTCTCAGGTTAGATGCAACCAGAAAGAGAGATTCAAATGATGATGATTAGTCTGATGATCTCTCTTATCTCAGGATGGCACTTTCCTTAATTCGAATTGCTTGATAATTTGGCTTCTTGATTCTGTTTTCTTTTCTGAATTTTGATTTCTGTTTCTTTGACTCTGATAACTCCTTGTGCAGCCAGAATCTTGTAAAAGATTGGCAAGGCAGATGCGATAATCAGGGTCTCCCTCTCAAATGATGATTCTTAATCTGATGAGAGGTGAATATGAATCTTTCCTCTGTTATTGGATCTTTCAGTGCTGTTAAGCATTTTGCTCTGATACCATATTAGAATTTGTATCAAAAAATGAAATAGAGAGCTTTATTATTTGATTGTAATTGTACAGAGAGAGTTTTGTATAAACTGATGATAATAAGATTCAATACAAATAGTTACAACAGTCTTTGCATTATATAACAGTATAGATGGACTTTGGGCTGCAGAATAAGCCCACATCTCATTTGGACTGATATTCTAAGGTTCAGATTGCATTTATCTCCAAATGAGATGTGGGCTTATTCTGCAGCCCAAAGCCCATCTATACTGTTATATAATGCAAAGACTGTTGTAACTATTTGTATTGAATCTTATTATCATCAGTTTATACAAAACTCTCTCTGTACAATTATAATAAAATAATAAAGCTCTCTATTTCATTCTTTGATACAAATTCTAATAATAACCCGCTCGGAAATGTTCCTATTGGGTATAACTACTTGCTGATTAGGAGAGATCAGGTATTCAAGAGCTGATTTTAACCTACTGCATAACACTTTGGCTAAGCTTTACAGATGAAGTTACAACAAGTAATTGGTCTATAATCATTCATAGTTGTTTGGGGGGGAGGGTTTCTTTGGGACCAGGGCTAGAAATGTATAATGATTTCTCTGATAATTTTACCCTCCGTGAAACAACTTTGTAAAGTACCATTTAAGTTAAATTTTAGTTTTTCCCAATGCTTTTTGAAAAAAGCAGAGGTATAATCATCAGGACCTGGGGTTTTTATCCACTTCAATGGAAAAAACTGCATTCTTCACTTCCACAAAAGTGATAGCGTCATTTAGAAAAAAATTCCCATATTCCGGAATTCTTTTCTTACAAGTAATTTCAGGAAATTCAGTATATTGAACACCTTGTATAATTGTTCAAAATACTGTGTCAGCTCTTCACATAGTTTAGTTTCAGGAATAGGGTTGGTTGGAACCATTCTCATTGATGAAGTTGCTTAAAGTATTTGAATGATTACTCTTTGCAATTTTAGCATAGAAGAACGTAGTAGCATCATCAGCTTGAGTTAACCATTCAACTTTGATTTTTTCTTTAAAGAAATAGCCAACAAGTGTAAATTATTTAAATATTTCTGCTTAGCTACATAATAAGCCTTAGTATTATCAACTGTATAATCCTCATCAAGAACATGTTGTAGTTGATCACATTTAATTTTACTTTGCTCCACAATTGTTTACAGATTACTTTTACCCCTTCAAAATAGCTTTCACCTCCTTTTGCATTCTTAAAATGTGATATAATTGATTACCACTACGGGGGATATTAAGATATTCCTCAACCACAGAATTGTGGTTCTTCAAACTAAATCAAGTGATTACTGAATTTAAATGGTCTACTCCCCTTAACAAGTTGCTCATTAGTGATTTTTAGCAGAAATGGTGAATGGTCACTTGACAGGGCCGATAAAGCAATGGCATTAGAATCAGTGAACTGTTGAAGCCATTCAAAGTTAACTAAGATTCTATACAATTTGCAACCAATATTTCTATATGGACCTGACCTTCAAGTATATTTAATTCCTCTAAAATCATGTTCCATTAAAGTGCATTTCATAAGACATTCATTCAACTTAGTGGTTTTGCAAAAAGGTAATGGGTTACCCAGACTTTTATCAGCCATAATTCTCTGGCAGTTAAAATCCCTTAACACTGTCCAAGGAATGTTAAAAATATTGGCTTCCTTCTCTAAAGTGTCTCAAAAACATTTTCTTTCAACTTCATGATTGGCTGCATACACAATAGTGCATATTAATTCACCTCCTGCTTTATTATACACGATGACACTGATATGTTGATTGCTCATTGATATCACATGACCTCCCTACACTTCACAGTTCATGTAAATCAGGATTCTGCATTTATTGCAATGGATAAAGTTATCAACCCTGCACCAATTAGCATCCCGGTAATTATCAAAAAGGTGCGTATGATTCCTCTGGATTTTGGTTTCAATTAAAGCAACAACGGAGCATTTATTGTTATTTACAAGTTTGGATGTATCTAACCACCTCTCTGGGATATTTGAACCCCTAACATTCCAACATAAAAAGGACATGATTATTTGGATGATAATGATGCTTTACAGCTGATCCCTTTCTCTGTTCACATAACAGCCTCTGTTAGACTATCTATGGTATGCTAAATTGGTGGAATGGTGTCATTTGCAACCAAGTGATTTGGCAAGCAGTGACCAATTTTGCTTGCACCATATTCTCAAGATGGTTATTATTGTTGCTCACGCCAATAACTGAGAGTGCTATAAAATGACCCTTTTCTTTGTTTGCTTCAACATTTGTACTAGAGATATTGTTGTTCACTCCTATTTCATTTATGACATCAACTGAACATTGCTTTGTGTTATCGGACTTTATCTGACCCCAAATTTGCAATTTGTATATCATCTCTTGTAATAATTTTCTCAGTCAATGTTATTGATCTAGTAATGTCAATATTTTGCTGTGTTTCATTATAATCATCATTATCTATATTGACTACTGAAATATTGTTAATTGTATTCACAGTTTTGCTGTTTTTATCTGCATTTGAACTGGCCACATGAATTTTTCCATCAGTAGTACATTCAGTTTGACTAGCATGAAACCTTGCCTCTGTGATACCCTTTTCAAGCTCTAAATTACACTCATGCGGAATCCTCCCATCTTTTGCTGAGACAACTTCCTCATCACTCTGCAGATTATTGATCTCCCCCTCCTCTTGATTCTTCTTCCTTAGCTCCAAATTACCAACTAGGGAAGATGAAAAAATCAGACAAGTTGCTCATGCATATATTTTGTATTTACTAGGCAATATATTATTCATGAATAAAAGTAAATCACATGTCTTCGTACAATACTTAGATCAAATTAGTGATTTGGATGAAGTTCGTAGTTATTCTTGGGATTCAGCAACTCTATGTTGGTATAGACAACTTGGTCTTACAAGTAGAGCACAAGTGATACATGTTGTAGGTTTTATCGAATTGTTGGAATCTTGGATATACGAGCATATTCTTTATTTGCATCTATCGACCAAAATTTACAACGAATGTTCACCAAGAGCAACTCATTGGGATCCAACAAATGACCATTATGCATCATTTAAGTTACTAAGGCTTTATCTTGATAGTATTCAAGAACATCATTAATGTTATTAAGTTTGAATCATCGCATTGTATTTTTTTAAATCTAAATTATAGTAACATCGTCATTTTTTTATGATAGTATCTCAAGTAATCTTTGACCCTTACATGCATGCAAGAGAATTTCATCCATTTTTGCAAATTGGTTGGTCTTCGAGTTGTTTATAATGCTTAAATGTGTAGAACCATATCATCCCATCGTGTTTTGTGGAAATTTGGTAGGCTTCTGTTGAAATTAGTCTCACATCGGACAATTTACAATATAAATCATGCATAAATACTAAGAGACCTCCCTTCACATCACCAATTGGTTTTGTGATAATATATAGTTCTCTAACATGGTATCAGAGCGGGTTTAATTGTGTCACACGTCACCCTCAATGAATGTCCACGTGTTTGGCTGATGATACGCCACACGTGCGGGGGCGTGTTGAAATTAGTCCCACATCGGACAATTTACAATATAAATCATGCATAAATACTAAGAGACCTCCCTTCACATCACCAATTGGTTTTGTGATAATATATAGTTCTCTAACAGCTTCAAAATATTCCATATCCTATTATTCATCAACAAGCAAAAGATTCGATGCGGTGCTACTAGTTCAACTTATAAAGCACTTTATGATTTTGTAGAAGTATTTGGAATGAGCAGCCAAATCATGTTGTTAGTGCACAATATCATTCTATTCCTCTACATGAATCAAATGAAACGGTGACAAGTGATTATTCTGATTGGTATTTTTCCAGTACCATGTTGAGGTCCATTCGGTTAATGAATAAATTATTCAATGTAGCACTCAACCTTCCTATGATCATTTATACATGGTGATAATCAATATAACTTTATTTTATATTGTTGCCCTTGCTTTCTGTAATGCTAATATAATTTCAATTCACGTTGTAGAGCTATGAAGAACTCAATAATGTGCTTAGTGAAGGAATCATCTTGGCTTCATCACAAGTGGAGAGTTCTCGTTTGACTTCTTTTGATAGAATCCACAAATCACTAAGTAATGCAAAACAAATTGTGCTCTTTTTCGTTAAAAAGGATGCTTAGTTTGAAAAACTGGTTTTAAGCTGATGTATGCGTTTTGTTTGTGGAACTTCTTGCTGTTTAAGTATTTTGTTTGCGGAACATTATTGCTGTATTTTGGTTGTGGAACTTCTTGTTGTTGTGGTATTTTGTTTGCGGAACTTCTTGTATTATGTTATGGAACATAATTGTATGAAAATTACTATGTTCGTTAGTATAGAAGTGTAGTTAGAACAATTAGTTTTAAGTTGATGTATATTACCGACTGTTGTATATCTGGTTTATCCTGTTAGTTCATTTATTTGTAGTCGCGTTGTTTATAGATTTCATGCTAAGATCCAGCGATAGGAATGTATAAACCCCAGACGACACAAGTGTGGTATCGATACTGATTACGTCCTGATCTAACGTGGTTTTGATCTTATCATCGTCAAAACCCCTTCAAGACTAAGGAAATTTCTTAAGATAGAACAACCTTGTAAACAATGCGGCTTTAATGCTATTTTCGTTAATCTCGAGCGTGGTGTAACATCCCCTATCTAGAGACCCAAAACTAAATGCTACAGATGTTGCAGTCATTTATAGTATTACCTTTCGGCGACTAAATACAGCTATGTTAATGGTATCAATAATATCAGAAGCACTTGAATATGAAACAAAACATATATTTCAAAACAACTTTTACTTCATTACATTTCAAAAACAATTGTTTCACATTCTCAATACGTAATCCCCAAATCGTTCCCAGGCACAGATAAAATATAGTTATTACAAAATACGCCAAGAGCGGTATATAAAGATACCCCCTTGGATGATTAGAGTCATATGGTCATAATAGACCTAGTACAAACATAGCGGAAATACATCAAAACATAACACAAGAGCTGCAACTCCTAAGTAGCTATCTGTTTGTCTCCTGCATGTCTCCGGTAGCTTATTTATCATCCTACTAAAACCTAAAAAATACCTTAATCCCTTAGCCTACTCAAATCAATTTTAAGCACCTGAGAGTTTAAGGGGAAAACATAAACTTCGAATCACACATAAAGCCTAGTATGAATAATATTATACATTCTGGTTAAATATGTTAAGTGAAACCACGCCGCTTAGCGGAACGAGTTTCTCCTAACTAACATCCTTTTAAAACATATCTTTGCAAAACCTTTCATATAACTATATATTGTGCTCCTACATCCATAATGGTTAAATACTGTAAATCAATCATTATGTAAACATACATAAATATCAGGTAATAATGAACTATCTGTTCAAACACACAAGTTTTGTTTGGATAACTTTTAACCTTTGGCCGACTCTGGCCTACCAGACAATATAATCAAAATTAACCTAACACCTGTTAGAAATTCTTCTTTTGGATTATCCATCCTTAACTATCTGTTAAACATTTCTCATCTGGATGGTCTGTCCTTAACTATCTGTTAAATACTTCTCTTCTGGACGGTCTGCCCCTAACTTAAGCATCTTTCAGGTCTTCCCGATCCTAATGGTTTTTCGGGCTCACCAATAACCTATCTGTATACAAACATATATTCCTTTCGGTGTGTAATCATAATTTTAGTTTACCTATGAAAAAAGCCCTACACACTGGAATTTTGGACAACAATTAGCTGGGGCTATTAGCTAATGTATAGGGCGCAACCCCATACTAGTCCCATCCGATATTTTAAAATCTGAGTCATTTTCACTTAAGGACCCCCTCCCATAATTTTCCTTGAAAATATTTTCAAAATGATTTAAACCATTAAATCAAACTTAAACAAGGAAAAGAATATAATCTTTATACTTTACTCAAAATCATATCACCATGTCACATATATATTCTTTACTCAAAATTTTGTTGATGAAAATATTTAACCATTTGAATCATCTCTTTCAAAATTAAACATTAAACCTTTCGAAACTATTCTACAAACCTTTCGAAACCATTGAAAAGAAAACCTTTTGAAAGCTATAAAACTTTGGACATCCTTCTTTAAAACCACTTTAAAACATTGCCTTAGAAAAACCTTGAAAAACCTTCCATTTAAACTTTTCGAATCCATTGAACTAAACCTTTCGAAATTATTCAACTAAAACTTTTCGAAACCATTCAATTAAACCTTTCGAAATCATTTAATAAACCTTTCGAAATCAATGAAAGCAAACCTTTCGAAGACTTACTGGTTTTAATTTGAAAAAAGTGGAAATCTACCTTTAAAACCTTTCGACTTTATTGGAAGCAACCTTTCGACTAAGTCGAAAGCCCTGCTTCGAAAACTTTAAACTTATCCTTTAAAACAACTATTTCGAAAGTTTTGGGTTATACTTCAATTTACAAAATAAGGGTACATCACCTAAGTCGAAAGCTTCCTTTTGAAAGCATGGAGAAGCAGCTGATTTTTAAAACAAGTAAACCTTTCGTATGGGTCGAAAAGTTCAAAACAAAACATTTATAAAACGACAGTAACCTTTCGACCATGTCGGAAGGTTTCAAAACAAAGTAGTAATAGTGCAGCAGTAACCTTTCGACGGTGTCGAAAGGTTTAAAACCTTTATTTTAAATATTTTGACCTAGTCGAAAGCAACCAAGTCGAAAGCTCTTATTCGAAAGCAAAGCAGGTGAATGCTTTTGGTTTATAAAACAAACATACCCCAACCTCTTTGGCCCTCAACCCTTCGACTTAGAACCCTTCGACTATGTCCAATTCATTACGTACCAAGAAGCTTGATAACATATGCATTGGTTTGACCTTGTCATAAGTTATGAACCTTTTGACCTTGTCGGAAGGTCTGGCTCAGAAGGTTTCTTGCTGTAAAGGCTGAAACATATAAAAAAATGATATTTCTTTATTTTTAACTTAAAAAGGAAATTTTTTCAACTAACCTGCCTTTGTTTGTCAAATTCTCATTGGTTAACAATTACTTTTCAGAAATGTGCTGCCACTATTTTTTTAAAATTAAATAATCATTTTATTTTACAAAATACCCCTTCTCCTTAATTAAATATAAAACATTTAAGTCCCATACCTTAAATAATTTTATATATTCACCAAAACACTTAGGAAAAATCTGGAAAAATCCCAGAAAATCTATTTAATATGTTGCCTAACGTATAAACATTTCAACCCCAAATAATTATTATTTTAGCCGAAAATAATTTATAACCCAATAAACAATTTCCTTGACTAGAAAATTAATATAAAATCCATATTGATTCGGAAAATTTTGAAAATTGGAACCTATCTCCAAAATAACATTTCTGATCTATATTTAAATTTTCAAGGCATTTGGATGTCATTAAATAGGGTTTTCATATCAAACATATCATTAAAACTAACATGAACATATATAATCCATCAACAACACACACACACACACACATATATATATATATATAACTTTAATCATCAAAACATGGCATATACTTGCAAAATCATTTCGGGTCTTGTTATCCCATTTTCTGGTCAAAACTGGAATATCAGTGATGGGTGCGTTTCCTCCACGATCGAACCAAGAAGAAGCAGCCAGCAAGCGTATTTCACTCATGATTCAAGGGCATAAGGTTCATTCGGCACCAAGAGTAACTACCTCATTCGGCACTACCTCATCCGGCACTTCCATCTATAGAATTTCATTCGGCAGCTCACTGCCAAACCAGCTGCACCTCCATAAACCACCGAATCACATCCCTACCGAACCAATCCCCACTACCGATCCAAGTACCTACCAAACCTACTCACCTGCCATCTACCACCGGTCCAAGGCCTCGCCGAACCAAACAACACCGAACCAACTGCTTCACACCCCTATGTCGAACCAACCTATCACCGGACCACATCCCTACCGAACCCCAACCTTCTCCAAGCACGGCCGAACCAAAGCTTCGCCGAACCGGAACGCTGCCAGGCCAGATTGCTTCAGCCCAGACCCACCAGCAGCTATATACATCCAAGACCCCTGCCCCCAACCTCACTCTATAAATAGAGGGGCAGGGGTACAACAATGGGGGACAAGTTTGAGAGCTCAAGCACGGAGAGAACTTTCAAACAACTTTCTTTTACTTGTATCAAAGCTTTGTACTTGTAATCAAAACAAGAGAAGAGAAATAACATATAAAGTGGACGTAGGCACATTCTGGCTGAACCACTATAAATCTGCGTGTCTTTTTACAGTTTAGCCCCTGCTTTTCATATATTTGCATAAATCACCCAAATCACTAAGAACAACATAAGATCTACTAAATCATACAATTTTGAGGTGTTTGTCCATTTTTTGTGCAAACATTTTTGGTGCTTTCACTGAGAATTGAACTCAAGGATTCTACCGCTTGGAAGCTGAATTTGAAAGTCTAAAGATTCAGATTGGGAGAATCATGGCAAGACAATCAAGCAGAAGGCCGAGGCCAGAGCAAAGTCAACAGGAAGGGAGTCAAGAGGCTTCCTCAGGAGCAAACCAAGCTTCAGTCTTCATCACCAGGGATGAGATGGAGGCCATGATGAGAAGACAAGAAGAGATGATCCAGAACTTGCTTCAACAGATTGGGCAACTTGGAGCACGGAACCAAGGCGCAACTGGAGTTCAGAACGGAGCAGGACCATCTGGCGTAGCACTAGAGCTAGGAAGCACACACGCAGAACATGTTGATCCAATCCCGACAAGAGAGACGGGGGCATCCGAACAACCTGGTAACAATAGAAGAATGAACGCTCCGCCAGAGGGGCATACACCTGAAAGCTCCCATGGACTCAGGGGGCAGGTCGAAGGCAGTGAACGAGGACTACAACTTGGAGATAGTGACAGACTGGCGGAGATGGTCAGACGAGCCATGAGAAGCAGACTAGTGAATAGAGACCTGAAGGATGTGAATAGGAGTCCTTTTACCACAACAATCAGGCGAGCTAGGAACCCACCAGATTTTAAGCTACCATCATTGGATATGTATAATGGAAGGACAGACCCCACGGTTCATCTGACAAAATATATAAGGCATATGGAAGTGCTGGGGGCATCAGAGGAGGTTATGGCCCGGTGCTTTCCATTGTACTTGGCAGATATTGCGGCGTTGTGGTTCAGACAACTGGAAAGCGGCTCCATAGGAACGTGGGCAGATTTAACTGAGAGATTCATGAGGCAATTCAGGGTTCATATTGCAAGACCCAAGAATGTGATGACTTTGGCAACCTTGAAGCAGAAAACTGGAGAGACTTTGAGGAGTTTTCTAACACGATTTAATGCGGCAGCAGCATCAGTGGATCGACCAGATCCATCTATGGTCATGATGGCGGCTGTATCTGGAATAGCTGATAGTACGGAGTTCAAGAATTCGTTAACTAAAGATCCGCCTATGAATCTGGGAGAGTTCTATCATGAGGCTGAAAAGTTTCTGCGTTTGGAAGATGCTAGTACAGAAAGAGAGGAAGAAGTTGACGTTTACGCAATCAAGAGCGGAAACCCACCTGGAAGGGGTGCGGAGACTGGTAAAGGAAAGAGAAAGGCTGAGGATAATGATGACAGGTCAAAGCGGCCACGGAAAGAGTCGCGATTCACCACTTACTCCGAGCTGAATGAGAGTTTGGAGCGAATCTATCAAGATACAAGAGAGCAGGTTCCCTACCGTAGGCCAATGCGAAGGGATCCGACTATTAACGAAAGGAAATCAGACAGACACTGCTTGTTCCACGACCTGAGCGGTCATCATACCAACGATTGCAGGCATCTGAAAGATGAGGTGGAGGGGCATATTCGGAATGGTTTGCTATCACAATATGTGAGAAGGAGGGCCACAACGGTGGGACAAGAACGACCACCGCCCGCACCAACTGAAGACGGCTCAGGATCGAGACGTCATCTTATTATCCGCTGATCGAGATAAACGACGAACGAGCAGCAAACTCCACACTGATACGGTTAAGTTGTTTACACATGTACAGGACCACGAACGATCCTCAGGCATGCTCTGATACAACTATAAACCACATCGATATAGGCGTTTGCACTCCGACGTCACTGCTTTGCTTTTGTTCTTTATTTCTTAAATTTGGATTTGACTTTGCTGAACATTTCTATTTTAAATTTCATCAGTTGAATGGATATTTGGTTTTGATAATTCTAAAATGGCTAAGCTACTTACACATGTACGGGATCGCGAACGATCCCTAGGCATGCTCTGAGATAGTGATAAACCGCCACAACAGACAATCCAGAAACTCACCCGAACGTGAATCTGGTTTGGATGGTATTAAGTCCCCCCTGGGCACACATCAATTCGCCTCGAACGGCACCCCGACCGCGAACGGTCACAACTCGCCTCGAACGGCACCCGACCTCGAACGGTCACAATTCGCCGCGAACGGCACCCGACCTCGAACGGTCACAACTCGCCTCGAACGGCACCCGACTTCGAACAGTCACAAACTCGCTTCGAACGGCACAACTCATCTCGCCACAAGTGGCTCGATCGCGAACGGTCGCCATTTGAGGTCCACCCCCTGACCGCCAACAGTCGCACCTTACCACGAATGGCTCGATCTCGAACGATCGTCATTCGAAGTAAGGCGCTTGACCGCGAACGGTCACATTTCACCCCAAGTGGCTTGATCACGAACGGTCGCCATTCGAGGTCCGCCTTCTGACCGGGCTTGGTCGCACTTTACCTCGAATGACTCGACCCCGAACTGTCGTCATTTGAAGTAAAGCGCTTGACCGTGAACGATCACATTCCACCACAAATGACTCGATCTCGAACGATCGTCGCATGGATTTAGACGCTTGACCGCGAACGGTCGCACTTTACCTCGAATGACTCGACCTCGAACGGTCGTCATTTGAAGTTAGGCGCTTGACCATGAACGGCCGCGCTTCATCCCTAGTAGCTCGATCTCAAACGGTCGTCATTTGGGGCCATATAAAACTATCAAGCTCTTTACAGGTTGTTGACAGGTTATGAACATCCAGCTCATGGCATTACAAAACACGTCTTCCTACCGCAAGTCATGTTTTGGGGGGCAAAGTGTTATCCCATTTTCTGGTCAAAACTGGAATATCAGTGATGGGTGCGTTTCCTCCACGATCGAACCAAGAAGAAGCAGCCAGCAAGCGTATTTCACTCATGATTCAAGGGCATAAGGTTCATTCGGCACCAAGAGTAACTACCTCATTCGGCACTACCTCATCCGGCACTCCCATCTATAGAATTTCATTCGGCAGCTCACTGCCGAACCAGCTGCACCTCCATAAACCACCGAATCACATCCCTACCGAACCAATCCCCACTACCGATCCAAGTACCTACCAAACCTACTCACCTGCCATCTACCACCGGTCCAAGGCCTCGCCGAACCAAACAACACCGAACCAACTGCTTCACACCCCTATGTCGAACCAACCTATCACCGGACCACATCCCTACCGAACCCCAACCTTCTCCAAGCACGGCCGAACCAAAGCTTCGCCGAACCGGAACGCTGCCAGGCCAGATTGCTTCAGCCCAGGCCCACCAGCAGCTATATACATCCAAGACCCCTGCCCCCAACCTCACTCTATAAATAGAGGGGCAGGGGTACAACAATGGGGGACAAGTTTGAGAGCTCAAGCACGGAGAGAACTTTCAAACAACTTTCTTTTACTTGTATCAAAGCTTTGTACTTGTAATCAAAACAAGAGAAGAGAAATAACATATAAAGTGGACGTAGGCACATTCTGGCTGAACCACTATAAATCTGCGTGTCTTTTTACAGTTTAGCCCCTGCTTTTCATATATTTGCATAAATCACCCAAATCACTAAGAACAACATAAGATCTACTAAATCATACAATTTTGAGGTGTTTGTCCATTTTTTGTGCAAACAGGTCTAATCTTAAAACCGAAAACTAAAAGAAATTGAGATGTAGTAATTATTCACCTTAGCTTTGAGATTATAGATGTGAGATTTGATGTTGATTTAGTTGATTACTTTCCTTCTCTTGAATCCTAGCTTTAATCTTCCTCTTGAGAACGAGAATGGTGGCCAGCCTTAGTATTTTTAGTTTGATAAAAATGAGAATGAACGTGAGTTCTATTTCCCAAGGGTTTAGGGTATAAGGCCTTCCTATTTCCCATATTGCCCTTAGTCGTTTCCTAACACCTTAACTTTGGTTATTTCATTTTGTTTAAAACACAAACATGTAACGGCTACCCTTAGTTAAAACAACTCTCAATCCATTACTCTCCACATATTTATTTAATGCACCCAATTAATTATTCTAAATAATGTTATAAAATATGGGGTGTTACAGACTCCCCGCCTTAAAGAATTTCGTCCTTGAAATTACGATAAGGTACACAACAAAACAATCAAAGGTAAAACATACCATCAAACAAATCAAGGTAAGAGTCTCTAATCCTGCTCTCCGTCTTCCAAGTACAGTCTCTAGTATCATCACTCCACCGAACATTTACTAATTTGACTGTCTTGTTCCTCAGCTTCTTCTCATCTCTGGCCACAATCTGAATTGGCTTTCTAACTATAGTCAAATATGGTTCTACTAATAAATCCTCTAACACTGTAGGTGCTTTGGTAGTCTCCGGGCCTCTAACACATTTCCTAAGATGAGAAACATGGAAAACATCATGGACTCCAGTCAAACTACTTAGTAACTCTACTCTATAAGCGAGTTTCCTGATCCTTTCAATAATACTAAAAGGACCAATGAATCTGAGTGCTAACTTTCCCGACTTTCCAAATCTAATTACACCCTTCATCGGTGAAACCTTAATGAACACATAGTCTCCGACAGAGAATTCCAAATCTTTCCTTCTTCTATTAGCATAACTTTTCTACCTAGATTGGGCTTCCTTCATCCTAACTCGGATCAACTCAATCTTCTCTGCGGCTTCCTTCACCAAATCTGGACCAAGAACCAATCTATCCCCGGTCTCTAACCAACATACGGGAGGCTTACATGGTCTTCCATACAAAGCTTCAAACGTTGTCATCCCAATACTAGTTTGATAACTATTGTTATACGAGAACTCGGCTAGATGAAGATGGTGCTCCCATGATCCCTCGAAATCCAATACATAAGCTCTTAACAAATCCTCTAAGATTTTGTTAACTCTTTCCGTTTTCCCACCAGTCCATGGATGGTAAGCGGTACTCATGTTGAGCTTGGTTCCTGAAGCTTCCTGTAGACTTTTCCAGAACTCACTAGTAAATAAAGAATCCCTATCGCTGACAATACTACTAGAAATCCCGTGCAGTCTAACTACATTCTTCATAAATAACTTCGCCAAAATAGTTGCCATCCTAGTTGACTTTATCGGAATGAAATGGGCACTCTTAGTCAATCTATCTACTATGACCCAAATGCTTTCATTTCCTCTACTAGACCTTGGCAACCCATCAATAAAATCCATAGAGATTGAATTCCATTTCCACAACGGAACTTCCAACGGTTGAAGCAATCCACTAGGCTTCTGGTGTTCAACATTTGCCTGTTGGCAATTCAAGCACTACTTAACACACAAACCAATGTCCCGTTTCATACCTTCCCAGAAGAAACTTCTCTTCATATCCTGATATATCTTCGTTCCTCCTGGATGGATAGTAAACTTCGAACATGGCACTCATCCAAAACTTCTTTCCTCATGTCTCCTATGTTCGAAACACACAATCTTCTTTTCTTTCTCAACCACCCATTTTGGTCAAGACTGAAATCCTTTAGGTCATCGCTCTCCATTCCTTCCTTCAACCTTTTGATCCGTTCAGCCAAAACTGGATCCTCCTCCTTTTTAGAAGATATCTTCTCAATCGTTATTGGTCGGACTTCTAAACAAGACAACACAACACTTCCTGATCTTGAACCTACCTCGAATCTAAACTGCACACTACAAGCTAATAATGCTTCCAAATCTTTCCACTCAACAATCATAGCCAATATTGCATTCTGATGTTTCCAGCTGAGTGCATCCGCCACCTTATTTCCTTTTCCAGGTGTGTACTCAATTCCAAAATCATAAGCAGCAATAAACTCCAACCATCTTTGCTGTCTCATGTTCAACTCCTTTTGAGGGAACAAGTACTTCAACGACTTATGATCAATGTAAAGCTCAAATCGCTCTCTAAAAAGATAAGGCCTCCACGCCTTTAAAGCAAATATAATGGCAGCTAATTCCAAGTCATGCATAGGATACCTAACTTCATATGGCCTGAGCTGTCTAGAAGAATAGGCAATCACTTTACCTCTTTACATCAACACATCTCCCAATCAAGTTCTACACGCATCAGTATAAACAACTAAATCTTGATTCCCCTCCGGAACAACTAACACCGGTACATTGGTCAATAAGTGTTTTAAGCTTTGGAATGCTTCCACACACTTATCGGCCCATACGAACTTTACATCTTTTCACGTAAGCTTAGCCATCGATGCAGCTATCCGCGAAAAACCCTTTATAAACCTCCGATAATATCCAGCCAATCCAAGAAAGCTCTTTATCTCAGTCACCGTCTCGAGTCTCTTCCAATTATTCACTGCCTCAATCTTAGTTGGATCTACAGACAACCCTTTCTCTGAGACGACTTGACCAAAGAACTTTACTTCCTTCTTAAAAAACTGACACTTCGTAAACTTAGCCTTCAACTGTTGCTCCCTCAACTTCTCAAGCACCACTCTAAAATGAACTTCATGCTCCTTCTCATCTTTAGAGTATATGAAAATGTCATCTATTGTAACGACCCGATATTTTCAACCATTCGCTATTATAATAATGTCTAATATAAAATAAACATACTTTTAAATAGCATTAAGGCTTTACATTTTCCACCTTAACACGTAATAGTCCCAGTAGTCTATCCAGTATTAGCATACTCCCAAAATGGGGGCTACCCTCGATACTCCATAGACTACGGGAGAAATCATAACTCGTAGTAAAGCTCGATATGGTAAGTGAACGGCACAACTAGGCAATGCCAGGGTAGATATACCAATTACGCATCCGGGCTGGTGGTGACGCACAATAGCCACTACCGCCCACCTCGAACAACACTCCCAAATCAAGGGGTGCACCTAATAAATCACAAAGTAATAGAATGGTATCGAAGAAGTGTGTCCGATCAGAGGTGCTACCTCATTGGCCCGTCAATCGTTCCTATTTTAGCCACTTTATGCCAACTCACGGGAGTTGGGTCCACGTATATACCTTAGGATCGTCGCCACCATCCCACTTCATTCTGGAAACTCCACCGCGTACACATTTGTTAAAGTGGTTTTCGGTATCGACTGAGAGTATATCCATATCCGATCCCGGTCTCTTTAACAACCAATCGTTATTATAACCCGTGGTTATAATTTTAAAATAATATTTTATACTTCAAAATAGAATATCATTTCAGATCCAAATCTTTATCAAAATAAAGATTAAATCAATTCCAAACTATTTCAATATATTTAAAATATCATATCATTTCAAAACTTCATTTCAAATCATTTTAATATATCAAAACATCATATAATTTCAAAACTTCATTTCAAATCATTTTAATATATCAAAATATCATATCCTTTCAAAAACTTCATTTCAAATCATTTAATATATCAAAATATCATATCTTTTCAAAAACTTCATTTCAAATCATTTAATACATCAAAATATCATATCTTTTCAAAAACTTCATTTCAAATCATTTAATATATCAAAATATCATATCTTTTCAAGACTTCATTTCAAATCATTTAATATATCAAAATATCATATCTTTTCAAAACTTCATTACCAAATCATCATTTGAGTTCAAATCCAAATATTTAACTTTAAATACCTTTTAAATTCAAAGATATCATTCATTGATTATCTTTTCAAGTCACCTTTTAAATAGTTTATATTTCAATCAAAATAATTCATCTAAACCATTTAAAAGTGTAATTATTATACTTTCAAATCAAGTATTCAATTACCAAAGTTTTAAACTATTCTGAGTTCATTTACTAAGTTAAAATCCATAAACATTGAAAATTTCAGCCTTTCACAGCATTCAGAAAAAGCTGTTATAAGCAATACTTGAAAACATTTTAATTCAGCAAAGACAACATTTTAAAACTGCTGTTAAATCTCAGTTTAGTTGAAATTTAGTTTAAAACATCAAAGACAACATTTTCAGAAATGTTGTAATAGCTCAGGTTTCAAATTAAAGGTTTTAATTAAATTCTGCAAAGACAGCAGACCACTACAGCAATTACAGAACTGTTGTAATAGACCTGAGTCAAGTTTTAGTCTATTTAGTTCAACTACAGCAACTACAGAATTTCAGAAATGCTGTAATAGCTCTTTTATTCAATTTTAGTTCAAATCAAAAATCATAGCATTTCTGAATGCTATTAAAGTAATTTCTAGATTTTAGTGTATTTCCAGCAAATAATAAACTTCAATATTAAACCTTTTAAACATTATAAAAATCATATTTTGACTTTCAAAAATGTTCATTAAATTTACTCTTTTAATTTATGATTTTTATAAGAAACATTTACAGTAAAATCCAAATTTCCAATTATTTTACTTAACAAATCCAAATGTACAATTTCCCTTTCTTCACATTTTTAACAAATAAACTTAACACTTATATTTTATTTCCATTTCACAAATTTAACTAAATTTTCAATTTTATTTAATTAACTTAAACCTTTAAT
Source organism: Allium fistulosum (assembly GCA_030737815.1). Taxonomy (NCBI): domain Eukaryota; kingdom Viridiplantae; phylum Streptophyta; class Magnoliopsida; order Asparagales; family Amaryllidaceae; genus Allium; species Allium fistulosum. The sequence continues at coordinate 677,348,094 of CM060903.1, forward strand.
AAAAACCAAATTCACATTTCCAAGTCAAGTTATATTTTAAAATTACACTTTTAAGCATTCATTTATTTAACCATTTTAATACATAGAAAACTCAATAACACTTTATTAAATCATTTAAATTCAAATTCAATTCAAATTATCATATTTACCATTATCCAAATATAATAAAATTTCCATTTTATTTATATAACTTAAATATCATTTTAAAACCAAAATTCCAAATTTCCAAACTTAAGTTATATTTCAAAAATTCACTTTTATCATTCATTTAAATTACATTTTTAACTTCTAGAAAAATCCAAATTTCTTTATTTAAACAATTTAAAATCCAATTTAAATAAAATTTTCATAATTTTACACTTTTAAAAATATTTAAAATATTCAAAAATACTTTATAAAAATAACCACGTGCATGTAAATAGTTTTCTAACCTAGGTCAAGTGATACGGATATGTATCATTTCAATCCGCAGTTTAAAAAGCAAAATCCGGGTTCTATCATTTCAAACCCGCAATCCCAAGTCAAAATAAATTAAATAAAAACCGTTCAGGCCTATCATTTCAGCCCATTACGATTTTTCCCTATTCTAAAATCCGTTCGGGTATGTATCATTTCAACCCATAGTGAATCTAATCTACAGGGAACTTGCAGTGTGATAAACAGGTATAAATGAACAGTTTAACAATAAATAACAGCAACATATGAGATGACAAGTAAATTAACAGGTTTAACATCATATAATGAAATCATCACAGCCAGTTATAACATATCATAATATTCTACACATTCAATTGTTGTCGCTTCACATTTGTACAAGTATAAAATGTCGTGTGAGATTTACTCACCTTTTTGTGCTGAAGATTGCAATACAAATGACACAAATGGATTCCCAAAGGCACGATGACACAACAACACGACTTTTGATTTGAATGAATAGGAGCCTAGATGATCTTGTAAGCAACAAACCAACAAGACAATGTATACATAAATATATAACACAAAACAATATCGAAATGACTAGAAATAAAAAGCAACAAAGGACAAAGTGATTCGACCTTTCTTTAACATTCAAGAGCTCGACCAAGGGGATATTTTGCTCGGCCATTGATGTGTGTTTGGGTCAGGTATGGTATCATATAGGTCAGGTTACAAGTGGATGAAGGTGGTGAAAGAGTTACAACATGGAGCATACATGGGTTCAAGGCAAAGAGGTGAAGCTTTGGTGCATTTTGGCTCGGCTATGACCACATATAGGCTCGGCCATGGGGTCTTCATGTCAGGTCAGATCTAGACAGTAGTGAAAGGGGTGGCCATAGGTGAAGTAGATGATGGTGGTTGTTGCTAAGGGGGTGGCCAAGGTGATAGATGAAAGGTAGGTGAAACATATATGGTCTAGGCATTGTTTTGTTGATTTTTAAGCAAGGTTTTGTGGTGTTGTGTTCATGAGGAGGTCATGGCCACTTCAGGTCAGAGGAGATGGAGGGATTGTAGCCATGGATGAGGGGAAGATGTGGTGGTGGTGGTCTTAGGAGATGGTGGAGGGGTTAGGCTGAGCAAAGCATGAAGAAGCAGGGAAAAATCAAGGCAAACAAATGGAAAAAGGAAGAAGAAAAGAGGAGAATGGAAGCCATGACTTACAAAATGATTTCAGAAATTTCTATGGCCGGAAATGATGAGGAAAAGAAGTTATTTTCACGTGAAAAGTAATAAGGAATGTACGGCTACAAAGAGAAAATGAAAGGCCAAGGCAATGAAGAGGCAGGAAAAGGAAGAGTCACAAGTTACAAGCACAAAGTCTCTTTGAATTTCCAAATTCTTTTAAACAAAATAAACTAAATAAATTTCAGTAAATAAAAATAAAAAGCTGAACAAAATAAAGTGAAAAAAAGAAAATAAATAAATAATTTAAGTAAAAATAGAAAATAAAGTGAGAAAATAGCTAATATATTGAAACAAGCATTTAAAAATATAAACAAGATACACTTAACTTTGGAAAATTATAACCTTACTTCTAATCAAATAAAAAGTCAAGTAAAATAAAATGAATGCTGAACAAAATAAAGTGTAAGTGAAAATAAAATAAATCCTTAAGAAAATAAAAAGGTAAATAAGAATTACTTTAATTAATTGAAACTAGAAATTAAAAATTGTAAATAAATTGCAGCTGACTTGGAAAATTCCAATTGTTCTTTTAAAAATGTTTTAAAACCAAAATATATACATAACATGTTATTTTACCCATATAAATATAAATTAGAACATTACATGACCAAATAAAATATTATATATATAATTTAAAATAAACAATTTTGTTAAATACAACAAATTACACACAATATTCAAAAGGGTATAACTTTAACATTATAAATTAGATTTCAACGAAACGAAAAGCAATATTCTTGAAATTATATTTACTTTCATAAAATAAAGATAAATTCAAAATTTAAACAATTTTAAATTTTAAATTAAAAGTCAAAGTTTGGCCATATTGACCAAAATTCACATTTTTGGAAAATACTCTATTTATTCATGTTTGGAATTATAATTCACATACAAATCATAATTAATATTTAAAATAACAAAATTTTACATTTAATAAATAAAATAAAGTTTTTAAATCAGGAAATTCAATTTAAAATAATTACAAAATACAGGGTTGTTACACTCTCCCCCACTCAAAACTTTTCATCACCGAAAAGGAATGAGGTACGGGAAAGCACACAAAAGATAAAATGAAATAAGATTAAGACAAGATGACAAGAAGGTTGAAATTAAACCTGATAACTGTTGTTATAGGTAAGTTTAACAAGGTGGAGATGATCTTCCCAAGATCCTCCAGAATCAAGAACACAAGCACGAAAAAGATCATCGAGAATCTGATTCACCCTTTCCGTTTGATCGTCGATCTGTGGATGGTAAGCAGTGCTCAGATTCATAATAGGGAGAAGTAAGAACCACAGAAGAGATAGAAAAGTTAAATGATGAAGGAAAAAGAGAAAGAAAGAAAGACTAGAACAAACTTATAAAACACAACACGAAAAACAAGATCCATCAAATTAACAAAGAAAGCAGGAGCATTATTCAAACCAAAAGGCATGACTAACTATTCATAGAAAACCATTCTCAGTACGGAAAGCAGTCTCGGGAATACTTTCCTCAGCAACACCGAGTTGGTGAAAATCAGAGGCAAGGTCAACCTGAAAGAGAACAGTAGCTCTAAGGCTAACCAATTCGAATTTGATTTCCTACTTAGAAGGTAGGAGAATGGAAACAACCAGAAAGAAATTAGATTGGAAAACAGAATAAGATAATAAATTTAAAACCATGAAAATTTCAACTTACATTAATAATTAATTTCATCCATTTGATTTCACTTAAGTTAAATAAATCTTAATTATTTTTTAATCTCATTATCTCATCATCAAATCAACAATTTATAAAGTCATGAATTTGAACAATCATTTATTATATTTCATCTTTATTCATTAAATTTCATTCTTCTTTATTTCAATTCATTCTTAAATTTGCTCCACTTAATATATCAAATCCTATGTATATTAAGTTTATTTCACTTATTATAACTATTTCAATTTATTTATAATTTCTTTTAAATATCATTATACTGTAAATTATTCAATTAACCCCTTTTTCTCTATTTACCTCTATTAATCCTTTATAAATAAAATTTAAGTGTATAACAATTATTATAACCACTTAAGTTTTATTTATAAAATTCTCTTTATTTTGTATATTTTCCAATTACATATTCAACTTCTGAATAATTTAGGTAAGTTATATTGGAATGTAATTGAGTATTATACAAATAAAAATTTCTAATTCAATTATCTCAAGCTTAACTATTTATCCAAAATTGTAATTTCATCTTATAATTGACCTTATCCTTTAAGATAAAATTTAAGAATTAGATTTTCGATTAACTTCAAACTATTTAGAAATAAATATATATATACATACACAATATATCAAATCAATTTTTAAATCATACATCTATATAATATAAGTCAAGTCATATTTAGAAATTCAAATCAATTAAATTTTCCAAAGCAAAACTGTAGCAAAGCTACAGAATGGTCTCTTCGCTTCGAAACTCGAAAATGAATGTCGATGATGCTGCAGTCATCACCGAAATTATTTTCCAGCGACAAAGAAAAGAGCACTGATTTACAAATTAAAATCATTTGAAACAATTTCTACTAGAAATACTTTTAAATAATAAATCCTTTTAAAACTTTCAAAACAAAGTTCAAAATCATCGGAAATTAAATTCTCACATTCTTGATTTAAATCCATTTAAATTTCCTAATTAATTTATAATCATGTTTAATTATTTAGATATGAAACTAAAGCCAATGATTATAAAATACATACAAAGTTAAATATTATTTCTTAACACCCAATTCCATTAATTATCAAAATTTAGAAAATTAACCTTATACATATTATAATTATACAAAATTTATCCATCTGCTAAATTTAAAAACCATATTGTGTCAGTTTGCTCTGTTCAAGTGTTTTGGAGATCCTATCGATAGCGTTGATCAGACGAACCGATCGGAAACCCAAATCAACATCAACAACTCAAACAACACAATATATAAAACATCTTTAAAATATCAAATTTTCAAAATAAGGATAGGTATTCAGATTTGATGGAGTCAAATCAAAGAGAACTCTGATTTGAATATAAGTTGGAGACAAAAGATAAGATGATTAGACAACAGAATAGGGAGATGGATAAGCTTATATAAATCGCGGGTAACCTTAACCAGGTCAACCGTGACTTAATGAATAAGATCGATGTGGATTTTCTGGGGTAAATCTACATTCGATCTCAAGAGATAGAATTCGGGCATAGTAAGAGATAATAGCATCGTAAACCGAGGATACAGAAGTCTTCGGTGAATCAATGTTTCTTGTAAAGGAGTTTCACCCCTTTACAAGTCATTAGAATATTGGTGGGACCGCCAATACATTAGAAAGATTATTCAGAGTGGAGTTATGGGACACTCCAGAATCATGAAGACACGAATAGGGGAGGACAAGAATGGACTTTGGAACCGAAGGGAACATTCCAAAATTCAAAGGAAACCGAATCGAAGAAGAAGGAATTCAAGTTCGAACGAAAGTGATTCTGTAATTAAATTTACTCTATATGCTGAGTTTGCCTAAAACCAGAGCTCTGATACCACATGTAACGACCCGATATTTTCAACCATTCACTATTATAATAATGTCTAATATAAAATAAACATACTTTTAAATAGCATTAAGGCTTTACATTTTCCACCTTAACACGTAATAGTCCCAGTAGTCTATCCAGTATTAGCATACTCCCAAAATGGGGGCTACCCTCGATACTCCACAGGCTACGGGAGAAATCATAACTCGTAGTAAAGCTCGATATGGTAAGTGACACGACACAACTAGGCAATGCCAGGGTAGATATACCAATTACACATCCGGGCTGGTAGTGACACATAGCAGCCACTACCGCCCACCTTGAACAACACTCCCAAATCAAGGGGTGCACCCAATCAATCACAAAGTAATAGAATGGCATCGAAGAAGTGTGTCCGATCAGAGGTGTTACCTCATTGGCCCGTCAATCGCTCCTGTTTTAGCCACTTTATGCCAACTCACGGGAGTTGGGTCCACGTATATACCTTAGGATCATCGCCACCATCCTACTTCATTCTGGAAACTCCACCGCGTACACTGTTGTTAAAGTGGTTTTCGGTATCGATAGAGAGTATGTCCATATCTGATCCCGGTCTCTTTAACAACCAATCGTTATTATAATCCATGGTTATAATTTTAAAATAATATTTTATACTTCAAAATAGATATCATTTCAAATCCAAATCTTTATCAAAATAAAGATTAAATCAATTCCAAACCATTTCAATATATTTAAAATATCATATCATTGCAAAACTTCATTTCAAATCATTTTAATATATCAAAACATCATATAATTTCAAAACTTCATTTCAAATCATTTTAATATATCAAAATATCATATCCTTTCAAAAACTTCATTTCAAATCATTTAATATATCAAAATATCATATCTTTTCAAAAACTTCATTTCAAATCATTTAATATATCAAAATATCATATCTTTTCAAGACTTCATTTCAAATCATTTAATATATCAAAATATCATATCTTTTCAAAACTTCATTACCAAATCATCATTTGAGTTCAAATCCAAATATTCAACTTTAAATACCTTTTAAATTCAAAGATATCATTCATTCATTATCTTTTCAAGTCACCTTTTAAATAGTTTATATTTCAATCAAAATAATTCATCTAAACCATTTAAAAGTGTAATTATTATACTTTCAAATCAAGTATTCAATTACCAAAGTTTTAAACTATTCTGAGTTCATTTACTAAGTTAAAAACCATAAACATTGAAAATTTCAGCCTTTCACAGCATTCAGAAAAAGCTGTTATAAGTAATACTTGAAAACATTTTAATTCAGCAAAGAAAGCATTTTAAAACTGCTGTTAAATCTCAGTTTAGTTGAAATTTAGTTTAAAACAGCAAAGACAGCATTTCCAGAAATGCTTTAATAGCTCAGGTTTCAAATTAAAGGTTTTAATTAAATTCTGCAAAGACAGCAGACCACTACAGCAATTACAGAACTGTTGTAATAGACCTGAGTCAAGTTTTAGTCTATTTAGTTCAACTACAACAACTATAGCATTTCAGAAATGCTGTAATATCTCTTTTATTCAATTTTAGTTCAAATCAGAAATCATACCATTTATGAATGCTATTAAAGTAATTTCCATATTTTAGTGTATTTCCAGCAAATAATAAACTTCAATATTAAACCTTTTAAACATTATAAAAATCATATTTTGACATTCAAAAATGTTCATTAAATTTACTCTTTTAATTTATGATTTTTATAAGAAACATTTACAGTAAAATCCAAATTTCCAATAATTTTACTTAACAAATCCAAATGTACAATTTCCCTTTCTTCACATTTTTAACAAATAAACTTAACACTTATATTTTATTTCCATTTCACAAATTTAACTAAATTTTCAATTTTATTTAATTAACTTAAACCTTTAATAAAAACCAAATTCACATTTCCAAGTCAAGTTATATTTTAAAATTACACTTTTAATCATTCAATTATTTAACCATTTTAATACATAGAAAACTCAATAACACTTTATTAAATCATTTAAATTCAAATTCAAATCAAATTATCATATTTACCATTTTCCAAATATAATTAAATTTCCATTTTATTTATATAACTTAAATATCATTTTAAAACCAAAATTCCAAATTTCCAAACTTAAGTTATATTTCAAAAATTCACTATTATCATTCATTTAAATTACATTTTTAACTTCTAGAAAATCCAAATTTCTTTATTTAAACAATTTAAAATCCAATTTAAATAAAATTTTCATAATTTTACACTTTTAAAAATATTTAAAATATTCAAAAATACTTTATAAAAATAACCATGTGCCTGTATATAGTTTTCTAACCTAGGTCAAGTGATACAGATATGTATCATTTCAATCCGCAGTTTAAAAAGCAAAATCCGGGTTCTATCATTTCAAACCCGCAATCCCAAGTCAAAATAAATTAAATAAAAACCGTTTAGGCCTATCATTTCAGACCATAACGATTTTTCCCTATTCTAAAGTCCGTTCGGGTATGCATCATTTCAACCCATAGTGAATCTAATCTACAGGGAACTTGCAGTGTGATAAACAGGTATAAATGAACAGTTTAACAATAAATAACAGTAACAGATGAGATGAAAAGTAAATTAACAGGTTTAACATCATATAATTAAATTATCACAGGCAGTTATAACATATCATAATATTCTACACATTCAATTGTTGTCCTTCACATTTGTATAAGTATAAAATGTCGTGTGAGATTTACTCACCTTTTTTTGCTGAAGATTGCAATACAAATGACACAAACGGATTCCCAAAGGCATGATGACACAACAACACGACTTTTGATTTGAATGAATGGGAGCCTAGATGTTCTTGTAAGCAACAAACCAACAAGACAATGTATACATAAATATATAACACAAAACAATATCGAAATGACTAGAAATAAAAAGCAACAAAGGACAAAGTGATTCGACCTTTCTTTAACCATTCAAGAGCTCGACCAAGGGGATCTTTTGCTCGGCCATTGATGTGTGTTTGGGTCAGGTATGGTATCATATAGGTCAGGTTACAAGTGGATGAAGGTGATGAAAGAGTTACAACATGGAGCATACATGGGTTCAAGGTAAATAGGTGAAGTTTTGGTGCATTTTGGCTCGGCTACGACCACATATAGGCTCGGCTATGACCACATATAGGCTCGGCCATGGGGTCCTCATGTCAGGTCAGATCTGGACAGTAGTGAAAGGGGTGTCCAGAGGTGAAGTAGATGATGGTGGTGGTGACTAAGGGTGTGGCCAAGGTGATAGATGAAAGGTAGGTGAAGCATATATGGTCTAGGCATTGTTTTGTTGATTTTTAAGCAAGGTTTTTTGGTGTTGTGTTCATGAGGAGGTCATGGCAACTTCAGGTCAGAGGAGATGGAGGGGTTGTAGCCATGGATGAGGGGAATATGTGGTGGTGGTGGTCGGAGGAGATGGTGGAGGGGTTAGGCTGAGCAAAGCATGAAGAAGCAGGGCAAAATCAAGGCAAACAAATGGAAAAAGGAAGAAGAAAAGAGGAGAATGGAAGCCATGACTTACAAAATGATTTCAGAAATTGCTATGGCCGAAAATGATGAGGAAAAGAAGTTATTTTCACGTGAAAAGCAATAAGGAATGTACGGCTACAAAGAGAAAATGAAAGGCCAAGGCAATGAAGAGGCAGGAAAAGGAATAGTCACAAGTTACAAGCACAAAGTCTCTTTGAATTTCCAAATTCTTTTAAACAAAATAAACTAAATAAATTTTAGTAAAGAAAAATAAAAAGCTGAACAAAATAAAGTGAAAAAAATAAAATAAATAAATAATTTAAGTAAAAATAGAAAATAAAGTGAGAAAATAGCTAATATATTGAAACAAGCATTTAAAAATATAAACAAGATACACTTAACTTTGGAAAATTATAACCTTACTTCTAATCAAATAAAAAGTCAAGTAAAATAAAATGAATGCTGAACAAAATAAAGTATAAGTGAAAATAAAATAAATCCTTAAGAAAATAAAAAGGTAAATAAGAATTACTTTAATTAATTGAAACTAGAAATTAAAAATTGTAAATAAATTGCAACTGACTTGGAAAATTCCAATTGTTCTTTTAAAAATGTTTTAAAACCAAAATATATACATAACATGTTATTTTACCTATATAAATATAAATTAGAACATTACATGACCAAATAAAATATTATTTATATAATTTAAAATAAACAATTTTGTTAAATACAACAAATTACACACAATATTCAAAAGGGCATAACTTTCACATTATAAATCAGATTTCAACGAAACGAAAAGCAATATTCTTGAAATTATATTTACTTTCATAAAATAAAGATAAATTCAAAATTTCAACAATTTTAAATTTTAAATTAAAAGTCAAAGTTTGACCATATTGACCAAAATTCACAATTTTGGAAAATACTCTATTTATTAATGTTTGGAATTTTAATTCACATATAAATCATAATTAATATTTAAAATATAAAAAATTTCCATTTAATAAATAAAATAAAGTTTTTAAATCAGGAAATTCAATTTAAAATAATTACAAAATACAGGGTTGTTACATCTATGAAGACCAACACAAATCTATCCACATGCTCTCGGAAAATTCTATTCATTAGATCCACAAAGAATGCCGCTGCATTAGTTTGTTCGAACGGCATAACTAACCATTCGTATGATCCATACCTTGTCCTAAACGCCGTCAAAGGTATACTATCATCCGCCACTCTAAGCTGATGAAATCCCATCACCAAATCCAACTGAGAGAATACCATGGCTCCACTTAACTGATCGAACAAATCGTCAATTCTTGGCAATGGATATTGGTTCTTTATCGTCTTCTCATTCAACTTACGATAATTGATACATAGCCTCAACGATCCGTTCGGCTTCTTAGCAAACACTACGGCAGCTCCCCAAGGCGAACTACTCGGTAGGATAAAACTCTTGCCTTCCAAATCCACCAATTGCACCTTCAATTCTCTCATCTCAATGGGTGTCATCCTGCTCGGCGGCCTACTCACCGGCTCTGCTCCAAGCACCAAATCAATCCAACACTCTATGGCTCTTTTCGGTGGTAGTCCAATTACCAACTCAAATATACCAGCAAATTCTCTAACTACAAAGACTCGATGCAACTCATCCTCTAGCTCCGTAATACCCAATAAAGCATTCACTTCACAACTAGGGTTCTCTATGGTATAAACTATCTGATCACTACAATCCAGGTGACTAAGTGATATTTTCCTATCATGGAAAAATATCCTAGCATCATATTTACTTAACCAATCCATCCCAAGGGTAATCCCAAATCCCATAAAGTCAAACACATGCAAACAGCAATCATAAGTATGGCCTAGCAAATCAAACTCTAAATGGTCACACCTTATCCCAAGTGTTTCATACCCTCCTATCGGATTTGCAACCCTTAAGGAAGTAACTAAGTATGAGGGTTCTAGGTTAAGCCTATCTACCAAACATCAAGAAATAAAAGAATGAGATGCTCCAGTATCAAATAGGACGCTAATTGACATACCGTGAATCTGCAGCGAGCCTCTTAAAACAGCCTTTCCTTTGTCCTGCACAACTAGCATTGAGATTGTGGGCTCCAAAGCATAAACTTGCCCCCTTCCTTATCTTCCAAGCTCTGGGCACTTGTTCTTGTAATGATTGATCTGATCACAATTAAAACATCTAACATTCTTCTTTCCACCAGCCTCTTTTCCTTTTCCTTTACCGGTTCGACACTCATGAACATAGTGTCCTTTCTTATCACATTTGTAGCAAACAACTTCAGCCTTTCCTTTCTTCTGTGCTCCCCCTTTCTGAGCATTCTTTTTCGGGGAAAACTTCCTTTTCTGGCCCTGTTCATCTGGGCCTCCTTCATCTTCTTCCTTAAGCAAGCCAATTCCTCTTCTTGCCTTAATGCCATTTCAACCACTACATCACTAGGATCTCTCAAATGCGACAAAGTGGCACTTATCAACTCTGGCCTCAAGCCCCTTATAAAATTTTCATTCCTCCTGATCACGGTGTCTACCAAAGCATACCCGTATCGGGCCAATTCTTCAAACTTCCTCGCATACTCCAAGGCGGACACATCTCCTTGTTCTAACTCTGCAAACTTTCTCACCAACGCCGACTGTGCCATTATAGACCTAAATCTTTCTAAAAACCTTCTCCTAAACTCCTCCTAGGTTATGGTTTCCTCATCAACTCCAGCAGTAACAGTATTCCACTAGAATAGAGCAGCTCCCTACAACTGCCTCGAAGCCAATCTCCTCTTCTGAGCATCATTCAATCCGAATTCAACAAAAATTCTCTTGCAATGTAGTAGCCAATTTTCCACCTTGATCACACCTTCGGTACCAATAAACGGCTTCCCTCCAAGCCTGATAGTCTCTACTCAAGTTAGCATACTGATTGACCATCGAAACTTCCTGAGCTCCACCTCCAGCAGCATTACCTCTGACAACTCCGGCTGCTATTCCAGCTTTCATTATATTTACAAAGAACTGATACATTGCTCCCATGTCCATTTGGGGAACTCTTGCACCAACAGTTTCAGCTTGTGCCTGACCGGGACCTCTCCTTGCATTTGGTCGGGCATTTCCATTAGTGGTGGTGCTATCTCCTCCAAAGTTTACTCTGCCTCTTCTTCCTTCCATATCTGTATTCAAACCTCGTGAGATATAGATGAATAGCCTAACTAAGATAGGAGTCTAGAGATATAGTGTATACTTATATGTATATATATATATATATAGCAAATACAAGTACGTTACTATAGCGTTATCCCATACCCCGATCTTAAATCTAATTACTATGGATTATGTTTTCAAAAATCAATTTTAGTTAAAGTATTTCATAAACCATGCTCTGATACCAAGATGTAACATCCCCTATCTAGAGGCCCAAAACTAAGCGCTACAGATGCTGCAGTCATCCATAGTATTAGCTTCCAGCGACTAAATACGGCTATGTTAATGGTATCAATAATATCATAAGCATTTGAATATGAAACAAAACACAAATTTCAAAACTACATTTGCTTCATTACATTTCAAAAACAATTGTTTCACATTCTCAACACGTAATCCCCAAATCGTTCCCAAGCACAGTTAAAATATAGTTATTACAAAATACGCCAAGAGCGCGTATATGATGATACCCCCTTGGATGATCAGAGTCATATGGTCATAATGGACCTAGTACAAACACAACGGAAATACATCAAAACATAATACAAGAACTGCAACTCCTAAGTAGCTATCTGTTTGCCTCCTACATGACTCCGGTAGCTTATTCGTCATCCTACTAAAACCTGAAAAATACCCTAAGTACTCAGCCTACTCAAATCAATTTTGCGCATCCGAGAGTTTAAGGGGAAAACATAAACTTCGAGTCAGACATAAAGCCTGGTATGAATAATATTATACATCCCGGTTAAATATGTTAAGTGAGACCACGCCGCTTAGCGGAACAGGTTTCCCCTTACTAACATCCTTTTAAAACATATCTTTGCAAAACCTTTCATATAACCATATACTGTGCTCCTACATCCACAATGGTTAAATACTGTAAAGCAATCATTATATAAACATACATAAATATCAGGTAATAATGAACTATCTTTTCAAACATACAAGTTTTGTTTGGATAACTTTAACCTTTAGCTGACTCGGGCCTACCATACAATATAATCAAAATTAACCTAACACCTATTAGAAATTCTTCTTCTGGGTTATCCATCCTTAACTATTTGTTAAACATTTCCCATCTGGACGGTCTGTTCTTAACTATGTGTTAAATACTTCTCTTATGGATGGTCTGTCCTTAACTATATGTTAAATACTTCTCTTCTAGACGTTCTGTCCCTAACTTAATCATCTCCCTGGTCTTCCCGGTCCTAATGGTTTTTGGGGCTCACCAATAACCTATCTGTATACAAACATATATTCCTTTCGTTGTGTATTCATAATTTTAGTTTACCTATGACAAAGCCCTACACACTGGAATTTTGGACAACAATTAGCTGGGGCTATTAGCTAATGTATAGGGCGTGACCCCATACTAGTCCCATCTGGTATTTTAATATCTGAGTCATTTTCACTTAAGGATCCCCTCTCATAATTTTCCTTGAAAACATTTCAAAATGTTTTAAACCTTTAAATCAAACTTAAACAAGGAAAAGAATATAATCTTTATACTTTACTCAAAATCATATCACCATGTCACATATATATTCTTTACTCAAAATTTTGTTGATGAAAACATTTAACCATTTGAATCATCTCTTTTAAAATCAAACATTAAACCTTTCGAAACTATTCTCCAAAACCTTTCGAAACCATTGAAAAGCAAACCTTTCGAAAGCTATAAAACTTCGGACATCCTTCTTTAAAACCACTTAAAAACATTTCCTTAGAAAAACCTTGAAAAACCTTCCATTTAAACATTTCGAATCCATTGAACTAAACCTTTCGAAATTATTCAACTAAAACCTTTCGAAACCATTCAATTAAACCTTTCGAGGTCATTCAACTAAAACCTTTCAAAATCATTCAATAAACCTTTCGAAATCAATGAAAGTGAACCTTTCAAAGACTTACTGGTTTCAATTTAAAACAAGTGGAAATCTACCTTTAAAACCTTTTGACTCTATTGGAAGCAACCTTTCGACTAAGTCGAAAGCCCTGCTTCGAAAATTTTAAAATTATCCTTTAAAACAACTCTTTCGAAAGCTTTGGGTTATACTTCTATTTATAAAATAAGGGAACATCACTTAAGTCGAAAGCTTCCTTTCGAAAGCATGGAGAAGCGACTAGTTTTTAAAACAAGTAAACCTTTCGTCTATGTCGAAAGGTTTAAAACAAATCATTTATAAAGCAGCAATAACCTTTCGACCATGTCAGAAGGTTTCAAAACAAAGTATTAATATTGCTGCAGTAACCTTTCGACTGTGTCGAAAGGTTTAAAACCTTTCTTTAAATATTTTGACCTAGTCGAAATCAACCAAGTCGAAAGCTCTTATTCGAAAGCAAAGTAGGTGAAAGCTTTTGGTTTATAAAACAAACATACCCAACCTCTTTGGCCCTCAACCCTTTGACTTAGAACTCTTCGACTCTGTCCAATTCATTACGTATCAAGCAGGTTGATACCATATGCATTGGTTCGACCTTGTCGAAAGCTATGAACCTTTTGATCTTGTCGGAAGGTTTGGGCCGGAAGGTTTCTTGCCGTAAAGGCTGAAACATGTAAAAAAATGTGATTTCTTTGTTTTTAACTTAAAAAGGAAATCATTTCAACTAACTTACCTTTGTTAGTTAAATTCTCATTGGTTAACAATTACTTTTCAGAAATGTGCTGCCACTATTTTAAAAAAATTAAATAATCATTTTATTTTACAAAATGCTCCTTCTCCTTAATTAAATATAAAAAACATTTAAGTCTCATACCTTAAATAATTTTATATATTCATCAAAACACTTAGGAAAAATCCCAAAAAATCTATTTTAATATGTTGCCTAACATATAAAAATTTCAACCCCAAATAATAATTATTTTAGCCGAAAATAATTTATAACCCAATAAACAATTTCCTTCACTAGAAAATTAATATAAAATCCATATTAATTCAGAAAATTATGAAAATCGAAACCCATCTCCAAAATAATATTTTGACCTATATTTAAATTTTCAAGGCATTAGGATGTCATTAAATAGGGCTTTCATATCAAACATATCATTAAAACTAACATGAACATATATAATCCATCAACAACATATATATATATATATATATATAACTTTAATCACCAAAACATGGCATATACTTGCAAAATCATTTCGGGTCTAATCTTAAAACCAAAAAATAAAAGAAATTGGGATGCAGTAATTATTCACCTTAGCGTTGAAGTTATAGATGTGAGATTTGATGTTGATTTAGTTGATTAATT
This sequence comes from Allium fistulosum, assembly GCA_030737815.1. NCBI lineage: Eukaryota > Viridiplantae > Streptophyta > Magnoliopsida > Asparagales > Amaryllidaceae > Allium > Allium fistulosum. The sequence continues at coordinate 677,363,293 of CM060903.1, forward strand.
TCCTTCTCTTGAATCCTAGCTTTAATTTTCCTCTTGAGAACGAGTATGGTGACCGACCTTAGTATTTTTAGTTTGATAAAAATGAGAATGAACGTGAGTTCTATTTCCCAAGGGTTTAGGGTATAAGGCCTTCCTATTTCTCATCTTGCCCTTACTCATTTCCTAACACCTTAACTTTGGTTATTTCATTTTTGTTAACACACTAAAATGGCACGACTACCCTTAGTTAGAACAAATCTCAATCCATTAATTTCCACAATTTTTATTTAATTTACCCAATTAATTATTCTAAATAATGTTATAAAAATACGGGGTGTTACATGTGGCTACCATTAAAGACCATGTCCATACCTAGCATGGTTAATGTTTCGACCACATCACGCCTCAGTGTAATTTCAAATGTGGTCCAAGCTATTTTGTTGCATGGTTTCAGCCTTATCCTCATTGCTTACCTACATGTGAACATGGAAAATTTTTGGGTTTAAGCAACCTTGCAAACAACGGGGATTTAGTAATATCCACGGTAAGTACAAATGAGGCAGTTATTGCAAATCATGCGGTCTGTTGGCGTGGTAGCATATAAAATTGTGTTAGGTTAGGATTATATTTATTCACAAACCACATTGCAGATACTGTTGTTTGCTATGTATTTCTAAAACAATTGCATGCCATTATATTTTATAGAAAAATCCAATTAAATTAAATAGCTTGCTATAAATAACAATAACTCATGTAACAAAATCAAAATAGATATCATAACCAAATTCATGTTTAATTTGAGTTTACAAAATAAATCAAATTTCATTTTGATTTGTTTCTATTTTCATTTCTTCCTTGCTAATCTTCTATTTATTAACATATTTTCTCATTTTTCTGCTTTCTTATAAGGAGCTTCAAACCATTTTGAATAGATTGATAGTTTTGGATGCTTTGGTTTTAATATTACCTATATAATAGTAAAAATACAAATAATTTTAATTCTGATAATTTAAAAAACATATTTTTATTTACATAAAATGACTATTATTTACATGTAGAATACCAATTTCTACTTCTTCAATAATGATGGTATTTCACCTTGCAACGAAGTTATAGTAAAACTCATTAGTTTGCTAATAGAAAAACTATAACATTGTATCGAGTTGCTATAACATATCTAATATCGGCCATAGCCATCCATTCACCCCCACATTTAAGTAAATTAAGCAATCATTGCTTCTACCTCTTTCACAAAGTACATGGTTATAAAGATCTTGATATTCATGGAGTTCTTGAAACAATTCTCTATGAACTTGCAACCAGTTATTTTGTCCCATTCCTAATAGAGCGGCTATACATCTAAACCATAATCATCATCCATTTCTACATCTATGATTTCTTTGACCAAAGGTCTCCAATTAAGCGGTATTTCATTGTCATATATTTGTGTCATCTTGGTCACCACTTCAACCTATAATTTTAAAAGAAGTAACATAGAATTATTAATATATTGGATACAACTAATTTATAAGAAAGTATCTTTATTGGTCTTCGAACAACTAATTTTTCTTTTTTCATTCCAACACTAGGACCAATTTTTGTTTTTTTACTGCAATACATTGATTGAAAAATTTTCACCTAATAAATGCGCTAGGAAGTGTTTTTGTCGAATTAACCTTTTGATTTTGAGATCTACCATGAGTTTTCGCTTTACTAATTAGAGATGCAAGAGATAATTTTTGTGGGTATACAACTCTCATTTTTTGTAAGATTGTATTTGATGAAGTAATTCCAATTATATTACTTCATCCAATAATTCTTCCATCTTTTTTCATATATCCAACTCTTTCGAATCTTTCTTTTCAATAATATGTAATTTCATCCAATGAACATGGATCAAATTTATAGGTGTCTTGACATTCAGGCTAAGTTTTCTAGCTCATGTTCACAAGAAAGTCCATGTGTTTTGAGGACAACACAAGTACATAAATTATCATTTTTATATCTACTTAATGATATTCTAACAAACCCGGAATGAATAAGCTCTAACCCACAAGGGAAATAACACTGCCATTTTTTAAACTCTATTTGTAGCAGACATGACCCACTTCCAATAAACTAGTTTCAAATGAAGCTTTAAGTTTGATAAATGAAAGTTCTAATAAGGCTTTCATAATCTCCCAACATCTTTCAAAGTTGCCTTGGCGTGTAGCCAAATGTTTTTTCAATTTAAAGTGAGCATCCTCGACTCTACAAATTAAAAAAATATGTTCAAAAAATATAAGCTTAAAATTATACAAATGTTTAACAATTTAAATATACAAAATGAGTATATTACCTATTTGAAGTATAATTTCTAAAGAGCATCGATTCAAGCACAAACAAAATGATCCTTCCAAGTATTAAGCTAAGCTTCATGAATATAATTTATTAACTTAGGAGATTGTTCGTACTGTGCATGCAAATCTCGTAAATTCAAGCTAAAAACATTAACATTTTCTGAAGAAAATAACTATTCCCTATTTTGAAAAAAAACTACTATTTACCTCTTTCTTCGTATTTTCACTTTTATTTATATAAATGCAAGAATACTTTTTTGAATATGTCACTTGCATAGAATATGAGCCGCTTGTGGAAAAACAATACTAATTGCATTTAACAAAGCTATTTCTCGATACATAACAATAACATTTGTCATTTCAACATCACAATCAAACATTGCCAATTGCAAACACTTTAAAGCCCAAATATGATAATTATAACACTCTAGTACAAGATTTTCTATAGCAATATAAAAATTTTGGTTCGTGGATGGGACACTGACAATTTCCAACAATGGCATTTTATATCTATTAGTTCTATAAGTGCAATCAATGACAAGCAAGCATGGAAATGTTCGCATCAAATTAATACTTATAGGACAAGCCCAAAATGTATCGGTAATTATACCACTTCCATCTAAAGTACCACGATGTCACTAGAAATATTCTTTTTCTTTCAATTTTCTTAGAAGTACTATATTTGGGAATATTCAGGTCAATCAATTTTTTTGGACAAAACATTGTAAACTCGTACTTGTTATCGTACAATTGGATGGATCATTTTTTAATGTATGTAAAATAGCTCTTGATTTCATCAAATATTTATACCCAATAGCTATTTTTTCTTACCGTTAAGCTATTAAAAACGAATGTCCTTCAGTACTACAAAGTGTAAATGATTATGCACACTACATTGTACATCTAATCGCCACTCGTTTGAGGTAGGAAGCTTAACACCTTTCAATCAAAATTGATAATTACATTTTTCTTCCGGTTAATCTAAAATTACTAATTTTTCCCCTTATACTCTTTATACACTCTACTTCGTTTACAACCATAAAAAATTCTTGGATTTCTAGTTATGCAATTAATATCCGACTTTAAAACAACTATATCGAATCTGACACTTCTACCTATGCAATCAACTCACTCTTTCATTTTCTCCCCGTTAAGAAATATCTATAACACCAAAAATATAAAATTATATCAATAAAATAATTTAACACAAAACTAAATGAGTTAGGCTAAAACGCATTGTCAGGAAACACTCGGTTGGTTTGATTGCTCTCCTGGAACCTTTTCTAGACCCGGAGGACATAACCAAAACCGTCTTATCCTTAGGATTTGGCGGCGGTTATGCCAATGTCTCCGGTAAGATTTGGATATTATGGTCCAAATCCCTTGCGGTCCGCTCCGTTTTCGACTCGTCTCAGCTCTTCTCGGTTGTTTGCTCGTCTCATTCTATCGCTTCTCCTTTTCTTTTCTCGGCAGTTTATGCCAAATGCGATCGAACGGAGAGGTTATCTCTTTGGTCCGACATTTTAGGACTCGGTTCCTTGGGTCTTTCTCACTCTGTGGTTGGCGGCGATTTTAATATCGTCGCTTGCCAGGCAGAGAAACGGGGAGGAGCCGCCATCAACCGTCTTGCGATGGCGGATTTCAACTCGTTCATTGTCAGCTCTGGTCTCTCTGAGCTTCCTTTTGTGGGCTCTGCTTTCACCTGGTCGAACAACCAAGAGGGACCGAACCGTATCCTATCTAGGCTTGACCGTGTTTTCGGCTCGGAGGAGTGGTTTCGCTTACCCTTTTCCTTCTCGATCGCACATCTTCATCGGACCTTCTCTGACCATTCTCCTCTGATTGTTCGATGCTCTCCTTTCTCCCTCTCGGGGCCCTCTTCCTTTCGCTTCCAGAGCATGTGGAGATCTCACCACTCCTTTCATCAAGTGGTAGCTAACTCTTGGAGCGTTCCTATTGTTGCCTCTCCCTGTGCTGTTTTCAGTCGAAAGCTTAAGCGTCTCAAGAACTGTCTTAAGGTATGGAACGCTGATGTTTTCAAGAACATCTTCGATCGTGTTCGTTTGGCCGAAGAATCTCTTATCGTAGCCGAATCTTTGTTAGACGAGGTTCCAACCGCGACTAACAAGGAGGCGTGGGCTTTAGCTCAAGCCACCTTCTCCTCTGAACTTCGTATCGAGAATGACTTCCTTCGTCAAAAGGCTAGGGTCAAGTGGGTGGTCGACGGTGATGCGAACTCCAAATTCTTCCACTCTTATATTCGCAAGAAGAATAACCTTCTCACTATACATGAGATTTTGCGTCCTGATCAATCTACGGCCTCCTCGCCTGAGGAAGTCAAAGATACCATTTTGGCCCACTTCCAATCCTTTCTAGGATCTCCGTCGGTTGCGGTAGCTGATCCTGCTTTGTTAGCCTTCATTCCCCGTTTGGTACTTTCGCCGGAAAGTGACCTCCTTGCGGATCCCCCATCTCCTGAGGAAATCCGTGCTTGTGTCTTCGCCCTGAGTAAGGATAGTGCCAGTGGCCCTGACGGCTTCAACGGTATCTTTTATCGGTGTTCGTGGCCTATTATACAGGCTGATTTTTTTCTTTCTATTCAGTCCTTCTTCTCCGGGAGGTTTCTCCCCACTAGCTGGACCTCCACCAACCTGTTTCTCATCCCTAAGTGCGAAAATCCACGGCCCTGTGGGGATTTTCGGCCCATTAGCCTTTGCAACTTTTCGAATAAAGTTATTTCCAAGATTCTGGCCAGCCGCTTGGCCCCTTTCCTTGAGCGTATTATCTCTCCTTCTCAAGCGGGATTTGTTAAAGGGCGCTTAATTTCTGATAACGTCCTTTTGGCCCAGGAGTTGATCTCCCAGCTTGATAGGAAAGTTAGGGGCTCTAATGTTGTCTTCAAACTGGACATGGCGAAGGCCTACGATCGTATGTCCTGGTTTTTCGTCATCAAGGTCTTGAGAACCTTCGGATTTCCGGAAACCCTCATTGACCTGGTATGGAGGCTCATCTCCAACTGCTGGTTCTCTGTGCTCATTAATGGTTCCGCTAATGGATATTTCAGGGCGGGGAGGGGTTTGCGTCAAGGAGACCCGCTTTCGCCCTCGCTTTTTGTGATTGCGGCGGAAGCTTTCATTCGCGGTCTTCAGACCTTAACGATTTACGGTCAGATCCAGCGCTTTGGGATCCCAAGGGGTTGTCCCCTTATTTCTTCCTTATCATTTGCTGATGACATTGTCATTTTCTCAAATGGCAGTCGTTCCTCTATCCGACGGCTCCTTAGTTTCATCCATCTATACGAGAGGTCCTCGGGTCAGCTCGTTAACCCTTCCAAAAGTTGCTTCGTCCGTGCGAAGGACTGTTCCTCCTCTCGATCTTCCTGGATTGAGACCTTCTCGGGGTTCAAGGAAGCTTCCCTTCCTTTACCTTACATGGGAATTGCTCTGTACCGAGGTAGGAAGCTTAACGCTTTCTTCGATCCCTTGACTAATAAGGTGAGGGGTAAGATCATTCGTTGGAATGCGGCTCTCCTTTCCCAGGCCGGCAGGCTGGTTCTCATTAAGTTTGTTTTAGATTCAATGGGAACTCATGTCTTTGCGGCTATGACGCCTACCTCCTCTTTCTTCCGTTCGTATCGGTCTTTGGTCTCGTCTTTTTTCTGGGGCAACAGGGACGACGCCTGTCGCCACCACTGGGTTTCGTGGGACACGATTTGTCATCCCAAAAGCGAGGGTGGCTTAGGGCTACGTAATCCTAAGGATCTTTGTGCTGCTTTTGCCTGTAAGTTGTGGTACAGGTTTGGAGCTAATGACTCTTTATGGGCATCTTTCCTTCACGCAAAGTACCAAAGGCTGGCGGTCTCTAATTTTTCGGGTTCCCCATCCTATGCAAGTGAGACCTGGAAGCACATGCAGTCAGTGAAGTCTTTCTTTGATTTTCATGGCGGACTTACGGGCTGGGATGGCGCTTCGTTTTCCATTCTGAGAGCTTGGACATCGGTTAGAATTCCTTGCCCCATCCGTCCTTTGTTTTCCTTCATTTGGGATTCTCGTTCTCCCCCAAGGTCTCTCTTCTGATGTGGCGTATCCTTCATGATGGGCTGCCACTAGACGAGAATCTTCAAAAGGTAGGCATCCCCTTAGTTTCCCGTTGCAGATGCTGTGGCAACGGGGAAACAGAATCCTTGAACCATTTGTTCTTCGACAGTTTCTCAGCCAGATCTTGCTGGAATTACTTCGGAAACCTTGTTGGTGTTCGAGGTATTGCCAGATCTGCACATGATCTTCAATCAATCTGGTGGGCTGGGAACTCTGGAAAATCTCTTCGTTCGGTCATTTACCGCTTGATTTCCTGTCTTATCTGCTGGCACATTTGGTGCGCGCGGAATAAGGCAATCTTTGAGAGCTCTTCTATGGACCCCCCGACCATTATTCGGCAAGTAAGGAATGACGTATTCCTTGCTTTCCGAGGTAGACCTTTCAGGGGACTACCGGGCTCCCGAATTCGGCGACTAGTGGGTCTTCTTTCTATTTCGTGTGTTTTTAGTTCCGCTAGAATCGGAGTTGGTTAAATCCTCTTGGTGGGGCGTTGGCCTTCATCCAGCGCTCTCGATCCCCCCACCCCCCCGGTTTTTTGGTTTTGATGTGCTTGCTAGTTTTTCAGGTTTAGGTGACTTCGCAGTATTCCGACTCCCAGATTTATATTTTGGTTGGCTGTGTTTGCTTTTGTCTGTGGTTGGTTCCTTGGGCTTCTCTATCTGGTATTCCACCTTTTGCCCGCTAGGCGATTGTTGTGCTAAGTGACACCATCTTTGAGCGGTGGCCTTGCCGGAGCTCGTCGGGTGTTGTCACTTGGGAGCCAGGGGAGCTTGCGGCGGCTTTGAGTGGGTTTCTCTGCTTATCAGTCTGGGTTTTGTTCCTCTTTTCGGTCTTCTTCAGTATGGCTGCAGTTGGTATATTCTCTGGTGGTCTGGCCTACACCTCTTCGGGTGTAGCGGGGTAGCTGGTAGTGTGGGCTGTTGCTTCTTTTGTTTTTTTGGGTTAAACTGGCTTCTATCTGACAATGGAGGTTTTTATTTTTTTTCTTTTACTTGTGCTCGTTCATGGATGGTATCTGTTGTCTATGTTTTGGGAGGCATATTTCATTCGTCTGCCTTGCCTTCTTCTATGAGCCACCGGAGAAAGACATTTTTTCTCCTTTTTGCTATATATTTAACCTTTATATAAAAAAAAAACATACATTATAAGTAATAAATTCATTGCTATAATCTATGATAATTTCTTAATCTTTATTTTCATTCAATAATGCAATCTAAAAGAGAAAATTAAGTTGCAGCTAAGCATAGTAAACAAATAGAAAACTTATTCAATTATATTGCCTCACTAGGTTGAATATAATTTCTAGTGCAATACAAACTAGAATTACTACAACTCCAAGCTACATGTAAACTTGGTTGTTAACATATCTTAGCTATCATGAACACAGCTTTAGAAAACATACTTACAATACTAAAAAACACAAAATATAATCGCGCAAACACTAAAAATATTGCATGTACTAGATATTGAATGCCACTTTCTTCTTATAAAATATTATTGTCTTATTCTAATAAATTGTCCTTTTCAAAATTTCTACTATCATCCTTATCCATTTTTGACAGTGGAAAAAAGGAGATGAAAAGTAAAAAAAAGGAGATGAAAAATAAAAAGAATATGAACAGACATTATTCATTTCAGCCTAATAGCTATGCGCGTAAAAATATGTCATTTGTTTTCAAAAAAATTAATGGGGTAGGAAAGGGAAAGATGATGTGCGAATAGAATTGGCTTAGTATGTTTACCTCATTGTCAGCAAAAGATGAATCTAAACTGCCAAATTAGCAGTACTCCTTAAATTAGATATAGTGCATAAAAACAACACAATGGCTTTCATGGTAGATAGTACTCCTTAAATTCCAAAAGATATCTTACAAATTTAGCAATTAACTTAGATGAATAGGAAAACTCAAAGGGTATCTACCACAATTCAAATTAAACATGCTGATTTTGAGGAAATATAAGTCATTTTCAAGTTGATGACTTTTAATATTTTTAGTTATAATATATAAGTAAGATAGTTTGAACTAAAATGATCGCAACAAGGCAAAAAATGTAGTTAAGCTATAGTTACGGACCAAATTAATTATCACTGAAATGCTAGCTATAATCATATTACCAAATTATACCAAATGCATTGTTCGATGCGAGCCTAATCAAATTAGATTTCTCCTAGTTGCAAGATTTGGTATCGAACCCTAATGGCGTCTACTAGTCCCTAGCTTCTTAACCCAAACTTGCTTAATCCTAATTTAAATAAAAACTCAAAGACGTTCAAACAATCGAGACCTCCAGAGGTGGAGACGTTGGAGGAAGATAGGGAGGGATGGAGTGTATACAGAAGCAAAGGAAAAGCGAAAGTTGGTGCGGCTGGCAACCCGAGGAAGAAGGATGTGGGATCGGCTATTCAAGGCGAATTAATTCAAGGGGCTCAGGGGATGGATCTGGCAACAGATTGGATAAGGGAGTCATCGGTGGAGAAAGGAGTTCATATGCTCGGGTGGACGTTCGGATGGTAGATCTGGTTTTAGCAAAGAAGATGGAGAAATAATAAAATTTCATATTAATTTTGAACCAAAAGAGAAGGCAACGTGGAGTGATACTGCCAAAGAAAGGAACGAGAACTTTCAAAAGGGACAGAGAAGCGTGTATTTTGTACAACCAGGGGAGGTCAAGGAGGTTGACTATGTTGCTATCAAATAGGAAACATTTGAAAAAGGTAGTGAGGAGTGGGACAATACGATTATGGCATATGTTTTAGGGCTTAGACCCTATTTTATATCCACTGCGTTTCCTACTCGTAATTTTAAACCTAATGGCGAATTTGAGATATATTCAAGGGAAATTGGATTCTACATGATTAGATTCGCAATAGATATGGATTGTAAAAATGCTTTAGAAGGTGGACCCTATTTTTTTGATGGAAGATTGATGATTCTGAAGGTGTGGGAAGCCTCTCTGAATACTGATAGAGACATGTTAGTTGCTACACCGATTTGGATGAAATTACCTAATATTAATTTAGAGCAAGTGCGAAATGCACCACTACATTTGTATATTGGGTTACCTTTATCATAGTTCATTGTTACGTAGCAGTCACATTATATCGGTTGTGCTGACTCGTTAATTACAAGAGAGGAGCAAGTCATGGTATGATTTTTTAACTTTTGGGATGGGTTTACTTTACTTGTCTATAGATAATCCAGATTACCACTAAGCCATGTTTGTGGAGAGGACCGCCTATGCCTTAGCAGTTTCCTATTTTATTTGTGTAGGATCTAGATTAACCCTAGAGGGGGGGTGGTGAATAGGGTTATAGCAAATTTTCTTGAATTAAACACGAAATCAAACTGCAGATAAATAAATATGCTGAAAAGTAAATCACACACAAAATTTACCCAGCTTCGGCAACCCCTGCCTACTGCTGCATTCCCAGATTTCTATTAGAATTAAACAGTATCCCGCTTACAAACACTCTAACAGACTCGCACACCCTGCTACCGCCTATAGAGTTTTGCAAACTCGCAAACCCTGCTCACTGAACTAATTCTAACTAGACAATCTGACACTACCTAAACCCTAGGTGGTGATTTACCCTGTTTTGATTCAAAAAGGTACAGACTTTAAAACAGAAAAACAAGAAAAACAAGGGCAAAACTTAAATTGAAAACTTTAAAACAATTTTGCCCCTAATTAATAAACCCGACCCAACCACTAAAACCCTAATTAAATTATTAAGGCCGGTTCCCCCTTCTTTTCTTTTTATCGGTCCGCTTTCTATTTGCTTGGAGAAAAAATGGCAGCTCGATCTTCTGAAAGAAATTAGGGCTTCGGCTCGTTCTTGCGATTCTGGAATTTGGGTTTGTATTCGAAGATGCCGACTTTATATTGATCGATCGAATTTGATGATTCGATGTTTGTTGCTCTGTCGATCGTTTGACTCCTTGTAGCTTGCTTCGGCTGCTTCAGATCGAATTCGACTTGATGATTTCGGTATGTGATTTTCTCCTTTCACTTGCTGGTTTTGATTGCTTGAATTCGATTGCGGCTTTGTCAATGATGATTTGGGTTTTTCTTTGCTCTGCTCTTTGCTTTGCACACTGTCTATGATGATTTTGGGTTCTGTATTTATAGGGTTTTCGAATCCCTTAAACTTGCCTGATTTGATTTACGTGATTTCCACGTTGTTGAATCTTTCCATTTTTATGCTATGTTATTTTGGGTAATTACGTTGTTCACACGGCTTTGATTTTACAACGTTCGATCCTCTTTGATTTTCATACCAGAAACTTTCCTTTAATACTTCTGACTTTTTCAATATTTTTTAACTTGTTAACGTGATTAAAACATATTTTGTGATTTTGTTTTCTGCCTTCCTGTTCCTCCCTGCTTCAACTTGAATTTTGATATTGCTTTACTTCGTCTCTGACTTGTTCACTTTCTCTGGTAGCATTTCTGACCATGTTCCATTTTTAAAAAAAAATTTGATGGTGAGCTTTGTCTCTAATCATCTGCCTTTGGCTTCTCTGTAAGCTTTGTCTCTGGTCATCTTCTTTGGTTGGTTTAACCTGAGCTTCGACTTCGATGTTTTCTGACTTTGGTTCGATAATTTGTTCTCCACTGCTTGCTGATTATGTTGTGATTGCTTACGATTGATTGTATCATCCTCTATTTGTGCATTTGCATTGAGACTTGTTCGAACTGACACTGAGCTGTACATATGTTGTTGCTTGATTCTGGTCTCGCTCGACTGCTTCATTTAGTTTTCATGTACATGTGCAATCAGTTATATGTTGCTTGTAGTTGATTCTGGTTTCACTGTACTTTGAAGTATTTTTCTAGTTCACATTTATGCAGTCTTGTTTATTGATGGCATTTGGGTTGAATCTTGTGGTCTTTGTTATCTTCACTTGCATATTGTTCCACTTGATTAGTTGAGCTTGCATTTGAGTTGTAGCTGTTGTTCTTGACTTTGGGTTGCACTACTACATGATGAACTTGTATTCATCTGGACTTGTTTGATTCTGACCCATGCTTTGTGTACTTTGGTCCATGTTGCTTGTATGTGGTCTTATGACATAGTGTATCAGTGATGGTTTGTCATTGTGTAGCTTCTGGCTTGTATTCAGTTACATTGCACTATCCATGCATGATGATCATCACTTTTGCACTTTGAGTTGTTGTATGCATTTGAGTTCATCCTCATTTGCATTGTTGCAGTTGCTATTCTTCATACCTGAACTAGTCTTGAGTTGCAGACTTGAGTTTGTTTGTTCATGTGCACCACTTGTACACCATCTGGAGTTTGTTGTATTCATCTAGTCTGGTAGCCGTGACTTGACCTCTATTGCCCTATGTTGAATCCAGCTTAAACGCTCGGGTTTGACCTTGTGTTTGTGACTTTATTTATTTTGCACTTGAGTTGAATCTGATTTGGATTTGACCTTGTTTTTGTTGACTGTGCACACGAGTTGGCGAGGCAGTGCACACGTGTATGAATGTACATGTGTGTATTGCAGCCACTCAAGATTATCTATCCCTGATATAAATACTGATATGCACAGATATTACACAATCAAAGATGATGACAATAACCCATATATCTGAGACAACGATAAAAACAAATTTTATATTTTTGCAAATTCAAATTTGTTTATTTTCAGATTACTGCTGTAGTTGATAATTATACAGGTACACAGGAGACAGGACAAGAACTGGAGCTGGACAATGCAAATAGATGCAGATAGATAAAACTGAGTGTTGAGTGTTGTAGTGAGGAAACAAATGTAAATGTGAAATGTATGAAATCAGTGTAATGAGTTGAAAAACTTTGTATTGTATAAAATATTATATTGAATAATAATAAAATACTGTTTGAATTTGTTAAATTCTGTGCAATAGTATTATTATTCAATATGAATATTTATTCTTGTATGTGTATAGTACAATCTGCAAACACATAAATTGATATATATTTTGTTATCATCAAACAAGAAACACACATCAAACAATCTCCCCCTTTTGATGATGACAAAGATATATATTAAAGATTTTGAAATTCTGATAAATGTGTTTGAGCATGAAATTTTTAGCTCCCCCTATATGAATGCTCCCCCTACATGAATACTCCCCCTACAATTGAGACCACTCCCTATTTAGAAGATTTAGGAAATTACAGAAGAATAAAAGAACTATAGAAAAATAACTAACAGCATTTAACAAATTTGGTGAAGTATTCCAAAATATTTACTTTCTTATCAAAATCTTGTTTTTCTCCCCCTTTTGTTATCATCAAAAGACTGACAAAAAAATAATGGAACAATAGGGGAAAAACAAATGTAAAACCAAGAAAAACCATAATATATCATAACAAGATAACAATTTCCACATTTTAGAGAATGGATCGATGATTTGGTTTTTATATAATGAGAAGAGGGATGTTTTTTTTTCTTTAAAAATAATTTGACATTTAAGTACAAAAATAAGCACTTACTAACCACGCATAACCATAAGGACTTTTAAATGGGATTAGCAGTTACTCATTAGCTATCAAGCTCCATCCATGCATTACCATAAGGACTTTTAAATGAGAATGGAGTGATGATAAACTAAAATTCACATGATCCATCCATACTTAACCATAAGGACTTTTAAATGAGAATGGATGCATGAGAAGTATTTTAATTTTTTTTTCTTTTTTAATTTAAAAGATAATTCACTCTTCTCATTTACAAAACCATTATGAGTGATAGAAAGATGGTAGAAATAGAAATGGTCGTGGAATAAGTTATCAAATTAATCATATTATGAAATTTCTTTGTATTTAGAAGAAAAGGAAAGTTGAGACTTAGATTATTGAATTTATTTGAGAGTCTTAAGGATTGATGATCTAGAATATCGTATAAGCTTTCCTTTATGTAGCGGGAGGTGTAATAGTCTTTCATGTAATATATACATGAAAGAGGTTACACCACTTAGTCATTTAGTTCATCTTGGACGTCGAATAGACTCATGGGAGTTTATAGCTTGACATGCACGTTTAATTATCGCAGGTAAATGCGTGTTGCTATAGACTCTTTTTGTATGATTGGTTGCTCTTTGTTGATTGTTACCATTTGATGTTGATTGTTATTAGTTGATTGTTATTACTTGATGTCGATTTTTTGTTGCTTAATGTTGATTATTATTGCTTGTTGTTGATTGTTGTTGCTTGATGTTGATTTATGTTGCTTGTTGCTGATTGATGTTGCTTGTTTTGTGTGTTTGGTTGCAGGGTATGCTGGTTGTAATTACTTATTATAGCATGTTCGAAGAAATATAGCGATAGCTATCTAAAATAGATCACATATCACCCATGCCCATTGTAGGGGTCAAGGTGAGATCTATATGAAACTATTGCATTTTGATGTGACTTGGAGTCTATGGTATACTTAGATACTAACTAACTTTAGTTTACTCTCGATGGTCATATATGATTGTGGTAGTATCGGTCACTATGCTAAAATTATACGCATTTAAATTTTTGTGTTGTCGTTGTTGTGTTAGTGCATAATCTTTTTTGCATGGTACATAGGTACTTGAGAGCTGAGGCATAGCTATTTAGGTGCATACTTGCATAGATTTGGATTTAAATGGTGAGAAGCTTTCTTGAAATGGGGTATGTACATCCAAAATTACAGGATAATGTATGTTTTTGCGTGTTTCCTAGATGCGTAATGCATTTTAATTTAGGAGTTTCTGTAACCTAATTGTGTAAGGGAGGTACTACTAAATTTTTCTAAAGTCGATGCTCGAGAATTTTGGTCACACTTGCCACTTTGTCATACTCATAGAATTTTGAGGACAAAATTCTTTTAAGAAGGGGAGAATGTAACAACTTGCATTTTTAACGACCGGATATTTGAATAGTTAATCTAAATATTTCATGTTCAATTAAAGGAACGTCCTTTATACTCGAATTTTGAAGACGGATGAATCGGGAGTTAAGGCACTTGCCATTGAGACCATAATTCCATTGTGAGAACAATGAGTATAAGCTTGGTTATGTTTGCAATCGATAAGTTTTTGAAGAAATAGTGATTTCGTGTGGATGAAATGAATTTGGGGCTAAAGCCCATTAGCTTGCCTATAAGGTGGCTAATCCCAACATTTGCTTTTCATTCCACGTTACTCTTCATTTCCATCTCCTAATATCTTTCCTAATCTCTCCTTAATCCCTAACCTTAGATTCACTAATCCAAGCCTAAATAAATTCAAATAAACCCCAATATAATCACTACAATTCCTCTCATCCCATTTCTAACAAATCCATCTTTGGATTATCTTGAATTTGGGTATGGAGCTTCATCTTAAATTTTAAGGAAGCATGAAAAGGGTTTTGGTGATTAAGAGCTTGGTTTGGAGAAGAAGAAATGAGCAAGATGATTCTCTTATATTATTATTTGTTATAGTACATTTTTATATATGATTATGATGTATTATAAAGTGATTTAGAGAATGTTATATGATGATTTAGGCTTATGTTGATGTCGTAAGCATGATTATATCAACTCATTATTCATTAGAGACCTTAATTACTATTTTTGAAGAAGTTAGTAAGCTTAGAAATGGATTAAGGGTTAATTAAATAATGGTATGTGATGTTATTAATGATTAAAGGCTAATTAAGTGATATAATTATGCGCATATCATTAATTTGTATTAATTAGGCAATTTGAACTGATTTTAGAAATGTTTATGTAATAATAATTACAAATAGTCGCTTAATGAATAATGTGTAATGATTTGAACTTATAATTATGTAGTAAACATGGTTATATTAACACAATAATTATTAAAGACCTTAATTACTAATTTTGAAAATGTTAGTAAGCTAATTAAGTGAGTTTTGGGTTTTATACTTATTATCAAAGTGATTAGAGGCTTAATGAAGCATAATTAGTGTTCATAAATATTATTAGTAAAAAAATAATTTTATATGTGAATGGAATAGTTTATAAAAATGGTTATAAGGTTTTATAAAATAATTATCTATGAACACCTAATTCTAATAAAGAGATTAGGTGTTAAAGGGGCTTAAAATGATTAATAAGCTAGTAATCTAATTTATAAAATAGTCGCATGATTTTATAAAATATTATGAATGAGATATAATATAAATGAGGATTTTATAAAATAGTATGAATGAGATAATTTACAAAAGAAGATTAAATAAAAGAGTACGAGTGAGATATTAGACTTTTATAGACAAGATTCAGTAAATAAAAGTTAGATCCTATTAAGTAATAGTTGAAATACTTATTTAAATATATGTGTATGTATATGTATATGGATACATATATGTATACGTGTATTTGAAGTTATATAATAATCACGACAATTCATGAATTACAATTAAAACTATTGTATATGGTTGTGTATAAGTGCGTTTATGTGAATAATTATATATATATATATATATATATATATATATATCTGTGTGTGTGTGCGCGCGCGCATGTGTGTGTTTTTGTGTGTGTGTTTATGTGAATATCTATAGTTGTGTATAAGCACGTTAGCCATAGCGAATATCATATGCGTTAAGTGCATGAGAGGATATTAGATTGAGTAATCACTTCGGTGAAGCCCGGAATGTGAATTGTGTAGTGAAAGTGTGTCTGTATATGCATGGGTGTATAAATATTTACAGGTAGGTGTATTGACACACATATAAGCATCATATGAAGCGAGAAGGTCGGTTGAGTATGTTTTAGCGTGTGAGAGGAGGTCGGGTCGAAAGAGTTGCCCTACGGAACTATGCACAAAAAAGAGTGGGATTTGTATCAATGTCGATTTTCGAATACATAAGAAACCACTTTCAAAATATAAACCAATGGACTCAAGGTGGAGGCCGATGTGGTAGAGGCAGACTATAAGAGCTAGGCGACTCATCGGGCGAAGTTATAACGGAAAAGAGGCACAAAACGGTAATCGGTGGAGCAAAAACGGTTGCTGCATAGGCTTACTATCTAGTGCAGGCTACCACTAGTCCACCGACGGTGGTATGACAAGTCCACCGGTGGGAGTATAGCCTGGGCAGTTAGCCTAGGTAGGGTGCAAGGTGGTGGGGATTTTCTCCCCGTTCTGGACGTGGGTTAGCACGATGCTTTGGTGTGACTTCTGGGAGATTTTGGGCTACTCGGGAAAGTGGAATGCAAGGTGAAGCTCGTAATTTGAATGCTAATATAAGTGATGCTTATGTGATCGGTATGGTGAATAGTTGCGTGGTCATGTCCTACAAGTGTATACGATAAAACGAAGTGTGTCCATACCTCTTGGATTTGATCCTGGGGTAATATGTTTTAATAGGTAGTGGTTGTCTTATATTAGTGGTCATACATATTGTTGGTCTTATGATAGTGACCATACGTGTAGATAGACTATAACGATATATTGGTCTTCGTTCCTAATATGCATATGTGATTACGTAATGTTATATTTGATGTATATATATCTATATAGAGTAGATGTTCCTTTGTGGCTCCAACATCATATTATATGGAACACAGTCGTCATTCTCTTTTTATAGAGGCGTAACATGAGTTAGTTGAGAAATATACGGTGGCTAAGAAGGGGGAGATAATGACGATCATCTATGAGTGGATCACATATCACTTATGCTCAATGTGGGTTACGGTGATATCCTCATAGGTTTCAAATATATAGAGTAGGTCATATATCACTTATGCTCAATGTGGGATACTGTGAGATCTACACGAGTTCCATCACACTGGATGTGGCTTGGGATCTATGGTACAATTCGATACCGACTCTATTTATTTTGGACCATTGGTTTCAAGTATATAGTACACGTTATATATTACTTATGCTCAATGTAGGGTACAGTGAGATCTATATGAGTTCCATCACATTGGGTGTGGGTCGGCGTCTATGGTACAATTCGGTTCCCTCGATGGAAATCATTGATACACGTTGATGTCCATAAAGGACTCCACCCATCAGCAAAGATGGGTATCAATTTGTATTCACTTTTAGCATATATTGTTGTGATGTGCATGTGGTATATTGGTTGGTTGGTATTATTATTGTTGTATTACATGATGGACTTATATTATAATATCTATATTACCTTTGCATTTGTATATTAGGTTACCTTTATGATAGTACATTGTTACAGAGTAGTCACATTATATCAGTTGTGTTAACTCATGATTACAGAAGAAGAGCAGATTATGTATGATTTCCTTTCTTTTAGGATGAGTTTACTTTACTAGTCTATGGACAGTCCGAATTATCATTGAGTCACGTTCATGGAGAGGATCGGTTGTGCCTTAGCAGTTTTCTATTTTATTTGTACGTAGTTTATATATATACATAGTATTTTGAGATAGTTCCCTTCACATCAGTCTTTAAGTCTAACCTGCATTTTGTTTTTATCTATTTATGTCGTGAAAACTTTCGGGTACTCAATTGAGTAGTTTGGGAGTTAGGTGGTTTGGGGATACGCTATCAAAGTGGCACAACTAGAGCATGTTGGAGGCATGATGTCGATAATTTGGATATGTATACTTGATATTGTAGTAGTACATGATAAACTTATTATTTTATATAAGAGACATGTTGTATAGATATTATATTCAGAATTTTATATTGTAGGGAGTTGATGTATTTTGACTTTCTGTATTGATATCTATTTATCAGTTGTTTTCGCCAGTGCAATGTATTATATATATTGTTTATCCTATTATATTCATGTATATTTTGTATATTATATGTTATCGTTCCGCTATGAGATTCTATCGATATGCTTTGGTTTGGTGTTTTATTTTAATTTTACCCCGACAAACTGTCTTTTATGGTATTCGAGAGTTAGACATTATCATTGCACATTGATTCAGGATATTACAAAGACGGTTTGTTACAAAAATGGAAAAAGATATGCTAATAGAATTGGCCAACATATTATGCGTAATGAAATATGTTTTTCTTTCCATCCGTACCCTTTTTGTACTGTATCTATAAGGACAATGTGTGTTTCTTATGATTTTCCCGAATATCATTATGGATGCTACATCTTTTTTCTGGAATCTAATTAGGAGATGCAAAGGTTCTTCAGGTGGTGTGGGATTGTATTGAAGTAGAACTCCCAAAGGTAAACATTTGATTTTAAAATGAACAAAACAATAGTTAAAATAAACGGATGAATTATTTTGTAAATGTTATCATAAATCGTTACCATAGAAATATTTCTCACCTTTTGCTACTAGATAAAAAAATATATTCTCAACTCTGTTAAAACCAAGGTAATTGCAGCTATACAAACTAATTATATAGATGGACATGTATACAATATAATGTCTCACCGCTGTAGTAAATATTGTTTGTGTGAAGATTTTGATTTAATCTCCACTTGGTATGCTTTGTGTGTATACGTATACGTATATGTATATGTATATGTATATGTATATGTAAACTAATTGTATAAATGGACATGTATACAATATAATATGTGTTCCAAGATGTTTGCTTGACAGTCAACATCTCCACATTGTAGTAAATATTGTTTGTTCAAAGATTTTGGTTTATAATCTCCACTTGGCATGCTATGTATATGTATATATGTGTGGGGGGTTGTGTGTGTATGCACGCGCATTGAATTTGGCGATTTAGTAATGAGAACTAAAGATATTTCTTAATTCATTCAATATCATTTGCTGATTGATTTTAAAAGTTTAAAACTTTAGATTGTTTACAATATACACTAGTCAGAATAAGTATCAAAATGACTTACACGTTTAGAATTATAACATTACTAAAACTGATAAAATGAGTCATATATTAATATCAATATATGTGTGTGTGTAAGCACGCTAAATTTGGTGATTTAAAAACTACAAGATAATTCTTAATACATTCAATATCATATGATAATTGATACTAAAATTCTGGGTTATTTGTAGTATACACTAGTTAGAATAAGTAACCACATAACTTGTACTTCCTTATATGATAAGCTAATAGTAGCAAAAATACTTTCCGCGACTTTATATTATAACATTCTCCTAGATTGTGTAATCAAAAATTTAAAGATAAACGAAAATAATGTACTTCTTAATGTAATGGTAATATAAACATGGTATATCTTACTTCTTAGTGCGAATTTTTTATAGTGAATGTAAAAAAAGCTTAACTTTTTTTAAGTGCATAAACTTATGATAATTATCTACCAGATTTGTCTGTACCATGTTCACATAAAATTGACGTTAATAATGAAATTCCTTGTGACCATTAACTATCTGCTTTGTACCATGATGCAGATGAGAAGCACATATATGGAAATGGACAGAGAAGATCACATCTCTTCATGTATATCCTAACCTTCGTATGTTTAAATTCATAGTAGTAAGTAAAGTCCATAGCAAAAAGATATCATCATCTGTTTCAACAACTTTGAATCTAAAGAAATTTAGGGTTTTCCTCAGCCATGGGGGAAAATCTATCTCCTCATAGAAATCTCCCTCATCTTTCTTCCTCAAACCTTCTAAACAGACCACCTGAATCTCACATCAGAGAATCAAGCAATGGAATCATCATAGATAAAGATGGGTTTCAGTTGGTTCAATCAAGATCACAGAAGAAACGTCAGCCCATGTTGAATGAGTATCAGAGAAATTCGCGGGGCAGTTATTCTCAAACAAAGAAGACAAATGGTCAGAATTCAACCATTCCTCCTCAAAATTCAAGAAATCAATCGTACCAACCAAAGAAACCCACAAATTTTTCTCTGAACAAGACGCAAGGGCAAAGATCTTGGGCTGAAATCGTTTCTGAGCAATCTAAAGAACCTAACAATGATGAATGCAATCTTGAAACTATTGCTCCGATCAAAATCAACAGTAAGAAATTCGGTTTGATTAAAGAATCTGTTTGCAAAAGAGCAATTGATTGTTGGAGTAATTCGATCTTAGTTTATGTTGTTGGAACCAAACCGTATTATACATATTTCAAAGCTTACATTCAACGTGTTTGGAAACCTGTTGGAGAATTCGAAATTTTTACCAGAGAAAATGGGTTTTTTATTGTTAAATTCAAAGAAGTTCAAGATTGCGATTCAATCATTCAGAATGGCCCATACTTTTATAATGGAAAGCTCATCATAATGAGAAGATGGTCTGAGTCCCTTAATATGGATAGGGATCTCCTTAGTACGATGCCGATATGGGTTAAGCTACCCAATGTTAATCTTAAACTTTGGGATCGCGAAGCCTTCAGCGTAATGGCCAACATTATTGGAAAACCCATTAAGATGGATGCAGCTACAACCTTGAAAACGAGATTGAATTATGCTCGTCTTCTGGTGGAGGTATCTGCAAATGATGATCTTCCTCAAGAAATAAATCTTACGTTATACAATGGAGAAAATATTACCCAAAAGATTGAGTACGAATGGGTTCCACCGAAGTGTAGCATCTGTAAATGTTTTGGACACATCAGAGAGCAATGTGTCACAGAACAAAGATGGATACCCAAAGCTCACAATCAAAATAAGGAAATAGTCATTGATCAAGAAAATAATGCAGATGCAACTCTTCAAAATTTGCATCTCAACAAAGAGATACCAAAAGAATCAAATATTCAAAAGAATAAAGATCGAATCAACCAGAATGGTATCATATTCGACCAAGAAACAACATCTCTTTTGCTCACTGATCAAGATGACCAGATCCTTGCTGAGGAAGTTCATCATACAGGGAAAATAATAGAAAATTCAAAAGACAGTTCTCAACGCAGACCAGAGGAGGGAATCTATAGTAAAGAGGTCTTTAACTCTGAAATCCCCCCAATTTCAGAGTTATGTTTAATTACAAACAATCAAGAGAATGACGCAAACAATATCCAGCCTTTGTGCGCCAATCAGAGTCCTGAATTCACTATGGAGAGCGAACCACTATCAGATAAAGCTGCAGAAGTTGAGGACAATGATGGCATCCACTCAACTTTGCCTCGCAATACTGAAGAGTTTGACATCTCTTGCATTCTAATCCCAGAAAGTTATATTGTATCTGCATCTGATAATGTTATGGGAGAACCTGAAAAACAATTTGATATATCAAAACTTCATATTCCTAAAACTAAAGCTATTGGTAAATTCAAAAGCATGGGTAAAGAGAAGAAAGCTTTTGGGCAAAAATACATATCAATCAATCCAGACTGGAATGAAATGACCACAAGGCTTAAAGCTAAAAGATCAGACAAAAAGAGGAAGGGTAAGAGTAGCAGTGTATCAGGTTCAATCTGAAACTCTGTTTCTTTTATTTTATCCTTTTATTAATTTTTATGACTATCATGGCATGGAATGTCAGGGGTATGAATTCCCCTGCTAAACAAACTGACATTTTAAATATGGTTAGAATTTATAAACCATCTGTTGTTGCCCTCATTGAAAACAAGATGGATGATATTAACACTGAGAAATTCTGTTTTAAACTCTCCAACAACTGGAAATCTATAAACAATAATGATTGTGGTAGTAAAGGTAGAATCCTTGTCATTTGGGATTCTAATATTTGGAATTTAGTTAATGTTAATAAAGATACTCAATTTATTGACTGCAATTTCAAAAATGTTGGTGGGTTTTCCCTTCAGATAACCAATATTTATGGTAGTAATTTTGAAAATGAAAGAAACAGTCTATGGTATAGATTAAAAGCACTTAGTCAAAGTTACGATTTCCCTTGGATTATTTTGGGTGACTTTAATACTGCATTTCATGTTAATGAAAAATTTGGTGGTAACAAAATTCCCCACAGTAAGCTTGATAAAATCAATAAATTTTTACTTGAATCTGGGCTTATTGAGCCTAATTTGATTGGCAATAAATACACTTGGAAATCTGGAAAGGAGAAAAATATTCATTGTAAGCTTGATAGAGTGTTAATTAATGACAAATTTTGTAATTCTTTTCCAAATTTCTGTTGTTACTCTATCGAGCAAAATACTAGTGACCATACTCCTTTACTGATAAATTTTTTCCAAAACCAATCTATTAATAATAATAATCCTAAAGCTGCTCCTTTTAGATTTAAAAATGGTTGGGTCTTAAACAATGATTATAATGATATTGTAAAAGATTGTTTTACTTTTTCTAATAATGGCTCCTATCAGGCCCAGTTTAGCAAATTTCTTAAAAATACAAAAACCACAATCAAAACTTGGAATAAGGCTAACTCTAATAATAATGACTGTTTAAATAATTTAAGGGAGGAAGGGAAAATTTTACAAAAACTTGCTGATGATAATCCTGGTAACACTGATATTATTGATAATTTCTTTTCTAATCAAGCTAAACTTTCTCATGAACTTTATATAAACTCTGTCAATCACAAGCAAAAAGCTAAAGTTGACTGGCTTACTAAGGGTGATGAGTGCACCAAATTTTTTCATGCTAAAATGAGCTGCAGGAAGCATATCAACAACATAGGTAAAATTATTGACAGTAAAGGTGAGTGCATTAATAATTTTGAAAAAATTGTCAATGAAGCTATTAATTACTATTCTCAGTTATTTTTCTCTGACTCAAATGAAATTTGTTTTCCTAATATTGTGTGTAAGAATGTGTTAAATAATAATGCTACTGACATCTTACTAGCTCCTGTTAGTATTGATGAAATCAAAGCAATTATTTTTAATGCAGGAGATAATAAAAGTCCTGGTCCTGATGGTTTCAATGCAAAATTTTTCAAAACCCATTGGGATAATATCAAAGATCATATTTCTAAAGTAGCTAATGAATTTATGAGTGAAGGTAAATTGCTCAAAAGCTTTAATCATACTTTCATTACCTTAATTCCAAAAAACAAAAATCCAACTTGTATTGAAGATTACAGACCAATTTCTTGTTGCAATTTTATCTACAAAATCATTGCTACTATTTTAAGTAATAGAATAAAACTGTTTCTCCCCTTTTTAATTTCTGAAAATCAATGTGCTTATATTCCTGGCAGATTAATTTATGAAAATTCTTTGCTTGCTCATGAAATGGTCAGGAATTTCAATCATAAAAAAGGGGACAATATGTGTCTAAAAGTTGATCTTCAAAAAGCTTATGACAAAGTTAACAGAAATTTTATTATTCATATCATGAAATGTATGAATTTTCCTGCTAAATTTTGTAAGTTAATTTTTGAATGCATTAGTACACCCACCTTCTCTATTCTATTTCAAGGTAAACCTGAGGGTTTCATAAAGAGTAACAGGGGTATCAGACAGGGAGACCCTCTTTCTCCCTATCTTTTTACCTTAGCCATGGAATATTTTTCTATCCTAATTGATATTGAAACTATCAAAAACAATATTTCTCCAATTAATAGAATTCAACCATCCATTACTCACCTGATTTATGCTGATGATCTTATGTTGTTCTCTAAAGCTAACAAAGATAATGCAGAGGCTATTAGTAAGGTTTTTGAGAACATGTACAAATATGCTGGTCTTAAAATTAATGAATTTAAAACAAAGGCATATTTCAGCAAATACTGCAGGTACAAAAAAGATGTTCTGGATGTTCTTAATGTAAGTGAAGGTAATCTTCCTATTAAATATTTAGGTCTTCCTTTGTCTACTAATCAAATCAAAGACTGTGATTGTTCCTATTTGATTGAAAAAATTCAAAACAAAATGGAAACTTGGTCATGCAAGCTTCTATCAATTGCTGGTAGAATTGAGTTAATTAAGACTGTTGTTTATGCCATTATTCTATACTGGTTTCAAACATATCACATCCCTACTGCTACAATTAAAAAAATTGAAAGCAGATGTAAGGATTTTCTTTGGAGAGGAAAATATCATAAAATCAGCTGGGATAATGTTTGCAAGCCCAAAAAAGAAGGTGGACTAGGTATCAGAAATCTTAATGATCTTAGTTTAACTTGTCAATTAAAACTTTTTTGGAGATTTATAAATGGTGATTCTTTATGGACAAAATGGATGTCTTGCAAATATCTTAAAAATGAAAACTTTTGGACAACTCTACCAAAAAACAACCAATCTAACACTTGGCATCAAATTTTAAAATGCAGGGATGTAGGAAAATCTTTAATTCAAAGAAATTTTAAAGCTGGGCATGAAACTAGTCTTTGGTTTGACCCTTGGTTTCAAAATGACTCTTTTATTAACAGGGTTGGTTGGAATAATCTTGCTATTTGTGGAGAGGCTAATGCTAGTGTTAATTTCATAATTAGAAATAATCAATGGCAACCTCAGATTCATCCTATCACTAATCCTCATAATAATTCTATTATCAATATCCCCTTAGATCATGATGCTGATAGTGATTACTGGGTTTGGTTAGCTAGCAGTAATGGTAAGTTTTCTTTTAAAAAACTTGGGAGCATATTAGAAATAAACAACCTACGGTTGAATGGTACAACTGCATATGGAATAGAGTGAATAATCCAAAGATGGCTATATGCACATATTTTGCTATTAAAAATAGATTGCCAACTTTGGATATTATCAATAAATGGGGTAGAAACAATTCTTCACTCTGTTCCTTATGCAATTTATCGAATGAAAATGTGAATCATTTATTTTTTGAATGCAGCTACAGTTATTATATTTGGAAGCAAATTAAATCGAAACTGGGGATGAACAATATCAACAGCATGGATCTTAACCAAATTATTATCGAGATCAACAATCATTTCAGAAATAATTCCCTTGAAAGAGACTTTGCTCATGTTCTTCTAACTACTGCAATTTATCATCTTTGGAAAGAGAGAAACAACCGTACCCATAACAATACGAAGTTGTCCAAAGAGCAAAGATGGATTATTATTGAAAATGACAGCAAAATCATTCTCCAAAAATCTAAGAAAAAAATCAGAAATCAGACCAGATTCGAGTTCCTTGCTGACTATTGGAGTAAAGAAGCTGGCAGTAAGCATATTGAACACTATCTTCTCAACCCGAGAGATTATCAAACTGATTCTAGTACTCATCAGCGTACCAATCATGTCAACAACGAGCCTCCAGACAACAATCTCGTAGGTGGCGATGGCAGCTACAAAGCTACAGATCTGGGTTGCGCTAACACCAGATCTGCAGCTTGTAGTCACGCTAAGCACAACGATGACTTGAGAAATCATTTCAGCTCTGTTAATGCCGATATTAGCATGAGAAGCAAATTCAACCAGTGCCTTTCTTACTGGGAGAGAGGTGAAAGTAGCAAGAAGACGTGATAAAGCTCGTGCTTGATTTGAAGGCGTTTTCAGCGATCGCCTTCGGCGATCTGCCATTTTTATTAGTTCTGTGTTTTGGAGGCGGTGTTGTGTAAACCTAATCTGTGTTTTAGGGTTTGTATACTGTTTGTACCAAAAATGGGCACAACACTCTTCGGAAGTCTTTGAAGAGATAAACGTGTAGAATGAAAATTAAAACTGTGGATTATCTAACAAAAACTCCAAATAACAGAAAGTAAATTGCAAAGACAAGCGATTTAGAGTGGTTCGGCTTTTTAGCCTACGTCCACTATGAAATTTGATGATTTTATTGCTCGACACTCGAAGATTACAATTGTTTATACTGTAGTACAACTGGTTTTATAAGCTAAGTCTGAAACTAAAGCAGTGGCGGTGATGCAGAGTAAATCTGGCAGAGTCTGGGCGCTCTTTAGCTCTTAGAATTATCCGACCCCTTTTCTGAATGACCGGGGGCTCTATTTATAGGTGTAGGAGGCTGATATTTTGCCTAAAATTTGGGGAGACCGCTTCTGGCACGTGAGGGGGCCCACATGGCCGAAATCTGGAGATCCGGGCCCACTTTGGGATCGATTCGACCCTTGGTTCGAATCGATCAAGAAATCATCCAATCGAGCTAAAATTTGGTGTGAACATTCTTCATCATGTGCTTAAGCTTCTGTGAAAATTTCATGGCATTTGGACTTGTAGAACTCGAGTTATGATCGATTCAAGTTGGTCCATATCGATTCGAACTCAACTTCGAATCGATCAAGATTTGCTCCGATTGAGCTGAAATTTGGCGTGGACATTCCTTAGGTTTCCAGTAAGCTACTGTCCAAATTTGGTGGCATTTGGACTTGTAGATCTCAAGATATGATCGATGCAAGTTGGTCCATATCGATTCGACCCTTGGTTCGAATCGATCAAGAATTGCTCCGATTGAGCTGAAATTTGGCATGGACATTCCTTAGGTTGCCAGTAAGATTTTGTCCAAATTTGGTGGCATTTGGACTTGTAGATCTCAAGATATGATCGATGCAAGTTGGTCCATATCAATTCGACCATTGGTTCGAATCGATCAAGAATTGCTCCGATCGAGCTGAAATTTGGCATGGACATTCCTTAGGTTGCCAGTAAGATACTGTCCAAATTTGGTGGCATTTGGACTTGTAGATCTCAAGATATGATCGATGCAAGTTGGTCCATATCAATTCGACCATTGGTTCGAATCGATCAAGAATTGCTCCGATCGAGCTGAAATTTGGCATGGACATTCCTTAGGTTGCCAGTAAGCTACTGTCCAAATTTGGTGGCATTTGGACTTGTAGATCTCGAGATATGATCGATGCAAGTTTGGATTTCTCAGCCGTGATCCATCAATATCTGGAGCATATGAACTCCGATTGACTTGAAATTCCGAATGTTGGCTCTCATAGCTTTGCTTGTCATGTCATATCAATTGTAGCCCGATCCGGACTCGGAAAAAATTCGTCGATATCCATAGTGAGCCTGCGTATAACCGATCTCCAAGACGAACTGTCATTGGTTTCTAGTCAAGTTCTTGGTGTCACGGCCTTGCCAAAAGGCGGGATAACATTTGCCCCCCAAAGTACGTCTTGTGTGAACATGACGTGCTTTGAAATGCTGCATCCTTCATTCTGAAAAAGTTCTATCTGATTCGTTGAGTAGTTGCTATCTTTTCGTCAAAAGATGTAACCTTCGATTGATTTCCAGTAATATAAATGTTGATTGAACCACTGTCAGTGGTTATGTAGTGCAATGTTGTAACTGAGTGTCGAGTGCTAGCGATTTGTTGTTCGCTGTTGTAATTGTCATCAGGTGAGCATTCAATTTCTGTAAATTTTGAAAATTGAATGTTAGTCTGTCATATATGTACGTATGTTAACCTGGCTCCCGTTAACGTTTGCATGTTCACGAGTCATTGTCAAGTTCTTTAGTTTTTGTTTGGATTGAGTTTCGTATCGATCCTCTCCTGGATCGAAGTGAAATTCAAGTTGTAACAACGTT
This sequence comes from Allium fistulosum, assembly GCA_030737815.1. Classification (NCBI taxonomy): domain Eukaryota; kingdom Viridiplantae; phylum Streptophyta; class Magnoliopsida; order Asparagales; family Amaryllidaceae; genus Allium; species Allium fistulosum. The sequence goes on from CM060903.1 coordinate 677,390,971, forward strand.
TGATGGTTGTCTTTGAATGCTCCTTCGTAACGATCCTCTCCTGAATCGATGTGAAGGGTTGGAATGTATGCTTCGTATTGGTGGATACGTAATATTGGATCTCGGATTGATGGATACAAAAGTAATGCTTTGTATCGACAGAGTCAAACGATCCAGACATAATCATGCAGTGATGCTTCACGGAGGTTATGCCATTCCTTATTCGTTTATTCAATAAGAATCCCCGATTGTGGATAATCTTTGATAGGAGTCATCCATGATTCTTCTCCTAGATCCATCTCTAAGATCTAGTTGATCTTCATATGTCAATGCTTGGAATAATAAGCATTTCAACTGGGATAAAGTGTTTTTGCCATGCATCCCCGGAACTGGCTAGCTTGGCCAGTGACTTAGTTTTTTCATTTGGCCCTCCGAGGATGTGTGTAATGGTGTAATAGTCGAAGTCGACTAGTAGCTTTTGGACCCAGCTAGGATGAGGAGCAAGATGTTGCCCCCTAGTTGAATAATCTTCCCTGACTCGGTATACTACTAACCAATAATCACATAATATATGCAAAGTTTCCACTCCTAGTTTTCTTGTGAGTTTGAGCGCCAAGGCTTCATACTTAGCTTCGTTATTTGTTGCAAGGAAGTTAAGTTTGAGTGCGTGGCAGATCGATCGTTCCTCAGTAGTCATTAATGCAACTCCGACATTAAAAAAGCCGATTATTGGAAGTTCCATCTGTGTACGTCCTCCATCGGTTGGACGGTTCGCCACTGTTCTTTAGATAGTCGTCTGATGTGATGGATTCAGACATGAAGTATGCTAATGTTTGATCATGGAGAGCTTCCCGAGGGAGATATGTGAAATCAAATTGGCTTAGCTCGATATCCCATTCGAGTATCCTTTCAGACATCTAAGGCCGCTGTTGTAACTATCATAACGGTTGGTTGATATGGACGTTAACGGGGTGAGCTTGTCAATAGTCATCCTTCATCATATACTAGTCTTTGGATTCGTTTCTCTTCACATAGCATTGCGACGCTTATGGCATGTGTTGACACGGCCCAATTGATGTATAAATCTTCGTGATCCAAAGGTTCGGGTAAAATGGGAGGTCTCTTTAAGCGATCTATCAGATCTGCTTGGTTGTCCTCGGTACATGGGTGTCCCTAACTGTCATAATTTTCTAGAAATTAGACTTGATTCCATGAGAATTGATGATGAAAACAAAGAATCTTTCTGATGTAATGGTGAAAGAGCATTTCAAAGGATCGAGTTTCATCCTGCATTTTTTGGAGAGCATTGAATACCTCTGTCAAGTCATCGATATGGTCGTTTGATAGCCGTGATCTCACGAGCATATTAACCACATCTACTTTCATCGGTCGGTCGATCTAATTTTTGAATGATCTGCTAATCGTCCTTTTGTAAGTAGCACAAGTGTCCTTAAGTTTTAGTCTATAGATTGCAGCATAGCACTATAGGCCCAGGTTAGTAGCGAAACAGTTGTATTCATGGTTTGGGACATGCTTCGGTATCTGATTGTATCTGGAGTTTGTATCCATGGATGTGAGTAATTCATGTATGATGGTCAGGTCCATCAGTTGGTCGATCATTGGGAGTGGAAAGCCGTGCTTTGTCATATCCCATGCAAATCTGAGTAGTTGATGTATGTCCTCCACTCTCTGTTCATTTTTCTTATAAGTAAAGGATTGGATATTCACTTTGGTTGGAGGGCATCATGGATAAACCCACTGGTTTTGAGCAGATTCGCCTCCTCTTTTAGTGCAACAGATCTCTCCGGATCCATGTCGCATCATTTTTGTTCACTGAGACATGCCTCGGGTCGACATTTAATGCAGGGTTCTTCATGGCTAGCGAGAGTCCATATATATATATGAGGTCGAATCCAAGCGAACACATCAAGATTCACTTGAAGTAAAACAATTGACTCTTTCTTCATAATTGCGTAGAGTTGTGATCTGATCTACAATACTCGTGATTGGTTGTAGGTGCCTCATGTGTTTATTTGCAATGGTAAATGATCAGGCTTACAAGGACGTTGAATCAAAGGATTAGTAGAACTTAGCCTTGTATTGCACGCTGCTACATAGCTGGCTCCAGCTTTGAGATTGAATTGACTTATGTTTCTGAATGATGCGCTTTTCATTCAATGTACCTGCGATCCATTGCTCATTGGAAAGGTCAGAATGATGATCAGTCGCCCATAAGTCCTGGTATTGATCCGATGACTCTATCTCTAGGCATCCTTTCGGTCGTAACCTTATTTTCTTGTTCGTGCCCCTAAGTCTGGGGAGTATCTCGATAAGTGGCAAGGTAGACAATGTCCACTTCAATTTTGTATTATATTCCATTGAACCATAGGATCAAATTAACGGACGGAGGGCAGAGTCGTGCCTATCATGCATTATGTTCTAGTTCTTTCCTCTAGGCGGAATACATTGTTACTTTGCCGACATTCGGACATAAGCTAGATTCTGGACGGTCAATGACATTCGCTCTGCTGCTTATGTCGCCATACTTTGGGCAAAAAACTGAAGAGTGAATCGTCTAGTCAGATCCAATGCAGGATTGGTGCTTACCTTGTCGAATCCAGGGTAAGAATCAGTGTGCAGATGTTTAGGTTGCACTTGTTTCGAATTGTTCTTTGAGTCGGATCATGGTAAGAGTCAATGAATGAATGGTCGCGTTGCATTCATTTGGAGTTGGTTGATCAACCATGTCCATTTCGATTTACGTTCTCCCGTTAGATCTAGGGTAAGTCAGCTCAAATGCAGTCATGTCATGCTCATCTGGTCTCATGTTCTTCCTAATGGATTGAAGGAAGGCGATGGAGGACGAATGGTAAAGTCACAATCATTTGTGATTTACACTTCTATTCATGCTATGCTGGTCGAAGATATTCGATGCATGCTCGGGTCACATTGATTTGTAGTTGAAGAAGATTGATATTGACCGTCGATTCGATGGCATGATGCAGAATGCTCGGACCTTATTTCCTGTCAATCCGATGGTATGATATGAAAGGCGCAGATCGACATTGCCCGTCGATCCGGCGGTATGATATGATCGGTTGCTTGTAACTTTGGGCGTCATTATGTTTGGTTGGCATCAAGGCCTCCATGCAGTCGTTGCCTTAAGTTTTAATGGACGCTAAGCCGGAGAGGCAGCGAGTCACCTTTCTCTTCTTTCAGTAATTTGTACTTCTGCCCCCAGTCTTGGGGATAAGCCGTAATAGGCGTTATGCAATATTGTTCACTGCTTAATTTTAACATCCACACTCTGGGGACTTGTATCTTTATGATAGTTGTTGATCACTCATTTTCATGTGTTGAGTCTGCGCCTATGCTCGGGGAATGAGTGATGTAACTTGGTTGAGATGCAGTCGAAGTTGTTAGGTGGACGGGTCCACCCTCCTCGAGGCCGTACTTGATGGAGATGCAGTCGAAGTCGTTAGGTGGACGGGTCCACCCTCCTCGAAGCTGCATTGAATGGAGATACGGTCGAAGTCGTTAGGTGGATGGATCCACCCTCCTCGAAGCCGTAGTTGGTTGTAGTTTATACTCCGGCTCGAGCTCTCGGAGTCCAGAGTTAGTTTAATGTTTATACTCCAGTTCGCGCTCTCGAAAGCTGGAGTTTGTTGATGTATATACTCCGGTTCGCGCTCTCGGAATCCGGAGTTAGTTAATGTTTATACTCCAGTTCACGCTCTCGGAAGCTAGAGTTTGTTGATATTTATACCCAGCTCGTGCTCTCGGAGTACTCTGGGGTTTTGTGAATGTTTATACTCCGTCTCGCGCTCTGGGAGTACGGAGTTGAATGAATGTTTATACTCCGCCTCGCACTCTGGGAGTACGGAGTTAAGGAATGCTTATACTCCGCCTCGCACTTTGGGAGTACGGAGTTAAGTAAAAAGTTTGTACCCAGCTCGCGCTCTCGGAGTACTCTGGGGTTTTAGGAAAATGTTTATACTCCGCCTCGCACTCTGGGAGTACGGAGTTAAGTAAAAAGTTTGTACCCAGCTCGCGCTCTCGGAGTACTCTGGGGTTTTAGGAAAATGTTTATACTCCGCCTCGCGCTTTGGGAGTACGGAGTTAAGTAAAAAGTTTGTACCCAGCTCGCGCTCTCGGAGTACTCTGGGGTTTTAGGAAAATGTTTATACTCCGCCTCGCACTCTGGGAGTACGGAGTTAAGTAAAAAGTTGTCGTGTATCAGCCCGTTTCTGGCCTGATGTGAGGGCTTGTCCCTGAGCTAGGTGTTTCGCTTAGCGAGTGATCGGCGGGATCCCGATTAACTTCCACTTATAGGCCCCTCAACAAAGGATGAGGTTTAGAGTATGGACGGTTAGATCGCGTCCATGTTCATTTTGATTCCGCTTTTGCCAGGCCTAAGGAGTAAGATTAGTGTTCTGGCAAGCTTTGTGCTCGAGCATAGGAAAGGATGGTCGAACTACATCCACTTTGAGTTGTGTATTTTCCCTTAAGTTGGGTGCAAGAATTGGGGAGCAGACAGTCGAGTCATGTCCAATTTATACTTTGCATTCTTTCGATCGAGCTAAGGAAGAGAGTTGAATGACAACTCGTGATGGTTAGTGAGTAGACAATCAGTCGTTGATGACTTTAAATTGAGGGTTGGCCCCTGATGAAGGCAGTTTAAGGCATTATCATTTTGTCGAATCACAGACGCAAATGGAGAGTGAATGGTCAAATCACATCCACTTTAAATTTCTTTTCTCAAATAACCCCAAGTGTCTAATGTAGATTTGATGTATAGATGGTCGCGTCATGTCCATCCACAGTGTGGTTTCGTTCTTATTGGGCATCAGAAGAAGCATAAGTATTTTGGCGAGCTTGAGAGTGCATTGTAGGGACATATAACTCCAAGTCTTTCTTACATCTCCTAATTAAATTGCGTAGGCAGATGAGTGGATGGTCGGTTGCATCCACTTTGTACTAAAGTCCTGACCTTGTCGGTCTCTTCCGCTTTGATGCCTTGCCCCCAGTCAGGGGCATATAGTAGCCGATGAGTGGTCGAATCATGCTCATCACGATGATACCTCAATGATTTGATCATGGTCCGCGGAGGTTGTTTTGCACCCAATCTTAAGTACTCGGTTACCTGCATCATTTGCAAGTAGTTTAATTCAAGTAGGTCATATTTCGCAACGTAAATGAAATTGAATTAGAAATAATTCAAAAGAGATCAGATCAAATCTCATTGATAAGTGAGGCAGCGTCGTATGCTCGCTATTGCACATCATTCCATCCCTTCTCAGTTGGAAGTCTAACGCAAATGGTTCAATTTGATCAAAGTCCTTGATCGATAGGGGTCGGAGGTTCCCGGTCCTTCGTTTTATGGGGCTTGCATATATGGTTGGAGCTATCCTTCCCAGAGAAGCCTTATGGCGTTGGCGTTCACGGTAGCCATTTAGAGAAGAGGAGTTTTCCGATCTAGAGTATGGAGCAGGTCCCCTCCTTATCCTGCTATGTTGATCCTTCATCTGATTCATCAACTCAAAATTTGCCTAGACATGTTGGTGCAGTTGTCGGCGGTGGTCTACCAGTTCTCTTGTCAAAGTCTGGAAATAAGCGCCGGTGATGAACTCATTTATGGGTATCGGCAGCAACTGGCTGCGGGCTTTGGATAAATTCGTTGGCTGCCAGCTTCTTCATTCACTTCAACAATATAAGAAGTAGATATGGTATGTCTAACCACGATTGACAATGTTCTTTGAGGAATGGGGGAAGACAGCTACATTTGATAGCAGTCATCACTCTTGGTGTAAGCCATGCGCAATTCTCACTTCATGAGGTAGTGCCGGGGGTTGTATTTCCATAACACACCGACATAGTTAACATGTTGAATTTTCATTGGAAGTTCTGCATGTAGGATGGTTTCAACGAATAGGTCTCGACTAGGAAAGATTCCCCAATCGGCATTATGATCAGGCTCATTTTATTGCCCAGGGGTCTTGTAACACTGGTCAATGACGTATGCATGATTGCGTTCGAGTTGTTTGCAATGCCGATAGGACGGTGAGTTGGTTAAAATGGGCTAACAGATTAGTGTTTATCCCAAACTTTCATCCAGATAGGGGACCTATATAGGGTATTAAGGAAGTCTTCTTGAGGTTGTATGCCATGCTTTTAGTCATGTGGACGTAGAATGATTAAGATGCGGGTATTTGAAGATGGTTCAGCGCTGACCAGCTATGCTTTGAGTCGGTAGAGTAGACAGTGTAGGGGAGTCGTCATATTAGCCGTCGTACCATAGTTGTCAACTCAGGAGTTTGAAAGCTGGTCAATTGGAGGAAGTTGCATTCCACCTTAAAAGCATGATATATTAATCAACCCCAGTTCTTGGCATACTAACTAGGTTCTCCAGCCTTTGGGAGTACGGTTGAGTAGTATTTCTTTACCCATTCCTTGATTGCAACTCAACATTTTTTGTTGTGATCTCCTATGTCTTGTTCAGTCATGGAACAATCAGAAGCATGGATGTAATGTTCCTTCATTAAATTGGTGATTGAATCGACAATGCGGGTGCCCTGCGCTGCGGCTAGGGTTCGGGGGGTTTCCCCTGAAAAAAAAATTTTTTAGGCTCTTTTTAGGAAATATGGGTCGTACCCGAATTTTTTTTTTTTTGATATTTCGTATCGATACGAATTGGATCGATTCGAATTGCAGTTGAGTATCGATACGAATTGGGTGAAGTTGGATCGATTCGAATTGCAGTTGAGTATCGATACGAATTGGGTGTAAATGGATGGATACGAAGTAGCGCATCCTGATGGATACGAAGTAGCGCACCCTGATGGATACGAAGTAGCGCACCCTGATGGATACGAAGTAGTGCACCCTGATGGATACGAAGTAGTGCACCCTGACAACGCACCCTGATGGACACGAAGAAGCGCATCCTGATGGATACGAAGAAGCGCATCGAGTATCGATACGAATTGGGTGTAAATGGATGGATACGAAGTAGCGCACCCTGATGGATACGAAGTAGCGCACCCTGATGGATACGAAGTAGTGCACCCTGACAACGCACCCTGATGGACACGAAGAAGCGCATCCTGATGGATACGAAGAAGCGCATCGTGATGGATACGAAGTACCTGTGACTATCGATACGAATTGGAGACAGATGGATGGATACGAAGTATTGCTTCCTGATGGATACGAAGCAGCGCACCCTGATGGATACGAAGCAGCACACCCTGATGGATACGAAGTAGCGCACCCTGATGGATACGAAGTAGCGCACCCTGATGGATACGAAGTAGATGGATGCGAGGGTCTTGTGTCTCTGATCGATACGAAGACAATGGATTCGAAGTGAGGCTATGCTTATGGATACGAACGCTCGGTCCAGATGGGTTCGAAGACATGGATATGAAAATCACCATATTTTCATGGATTCGAAGACATGGATACGAAAATCACCATACTTTCATGGATTCGAAGACATGGATACGAAAATCACCATATTTTCATGGATTCGAAGACATGGATACGAAAATCACCATACTTTCTGGAAACAAATACATGGATACGAAAATCACCATATTTTCATGGATTCGAAGACATGGATACGAAAATTACCATATTTTCATGGATTCGAAGACATGGATACGAAAATCACCATATTTTCATTGATTCGAAGACATGGATACGAAAATCACCATATTTTCATGGATACGAAAAATTGCATTTTTTCTGGATTCGAAAATATGGGTATGGAATTCATGATGAATGTAGTTCCTCTTAGATCTGGAGCAATCTGAATAGAATAGAAGGAACTACTTATGAACAGATCTGGATCTTCTCCTTAGATTTTTGCAATCCAACGACGGTAGTAGATCCATAGAGCAGGAGAAAAAACTGCGTTTTTTCTCAGTGAAAGCACCAAAGTGTTTGTACCAAAAATGGGCACAACACTCTTCGGAAGTCTTTGAAGAGATAAACGTGTAGAATGAAAATTAAAACTGTGGATTATCTAACAAAAACTCCAAATAACAGAAAGTAAATTGCAAAGACAAGCGATTTAGAGTGGTTCGGCTTTTTAGCCTACGTCCACTATGAAATTTGATGATTTTATTGCTCGACACTCGAAGATTACAATTGTTTATACTGTAGTACAACTGGTTTTATAAGCTAAGTCTGAAACTAAAGCAGTGGCGGTGATGCAGAGTAAATCTGGCAGAGTCTGGGCGCTCTTTAGCTCTTAGAATTATCCGACCCCTTTTCTGAATGACCGGGGGCTCTATTTATAGGTGTAGGAGGCTGATATTTTGCCTAAAATTTGGGGAGACCGCTTCTGGCACGTGAGGGGGCCCACATGGCCGAAATCTGGAGATCCGGGCCCACTTTGGGATCGATTCGACCCTTGGTTCGAATCGATCAAGAAATCATCCAATCGAGCTAAAATTTGGTGTGAACATTCTTCATCATGTGCTTAAGCTTCTGTGAAAATTTCATGGCATTTGGACTTGTAGAACTCGAGTTATGATCGATTCAAGTTGGTCCATATCGATTCGAACTCAACTTCGAATCGATCAAGATTTGCTCCGATTGAGCTGAAATTTGGCGTGGACATTCCTTAGGTTTCCAGTAAGCTACTGTCCAAATTTGGTGGCATTTGGACTTGTAGATCTCAAGATATGATCGATGCAAGTTGGTCCATATCGATTCGACCATTGGTTCGAATCGATCAAGAATTGCTCCGATTGAGCTGAAATTTGGCATGGACATTCCTTAGGTTGCCAGTAAGATACTGTCCAAATTTGGTGGCATTTGGACTTGTAGATCTCAAGATATGATCGATGCAAGTTGGTCCATATCAATTCGACCATTGGTTCGAATTGATCAAGAATTGCTCCGATCGAGCTGAAATTTGGCATGGACATTCCTTAGGTTGCCAGTAAGATACTGTCCAAATTTGGTGGCATTTGGACTTGTAGATCTCAAGATATGATCGATGCAAGTTGGTCCATATCAATTCGACCATTGGTTCGAATCGATCAAGAATTGCTCCGATCGAGCTGAAATTTGGCATGGACATTCCTTAGGTTGCCAGTAAGCTATTGTCCAAATTTGGTGGCATTTGGACTTGTAGATCTCGAGATATGATCGATGCAAGTTTGGATTTCTCAGCCGTGATCCATCAATATCTGGAGCATATGAACTCCGATTGACTTGAAATTCCGAATGTTGGCTCTCATAGCTTTGCTTGTCATGTCATATCAATTGTAGCCCGATCCGGACTCGGAAAAAATTCGTCGATATCCATAGTGAGCCTGCGTATAACCGATCTCCAAGACGAACTGTCATTGGTTTCTAGTCAAGTTCTTGGTGTCACGGCCTTGCCAAAAGGCGGGATAACATATACTGAGTTTCGGGTAGCCTTGTTTTTACCCGTTTGCCTTTTAGCTTTGTAAATCTTTGGGCTTGGCCCAATTACCTTCTTTCAAAAAAAAATGTTTAAATTCATAGTCCAATTTCCAATGTCAATTTGTGTAGAGTTTGCATATGCCACGAATTAGCAAGATATCATTCACTTGAACTATTATTTTCTTTGTATCATGCCGATGTTTTACAAAAAGATTGTATTCCAGGACTTAAAAAGCTTCAGGACCATTATAAAATATTTACTTATATTTATTGCAATGATTCCATGCATGCATGTTTTTAAGTTCAATCTTTTTTATAAAAAACTTTTGTTATCGTACAGTATTGTCCTACCATGATATTTATTCGTATGTCACTTCTTAATATTACCTTAATCATATATAATATATTTTTGGAACACTATGCACTATGCAGGGTAGTTTGGTAGTATTACAAACAGTTATGAATCTTAATGGGTGTTATGACAATTAGGTAGTTTTGTATGCGTAGTTCCATATATTTTCTATACAAATGGCTTCTTAGATAATAAAAATTTGTTTTCAACTATGTTATGTTACAACAATGGAGAAACTCTTTATCAAGTTGTCTCTTCACTAGGAAGTTTCATTATCTTAAATATTGGATATATGACATATATTTGTTTTTTAATTTTGTTATGAAGCAGTAACTTGAATTCCAAACATTAGATTACATGATCTTTAGAGCAACTGTCAATCCTATAAAATTGTTGCCGTTGCCTCAAATTTTTTTAAGAAATTACAAAATACTTGCTTATTGTAACTTTAGATAGAAACCTTGTGGGTTCGTAACTATTGTTTAAATTACTATATGCAGAATCTGTTTTCCTTCCAATATAAAAGATAGTGTTGCCAACAGGGTTGGCGCAGTTGGTTGATGGTCCAGACTGCGAGATCAAAGGTCACAAGTTCGAGCCTCGAAATTGACAATCATGTAACAAGTACTTGAGGTATGTGTTTGGCAGACACATACTTCTCTAGAGTTTACATAAGTGACTTCTTGCTTATCTAAAGTAAAATGGCATTTCTATCATTTGTTTGATATGTTAAAATATTGGGAACGGAAAGTAAAATGCTTTTTAATAGCATAAATTAGCATTTAGGTAGTGTATTAAAATTATTTTTGGCGACTTGGATATTATTTCAAATTTTTTTTTCCCAATGCATGAAATTTCGTTTTCTGCTAACTTTATAAACTTTTGTAGCTACTTGTGTATAAATTAAAGTGCTTGAAAACAATTTATTCTAGGTGAGTAACTGACGCAGCGGCGGAATACAAAAATTGATGATACGATGAACGTAGCAATCGGTGGATTGATGGATGCTGAAATGTCCAAATTCGTTGATCCGAAGATGCCGAATTTTAGCTATCTACGTCACGTTGATCGATCACGACACCGTGAAAGTAGATCTTCAATTCTTCGAGCGTTGATCAAGCGCACTTGATACCGTGAATTGGCTTCACGATCGTTGAATCGAGCGCACTCGATTGACAGAAGGTGGAGATAGGAGATCACACTCGACTACCAATTGGATGAAAGCACAAAGCTAACAAAGGAAATTTTATTCAAAAATCAACAACCATTACAAATGATGTAACTCGCCTATTTATAGGCATACAACACAACATTTACAACACAACTCATAAATCTTGAATGACCTAACACTTAGAATATTTACAATCACTAAACCAGATACGACTTATGGAAATTACAATACTTCAGTATAGGACTTATCAAAAATCGTTTCACGACTTATCAGAATGATCCTGCGACTTATCAATATGCTCCTGCGACTTATCAAATGTCTCGCGACTTACAAAATCATCTTCACGATTTATCAAATATTTCTCAACGATCTAAAGAACAGCAGACCTCCGATTTAAACTTCTCGCGACCTATCAAAATCAACTTGCGGCTTATCGAAATCAACTCGCGCTACTGGACTTGTTCGCGATCTATCATTATGTCGGAGAGCTACTGGAAGTAGGTCGCGTGAGTAATGCTTCTGGAAATTTAGGTCGTGGGAATGCGTATTTAGGTCGCAGTCATTAAGTCGTGGTGGAGTTAGTTTGCGTGGAAGGTTAGGTCGTGGAATTGATTCGAGGTGGAGTTTATGTTGCGGTGGAGTTGGGTCGTGGAAATTGGTAGGTCGGAGAACAATTGGAGTTAAGTCGTGGTGGGTTATGTCGTGAAGGAGTTAGGTCGGATTGGTGGTTAGGTCGGAGATTAGTGGCATAGGGCTTAAGTCGTGGAATGGAAGTTGGGTCGGAGCACTTAAGTCGTAGGTCGCAGTGAAGAGTTAGGTCGGGGAGGTTAAGTCGTAGGTCGCGGTTTTGGGAATTTAACTCGTAGGTCATTCACGACCTATGGAATGGCTGGAGCTGCTCGCGATTTCAGGTAGGCTTGCGATGTTCCCTATTTCGCGCTGCATCATCCTCCCCTGGTTGAAAAGAATTCGTCCCGAATTCACACTTTTTTCTTCTTCGAGACACTGTCTTCCATTCATTATCTGGTCTGGTGCGGTTCTGGTGATAACCATTCTTGAGAATGATCTTGTCTTGATTCTTTGAAGATGCGGCTCGCCATAAGGAACGCATGGCATAAATCAGACGTGGCATTAGGCAGGCGGCATAAGGAAGTGATCTGAGGGAGATGACATATGAAAAAGTATGGAATGAACTAAGCACTAGGTGCCATATCCAATTCATGTAGCACAGAACTTCATGAGAATAGTGTCGTATACCATATTGCTTGTGCCAATAGGAAGATGTGATATAGAACCACAACGTGTCGAAAATGTGAGACGATATAAGGAAGTTTAAAATCACGGAATGACTTAGGAAGTCTCGACCGAAGAAGTGTGATGACTCATGTTCAGATTCTAGTCTTTCCTTATCTCGTTCAGATGTGTCATCATCTAGAATCTTCCCTTGATGTGTTACATCAATTTCACTTGACTGAAATAAACTCCCACTCGCTTCTCCTTCAACATGTTTATTGTCATGAAATGGTTCCAAGCAATTGACGTTAATAACGTCAGTCGTTCGTACATGATCAGGCAATTCCAACTGACAATCATTCTCTTCATCCTGTCTTTTCAACTCTTCCTGTTCTGTCTGATTCTCAAGATCATACGATTCTTGCAGTAAAATAGCATCTGGTACTAGTTCAGTGTGAGGTTGAATGTCCTGTAGTGGTGGTAACTCTTCGGGTAGTCCCTCAGGATATTCGACTTCAGACTCATTGAATTCTGACCCAACTTCCTCGAAAACCTCAAGATCTTCCCTCGCTCCTTGCTCGGTCAACACAAACAATTCATTCCTCATTTCCACATACTCTTCCAACAATAAAAAATTAATTTCTTCAGGCAGTTTCCTAGAAATCTCATCTTCACAATCTTCAAATACTTCAATCTCTTCAGAATTCTCAAAATCAAAACTTTCTCCAGGTTCAATCAACATTGATAGTTCATCACCATCTTTTATTTCACTGTCGAACTCTTTCAAAGATAATAAATCATCTGATTCTGCCTTCTCTTCTGTTTCATGTTTACTTTGTTCGGACTCCTCGAAAACTAAAAAAGTTTCACTTGGCTGGTCTTCCTCCATAAACTCATGTGTCAAGCAAGAATCCTTCATCGTCAAATTATTTCCTTCAACTCCGAACACAATTTCTTCTTCCATACTATCAACATCAATCTTTGGTGGTGACGAATAATCAACTTCTACATCCACATACTTTGACTCAATTTCTTCATCATCATCAAATTTCGGCTGTCGGTCAAGGTCAATTTCAACAGTCCTCCTCATCAGGTTACATCCTTCATCTCCTGATAAAAATATTTCATCTTCTGACAAAAATCCTTCATCGTTATCAAATTGTGGTGGTTGATAAAAGTCAATTTCATCAGTCCTCTTCTTCAACAAATTACATCCTTCGTTCTCTAACTCGACCCCTTCAACTTTGATGTCAAACTTTAATGGTAAGACTTCGAATGATTCTGTAGGACCGATCTCTTCATCTTCGTTGTCAAACTTTGGTGGTAAGATTTCGAATGATTCTGTAGGACCGACTCCTTCAAACTCTTCCAACATTGGTTTAACCTCCTCAGGAGTTTTAAGCTCTTCACTTTCCTCATACCTAACCAACGCTTCAGCACTCCTTCTGCTTCTTCAACGCTCTCACTGAAAGATAATGGACTAGTCGGTTCCTCTTCCTTTTCTGGCTCGCTTTCAGTAGAATCATCCACATCCTCGTTTTCACATTCTTCTACAACTAAGGCTTTCATCTTGGACTCCGTATATTCAATACTTCTATGGTCAGACTCCTGATAATGATAGCGCTTAATTCGATCATCAACCTTTGTTTTAGTGATTCCATGTACAACTGGTTTGTTGACTTTCTTAGAAACATTTATACTGCAATTAACGCCTTTATTCTGATTGCTGGGGTTTGTAACCACACCCTTTCCTCGACTCCCTTGACTCAATTTCTGCAATTGTTGATCAATACGAGCTTGATAATTGTAGGGTAAGAAATTTGCTTTCATCATCTTTTTTATCTTATCCCACTTGACAACTTTAGACTTCTTCATCCTCTCTCTGGTTGATTTAGTTTGTTGCCACCAGTCCATGGCTTTTCCTTTCAAACTTGCAGCAACTAACTTCACTTGACGATCCTCAGGGATGTAGTTGAGCTCAAAAACATTTTCAATCGTGGATAACCAGTCCAAGAATTCCTCTGCTTGTAGTCCACCTCGGAATTCTGGAATCTCCGTATCCTTTCTTGATTTCCATGTATAACCATCCTCTTCGATATTCTTGTATCGATTTTGCCCTTGATCGGAATATCGAAAATGAACACGATCACCATAACTTTCCTCTTCAAAATTAGTTGAACTTCGTCGTCGATTCTGAACATCGACTCTTCTATGCCTATGCACGTCCTCTCTACTTCTTTTCTCATAATCATAAGATGGCTCATGCTCGTAACCACGATACGCTCTTCTTTCTTCCTTCTGATAATCATGATTGTCTCGAGCTCCACGATCTCGATTTATTGACAAAGATGATTCCCTTCTTTCTCTATCATAACGTGGCGACACTCTCCGTTGATTTCGATTCATGTCAAACTTCATTCTCTCTACTTTCTCGAAATCCTTATTGAATCTTTCATCACTACGTTGCTTCATCTGTTCAGGATCTTCTCTCCCATACAAATCTGCAACACTATGATGACGATTATCATATCTCGGAGGCATGATCACTCTTCGACAAATTCCAACAAAAACTTCACTTCGATCTAAAAATCTTCAAATCAAAACTACCCACTTGTTGAAATCTTCAAAAATCTCCAAACGAACAAATCTCTTCAAAATCTCGATAACCCACTTCTCCAAATGATGTAAATCTCGCACAACTCCAAAAATCTACGCAAACTCCTTGCGCTCTAGCTCTGATACCACTTGTTACGGCCCAATTAGGTAGAACTCACCCCCAAAAGCTAGCTTGTAAGGGGAGGGTGCCTAATGGGTTATATATGCATCACATATCCCATACTAGGCGATGTGGGACATTACATTCCACCACTCTTCGAAAGTCCGACATCCACGTCGGCCCACTCTATTCCCTTATTGACTGATTCGATGGTAGCCTTTTTCCCATTGGACGGCTTCACTCATCTATCAGTTCAAGCCTATAGGTCGCCCCTTTCGTGACTCGAACTTTCGAGTAGTGGTGACCTGCTCTGATACCAAATGACGCAGCGGCGGAATACAAAAATTGATGATACGATGAACGTAGCAATCGGTGGATTGATGGATGCTGAAATGCCCAAATTCGTCGATCCGAAGATGCCGAATTTTAGCTATCTACGTCACGTTGATCGACCACGATACCGTGAAAGTAGATCTTCAATTCTTCGAGCGTTGATCAAGCGCACTTGATACCGCGAATTGGCTTCACGATCGTTGAATCGAGCGCACTCGATTGACCGAAGGTGGAGATAGGAGATCACACTCGACTACCAATTGGATGAAAGCACAAAGCTAACAAAGGAAATTTTATTCAAAAATCAACAACCATTACAAATGATATAACTCGCCTATTTATAGGCATACAACACAACATTTACAACACAACTCATAAGTCTTGAATGACCTAACACTTAGAATATTTACAATCACTAAACCAGATACGACTTAAGGAAATTACAATACTTCAGTATACGACTTATCAAAAATCGTTTCACGACTTATCAGAATGATCCCGCGACTTATCAATATGCTCCTGCGACTTATCAAATGTCTCGCGACTTACAAAATCATCTTCACGATTTATCAAATGTTTCTCAACGATCTAAAGAACAGCAGACCTTCGATTTAAACTTCTCGCGACCTATCAAAATCAACTTGCGGCTTATCGAAATCAACTCGCGCTACTAGACTGTTCGCGATCTATCATTATGTCGGAGAGCTACTAGAAGTAGGTCGCGTGAGTAATGCTTCTGGAAATTTAGGTCGTGGGAATGCGTATTTAGGTCGCAGTCATTAAGTCGTGGTGGAGTTAGTTTGCGTGGAAGGTTAGGTCATGGAATTGATTCGAGGTGGAGTTTATGTCGCGGTGGAGTTGGGTCGTGGAAATTGGTAGGTCGGAGAACAATTGGAGTTAAGTCGTGGTGGGTTATGTCGTGAAGGAGTTAGGTCGGATTGGTGGTTAGGTCGGAGATTAGTGGCATAGGGCTTAAGTTGTGGAATGGAAGTTGGGTCGGAGCACTTAAGTCGTAGGTCGCAGTGAAGAGTTAGGTCGGGGAGGTTAAGTCGTAGGTCGCGGTTTTGGGAATTTAACTCGTAGGTCGTTCACGACCTATGGAATGGCTGGAGCTGCTCGCGATTTCAGGTAGGCTTGCGATGTTCTCTATTTCGCGCTGCATCAGTAACGCATACTAAATGTTGGGTATACTAATAATAATATGTGTGTTGTATTTAGGAATCAGAATTTGGTCCATATTGTTATGTTGTATTATCCCTCTAATTCTAAAAATGCTTCAACAATTGAAAATTAATGTACTATGTCACTTGAGCTATTTGATATTGTCTCTGCATAATAATTTTGGTGTCATTAACGTCTAACATGTTTGTGTCTGTTTACCTTCTAAACCACTTATGCAGTATATTCATATTAAAAAGTTAGCAACCACAAACTAAACCCATACTATGTTTTGCATATCTGTGACGAAATTTTATGTTATGAACAATGTTGTTCTTTACATCAAAGAACATATATGCATATACTTACTCTTTCATTTTGTTAGATATTATATGTAATGAATTTTGTTAAAGAATAAAGCTAAACCCACACGTTACTTTAAACAATAACAAGTTTATATTTATTATTTCAAGGAATGACAATAAACTTTGCAAAAATTAAATTTTATGAGTGTAAATTTAGGTTTATAGAATGTATATTTACAAAAATGAATTTTTTGGAAAAAATAAATTATACATGAGTCTAAATTAATGTAAATTATACCATTGGGGCATATGTTAACTCCAAGTTATTGGACCAGAAGATTTAAACCTATTACAAATACTGACAAATTTTGTTATTTACCATAAGTTTATACATCGGCGATGTTAAGAAAAACCACCTCTAGAAATCAATTGAATTTAAAACAAGGGTGTATTATTAAAATTTCTAATCAACCGGCCCCATGACAGAAAACACTGTATGCTGTTAAATTCGTATCCATTAACTAAATATATATTGTGACATTCTACTCTATCAATGGTTTGGTATCATTGGAACAACAGTTTTAGGAAAGCATGAAGTGCAATGATATGTTTTACTATGGTCATGGTGAAACATTACTTGGATTTGTAAATAAAGCATAACAAATTTATCAAACATACACGCTCAACTTAAATTCTACAAACAATCGGTCAGAGAATACACACAGAATTTCAAACATTCACGAAACCCATGTACATAATATTTTTCCAAAGATACAACAAACACAAACATAACTCCTATGTTAACGTAGCATAGGTTCTCTTCTAGTTATGGTCATAAGTTTATCCACCATCAAACATAATTTTACCATTTCTCTAATTATCTATAGACATTAGTTTCTATTGAAACAACCACAGTCCATCAAATGATAGAAAAAACAAGATATATTGTAAAGGGAGTCAAGATAAATCATTAAAGACAAAAAAACTCTACATTGAGGTTGCAATAGTTTGGATCTTTAGAGAGACTTCTCTTCATTGTTCATAATTAAATAAGGATTTTTATCAATTTTAAGGGATTGATTTTATACCTCTATCTTATGTTCTTATTTTATATGTACGTATATGTTAGTTACATATTTTTTTTAAATTGATTTTATATGAAAAGGTAACTATATTCAAAATTTAATAAGCATATGATAAAAAGATATTCAATTGTTGAATTGGGATTAGGCTAGACAATTGCCTAATCAAAATTTTAGATTATGTTTATAATTAAGATTGGTGGTGGAATTAATAGTAGCCTTGTTGTCCTATATTCATTAGCATTAAAATTGAGATTTTGATAGTGAATGTGATGTAGAAATATGAATTAGATTGAATACATATTATATGTTATGACTATAGTTGATTATTCAATGTTATTAGGTTAATATTTAGTATGTATGGTTCTTTGTATGTAGTTTTGTTTGAATGTGATAAATATGTTTGATCAATATGTTTTGATTACTTGTATGTTACTTGAATGATTGTTTGAGGATGGAATATACATGTGAAAGACTGAGCAATCCAAATTTCCATATGGAGATTTAATGTTAAAGTTTGAGAATTGCACACAAGTTATTTGGAAAATTGCTTGCATAGAAGAAAAGTGGAATTTTGACTAAGTTGATGGATATGTAAAAAACTAACATAAGGAGAAAACCGATATAAGTGTGCAAAAGGCAACCAAAAGCTTGAGAAAACTAAAAAGTTAGAGTATTGCTGTATCAGGGGTTGACTCATCCTAAATTAATCGAGTTTGAGTTGATCTTAGCCGAATCCGAACCCAAATTCGAGTCAAGCAAAGATTGACCTGGAGCAAGATGCAAGCATAACTCCAAAGCATTGACCCAAGTCATGGCTTGGTCCAGAAGTATGCCGACCGAAAGCATGCCGTTAATATCTCAATCGTTGATTTTCATGACAATAACCATATAAAATAATGATACTAATGTTTTGCCAAGTTATATAATATATAGTGTAGAATATTACACAGGTGCTAAATCAAAAACTGTACAGTCTAAAGACTCAAGATAAAAACATGAAGACTCATGAGTATAAAAACAAGGATATGAAGAGCTCAAGACTATAATTTAGTGTTTAGAGTCATTAGAATATATTGTTAAAGTCCTTGATAGAAATTTTTTATCTTTATCTCCAATTTCTGATCTATGATATTTAAAAAATAAATTAATTTCAAAATATTTTTTTAAATATTTTATAAAAGTTTTTCTAAGAGTTCAAAAATATTTTAAAACTATATTCAAATTATTTTACAAAATATAAGATTTTCCAGAAAAATTTAAATGAAAAACATTTTTTAAATTTCACTAGCATATGTCGCATACATATTTGCATATGTCGACATATAGACCATAATTTTGTTTTTAAAAATTTGAAGAGAGGTGTCTTTTGAACACAACCCTTCATAAATGGATACATTTATTCATTCCCTATATAAAAGGGAGTACAAATGATTTTTTAATAATTTAATAAGTTACTTTGTTCTCGCTCCTTACTCTCTTGAAAATTCCCTTGAAAGATATACTCTACCCTGTCAAAATCATATAGAATCAATTCATACTCTATTGTATTGATTCACTACTACTTACCTACTATTTTTGAAGCATCACCTTCTCATTTGAAAGATCAAGGTGCTATCAAAATGGCTATATGATCCATTATATCTAATGTACAACTATTTGTCTTTGGAAAATCATCAATTCTACTATTGTTTACGTGGGTCCGCTTGTAGCCATTCAAATCAACTAGATGTGATTAGTAGCCTGGTAAATCGATGATCTTGTTGTCTAGTCAAATCAAGAGAGTTTACCCTGGACTAAAGATACTAGAGGGTGTATCTCATAGTTGGAATCAGGATTGTATTCTAGTTTGCCTTTCTACCTGGTTTAAAGTTGGCGATTGAAAAGGAATATATACAAGCAATTATACGGGACTAAGTAAGGATTGGTTAATCCAAACCAGTATAAAATTCCTTGTGTCTTCTCTCTCACTTTATTTTATTCCTTTTATATTTATCTGTGATTGCATCTATGACTGATTGATAGCATAAATCTATGTTGTTACTTTGTGATTTGATATTAATCTTAAAAGAATTTAAAAAAAGATTTACATAAGATAGAAAAAACACTATTCACCCCATCTAGTGTTAAATTAGCCATTAGATCCATTATTTCGTAACCCACATTTGGTATCAGAGCACTAGAGTTTCAAAATTTTGAAACGACAAGTAATATTATTAGTAGTCATTTTAATGCTTTTATAAAAAAAATTTGTGAAACCGGTATGTTATTTTCAAATAGATTAGAAACTAATTATTTTAGGAAGTCACTTGATATTTTGGAAGGTATGATGTTGAATTGAATGAACAAGTATGTTGTATGGTTGATGGTGAATAAATACTTGATATTTATACATCACAAATTAAGAAGGACAAATGGATACTAGACGATGGATGTTTAAAACACATGACTGGAAATCCGAAGATCTTTAAAGATATTATTCACAAAGATGGTTGATCGGTTAACTTCGAAAACAACTCCAAAGGATATGTGATTGGCATCGGCAATGTCTCGGTAACTCTAAAACTCCTACTATTTCTAATGTTTTACCAGTTAGGAATTTGAAACATAACCTCCTTAGTATTAGTCAATTATGTGATAAGGGTTTAAAATTGAGTTTGAAAAGACATTTTCCACAACGAAGATAGTGAGTCAAACATTATCTTTGAAGGTATTAGAAGACATAACATTTATGTCTTAAGTATGAAAGTGTCTAATGACAATCTGTGTCTTTTGGCTGAATATAGTGACCCTTGAATTTGGCACAAAATATTTAGTCATTTGAATTTTGAAACACCTATCTAAAGTTGCCAGATATGAACTTGTTAAAGGTCTCCCCCCAAATGGGATTTAATGTCAACAACTTATGTGATGCCTATCAACTAGGAAACTTCATAAAAGTTCTTTTCAATCAAAAGATATGATTTCTACTTCTCAACCCCTTGAATTCTTGACCTAGACCTTTTCGGCCCTTGACAAATACAATCTGTAAATCATAATTGACATGTTTTGAAATTATAGATGATTTCTCTAGATTACAATGGCAGTCTTAAAAATTAAAAATGAATCTTTTGAAATGTTTAAAATTTTCACTAAAAGAATTCAGAATCAAAAGTTAATTAAAATTAAAACGATTAGGAGCAATCATAGAGGAGAGTTCGAAAATGAAAATTATGAAAACTTTTGTAATAAGAAAGAATCACACATAAATTTTCATTCCTGAGAACACCACAACAAAATGGAGTAGTAGGACGTAAAAATAAAACTATACAAGAATGTGTTAGGACTATGCTAAATGATAGTAATTACTAAAAGTTATTGGGCTAAAGCAATAGCTATATCATGCATTATTTTAAATAGAATTTTAATAAGACCTTTGACAAAAAAACTCCTTATGAATTATTTTATGATAAAAATGCTAATTTAGAGTTTTGGTAGTAAATGTTTTATATTAAATACAAAAGATAATTTAGATAAATTTGATGCTAAATCGGACAAAGGAATTTTTACTGGTTATTCTAACATATGTAAAGCTTATAGAGTTTTTAACACCAGAATTAACACCATTGAAGAAACATTACATGTTCCATTTGATGAAAATTTTAAAGTAAATAATACTGGTTTTGATGAAGAATAAAATATTAATTCAAATAAAGATAATAAAATTACAAATATTGAAACCTCTAATGGTGAAAATATTGATAATTCTGAAAATTCAAATCCAAATAAAAGAACAAAATATATAAAAGATCATCCTATACTCTAAACTCTGAAGTGTCCAAGTTAAAACTCTGAAGTCTAGTAGGAAACCTCCAGCTCATTTTCTAAACTCTGAAGTGTCCAAGTTAAAACCTGCCATACTCAGCCTACTCGAAAGAGTACGCAAGAAATATTAGGGAAACAAAAATCAAGTGTTAGATATACGTCTAGTAGGAGAAAACCCGAGATACATGCAACATGTAACAATAACTATTGAGACCGTATAGATTCCTATAATAGTTTTCCCCTTAAAAGAAACCAACCATTCATTAAGTTTAATATAGTGATATAATAAATAATGTCCAGGGTGTAGGATATAATCATATCAAATAGTTGTGATGCTTACATTGGTCATACCATAACATATTTAGGTTGCATTTAAAACCGCTAAGGTATGGTCGCATATTTGATTTTCCGTTAGAGATGTCCCTAGGTTTACTAAAGCCCACCTCCTGACTAGGGTCAGAAAGTATCTTTTGAGTGACGTATATCTTTAGATAAAATATACCATTAAGGTAAAACATAACTTTCCCATGAACGAACCTATAGAACCAGGTGGAACCAAGCACCATCTACTCCCGCATGCAACATATCGATTAGAATACTCTAGATATGGAGTTGATATACCCCATTGTGGGTTAGCAAAACACTAAGGTGTGTGTCCTACTTTGTTTTTTGTCATTTCTGATGCCGAGGTCACGTTCGGCATCTTTCACACAAGTCTTCATCACCCGAACAAAACATGAATCCCCAAATGGATTCCCCATCTTGAACAGATCACGAATCACTACATGGATTTGATCATCTAGAACATATCTTGATGCTCCACATAGGTTCCCTTTTCAACTATTTCCAAAAAATAAAACTTTTATACTAGTTTTTAGTGATATTTGGTAAGTAAAACACTTACCAATCCAGGAAACTTCAAAAACAATTCGATAAATTTTCGATTAACTCAATTTTGGATCTTCAAAAGTAAGCGAAAGCTAGAGACATTTCATACCAATACTCCTCTCCAGTAGTTCTTATTGGTATGAAATCCCGAAACCTTTCGATAACTTATTATGTCAGTATTAGGTTAAGTTCGATAATTGACCAATCGATTATGTACTCAAAACAATTTTGTAATGACCCAAGATTTTAGGAATTTATTTTGAAAATATAAATAAGTTTAAAATAATTTTTAAACTAATTTTGAAAAGGAATTGATATGGCTTGATATAGTGTAGCTATATGTGTACATGTGCACAGGAAATACACATGAATAGAAGCTTAATTCCTGGATGATATGAATGAACATATGTTGAAGTGTATGAAAAAATATATATATATATACAGATAAATAGATTAAATCCTTAAAAGCTATATGCATAAATATATATAGATGCTACTGGTTGTATTTGAGTGTACATGTGCATAGGTGTTTAGTAAAAATAATGTATAGATATATATGTATTAACTATTTCTGTAAGACATATATATACATATATGTATGCTAATCAAATGCCAGAGTTCAAATCAGTAAAATAAAAATACACAAATATATTTTAACTATAGGCAGAAAGAATGAATGAAGATATAAAAGGAGCAATCCTTTTTATAAATAAATAAGGAAAGCACATGCTATTTAAGTGAAAGCAAAAAAATAGAAAAAAATAAGGTAAACCAGTGATATGTTTTGTATAGGCAGAATTAGGAAGAACACTTGGTATATATATAAGATAAAATAATGGAAATCAAGTCACACCTTTAGCATGATATTAGATAAGAGAAAAAGCATTTTCTGGAAAAGCAAAATTTCTGAAAATAACCAAAAAGATAAAACCTCTTTTCTCTCACAAACTTGAGCCGGGGAGGGTAGGATTTTGGGTTTAAACTAAATGCAAATTGCATGATTTCTGGTGGGCAAAAATGACTTTAGCTAGCACCTTAAAACCCTAGAAGAACCCAACATAAATAAGCAGAGATAAGAGGGGCCTTCTCTTCTTCCCTGATAGCTCTTGAAAAAAAAAATATCATAAAAATATAAGACAAGTGAAGGAAAGAGTTTGGGGGCAGAAGCTTATCAATCAACTAAGAAGTGAAAGAGAGCTAGGTGAGAAAACTCACCCAAAAATCTAAGGCACTAAGTCCTAATGAAGGCAGCCAGTTTATAAGTTGATTTTTCTTAAAATATATTTTCATATGTGGTTGTCTTTCTTTGATTTCAAATATGAAAATGCTTTGATCTTTAGTTTGGTTGTTCTGCTTGATTTATTATGTGAAAGTTCTAAGTATTATTAGTAAATATGTTTTTATAAACCCAGATCTCTCTGATATGTTAACATTAGGAAAAATAAGTAAATACCCAGGGAATCAAATGATGAATATAGGCAAGTGGTTTTGGTTTTGGCATAACCCAGAAAATACAAACATGTTGAGCTGCAATATAGTTGTGTATAGGTGCTGAGGCTTGAGACAAAAAGGAATTAGGGGTGCAATAGGGTTGCCTATGTGCTGATGCTGCTGATTCAATGAAAATATATAAATAGCCATATACATAGCAAATAAATTTGTGATTCAGTGAAGCTTGGTCATTCTGAGTTTAACTTAAGCACAGATGGTTGCAAGATGGAAAAACTCTCTCAAAAGCCATAAGCCAATGTTAGTTGCCTATACCTCTTTTAAAAATGCAAATATATATATATATATATATATATATATATATATATGCAGAATCTTATTTAATAGACACCTATGTTTAATTGCCTACTTGTCTTTGTTTGGTTATGAATGATATAAAATGCCATGACATGAATGTTTGTTTTAGTGAAATGATTCACTGAATGGTTTAGTCATGAAAAATCAAAAGAGTTATTATTAACTTAAAACTGATTAGGAAATGGGGTCAAGAGCACTGCAGGAATGACTTGTGTTCTTGAGCAATACAAGTTGACACATGGCTTGTTTAAGTCCTGAGATCTTTGTGTAATGGAGTGAATTAGTCCATTACAATGTGTCCATTGATTCATATGATTGCAGATGAGATCAAGATAGATAAATATATCAATATGAGAAAATTTGATATAAGGAGGAACTAGAGTTTTCCTGGAATGAAATCTGAGTAGGGAATAAATGATTTAATTCATTTTGGTGATTCCCCTGTTTTGTATGGTTGTTTATTTGATTTATGGCTGATTTGTATGAATGTATGCCTGTTCCACATCTTTATAAGGTTTTTGGAAAGAAAGACTTAAGTGTGCACATGCACACTGACACAGAACATGCACACCATGACTTATTGGTTTTCTAAAGGCAGGATATACAGATTTATACATGTTTCAACTTTAACTTGATTTACAAATTGTTTTAGTGGATTTTCTCATACCAGACATGTGTCTGACCCTAGTGTGCTAATGGAATATGGGGTGTCTCATTTAATATGGAGCAGCTTCAAATGCATTTTCAGGGACTGCAGCAACTAAGTAGGAGTAGGAGCAAGGCTTTGTGAAGAAGATTATAACATGCTAAAATTAGTTAGATAAGAGCTTAAAAGATGAAATCTGCATGTATTGATATTTTTAAATTATCACTTGTATTAAGTACTGAATGATGGATGGATATTTTGCTAAGTGTTTTGCTAAGGAATTGACTTGTAACTGGAGTTTATAAATTTGGTGATTATCTGAAAAGTTGAAGAAGTTAATCTATAATTTTGTAAGTAAATCTGAGCAAGAACACTATGATAAATTGGGTGGTTATATTTTATAAATGTATTAGTCAATCTTGAGTCTTTGAAAAGGATTAAGTATTGGAAAATCTGGACAGTGAGTCTCAATAAACAATATGGTTTATTCTTTCATTATGACAATTGCATACAAGAGTTTAAAGGCATAGGGAAAATGTATTATGAGTCTGCATGTTTTCATAATGCAATTAGTACTATGCAAATGTTTTATACCTTGTTCTTGAATAAAGGAAGAATCTTTAACATAGGAGTTGAAAGCCATGTACATGATAGTTTGTATATATGCATGTTTAAATCTGTTTTGTTCAGATATTTACACATCAGTTACCTTTGTACTTTAACATGAATCTGAACTCCTTTTACTAAAGCTTTGTTCAAATGCATTTTTAAAGCCCTATGGCTTATACCAGAACAAAGAATCTTGTTTGTAGCAAATCATCTTACCATTAGGACCATGTTTTGGATACTCAGGGTCTTAGGAAACTCACTCATGTTTGCATTTCCTTTAGCATAGCATCATGACATCAAAAGAATTAAGCTTTAGGAATATGATATCTCACTTGAAAATATTTCAGAAAAGAGTCTGTATCTAA
Organism: Allium fistulosum; assembly: GCA_030737815.1. Taxonomy (NCBI): domain Eukaryota; kingdom Viridiplantae; phylum Streptophyta; class Magnoliopsida; order Asparagales; family Amaryllidaceae; genus Allium; species Allium fistulosum. The sequence goes on from CM060903.1 coordinate 677,416,838, forward strand.
GGCAGATTTTATAGAAAATCAAACATAGAAAATGATATAAACTTATATCATTTTCAGGGCATAAGCACTACACCATTAATTTATATTTGATCATAACACCACTTCCTTGTTTTTAGGAATTACACTTCATAGAGAATCCAGCAAGAAATCAAGAGTTAAAAATCTTACAAATACATATATGGATGAAATTTTATTGTATGAATTAAATTGAACTATGTGTGGATTGATTAAATTTAATCAATCAAATTATCCTCTTGTTTACCATAACTCTGATTTAAACAAGAGAGGCACATGCATCTTCATATGTATGTGCATATCTTTATGAATACACTGATATATTTATATTGGTAAAAATCTTGATCCTAGATAAATTATTTATTTGATAAAAGGAAAAATGACTCTAGGCTTCAGAAATATATATATATATATATATATATATATATATGATAATAAATATATATCTCTATGTAAAAAAAAATCCTTACAAATTAAGGTATACAAAGAGAGGGTCATTTCATTTGGTATCAGAGCTATGTTACTAAAACATAGTTGAAAATTGAAATCAAATCCTTCTATGAAACTAAAAACTTAAGAAACAAAATATAAGTAAAATATTTTATAGGGATTGATCACTGGATGATCAAGTCTGAGTAAGACATTAAAAAAAACTAACTAACCAGCTATGTAAATTATTATTAGCAAACTATGGTAGGAAGACCACTAAATCAGGGAGCAGGATCCTCCAATGCACCACCAATGGTCGATCTACAAGATTTGGTGAGAGCATTTAGGGATGGGGCAGGACAAAGGCAAGAAAATCCCCATGAAGAGCTCTCAAAATTGCTCAAGACTTATACTCATTTAGGAGGCAAAAGCTTTGAAGGGACAGAAAGTATTATGGAAATTCAAGCATGGTTGAGAACATTGGATAGGGTTTTCAATGACATGCAGCTTGATGATCAAAGGAAGAGGCAAGTGGCTTCAAGACAGCTGAAAGGAGTAGCTTTAAGCTGGTGGGAAGTAATCATTACAGGGAGAATTGAGAATGAAATCACTTGGAATCAATTCAAGGAGATGTTGGAAGCAAGATTTATACCAGCATCAGCTAAGACCACTTTACTCGAAGAATTTATTAGACTCGGGCAAGGAACTCTGAATGTCACTGAATACACTCAAAAGTTTGAGGGGTTATCCAAATATGGAGCAATGCTAGTGGCAGATGAAGAATCCAAAAATGATAGGTACATTAAAGGTTTGAACCCAGGACTTAGCAGAGCCATGTTACCTTATGCTGACAGGACTTTTGATCAAGTAATAGACTTGGCTTTGAAATTGGAGCAGCATGACAAGGAGAGGGAGAAGTTCAGAAATTTTAAGAATAATAACACTAAGAAGGGTAAGGGGAGATATCACCCTTATGATAAGAAGAAAGAAGAGGCCAGTAACAAAGGCATTGGAGATATCAAAGCTAGGGAAACCAAGAAGAAAATTGTGTGTCATCAATGTGGAAAGGAAGGACACATAAAACCAAGATGTCCGAAATTGAAAGGAGGAGCTTTCAAGTGCTATCTATGCGGGAAAGAGGGGCATATGAAGAGAAACTGTCCTGAGTATAAACAGCAAGGAAAATTGGCAAATTTGGAAGGCAAAGGCAAATCCACAGTGGAAATTAATGCTGTAAATCACAATCAAGTGGAAGGTACACTATTTATTTGTACCATACCCATAGCAGTAGTATATGATACTGGGGCAACTCACTCTTTGATTTCTTATGAACTAGTTAAAATGCTAAAATTGAATTGCATATTGGTTGAAATTCCATTGCATATACAAAGTCCACTGGGGAGTTCTAGTGTTTTAAATATGATTTGTGTGGATGTGGAATTAAACATAGGAGGAGATACTTTTATTTCCAGTTTATATGTTTTAAACTACCCAAACATAGGTGTTATATTGGGGGTAGACTGGTTAAGGCAATTTAAAGCCATAATTAACTTAGATTCATCCACCATATCATTGCAAAACCTTAGAGGCCAGAGAATCACAATTTTGTGTGAAGTAGCTAAGGGAAGGAAATTGTATCATTTAATTGACTAGGAAAAAGATTTCAGTGAACTTACTATTGAAGAAATTCCTATATTCAATGAATACTTGGATGTGTTTGGGGAGGTTAAGGGTGTCCCAAACCATAGACCAGTGGAATTCCAAATTCATTTAGTTCCAGGAGCAAGCCCAGTGATTAAAAAGCCAACTAGAATGGGCCAAATGAACTAAAGGAACTAAAGAAACAGTTAGAGGAATTAGAAGATAAGGGTTTTATAAGACCAAGTAATTCTTGCTGGGAGCACTAGTGGTATTTGTTAAGAAACAAGATGGTTCCTTAAGACTTTGTATAGATTATAGAGAATTGAACAAAGTAACTATTAAAAATAAATATCCATTGCCAAGAATAGATGATCTTTTTGATCAATTAGCTGGGGCAAGAGTGTTTTCTAGACTAGATTTAGCATCTGGTTTTCATCAAATGAAGGTGGAAGAGTCAAGTATCAAGTACACTGCCTTTAACACCAGGTATGGGTTGTATGAATTTCTGGTTATGCCATTTGGCTTGACTAATGCACCATCATACTTTGTAGATTTAATGAATAGAACCTTTAGAGATTATTTAGACAAATTTGTGCTGATTTTTATAGATGACATTTTAATTTATTCCAAAACAGTGGAAGAACATAAAAGTCATTTGCACCTGGTTTTGTCTAGATTGAGGGAAAAAGATTTAAAGGCAAAATTTTCAAAATGTGCATTTTGGAAAGAGGAAGTACATTTCCTTGGCCATGTCATTTCTGCCAAAGGAATTTCTGTGAACCCCAATAAAATAGTAGCTATTCAAGCATGGAAGAGGCCTAGCACAGTGAGTGAAGTAAGATCATTTATGGGGATGGCAGGATATTATAGGAGATTTATAAAAGATTTTTCAAAAATTTCTACACCACTTACTAACCTAACCAGGAAAAATCAAGCTTTTGTTTGGTCAGAGAAGTGTGAGAAGTCTTTTGAACAGTTGAAGGAGGCATTGGTGAATGCTCCAATCTTGAAAGTACCCCAGGGAAATGAAGAATTAGTTGTATACACTGATGCTAGTGGGTTTGGCTTGGGTGCAGTGTTGATGCAACAAGGCCAAGTCATTGCATATGCATCCAAACAACTCAAACCCCATGAAGTAAGGTATGCCACACATGATCTTGAATTAGCAGCTGTGATCTATGCTTTGAAACTTTGGAGACATTATTTGTTAGGAACTAAGTTTGAACTTTACACTGACCACAAGTCTTTAAAGTATTTATTTTCACAAAAAGATTTAAACATGAGGCAACATAGATGGGTGGAGTTCTTAGCTGCCTATGCTCTAGACATACTCTATATACCAGGTAAAGCAAACAAAGTTGCAGATGCCTTGAGTAGACAACATGCTAAGATAGCTATGTTGATGATGGAAAAATTTAAAGATTTGTCTATACTCACTGACTTGGAAATTGAAGCAAGTAGTAAGGTACAAATGGTACAAGTAGAAGGAGATAAGAATAAAGGAAAATTGAGTTTAATGTCTCCGCAATTAGATTTAATTTTAAAGGTAGGAAAAATGCAAGAACAAGACACAAACTTATTGGAGAAGAAAATTCTCATATCAAAACGGGAAGAAGTGACAAATTACCATATTGATAAAAATGGTTATTTAAGAAACCATAATAGAATATGTGTTCCAGAAAACATGGTGTTGAAGGAGGAAATATTGAATGAATATCATAGAAGTAAGTACTCCATACACCCAGGCAGTACAAAGATGTATCAAAATTTAAAAAGAAATTTTTGGTGGAAGGGAATGAAGTCAGATGTAGCCAAATATATTGCAAGATGTATGACTTGCCAACAAGTCAAGGCAGAAACACAAAGACCATCAGGGTTGTTACAACCTCTTAGCATACCACAGTGGAAATGGGAAGATATATCCATGGATTTCATAGATGGACTGCCTAGATCTAAAAGAGGAAACACAAGTATATGGGTGATAGTAGATAGGCTAACTAAAGTGGCACATTTCATTCCAGTCAAATCAGAAAGAAATGCACCAAAATTAGCTCAAATATTTATGAAGGAGGTGGTAAGATTGCATGGCATTCCCAAAACTATTGTGAGTGATAGGGATACCATCTTCACATCAAGGTTCTGGAAAAGTTTTCAAGAAGCCATGGGAAGTGAATTATGCTTAAGCACTGCCTACCATCCACAATCAGATGGGCAGACTGAGGTGGTGAATAAAGTTTTAGAGGACTTGTTAAGGGCATGTGCACTGGATTTTGGAGGTAACTAGGAAGATTATCTCCATTTAGTTGAGTTTACATACAATAACAGCTATCAAAGCACCATAAGGATGGCTCCATTTGAAGCCTTATGTGGCAAGCCATGTTTATCACCTGTATGTTGGGTAGAAACAGGAGAAAGAGCTATTTTAGGGCCTGAGTACATACAAGAAACTAAAGAGAAAATTGAGTTGGTAAGGAGAAGAATTGCAGCAGCTCAAGACGGGCAAAAGAAATTTGCAGACATGAAAAGGAAGCAGGTGGAATATGAAGTAGGAAATTTTGTTTTCATCAAAATCTCACCTATGAAAAATGTACTGAGGTTTGGGAAACAAGGCAAGCTAACCCCAAGATATATTGGGCCATACAAAATTCTGGAAAGAATTGGTTCCTTGGCATATAAGTTGGAATTACCAGAAAACATGCAAGGGATGCATGATGTTTTTCATGTATCACAATTGAGAAGGTGGGTACATGACAAGGCAGAAATTCTTGAGACCCCAACCCAAGTGCAAATAAATCCTAATTTGATTTATGAAAAGGATCCAGTGGGAATTTTGGCAAAGGATGTGAAGAAGTTGAGAAATAAATCACTGAAACTTGTGAAGGTACAATGGAGTCTTGATCCTAGTGATTGCACATGGGAATTAGAAGACAAGGTTAGGATGAACTATCCTAAGTTATTTTCAGATTAAAGGTAATTCTGATTTTTAATTTGTTTTCCTTTTGGATGCATGTATTTTTAGTTATTATGATAGAACTAAAAATCTATTTGGTTGAGAATGTATTTGTTCTTTGAATTAAGTTTAAAATTGATTTAAGCTTAGGAAAATTGTGGGACACAATTTCTATAAGGTGGGGTGTATGTAATGACCCAAGATTTTAGGAATTTATTTTGAAAATATAAATAAGTTTAAAATAATTTTTAAACTAATTTTGAAAAGGAATTGATATGGCTTGATATAGTGTAGCTATATGTGTACATGTGCACAGGAAATACACATGAATAGAAGCTTAATTCCTGGATGATATGAATGAACATATGTTGAAGTGTATGAAAAAATATATATATATATATATATACAGATAAATAGATTAAATCCTTAAAAGCTATATGCATAAATATATATAGATGCTACTGGTTGTATTTGAGTGTACATGTGCATAGGTGTTTAGTAAAAATAATGTATAGATATATATGTATTAACTATTTCTGTAAGACATATATATACATATATGTATGCTAATCAAATGCCAGAGTTCAAATCAGTAAAATAAAAATACACAAATATATTTTAACAATAGGCAGAAAGAAAGAATGAAGATATAAAAGGAGCAATCCTTTTTATAAATAAATAAGGAAAGCACATGCTATTTAAGTGAAAGCAAAAAAATAGAAAAAAATAAGGTAAACCAGTGATATGTTTTATATAGGCAGAATTAGGAAGAACACTTGGTATATATATAAGATAAAATAATGGAAATCAAGTCACACCTTTAGCATGATATTAGATAAGAGAAAAAGCATTTTTTGGAAAAGCAAAATTTCTGAAAATAACCAAAAAGATAAAACCTCTTTTCTCTCACAAACTTGAGCCGGGGAGGGTAGGATTTTGGGTTTAAACTAAATGCAAATTGCATGATTTCTGGTGGGCAAAAATGACTTTAGCTAGCACCTTAAAACCCTAGAAGAACCCAGCATAAATAAGCAGTGATAAGAGGGGCCTTCTCTTCTTCCCTGATAGCTCTTGAAAAAAAAAATATCATAAAAATATAAGACAAGTGAAGGAAAGGGTTTGGGGGCAGAAGCTTATCAATCAACTAAGAAGTGAAAGAGAGCTAGGTGAGAAAACTCACCCAAAAATCTAAGGCACTAAGTCCTAATGAAGGCAGCCAGTTTATAAGTTGATTTTTCTTAAAATATATTTTCATACGTGGTTGTCTTTCTTTGATTTCAAAGATGAAAATGCTTTGATATTTAGTTTGGTTGTTCTACTTGATTTATTATGTGAAAGTTCTAAGTATTATTAGTAAATATGTTTTTATAAACCCAGATCTCTCTGATATGTTAACATTAGGAAAAATAAGTAAATACCCAGGGAATCAAATGATGAATATAGGCAAGTAGTGTTGGTTTTGGCATAACCCAGAAAATACAAATATGTTGAGCTGCAATATACTTGTGTATATGTGCTGAGGCTTGAGACAAAAGGAATTATGGGTGCAATAGGGTTGCCTATATGCTGATGCTCCTGATTCAATGAAAATATATAAATAGCCATATACATAGCAAATAAATTTGTGATTCAGTGAAGCTTGGTCATTCTGAGTTTAACTTAAGCATAGATGGTTGCAAGATGGAAAAACTCTCTCAAAATCCATAAGCCAATGTTAGTTGCCTATACATCTTTTAAAAATGCAAGTATATATATATATATATATATATATGCAGAATCTTATTTAATAGACACCTATGTTTAATTGCCTACTTGTCTTTGTTTGGTTATGAATGATATAAAATGCCATGACATGAATGTTTGTTTTAGTGAAATGATTCACTGAATGGTTTAGTCATGAAAAATCAAAAGAGTTATTATTAACTTAAAACTGATTAGGAAATGGGGTCAAGAGCACTGCAGGAATGACTTGTGTTCTTGAGCAATACAAGTTGACACATGGCTTGTTTAAGTCCTGAGATCTTTGTGTAATGGAGTGAATTAGTCCATTACAATGTGTCCATTGATTCATATGATTGCAGATGATACCAAGATAGATAAATATATCAATATGAGAAAATTTGATATAAGGAGGAACTAGAGTTTTCCTGGAATGAAATCTGAGTAGGTAATAAATGATTTAATTCATTTTGGTGATTCCCCTATTTTGTATGGATGTTTATTTGATTTATGGCTGATTTGTATGAATGTATGCCTGTTCCACATCTTTATAAGGTTTCTGGAAAGAAAGACTTAAGTGGGCACATGCACACTAACACAGAACATGCACACCATGACTTATTTGTTTTCTAAAGGCAGGATATACAGATTTATACATGTTTTAACTTTAACTTGATTTACAAATTGTTTTAGTGGATTTTCTCATACCAGACATGTGTTTGACCCTAGTGTGCTAATGGCATATGGGGTGTCTCATTTAATATGGGGCAGCTTCAAATGCATTTTCAGGGACTGCAGCAACTAAGTAGGAGTAGGAGCAAGTCTTTGAGAAGAAGATTATAGCATGCTAAAATTAGTTAGATAAGAGCTTAAAAGATGAAATCTGCATGTATTGATATTTTTAAATTATCACTTGTATTAAGTACTGAATGATGGATGGATATTTTGCTAAGTGTTTTGCTAAGGAATTGACTTGTAACTGGAGTTTATAAATTTGGTGATTATTTGAAAAGTTGAAGAAGTTAATCTATAATTTTGTAAGTAAATCTGAGCAAGAACACTATGATAAATAGGGTGGTTATATTTTATAAATGTATTAGTCAATCTTGAGTCTTTGAAAAGGATTAAGTATTGGAAAATCTGGACAGTGAGTCTCAATAAACAATATGGTTTATTCTTTCATTATGACAATTGCATACAAGAGTTTAAAGGCATAGGGAAAATGTATTATGAGTCTGCATGTTTTCATAATGCAATTAGTACTATGCAAATGTTTTATACCTTGTTCTTGAATAAAGGAAGAATCTGTAACATAGGAGTTGAAAGCCATGTACATGATAGTTTGTATATATGCATGTTTAAATCTGTTTGTTCAGATCTTTACACATCAGTTACCTTTGTACTTTAACATGAATCTGAACTCCTTTTACTAAAGCTTTGTTCAAATGCATTTTTAAAGCCCTATGGCTTATACCAGAACAAAGAATCTGGTTTGTAGCAAATCGTCTTACCATTAGGACCATGTTTTGGATACTCAGGGTCTCAAGAAACTCACTCATGTTTGCATTTCCTTTAGCATAGCATCATGACATCAAAATAATTAAGCTTTAGGAATATGATATCTCACTTGAAAATATTTCAAAAAAGAGTCTGTATCTAAGGCAGATTTTATAGAAAATCAAACATAGAAAATGATATAAACTTATATCATTTTCAGGCATAAGCACTACACCATTAATTTATATGTGATCATAACACCACTTCCTTTTTTTAGGAATTACACTTCATAGAGAATCCAGCAAGAAATCAAGAGTTAAAAATCTTACATATACATATATGGATGAAATTTTATTGTATGAATTAAATTGAACTATGTGTGGATTGATTAAATTTAATCAATCAAATTATCCTCTTGTTTACCATAACTCTGATTTAAACAAGAGAGGCACATGTATCTTCATATGTATGTGCATATCTTTATGAATACACTGATATATTTATATTGGTAAAAGTCTTGATCCTGGATAAATTATTTATTTGATAAAAGGAAAAATGACTCTAGGCTTCAGAAATATATATATATATATATATATATATATATATATATATGATAATAAATATATATCTCTATGTAAAAAAAAAATCCTTACAAATTAAGGTATAAAAAGAGAGGGTCATTTCAAATTTCTTATACAAATCAATATTCGTATGCTTAACTCACTTCTGACATTCCAACTTAACTATTCCTCGTCCAAGAGTGAAGCCCGGTAAATTAAAGCATTGGTTGCATCAAAGCCATGCCTAGACACTTCTTTCTTGAGTCTCATAAATAGATAAGTCTACCTCATTGGCTTTTAGTGTTAAGTATAATATTAATGATTTCCATAAACAAGTAAGAAATCAACATGATTAAATTTTTTTTGACATTTTTCGACTTTCTATTCCTTGGCCAAGCGGGAAACCAGTAGGTTAGATCTCTATTGCTCTGTCCGTACCTGACATCAATCTTAACTCTCATAAATAGAAAGCCTTACTTTGTCGGCTTTTGGTGTTAAGCATGGTTAATTACTTTTCCAATAAGTAATTAAATAATTAACCATTTGACCAATTAGCAATTCTAATCCCTTTTCGAAAACATTTGTATATAATTTTAAAATACTTCAAAATACTTATAATAGGTTTTAAAACATTTATCCAAAATATTACTTTAAATTAACAAGTTTGTAAAATCTATAAAACTTGAAAAAAAACATGTTTTATTATAAAACCTTTTCTTTAAAAATTCACAACTAATTCTAAAAAATTCATAAAGACCTCAAAACACTTTTATAATACTCTAATAATAGTTAGTAAACACTTTAAAAAGAATGAAACAAAATAATTATATTCAAATATCCTTTCAAACATTTAAAGTCCAAAAATCAAGTCTAAACGGGACAGTTTTGCACAAGTGGGGTTTTGGTTGTTTTTTGAGACGTTACTTAAATTTTTACTATCCAAGATTTTAATAGAAACAAACATACATATAAAAATTTGTAAATTTGGTGAAGACCCATAAGGATCACTCTATAAAGTTCCATAAACATCGCTAAAAACAAGACAATTCCGAACTACATCTATAACAACTATCGCTATAAGTGCACTTTCAAATCCATGATATATTCAAATCTATGTTTAACTACATCCTATATGCTTTGTTCCAAGACCTTGCTATCTATCATATAAGTCCATTCAAGTTCGTTCAAGTTTGTTCAAGTCCATTCATATGTCACTTGTTTTTAAGGCAAGAAGTAAAACCATTGTTTTCACATATGTCCATATTAATTCAACAACATTAATACAATCAAACATCAACATGTATATGTGTTATTTTCCAATCAAAATGGCAAGTTAGCTCACCTTTATCCAACAAACAACTAAGATCCAAGAACCCAATTCCAAATACAAGCTAGCATCCTCATTTCCTTACTTTTCTTTCCTTGTTTCGCTTTGCCTTAGCCTCCTTTTCACGCCTATAGCTCATGGCCTACTGATAGAGAGAGTTTGGCTTTGCGTTTTCACAATCTATCTAGGTAGAAGGTGTTGTAATGTAGTGGTAATGCTTTACTCTAAGTTTGAGTAGATTTGGATTAGATTTGCGTATAATTTGTTTTAGGAAATTATGAAGAGGAAGAAGAAGAAATTGAATTTACGATAACTTTAGCTTGTGAATTTGTGAATTATAAACAAGGGTGTGCCCTTCCTTTTATAGGCTAAGAACAGTGTTGCCTAAGCTTGCACTCACCCCTCACCATGCCATTGTAGCTTCACCTCCCATCTCTTCTCCTTTTTGTCACTTCTTCTTTATGCTAATTACATTTATACCTCTAACATAATATCTCTTATCATAATAGAAGCTTCTAAAACATTCCAAGCTTTATGAAGATATATAGGCGTTAATTAGTTTCTAATGTGTTCATTTGATCATTAGATAAGTGCATAAGGATTCAAACAACTTATATTGATCGAAAAGCTGTTTATCGATAAACCGATTTTCGGTCACGTTATCGATTTTTCTTTGAAGAATATATTTTTATAAAAAATTTCAGAAACAAGTTTCCTATCATTATTTATCGATTAAATGATGTTTAACAAGGTTATAAAATCATATTTATAACACTTAATTATATTTTCAAAATGTTTCGATATTCGAAGATGAATTGTTCGAATTTCACTGTCGCACCTTCTCCCCACTCAAACATTTCATCCCGAAAATTAAAATAAGAACGATAATCAAAGAAGATAGAAGAAGAAGGTATATCTAACATACTTCTTAAACTATATACGAACTAAAATGCAACCAAAAATGCATACTAAGTGACTCCACCTCAAGCGATGAGTACACTACAATAGATGTACGATACTAAGATAAGAAATCTCTAGTCTAAGAACAAATTCGGATAAGACTCCCTCAAACTATCCTCTTTTTCCACGTACAATCTCGAGCATCCTCCCTCTACTATACCTTGATTAACTTCACAACACTAGTCCTCAATAGCTTCATATCCCTATCAACATTATGAACGGGCTGTCTTAAGACAGTCAAATTTGGTTCAATCTCCAAGTCCTCCAGATGTGATGCTTCCACTATCATTGAAGAATCATGCATAATCTTATGGAAATGTGATACATGAAATACATCAGGCACACCTGATAGCCTAATGGGTAACTCGACTCTATACACGAGTGTATCAATTCTCTCCAAAATCGAGAATGGTCCTATATATCGAGGAACAAACTTCCCAGCTCTTCCAAACCGGACTGCACTCCTTATCGAAGAAACCTTTACAAACACAAAGTCTTCAATTGAGAACTCCAAGTCTCTGCACCTCTCGTCTACATAGCTCTTCTGTTGATTCTATGCTTCCTTGATTCGCTTTCGAATCCCTATGACCTTATCCAACGCCTCTCGAATCATACCCAGCCCAAGTATAAGACGATCCCCAGGTTCTACCCAACACGATGGAGATTTGCAAGGTCTTCCTTACAACGCTTTAAATGGTTTCATTCTGATACTAGCCTAATAATTGTTGTTGTATGAAAACTCAACAAGTGGTAAGTGTTCTTCCCATGAAACCCCAGATTTGAAATGCATGCTCGAAATAAATCTTCCAATACTCGGTTCAACTTTTATGTTTTCCACTCTGTGGATTGTAACTTGTACTCAAACTAACTAGGTCCCTAATGCCTCATGCAAACCCTTCCAGAACTGGCTTATGAATATCGAATCACTATTGCTCACAATATCACAAGGAACACCGTGCAATTTGACGTTCTCCTTAACGTAAGCCAAACTAGAAGTTGTTCTTCTAGTCTTAACAGGTAAGTAGTGAGCACTCTTGGTCAATAGATCCACAATAATCCACACACCCTCGTTACCTTTTCTCAACCTAGGTAATCCATCGATGAAGTCCATGGAAATCTGCTCCCACTTCTACCTAGGAATCTTGAGTGGCTAAAGCAGTCCAACCATCTTTTGGTGACTACCTTTCACCTATAGCAGTTAGGACACCTGCTTACAAAGATAGAAACATCCCTCTTCATACCCTCCCACCAGAATGTCCTCTTCATGATGTATTGTCAACCTAGAATTGTGACTCTCTACTAGAACTTCTGCCTAATCCCATAAACGTTTGAGACACATAACCTACCATTCATTTTCAAAATACCATGGCCATCTACCTCGAATTTCGACAACCTCTCCGGTATCTTATTCTCTCTTAAAATTTTACTACCCTAGCAAAATAAAGATCTCTAAGCCGATTCTCTTTGATACGACTAATCAAAGTCCAACGAACCTCAATATTTGCCATAAAACCTCCTATTAAGCGCATCAGCTATGACATTAGCTTTCCCAGTGTGTATATTATATCCAGATCATAGGTCACAAGAAACTCCAACCACCTTTGCTGCCTCATGTTTAAGTCTTTTTTTGCATAAAAAGACACTTTAAAGATTTATGGTCCGTATGTAACTCGAACCTTTCACCTAGCATATGACGCCTTCACGTCTTTAACACAAATACCACTGCGAATAACTCCAAGTCATGAGTTGCACACCTTGCTTTATGTGGTTTGAGCTGCCGATTCGCATAAGCAATAACCCTTCCATGCTGCATTAACACAGTACTTAGACTTATTCCACATGCATCAGTATAAATAGTCAAAACCTCACCTCCATCTGGAACAGCAAGAACAGAAACACTAGTCAACTTTTTCTTTAACTCTACGAATGCTTGCTCGCATTTATCAGTCCACACAAATTTGACAACTTTCTTCGTCAAATTCGTTAAGCAAGAGGAAATCTTCAAGAAATCCTATATGAATCTCCTATAATAACCTGCTAGATCCAGAAAGCGCCTAATATCAGTTGTGCTTTCCAGCCTTCAGTCCTGAACGGCTACAATCTTAGCAGGATCAATGAAATATCCTTTGTCGAAACAACATGACCAAAGAACCTAACTTCTGAACGCCAAAAATAACACTTTCAGAACTTAGCCTTCAACACATGCTCTCTTAGTGTTTTTAGAACAATCCTTGAATGGTACGAATGTTCCTACCCAGTCTTGGAATAGACCAGAATATGATCGATAAATACAAGGATAAACTTATTCAACACATCTTGAAAAACTCGATTCATTAAGTCTATGAAATATGTTGGAGCATTAGTTAGGCCGAACGACATAACTAACAACTCATAAAACTGGTCGGATCTAAAAGCGGTCATGGGTACACTCTCCTCTGCCACCCTCAACTAAAGGAACCCTATAGTAAGATCAAGCTGAGAAAACACTCGAGCTCCATGAAGTTGATCGAAGAAGTTATCCGTCCTTGGCAAAGGATACTTATTCCTAATAGTTCATTTGTTAAGCTCGTGGTAATCTACACACAATCTTAAGGAACCATCTGCCTTCATAGCAAAGACGACGGGTGCTCCCCACCTCGGATGACTTGGTCGGATCAAGCCTTCTTTAACAGCTCACTAACTTGGATAGAGAGCTCCAACTTCTTCTTCGATGCAAGTCTGTGAACTGGAATTACAATAGGACTTACATCTTTAACTAAATCAATGTGAAATTTGATGTCTCGATAAGGTGGTAAACTAACACCTCTTCGAAGACATCCTCAAACTCCCAAATAACCAAAATTGAACCAAGTCCTCTTTCACCATGTTAAGAGAATAAAGGAAACCATACATAAGGAAACTGGGATCTCCACTATTAACTACTAGAGGTTTCCCTTCCTTAGTTTTAAATGACACAGTTCTCTTTACACAATCTAGAACCGCACGATATCGAGATAACCAATCCATACTAAGCAAAACATCAAAGCCGATAAACTCCAGAATGTATAGATCGCAAGGAAAGTGTAACGATCTGTATTTTTTATAATTAAAAATATTAAATTTAATAAGATTTTGGAGTTTAATATTGTCAGAAATTAAATTTTATGATTTATTAATGAATTTTTTTTATTAAAATATAATTTTTATAATGTTGATTGAATGAAATTGACAACTGTTTGATGTAATTTCAATCGATTGTAATGGTAAAGTTTAATTTGGAATGTAATTGTAGAGCTTAATTTGGAAATAATTGTAAGTCAACAAGGAATGAATTAAATGCTGTATTAATGGTGAAATTGTATGTTATTTAATTGAAAGTGGTTTTAATACAAAATATGAAATCAGCTATTTGTAAGTAAATTTATAATCCTTGTTGTGAAAAATAAATTAATAGAGATGAATTACTAAGTTATAATAATTGATTTATTATCATCTCCTTAATTAAACCAGTTGAAATTAATTTGGAAATCAATAAAATAAATATACTTGAAATATTGCAGTTAATAGGGTAAAGATGTTAACTTTAGAATAACGAATGTAATAAAATGGAAACTTATGTTAAATAAATTCATAAGGTATTTGATGATTAATTAATAATAATGTGAATCAAAATAAAATAAATTGTTAGAATTTAAATTATAATAAACTAGGATTTTATTACAATTTTAATTAAACGTTAAAATTAATTTGATATTTATATATTAGATTTAACATGGAAAATTGAATTTCAAAAGATCATTAAATTTCTATGTAATCTAGAGGGATAAAATTGTTAACTTTTAAAATTTGAATTTAAAATGATTAAATTGATTTTTAAATAATAATTCATTTAATTAACATGTACAATTTTTTCTTTTTGGGCATTGTCTCGGATTTCGACGAAACCAGTTTCATCGGATCTGTAATAGTGAATTATTATAGGATCTCAAGTTTCGTAGCGATCAGACTTACTGTTTGATCGTGCGAGCTCGAAACGTGTAGAAATCAATTAATGGAATTTAAATGATTATAAAGTGGTTTTAAGAGCTAACTTCTATATACAATAGAATTATGGTTTGAAACTCATTCCATTGAGTTTAAAAATATTGAAAACCAATATTTTGATATATGGGATGACCTACTTTCGTTTCGGGAACGAAACGGGCTTTTCGCGGCTTTGTAATCGCTTCGATCCATTCAATCCGTTCCATCCATTCTTATCCATCTCTGTCTATATATAGGCTGTTATAAACCCTAGCAGTCTTTTATTTCATTTTCTGTATGTACAATTTCAATATCATTTGTTCCTTCTCAATGGCAGACACATCAAAACCTTAATTACTGATTCCAAATCAAACTCCAAAATTCAAACTACTCAAACCATATCATGTAATATATAATCGCGAAGCTCTCGACGAGCGTAATCTGCGTATGCAGTTCGATTTTGCAATCGAATCACGGTTTGGCCACAAATTGGTGAAACATTCACGACCATTCGTTCTAGGGCTTGGAGATCAACGGTGGATCTTCATCGATGAGATGATCAGAGGTGACCGCTGGGCAGAGGAGGATGAGCAGAGGCGATCCAAGGCCTCCGATCACCTCAAGGACGCACAGGTTCGCTAGAAATGGTAAAATAGTTGAACAGCGATGGACGGCGTTTGGCAACGGCGAAGGACGCCGCGTGGGGGCCGTAGGTGCGGCTGGGTGAGGGGGTTCGCGTGGTGGTGTCTGATCTTGGCCAGGCGGCGTGTGGCAATGGCGTTGGTCAATCAAAGAGGCGGGTGTGATGGGTTCAGGAACGAGGTCACGTGTGTGCAAGTTTCTGGAGAGAGAAGTTATGGTTAGAGGTAATAGAATTACGATTTTGCCCCTGAGTTGTTTCTAATTTAAATTTCAAATTTTCAATCTTCTAACGTTGATAACTTTTGCATACGAGCTCCGATTGACGCACGGTTTCTTCCATTGGGATCGTATCGAAATTCCGAACAACATGGATCTAGTTTGGTTGATTTTGGAGAGAGTTGGAATTTTAGGCTTTTATTGGATTTTAAATCGGCTATAAATCAAATGTGAGTGATTTAACCCACTCACGCAATATTAAACCTTCTTATGTTTATTGAATTAAATTTATGAAGTGATAAGAATTCGATTGATTGCTGTTTGGTAATTTAAATCGTCATTTAAATTTAATTTTAATTTATATTGAATTAAATTGACATTTAGATTAATATTGAATTTAATTGCTTGTTTAGTACCTGATATTGATAACTAGTTAATTGTTGTGATTTATTGGCTGATTAGATGTTGACAATGATGGATGTCTATTTGTTGACATTTTGGATGATTGGATGTTTATTTATATACATATATCCTGTTATCACCCTGCATATTAATTAAAAGCATATAAACTGTTATTTGAATTATTTCGAATAAATTAAGAAATAGGTTGAAATGATATACACCTATGACATTTAGATTTAGATTGAAATGATATATATCCATCCCTATAAGTAAAATTGGAATAACTGATCACTTGGCTATAGGAAAGAAAATTATATACGGATACCAGATTGGTTAAATTAACAGGTTTTAAAATCATGATTCCGGATTTTGATTAAATGATATTATTTTAAAGGAAATAAATTATGGATTTATATGAATTTAATTATTTCTAATTCAAGCTTTGAAAAGTTGAAATCGAAACTAGTTAAAAGAAATTATTTAAAAGAATTAAATTGGAAATGTAAAGTTATAATCGATATATGACCTTAATTTGGAAAATTGAATTATTTTGAAGATTTGGATCTTAAAATTGAATAATGAAGTTTAATTTTATTTAAGTGGTTTAAATTAGTAAATTGAAATTGGGGTTGAAATTGATATAAATTGAGATGGTTTAAAATAAGAATCGAATTGAAATTTAAATCATTAAATTGGATTGTTGAATCGAATTTGAAATTAAAAATAAATGTTTCTGAAATTGAAGTTATTTCGAATTGAAATTGAAATCAAGTTGATTTGAAGCTTAACTTAAATTGAGTCAATTGAATTGAAAGATTGGAAATTGAGTTTATTGATTTGAAAATGGACATGGGTCCAGATTTATTGAAATGGAAAGAAACAGTTTGATTTGATATTATTTTCAAAACAAATTATTTCAATATAAACTGTTTAAAATCTATTTTTTTAATACTCAAATTATTTTGATTTTCCAAACTATTTCACTATATAAACCATTTTCAATACTCAAACCATTTTATATCAAACTATTTTAAAATATTTAAACTATTACTATTCAAACTATTTTTCCAAAATTTCAAACTGTGTAAAGTTGGAATTTTTATATTTAAATCGTTGATTTAAATGCAAATGTGGTTAAATGAAGTTATAACCTAAGTTGGAATTTGAAATGATATTTTCAAGTGAGAAATGACATATTTTGAGTAAATATGATGATTTTGAAATGAAGGAAATTTTGAAGTGAATATGATATTTTGTTATCAAATATGAATCGATTTTGAAATGTAAAAGAACCAACTGGTATGAAAAATGACTTTTGGTTGTTAAAGGGACCGGGGCCTCTTATTGGCATACTCTCAGTCAATATTAGAACCACTTTAACAACTTTTTATGCGGTGGATGATATCCAAAATGTAGAGGTTGAATTGAGGCGTTTGTTGGATTTGAGGAAAGAGAACGATGATAGATGACCCCGACACTTGTGTCAATTTGAAATGACTAAAACATGAGTCATAGCTGACCAATAAGGCTAGCTACTTCTAGCGGACACACCTCTTCGTATTACTATATTGACTTTGGCTTGATCGGTGCACCTTGATTTGATTTTTTGGGATGTTGGACGCGGTGGGCCGTTAGGGGTTACCACCAGTCAGGAAACGCAAAACGGTGGTATCCTACCTTGGGCATTGCCTTACTTTCCTTGTCATACTCTTTATCCTTATACGCGACCACTACGGTTTTGTTTTAGTGTTGTCTTATCACGGCGCCTCCCTGGCTACCGACGTTACTGGTGATGCTACTAAGGCAAACTGTAGGACAATGTTTAAAAATGTGTTAAGGGGGATCAATGTAAAGCCTTAATTCTATTTTAATACTTTACATTACTGATAGACACTATATTTATAACGTATCTTACTACATATAGATATTTTAACGGATCCTTAAGAGATGAAAAATCCCGTAACATCTCTTAAGTTATTTCACTCACGTTGTACACTTGATAGGAGATGTAAAATCCCATAAACATCTCTGAAGCTATTACACTCATATTTAATTGTTGTTGGTTTAACTTACATAAGAACTTTTAGTTCTGACTCGAGTGTTTTATCTTTTCATTACACTCGGGTCAGCCTGAGCATTTCAGTGTTTGAAGACATTATTTCTGAAGGACGAAGATGGAGTTTGGTATATTATATTATTAGTATTTTCCGCTACATCATTATTGGTATGTTGTTGATTGTACTCTAATCATGTTGTAAAAATTGTGTAATCAAATATATATTGTAAAATAGCTTCATTAATTGTTTATTTGGTTATTATATTTTGTCATTCCGCTGCGAGATTTTGTGTTTTGTTTTCCTTCTTTTCTCTTATTTTCTTATTAAATCCCAATCACAATCCTCCCTTTTGAATGGTTTGAGTTAGACATGTGTGGTATATTGTCGATTTAAACCGTCCAAAAAGAAACCGTCACAGTTGGTATCAGGGCTTTGGTTTAGAGATACCTTAGCCTGTTTGGGTTTATCTCATTGGAAATAGGTTTAGAAATACCCTAGAATGAGTTTGACTGTATACATACGAGAGAGCGTACTTGTTAGTGTTATAAAAATGTTTTATATTGTGTTAATTTGTTTTGTTAAGTATTTATGAATTCTGGTTGGTACATAGAACGCTATGGCATCGACAGGGGTTTCTAAACACTTGAATAGGGTAAATCGACACAATATTGTTTTAAATATAGGTAAATGAAATAATTTTACTTAGTACTATATTTTGTATGTAAAAGAATAATTTTTCATAAATCGATTTTTGTTATTTTGGTGTGTTGGTTGTTAGAAAATGATAATATTCAATTATTGCCATTTATTGTTAGTTAGTCAAAGTTCTTAAAAACTATTGACTATTGTATGTTATGAGAAGTGTAATTTTATAAATATGGTTGGTAAAATATGATTTACAAGTAAAATGAATATAAATTGAAAATTTGAGAACTTGAATTCCGGTGTTTGGAAATTTGTTTCAAAGATTTGGAAAATTAATAATATTAGTATTATTTGGAAGTATTTGCAAATAGAAATGTTTCAAAGTGTTTTCCAAGGGTACTTGGAAGGAATGTTTATAAAAGAATTTTAAAAGGAAACAACTTATGTACTCCCCTCTTCTATCGTTGGAAAATAATTTCGGTGATGACCATGGCATCATCGACTTTCATTTTCGAGTTTCAAAGTGGGAAGACCACTATATTAGCTTTGCTACACAATTGTTTGGTGAAATAAATTTTAATTTTAAAATTTCTAAATATGATTTGACATATATAATAGATATGAGTATATATATATTATTTCAAAATGATTGAAATGAACCCGGTATTTGAATTCTTAAGTTCCTATTAATGAATGATTTTCAATAGTAGAAATAAAGTGAAATTTTAATAAGTTGGAAACATTCAAATTGAAATTTGAATTAAAGGGTAATTGTTTAATGAAAATATAAGAAACTGGAGATTTGTCACATGTAAACTAAAAAAATAGTGAAAATTAAGAAGATGTAAACTATTGAACATTTTGTTAACTAAAATGAATAAGATAAATTTGTATAACACTCAATTACATTTTAAAAACATATATAAAACTTACCAAAAGTGTTTAAAAAGTTGTAATGTTAAATATGAATATGTTATAGAATATTTTACAAGTAAAAGCTTAAGAAACAAAAATGCTTCAAAATGAACATATGTCTACAAATAAAGAATTAAGATGTACATGGAATGTTATATACTTAAGTTAATGCTTTAAAATGCATAATTATAAATTAAATGGTAAAAGTGAAATACTATTTGAGGAAATGAATGTGAACTTAAGAAAGTAAACAAATTATAGGGCCATATCTTGTAAATTGATTGGAAAACAAAAGTTAGTGCAGATGAAACGATCCTGACTCGGCCTTCAAAAATCGACACCCGTACTTCACTTGTACTCGAATGCCACAGATTCAAACGCCGAATCTGGCTCCCCGGAGCTTATAACACAGTAAGTATAACAACACAGCGGAAGAAAGAAATGAATGATATCATATACAATTCCAATGAATACAATATCCAGAATGATATACAACAATGATATCTATATGATACAAGAATATCAGAGACAAATAATGATGTTTCATCGGAAACAACAGAAGTGATAACTCCAAACGCTCTTTAAAAGAGAATGCATCCACCAACTCCAACATCCTTAAGTAAGATCAATTAGTCATCTGATTAATTTAAACCAGATTAATTACTTATGAATAAATTACTAATCCTGGTTAATTAATCATTAATTACAAACCATTTGAATTAATTATCCTTTAATTAATTAATTAACCTTTAATCATTAATTAATTATTCCTAATTAATTACATTAATTAACTAACCCTTAATTAGTTACGTTAAGTAATTATCTTTCAATCGTAAATTAATTAACCTTTAATCATTAATTAATTAACCTTTATTCAATTAATTAACCTTTAATTAATTACCCATAGTTAATTACATTTATTAATTAATCACTTTAATTAATTAACTTTTAATCAATTAATTATCCTTTAATTAATTACATCAAGTAATAAATCCTTAATTAAGTAATCAACTACCCTTTAATTACTCATATTAATTAAACTTTAATAAATCACATTAATTAATCACATAAACTAATTAAAGATAAACTTTTTTATCTAAATTAATCATTAAATTTCTTTTAGGAATTAATTATATAATTAAGCTAATATATATTACTTTAAAAACAAATCAATCTTAAAACATTTAACTTAAAAAAAATTAAACTTTGAAAACTTTGTTAAAAACTTGTTTAAAATTTAATTTGGCTTCTAAAACATAGTCAATATATCTTGAAATCTTGATTAAATTTACCATTGCTTTTTAAACTTTGTTCACCTTCTTATGTTTGTTAAAAACTAGTTAAACATTTACATTGTTTATAACTTTGTTAATTATTTGCTTTAAATTTTAAAAGCATGTTGTATTACAAACACCCGAGCAAATGTTCGGAATTCACGAGTACAAACGTGAGAAATTCACGAGCTTCTTTTACCCCGAGAAAAATCATGTTTTACTTCGATCCCAACCCGAGAAACTCGTCTCCCCGATCATCACAAAAACACTCAGATACATAACGTACACATGTACACGTGTAAACCCCTTCTAGTCACCTCTGACCAAGTCGCCGACCACCACAAAGTCACCGAACCTTGCCTACCTCACCACGAACACCCAGATCCTCGAATCATCTACGAAATCGAAATTGAGTATGTTGAACAAACTTGGAACCCAAACTGATCATCTGAAAATGCCTCGTGTAGCTACCTCCGACCACCAGCAGGTCTGGAATTCGAACCATAGCCTCACCGCGACACTACACATCGAATCCCCCCGGTCCGAATGCTTCCGGTGCTTCGACGTTGACAAAATCGTCATAGGAACCACCTCAACCAAAACTAAGTACAAAACCCTACATTGTCGTTGATCGGTCGCCACGACCACCTGAAAACCTTCCCACTATTTTTCCGACAATCTACATCCTCCGAACTACCCTCGACATCAATCACGACCAATATCACCTCGCCAATCGTCGGTGATCAACGATAATACCAAATCCGGTCAACTCACGAATTCACGACATATAGTAACTTTAAAATCATAAAATGGTTATCAAAAATCATGAATTTGCAGTACGAATCTGATGGTAAAACCCAACCATGATTTCCAAATATTCAAATTTTAACTTATATTTGATTTTCTCTGTAACTATATTATTTTTGAAATAATCTTTTAATATAAACACTCAAATTTATTTTTTTAAAATGAATTCTGTTTGATACTAACACATTTCATTTAGAAATCAATCCTAAAAGGGATTAGAAGAAGAGGAATCAAATTTTTTTTTGAAATTGTTTAAAGCCTGTAAGTTTTGAACAGAGATATATGTTCTTAAACCCAGGCATGCATACATCATTTACATGTATATATATATACATGCAGGCATACTTACATCTATACCAACATTTCACAATCATACTACAAGCATTTATCACAGGCAAATCAAGATTCAATGGCTTTTATAAAGGTAGTTTGCTCACCGTGATTTCCAGAAGAATGAACAGAGTTCTTCTTTTATGCTTGAAACAGATTATAATTTGCAAGCTGAAACCCTTTCTTTGATCTTTGGTTTGAGTTGAATTTGTATTGTTGTTTTAGTTGAATCTTGTTCAAGTTTTGAAATGGTGTTTACTTCAGAGGTTACTCAATTTTTTTAGATGCACGAACTGATGAAGATGATGGATATATAGAAAAGAAGAGTTTACTGGGTGATAAATTATTTGTACAGGGTGATATTTCTTTTAGTACAAATATAGGACAAATATTTCTTTGCTTTGGTGGCTGAGATGATAAAATTTGTGCTTGCATTAATTAGGCTTGTCTTTATTTTCATGTGTACATACTTATCTTCATTTGCAAGCCAAAGAGATTTATATTTTTCTTCCTTTGTTCATACTTATCCATATTTATTCATATTTAAATGTATTTTATTTTGCTTTAATCTTATTATTTTGTAATATAGGTGAAGTTCTAACTTAAATATTTATTATCTTGTATGTTTATATATATATATTTATTTTTATTTGTATGTATATTACTTGTTTCATATTTGAGTGTATTTTATTTTCTTTAGTCTTATTATTTTATAATACAAATAATTTCTATTTTTAATATGTTGTTAGAATTTATCTATGTGTTACTTTATATTTTTTTAATAATTTATCTTATATATATTAATTTCTAACTTATATATTACTTTTTTGACTTAAATACGTATTGTCTAAACATCCTTTGAAAATTATTTTATATCAATTACAAAATATAACTTCCAAAATATTCATTAATATTCATTTGTATAAATAAAGGCACGTCTAATTTAATCATATCCAAAATCCAAATACAAATTTATTTTGTAAGATATTTAAATTCAAATCCCAATTTCAAATTCTTTTCTCGATTTTTTTTATATACATATTTATCCCAAATATCCAAATTAATTCTCAATTAATTCATAGTTTAACTAAAATTTGATATTAATTACCAATTATTTCACAATTTTTATTCAAAAATTAAATTAATTATAAATTTAAACTTATTTAAAATCCGGGATCGTTACAGTAGAGAATGTTTATAATTTAAGTTGTAGCTTTCTAAGATAATTATAAACTTGAATATTGTTTGTGAAAGGAGATGAATCTTGTAAAATGTTTAAAAACATAAGAAAATATTTTGGAATAATTTGTAAATGGTTCATTAATAAGTTTATTATTAAATGATACCGTATATGAAGAAATGAATGTAAATTAAAAAGTAAAGAAACTTAAGTTGAAATGATTCATTAATGAATATTAATATTAAATGGAAATCAAGTTATATAAGTAAATAAATGTGAATTAAACTACAAGAAAATTATATAATACTTTACGAATTTATTCATTGATAATTTTAAATATTGAATGGGAAATAATCTATGTAAGTAAATGAATGTAAATTAATAAAAGATAATCTTGTATGAATGAATGAGAATTGAAAAATAAATGGAAAGTAAATGATGTGTTAAAGAAACCAATAGAATAAACTTAAACAATATTTAAAATTCTTTGTTGTTTGGCTTATGGAATGTTTGGAAAATGATACTTCAATTTGTCTGAAGTTGTATGGATAATCTATTGAGTAATTACCAAAGGCTGTTGAGCGTAAGGTACACTTGGTAGTTTACTTATCACACTTGTACGATGAAAAGTTTCTGAAACTGAACAAACCATTAGTTTTGATTGCTATGGATGTATGATGGATTCTTTTGTTGCATATAATGGTTGTACTGCTTTTGTTTGCATATGTATATTACATATATTGTGTTGCTTGTGCTATTAATTGAAACAACTAATATGTTACTCTTTTTACGTAGTTTTAACTCTTTCGAATTATATAAGTGAAATACAGGTTTATGGAAGCAATAACTGTTGTTTTTGGTTTCATAAATAGAGTTTTTTGCCCGACAAATAGGTACATTTTCGTATTACAGTTTTGGAACGACATTTTATTGTTTTTCCCACGATTTGAGATGTTTATTATTGAAATATGATATATATATATATATGTATATATATTGTAATTAATGATATTGTTATTTTCCAGACCTATTCGCGCAAAGGAGACTCTGCCGAAATTTTTCGTAAATTTAGGACTTAGAATTTTTTTATGAAAGTTGAGTTATTTTCAAATTCTATATAAGATTGAGTATGTAAGTTAATTGTTATAAATTGTCTATTTTGAATAAAATATAACAAATTTATTGATTCTTTTTTGTTCCTTTTCGGGGACGAAAAGTTTTGAATGGGGGAGATTGTAACGACCCGTATTTTTTATATTTAAAAATATTAAATTTAATAAGATTTTGGAATTTAATATTGTCAAAAAATTAAAATTTATGATTTATTAATGAAAAAAATATTAAAATATAATTTTTATAATGTTGATTGAATGAAATTTACAACTGTTTGATGTAATTTCAATCGATTGTAATGGTAAAGTTTAATTTGAAAGTAATTGTAGAGCTTAATTTGAAAATAATTGTAAGTCAACAAGGAATGAATTAAATGGTATATTAATGGTGAAATTGTATGTAATTTAATTGAAAGTGGTTTTAATATAGAATATGAAATAAACTATTTGTAAGTAAATTAATAATCCTTGTTGTGAACAGAGAGATGAATTACTAAGTTGTAACAATTGATTTATTATCATCTCGTTAATTAAATCAGTTGAAATTAATTTGGAAATCAATAAAATTAATATAATTGAAATATGGCATTTAATATGGTAAAAGATGTCAACTGTAGAATAATGAATGTAATAAAATGGAAACTTATGTTAAATAAATTCATAAGGTATTTAATGATTAAATAATAAGAATGTGAATCAAAATAAAAGAAATTGTTGGAATTTAAATTATAATAAACTAGGATTTTATTACAGTTGTAATTAAACATTAAAATTAATTTGATTTCTACATATTAGATTTAACATGGAAACTTGAATTTCAAAAGATCATTAAATTTCTATGTAATCAAGAGGGATAAAATGGTTAAATTTTAAAATTTGAATTTAAAAGTGATTAAATTGATTTTTAAATAATAATTCATTTAATTAACATGTAAAATTTTGTCTTTTTAGGCACTGTCTCGGATTTCAACGAAACCAGTTTCATCGGATCCGTAATAGTGAATTATTATAGGATCTCAAGTTTCGTAGCGATCAGACTTACTGTTTGATCGTGCGAGCTCGAAACGCGTAGAAATTAATTGATGGAATTTAAATGATTATAAAGTGATTTTAAGAGCTAACTTTTATATACAATAGAAGGGTTTTTAAACTAGTTCCATTGAGTTTAAAAATATCAAAAACCTATATTTTGATATATAGGATGTCATACTTTCGTTTCGGGAACGAAACGGACTTTTCGGGGCTTTGTTATCGCTTCGATCCATTCGATATGTTCCATCCATTCTTATCCATCTCTGTCTATATATAGACTATTATAAACCCTAGCAGTCTTTTATTTCATTCTCTGTACGTACAATTTCTATCTCATCTGTTCTTTCTTAATGGTAGACACCTCAAAACCCTAATTACTGATTCCAAATCAAACTCCAAAGTTCAAACTACTCAAACCCTATCATATAATATATCATCGCAAAGCTCTCGATGAGCGTAATCTATGTCTGCAGCTCGTTTTTGCAATCAAATTACGGTTTGGCCACAAATGAGTGAAATAGTCATGGATATTCGTTTTAGGGCTTGGAGATCAATGGTGGATCTTCATCGATGGGATGATCGGAGGTGACCGCTGGGTAGAGGAGGATTAGCAGAGGCGATCTAAGGCCTCCGATCACCACAAGGACGCACAGGTTCGCCAGAAATGGTGAAATAGTTGAACGGTGGTGGATGGCATTTGGCAGCGGCAGAGCATGCCGCGTGGGGGCCGTATGCGCGACTAGGCGAGGGTGTTTGAGTGGTGGTGTCTGATTTTGGCCAGGCGGTGTGTGGCAGTGGCGTTGGTCGATCAAAGAGGCAGCTGTGATGGGTTTAGGAATGAGGTCGCATGCGTGCAAGTTTTTGGAGAGAGAAGTTAGGGTTAGAGGTGATAGAATTACGATTTTTCCCCTGAGTTGTTTTTAATTTTAATTTTAAATTTTCAATCTTCTAACGTTAATAACTTTTGCATACGAGCTTCGATTGACGCGCGGTTTCTTCCATTGGGATTGTATCGAAATTTCGGACAATATGAATCTAGTTTGGTTAATTTTGGAGACTGTTGGAATTTTGGTATTTTGTTGGATTTTAAATCAGCTATGAATCAAATGTGAGTGATTTAACCCACTCACGCAATACTAAACCTTCTTATGTTTATTGAATTAAATTTAAGAAGTGATAAGAATTCTATTGATTGCTGTTTGGTAATTTAAACCGTCATTTAAATTTAATTTGAATTTATATTGAATTAAATTGACATTTAGATTAATATTGAATTTAATTGCTTGTTTAGTACCTGATATTGATAACTAGTTAATTGTTGTGATTTATTGGCTGATTAGATGTTGACAATGATGGATGTCTATTTGTTGACATTTTGGATGATTGGATGTTTATTTATATACATATATCCTATTATCACCCTGTATATTAATTAAAAGCATATAAAATGTTGAATTATTTTGAATAAATTAAGAAATAGGTTGAAATGATATACACCTATGACATTTAGATTTAGATTGAAATGATATATATCCATCCCTACAAGTAAAATTGGAATAACTGATCACTTGTTATAGGGTAAAAAATTATATACGGACACCGGATTGGTTAAATTAACAGGTTTTAAAATCGTGATTCCGGATTTTGATTAAATGATATTATTTTAAAGGAAATAAATTGTGGATTTATATGAATTGAATTATTTCTAATTCAAGCTTTGAAAAGTTGAAATCGAAACTAGTTAAAAGAAATTGTTTAAAAGAATTAATTTGGAAATGTGAAGTTATAATCGATATATGACTTTAATTCGGAAAATTAAATTATTTTGAAGATTTCGATCTTAAAATTGAACAATGAAGTTTAATTTGATTTATGTAGTTTAAATTAGTAAATTGAAATTGGGCTTGAAATTGATATAAATTGTGATGGTTTAACATAAGAATCGAATTGAAATTTAAATCATTGAATTGGATTGTTGAAACGAATTTGAAGTTAAAAATGAATATTTCGGAAATTGAAGTTATTTCGAATTGAAATTGAAATCAAGTTGATTTGAAGCTAAACTGAAATTGAATCAATTGAATTGAAAGATTGGAAATTGAGTTTGTTGATTTGAAATTGGACATGGGTCCAGATTTGTTGAAATGGAGAGAAATAGTTTGATTTGATATTATATTCAAAATAAATTATTTCAATATAAACTGTTTAAAATCTATTTTTTTAATACTCAAATTATTTTGATTTTCCAAACTATTTTACTATATAAACCATTTTCAATACTCAAATCATTTTATATCAAACTATTTTAAACTATTTAAACTATTTTAAACTATTTACAACCATTCAAACTATTTTTCCAAAATTTCAATCCGTGTAAATTTGGAATTTTTATATTTAAATCGTTGATTTAAATGCGAATGTGGTTAAATGAAGTTATAGCCTAAGTTGGAATTTAAAATGATATTTTCAAGTGAGAAATGACATATTTTAAGTAAATATGATGATTTTGAAATGAAGGATATTTTGAAGTGAATATGATATTTTGATATTAATTATGAATGGGTTTTGAAATGTAAAAGAACCAACCGGTGTGAAAAATGACGTTTGGTTGTTAAAGAGACTGTGGCTTCTTATTGGCATACTCTCTGTCAATATTGGAACCAGTTTAACAACCGTGTACAAGGTGGATGATATCTAGAATGTAGAGGTTGAATTGGAGGCGTTTGCTAGAATTGAAGAAAGAGAACGATGATGGATGACCCTGACACTTGTGTCAATTTGAAATGACTAAAATAGGAGCCATACATGACCAATGAGGCTAGCTACCTCTAGTGAACACACCTCTTCATATTACTATATTGACGTTGGCTTAATCTGTGCACCTTGATTTGATTTTTTTTAAGTGTTGGATGCGGTGGGCCGTTAGGGGTTACCACCAGTCAGGAACGCAAAATGGTAGTATCCTACCTTGGGCATCGCCTCACGTGCCTTGTCATACTCTTTATCCCTATACGCGACCACTACGTAATGTTTTAGTGTTGTCTTATCACGGCGCCTCCCTGACTACCAACGTTACTGGTAATGCTACTAAGGCAAACTGTAGGACAATGCTTAAAAATGTGTTAAGTGGGATCAGTGTAAAGCCTTAACGCTATTTTAATACATTACTGATAGACACTATATATATAGCGTATCTTACTACATATAGATATTTTAATGGATCCTTAAGAGATGGAAAATCCCGTAACATCTCTTTAGTTATTGCACTCACGTTGTACACTTGATAACAGATGTAAAATCCCGTAAACGTCTCTAAAGCTATTACACTCATATTTAATTGATGTTGGTTTAACTTACATAAGAACTTTTAGTTCTGACTTGAGTGTTTTGTCTTTCATTACGCTCAGGTCAGCCTGAGCATTTTAGTGTTTGAAGACATTATTTCTAGAGGATGAAGACGGAGTTTGGTATATTATATTATTATTATTTTCCACTGCATCATTATTGGTATGTTGTTGATTGTACTTTGATTATGTTGTAAACATTGTGTAATCAAATATATGCTGTAAAGTAGCTTCATGAACTGTTTATTTAACTATTATATTTTGTCATTCCGCTGCGAGATTCTGTGTTTTGTTTTTCTTCTTTTCTCTTATTTTCTTATTAAATCCCATTGACAATCCTCCCTTTTGAATGGTTTGAGTTAGACACATGTGGTTTGTTGTCGATTTAAACCATCCACAAAGATGGGTCGTCATAGAAAGAGTGGGTCAAAACTAGAAATCGAAACTTCTAAACAGATCATACAAAGATTGGCTGAGCCCCCAACAGGGTTCGACACACGAATAGAATCTAAAGCCATAACTGGCTCAAATTTCAATATGTCAACAAGAATACTATATATGAAACTAAGAGAAGCTTCAGTATCAAATAAGGCACGAACGAGAATGCCAAAAATGGATAGAATACCTTTTAGAACTTGCTTCCCATTTGCAGTAGTAGAAGCGGAAGGTGCTGAAGCTAGGGCAAAAGCTCGTGATTGTTCTCCTTCTAAAGCAACGGACACTCTTAAGCAAAATGGCCTGGCTGTTGGAAGTTATAGCAACCCTGCCTTGGAACAAACCGAGTCTTGGATATTGGTGGCTCTATCTTCGGGACCTTCGCAATATGTGCTTTTACTAACGATGCTTTCACCACCTGTCCTCACCAAACTATTGTACAATTTCTAGCAAAATGCCCCTTCTTCCCACAATTATGATAGGCTAAACCAGTAATATCTATAAGTGGCCAAAACTTTCGCTTGTTGTCCCCAGGTGGTGCAGCAATAGACAGCTTCGGAGCCAAACTGTCAAACCTTAGACCCGTATTTACCAAATTCACATAAATCCCATGATGTGGTTAGTCAAATCACCATTGAATTCCAAGCGCATTCCTGCGATGAACTTCTCATTTCTCTTTAATAGCATAGCCACCAAACCAAGCCTGAATCGAGATGTCTGTGAATCAGTTATAATACTCTGCCACTATCATGGCCTCATACTTATAGTCGAGGAAGCTCCTAAACAATAATGCCTTCCTGACTTTTGGGATAAACTTCATCTCGAATCCCTCTTTAAATTGGGCCCAAGAGAAGTCGTTCTCTTAGACATCAATAGTGATAGAACTCCACCAATCCATGGCTGCGTCCGTGAGATGTCATGATGCCAGCCAATGCTTCATCGCATCTAACTTCATATCCTCAAATATTCAATCATTTGACCCAAGTCTTGACTTCTATGATCCTCTCTATGCCATCAACCTCTTACCTCCTAGCCTCTCATAATCACGATAGAGTGAAGCAAAATTCACCTGAGGCTTGACCTACACGACCTCCTCTACAATATCCACCCTTGGTTCCTCGATTAGAGCAACATTCCGTGGTGCTCAATCTCCACCATTTATGATGGTACTTCCTCGACCACCTCTACCTCTACCTCTACCTCCTCGAGCATTGACAACTCTAATGCTCATGATGTACAACCCGAACACAACAAAATATATTCAGGATATGAAAGGCTAGAGTTATTTCAAAGAAAGAGATTATTCCTAAGGAAAGCTAAAAAAAGGGTATAGGTTTATAGAAAATATAAATATGCTCCCATATATATGATACACTCGACTCATTCTATCATGTGACTTACCCTGTCTCTAATGAGCCATACCCAACCAAACCAAAGGTGTTTGCTCAACCTTAGGTTTCAATACCAAATGTAATGACCCGACTTTTCGACCCTCGAATATCGACACTGATACATCCATGGTATTCGTGTGCCGAACACCCAAGCGCCAGAAAGATAGAAATTTAGGGTAAGATAAAAAAAGAATAGAATAAGAAAGGAAGAAGCATCAGAATCTCATAGTAGAACGATAATATATAATATTAAAGAACAGTAAAAAGGGTTACTCTGAATCACTATAAGAAAATGTTCTATTAATTGCAAGCAAGTATTGCATGAAAACTCAACTTGCTATGGTTAGATAGTTAACGGTGATTTACGTTAAAAAAGATAGCATGTGTTCATCCCATCGTTAAACCAAAAGAAAATTTGGCAGTCCAATATTACATTTCCCTCCTCTTTTTCCTTTGCCGCTAGACATTCCCTCTTTTCACCTTCAATTCCAAATCCAAAATTATGAGACTCCTTCGCTCATGAATCTTCTCTTCACTCACAAATCCCTCTTCAACCACGAATCCCTTCTCACTCTGAAAGCTCAATTTTGCAACCACTCGATTCCTCAGAGCTTGATTTCATGCGATTCCTCAAAGAAGTCAATTCCTTCACAAAGCTGAAGCGTGAATCCTCAACGAAGCCGAATCGGGATTCTTCAAAGAAGGGAAGCTGAATCAGACTTCATGTTATGGTTATTAGCATGTTGCCCTCCAAAGAAGGGATGCCCGTGAGCATTTATATTGACGATTTCCTTGTTAGTTCCAATTCTCAGCATATGAAGGTAGTTCCTAATACGATGTTTTGGATTTTACCCAATTATTTTTTGTATTGGTGACCGAACATTCAAATTGTAATACACCGATGACCAAAAAAAGAGAAAAAACAATATATGAAAAACATCACTCCGCTAATATAAAAGGACAAATTTTCAATCAAGGCAGCTTAAAAAAAGAAATAATAGAATTAGGCCTCAGCAAAAACTAATTGCCAAAGTAGGCCTCATTTCGGTTTGAACTAGCGCAAATATGGAGTGCGCAAGTGTTAATTTTTTTAACTAAAGCTTGCGCATTCCATAATTGCGCAAGCTATATTTAGTGCTTGCGCATTTATGGAGTGCGCAAGCTCATTTCTAAGCATCAAATAGACATAGAGCACAAATCTGAGTTCATTTATTCATATTTCTACTTTCTTCCCCAAACCTTCCCCATTTCCCAATCCAAACCCATTTTTCTTCCATATCTAAATCCACAATCACCTTATTAACCAAATAGTTGCTAAACTATATATGGAATCATCTTCTTCATCGTTACAAAACAAAGGTGATAATTAATGTTTTTGAAAACTAAGATGTAATTTTGCTATTGTTGATGTTGTTGAAAATGAAGAGTTATTGGTGGTGGTAGTGTTAATTACACGACAACGGTGTTGTTGTTGAATTAGTTGTTAGTGTTTAATGAACTAGGAAACCCTATTTAAGTAGTAGTAAATTTAAAACCCTAATTTACACGTTAATTGTTTATTGTTTATTTTGACGGTAGACATTAATGATTGGGAGATAGACAACAAAACATTGATGAAACATTTTGATGAGCTTGAAGGGAAAATCGGAGTTGCAAGTTCAAGTCATATTGACTTTGATGTTGATCATGTTCTGGAAACACAGTTCGAACCAGTACAGCGTAAATTCCATTCAGGATCATCAACCTTACACGCTTGTTTACGTGAAGTTGTTTCTATGGAAATGCCCGGTCATCAACATACAGTTGACGGAAATTTGCTGACGCCTATACATCCTGTTGGTCCATCCATGCCAAGGGGACAACAACCATATCCAAATTGTTATCGCGGAGATATGTGTGTAGTGGTTATTTGCAGAAAGGAAAAGAATGTTGGACGAATAATTTTCGTGTGTAGTTCGTACAACGAACATAGACTGAATCCTCATGAAGATGATTGTTGCAATTATTTTAAATGGATTGATCAACCCCTATGCGAAAGGGGACTTGAGTATGCCCACGACTGCAAGCCGAAATAAGTCATTTGAAAATTGTGAATGAAGAACTAAGGACAAATAGTGGGAGGCCTAGAATATGGTAGATGTTTAGGACTTGGTTAAGTTGGCATATTTGGATTTTATGTTGAACCGTTGTATTTGTAATATGTTGTTGCGAAAATGTTTCTATTTGTTGTAACCCGTAACGTGTGCAAGCTAGATAGTTTATTATGCTGTTGAAATTCATTTGATAGTGTTGACTTTATTGATGAAATATATTGGTTACGTTATTATATTGATTTGCTTGTTTGGTTTTTTTTAAAGATTGAGTTGACTGCTTTT
This sequence comes from Allium fistulosum, assembly GCA_030737815.1. Taxonomy (NCBI): domain Eukaryota; kingdom Viridiplantae; phylum Streptophyta; class Magnoliopsida; order Asparagales; family Amaryllidaceae; genus Allium; species Allium fistulosum. The sequence goes on from CM060903.1 coordinate 677,450,095, forward strand.
GGTTGAAGATTGCCTGCGGAAGCAAAATCTACTTAGAAAAAATAGGTAATAATTCATCAAATTGAAGTTTATAGTTATGTCAGTGAATAAAAATTATGAATGTGGTATTGGAACTTATTTTGCAGATAATGTCAAAGGTTCCGACTATATTTTACTTTGATGGCGAATTGTTGGTTGATGATGAAGGTAAACCTAGATATGTGGTCGGGAAGCGAAAAGGATCGACAATAAAAAATCATTGTAGTTTCGAAGAGCTTAAACAAAGGGCATTTGAAGTGACAAAAGCAAATCCTATGATATATGATTTAAAATTAGTGGTGAAATGGGTTCGGGATGACGGTGCATCCACTATTGATTTGGAAGACGACGAAGATTTGAACTCCACCTTTTCGGTTGGAATGAGAGTGATAGAAATCTACGTTGTGAAAGTGGAACATGAAAATTTGGTTGAAACACAAGCGCCAGTAATCTCTGCGGATGAGTATATGCACACTACACAGTTACAAGAAACACAATGGTCAGCGTATCCTTCATATATTTCAAGCCATCAAGGTGGAGTGTTCACAAACTTACTTCACAGGTACAACGGAATGGTTGGAGTCTCTTCTAGTCAGGAACAAAATATGATGTAGAACGCTATAAATCCAAATCAGTCGCAAGCATTTGAAAATTGAGTACTATTATACGTTGGCACTTGTATTTTAACTTACGTTAATGCAAAATAGCTCCTTTGTTTTTTGTATTCATAGTGTTGAAGATGCATTTACTGGTTGTGATGACGATGGTGCCAATGATCATGTTCATACTCCACACGAGATTTGTGGGCAATTAGATAGCATGGAAGTAGCTTGTGTGGATGATGAGGATAGAACTTGGATCCATCAAATGGAAGTTAACAATGATGCAATCATATATGCATACATTGAGGAGGCTGATGATGTAACAGCGGAAGAAGAACAAATCACATATAAAGAGGCTCTAGCCGATGATTTATGCATGGCATCAATGATGGTGAAATCAATAATGGAAAATTGTCAACTAGACGTGGAAGTTTTTGAAAGAGAATGTGCAGAGAAAGGTCCACGAGTTGGGTTAATTTTTGAAAGTAAGCAGAAGCTTGTTAAATAGTTATGTGTATGGGCGATTACATGTTCAGTTTCGTTTCAAGTTCTGAAATCGCATGCAAATCAATACACGGTCTGCTGTGATGTGGAAGAAACATGCCCTTGGCGAGTTCATGCAAGCCTTTCGGTAAGAAAAAATTCAAATTGGTTGAAGTTAACTACATATGGCGGCGATCACACTTGTTTAAATGCAACCATCAACTCAAACCATCGACAGGCAACTGCTAAGTTTATATACATATGGCGACGATCAAACGCATGTGCCACGACATCGGAGGCAGTAAAATATAATGATCTTCGAAAACATTTGAAGGATGTAAATCGACAAGCCGATGCGTGGATTGAAAGAAGTTTGAAAGACCATGAATCAAGCTGGACTCTTTGTCACGATGGCGGAGTAAGATTCAATATGATGACGACCAAAGTTTCCGAAAGCTTTAACGGTGTGCTCAAAGGAACTAGGAATTTACCTGTTAGATCATTGGTTGCACGTACATTTCATCGACTGAACCATTACTTCATCGAACGACGAACTCAAGGGGAAGAGTGGACGTCGTAGCTCGCACCTAGGTGGGAAGCATTAGCGCGGAGAAGAATGGAAGAATCGAGACTCATGTCTATAGAGAGATATAGCTTCGTTGAATGGCAGGTGAAAGATGTGCATATGTTTGATTATATAGTGAATATCGAAGATAATGTTGCTAAATGTTCATGCAACATGCCAACATTAGATCATTTTCCGTGCTCCTATGTATTAGCGGCTTGTTCACGTGGTTCGGGTGGTGCTAATAGAGCGTATTTTGACTTAATCTCCATGTGGTACACAAAGGCTATGTATTCTGCAGCTTATGCTCCTTTATTCCACCCTGTACCAGATAGTCGACATTGGAACGTCTACGATGGTCCACTTATACAACCACTGCCCCTACGCAGAAATTCAGGTCGTCCTCGGTCTACTCGAATAAAAGGTTTCATGGATCCGCCATCTTCATCCGGCCATAACAGATGTAGCAAATGTGGTTTTATTGGCCACAAGAAGAAAACTTGTCCGCGTTGAATTGTAATAGAAGTAGAACATCTATGTTATTGTATGACTTGTTGAACCTTTTTTGGATGTTGTGGCATGTTGTTGACTTTGTTATGTGATGGTGTTGTCATTTGAATGATGTTTGTATGTTATATAGAATGTTGTTCAAACTTTTTGTGTGAAATTGTGTGATTTATGGTGTTCAAGCAACTCTTTGTCCCGGACAGGGCCAAAAACACGCTTGCGCATATATGGAATGCACAAGCTATGTTGTCAATATAGCTTACGCATTCCAGAAATGCGCAAGTATAGCTTGCGCATTCCAAATATGCGCTGGGTTATTTGTAGCATTCCACAAATGCTACAAAAGACCAAATTTAGCATTTGTGGATTGCTGCAAATAACCCAAAAATAGCTTGCGCATATGTGGAATGCGGAAGCTATTTTTTGGGTCTTTTCCAAACAGAGAGCTGCTTTGCCACACTGCAAAACCCCAAATTCCAAAATACATCTTGACCAACATTCTATAAGCATGCACACACCATTCCATTAACAATACCATCACAAAATAAATAACATGCCACAACATCCAAATGACAATTGAAAATCATCCAAAAAAGGTTGGACAAGTCGTACAATAACACAGAAGCATATAAGTCAACAACCCCTTACCCAACCAAAGAAACAACAACAATAAGACCAACACCATCAATCACGAATCCGTCTAAGCTCAAGTGGCGTCTCTCTTCTTCTTCTTCTTCCATCTGTACACGATTGGAGCCGTTCCTTGGCCTTCTTCGAATGTAGGAGCGGGTGTCGGAAGTGGAATTTCTTGTTGTTGACTTAGCCCAAAAATGAGTTCTTCTTGTTGAATTTCCCACTGCGGCGGCTCTTGTGCATGCTCGTACGTCGACTGTCCAACATATCTGAATTTTTGTTCTCCTTCGTTCCAAATGGGCCATTCAACATGAGTTTCTCCGCAGGTGTATTGCTGCTCTACCTCGAGCAAAGCGGGGCCATCCAGCTGTAGTTTTTCCACCGGGATGTTGTGAAGCCTCCCCCTCCGCATGTGCCTCCTCCCATTGAGCTTGTCTACCCGCTACTGTAGTATGTGTCTCCTCTGTAGAATGTGGTGGCTCTTCTACAATCCGCAGCTGTTTGGCCAGCCTTCTTAGCTTGTTCCGACCCAAAATCGTGTCAAGTATTCGTCGTAGGTCAATGCACTTGCTTTTGACCTTTTCCAGCTCCATATGACTTTCTTCTATTTCGCCCACCACATCCAAAACGCTGTATATTCTGCTTACCTAAACTATAAGTCATAACAATGCATCAATATGAGATAAAAATTGAACTACCAAAAATTTGAAATTACAAAACTTACCATATCACGTTCTAGAGGAGCACGGGAAGTGTACGTAACCAACTTCCTTGCCGACTTTTTAAGAATATAACGACAAGTAATTCGCCAATACCAATACTAGTACTCGCTCAAAGGTGTCAGAGGCTCGCGTGCTCGTTCGACACGATCAATTCTTGATTGCCAAATAGCAATACTTTCCTTCAAAAATGCCATCCAGCTAGTGGGTTCTGGGTCAAGGGGGACGACAGGATCAAGAATGTGCTGATAATCAAAGGAAAACTATCTTATAACCCGATCGGGTGCATACAACTCAAAATCTAAAAATAGAATCAGTCGGCTCTTAGCAATCCAACCAGCGAACGAATACTCAATGTCCGGATGCCCAAACTTATACACTAATGAATATGGTTCCCATGTAACCGCATCATCCGCCAACAAATCCAACTCATTACGGTAAAACTGTACATTTCTTGGCGTCTCACGCCAACTCCTAGCACAATTCCACCTAGCCTCGAATGGAAGATACAGATCTAAGTTGGTAGGAATTCTAATAGACGGCCGTCCAATAGCAATATGCAACCATGACCATAGTTGCAACAACGTTGCAGAACCCCCTAAAACTTTTCCACGTTGCAAGGCAACGTGTGACAGCTCACTATACAAATAGCAGAGAACAACACTAGCCCAAGAATGATAACGGCAGTCGGCTAAATCATCCAAAAAAGGTAAAAATTTCAAATTTAATCTCCCTTTCAAATGATCGGGAAATAATCAAAAACTCAAAAAATACAATATCACGGCACGAGTGTGGCGAAGTATATCTAAATCGGTCACTCCTTCGAGTAGTGGTTCGGAAAATTCACTTTTAAACCAAGTCAATGATAATTCACTTTTAGACTTAACCGCCTCTCTAGGCGGAAAAATACCAAGCAAGTCATGAGCCAATTCGATGTAATCGATATCTAAATTTTGCGAACATACCGGGCGACCGTCTGCATTAAGACCGAAAAGAAAATGCACATCCGCTAGAGTCACTGTCATCTCCCTGACTCTCATATGAAACGTATTTGTTTCCGGCCTCCATCTATCGCATAAAGCGGTAATAAGGTGATGATCGAGCCGAATGTATTCAATTTGCATAGCTTTCCAAAATCCGGAGATTCGTAGATTCGGCTCCAATCTTGGATCTTTATAATCGATCTCCTTGAGCTTGCTCGAATGATCGCATATCTTCACAGTTTCAACACCCTGAAATGTATAAACAAATTAAAATCAGTGCTTCATATTTGCATTCCCCCGGTTTACCAATATCGAACATTTACCTCCATTAATGTGTCGTTTTGGCTCCTATGGTGTTCTTGAAGATAGAGAACACTTTTATCTTCGGGTCCAGGAGACAATTTTACACACAACAATTATCACTTCAAAAAGTATGTACAAAGTTAGGGTTTTGGCTATACGAACAATCCAAATCCTTTTTCATTTTCAACAAACAAACCTACAATTATAGCACATTGACATCCAAAATCAACATGACTACTCTTCCATTAACAACAACAATCATTTTTCAAGTAGTATTCATTTTGCAATAATTTTTTTTACCTATAATCAAAGAAGAAGATGAGCTTCCTTCCATTTTACGCTTAATCTATTGATTGATTGAAGAAATAGAGCTAGAACATTGTTTTTGAGGTGATAGATTTTTATTTGGAAGGGGTTTGGAGTTGGGAATGGAGAGGGTTTTGTGAAAATTTGAGAGAGATGAAAAAATGAGGAATGAAATAGCTCTCTGTCCATTTCGTGCCCGAATTTGTATTTGCGCATTCCATAAGTGCGCAAGCACTATCCTATAGCTTGCGTACTTATGGAATGCGCAAACTATAAGTATAAAATATATAAACTTGTGCATTCCATAATTGCGCAAGTGTTATGCAAAACGAGGCCTAGTTCTGCAATTAGTTTTCTTTGAGGCCTACTTGTGCAATATGTTTTCTTCCCGAGCACTGTTTGAAAAATTGTCCAATATAAAATAGGTAATGGTGAAAATGAGCTTCATAAGTTGGGGAAAAACATTGCATATAATAGTACTCTTTTGTTAGCTGTACGAATATGCATGAATTTTTTTACAAAGCTAATAAAACTAAATTTTGTATTGGCTTTAACAAAGATGAATCTGACGTTAAGAACATAGGTGAGTTGTATGTGTTGTATGCATTGTATTGTCTTCAAGTATCATAATGATCTTTGTATCCATTTGTGGAATCCTTTAAGAATAGTGGTCTTTTAGTATATATTAATGATGTGTTAACATATGTTCTGTAATTAACTACTTGCCTATGCTAGTTGATATCAGGAAATATATAGTCAGCATCTAATCGATGATGTTAACAGCATTCTATGTCTGCATAATAATTTACTGTAGTTTCGATATGTTATTGATCAAGATCTTGTATTTTTACTAGTTGTCCAATTTGTCTAGTGTTTTTGCCTGTTGGCCAGCATAGCATAGCTTTTATGTCAGTCTTGTAAATTTGTATGCTACTTGGCTTTGAGTTGTTTAACTTGCATTTTTAGTAAGTAATACATAATGTTAATGTTCTGACTCATTTCCATTTATTTTCTTTTGTTGTTTCAGAATGGCACGCTCAGGTAAGTCAGGGCGAGTTCACCGTTGTGTACCATTTATTTACAATTCAAAACCGACTTTTCATCTGATCCCTTAGCATGTTTGATTTTAAATATGTTTCACTATCACCCACACCTTGTCATGAGAGGGCTTGTTCCAGATCGTTATCTAGATCTAGGAGTCGAACTAGGTATGTAATTTAAAAGTTAATTCTTAATTGGAATTTTAATTTTAATTTTTAACTTAATTTACTTTTACCCATATGTAGATCTCAAGATTCTAGTGACGTAGAAAATCCTGGAAACAGCTTATACGTTACTGGATTATCTCATAGGATAGCAAAGGTTGATCTTGAGAAACACTTTTCTAATGAAGGAGAGGTATGTAATATTAGTCAGTTATATAAGATGCGTGGAGTATCAAACGTGATAATGATAATGCCTAATCATGTAATTTTAAATGGTGTTTTTTGGGTGTTTTTTTAGGTGGTTTCAGAATATAAAAAGAGAGGCATAGAGTTTGTTATACAAGCTATTAATCACCCTACATATCTCAAGGATCTCACAAGATTAACAGAACTAATGAATACGACTAATACATTTGAAGTCGATTGGGAAGATACTGCTGAAGAAGTGGTTCGATGTATCCTGATGAGGGTTCCTAATGCAAAGTCGAGGAAGTGGTTCGATGTAGATTTGGCACTTAGTTGATGTGGAACTGGTACCAGATCTGAAGCATAGCATAAACATATTAAGGTTATGTAAATTTCAATTTGATAATGCATAAACATACTTATATATTGAAATCTATTATCATTTAGGCTGTGTATGTTGGAGAAGGAAACAATATTAATATTGTGCACTCATGGCTTCTGCTTGCATTTGTTGCCCCCCTTCACTTCGTCTGTGCTTGTCCAAAAAGGATTTGAACCAAATACAAAAACTATTGAACTAGCCAATATTGCTGGAATCATCAAAATAGAAATAGAAAATGATCCCAAAGAAGCAGCGAAGGGAGCATACATAGAGTATTCAGATGTCTGGGCTAGTATGGGGCAGAAAGCAGAGCAGAATTTAGGAAGCAGCAATTTCAAGGGTTTAAGGTATTTTCTTTTCTTTTACTTATGTACGTGAATTCTTTTTCCTTATTTGTTATTATACAAACATTACATAGGCATTGATAATAAATAGTTTAAATTGTTGATATTCTGTGGACTTTTGATCGGGTTACCCATGTTTGATGTCTCTCTCTACTTTATTTAATACTTAATCCATCCCTTTTGTCAAGAATTATACTTTTGGCAAGAATGTATAGTATCTAATAATAGTTCAATAGTTCATATTTATTATAATTTTGTCAAGAATTGTGCCATTCAAATTGGGTTATATCGTTCCCTTTTATACTATAACAATAGCCGTACATTATCTCTTTTGAATGCGCAAGAGCATGAGATATAGACTGTTTGTCTGCTTCTAAGAATACTGGTTAAATCAAAATCAAATCATCTTAAGCTGGTTTTGTTAAGAAAAATATATAACCACTGATGGATATATGACTTAACATAAGAGGGGATACATGATTAAATTTTGTTATTATTAGAATTTACTAGGAATCAATCGAGGTACATACATAGATCACCTTTTTGATCAGGCATCATAACAAGGGTATAATAGTTATTGCGATTTTCCAGCATTCATAAGTATTGAAAGGAACCGACAATACAGAGTGCATATGAAAGCATTGTAATAGCCTACTCTTATAATCTATACTGTGATACATTAATGGTTCTATATCCTTGAATCATTGTTTACTCATCGAGTGGATCAGATTTTTTAAGTCAATGCTCGATAATTGTGTGAATAAAACTATGTTCAATGCAATTTGTTTTCTCACTATTACTATGCCTAAATTTCTATAGTTCATCACTGCGACTGGCATCGTTTTTTTTTCGTTTTCTTTTTGTTCTTGTGTTTATCATTTATTACCATCTATACGTTTCTTACCAATAACTTTTTTATAAAATGCAGCTAATAGGCTTGATTAAAGAGTGTTTCTATACGTATTCTTACCAGTAACTTTCTTAAGCAGTGAAAAATTTGTTAGTGGTTCTGTAGGAATATCAAAATTATGTCAGAAACTTATGTTATTATTTGGATTTTATTTATCTCTGGTAAGTGGGTTCTTATCACATTTCTTTGCATTGGTTTTGATTTATAATCATACAGTTATGCTTTTGTTTCTACATAGGCATCTGCTTCTATGGAGGGCGATGAGTTATTTTGGTGTATGTATTAGTTTTTGAGCTTCTGTATGTTTATATTTTTGTTGCACGTGTTACTACGTGGAGTACACGGGTGCTTAATTATTTTCTTCCAAAACTGTTAATAGCTTACCTAACGTGTTTGCATATAGTAATAGTTAACAAGTACACATAAATGAATAATTGAGAAACGATGATGGGATTTAAGTGTAAGTTTGTTAAACTACAAAGTTCCATATACTAACAATGTATTTTTTTGTCTAGGATCTGTTTAATTCATTTAATTTCATAAATTTACTTCTTGGATAATTATGAAGTGAATATCTAGGCGTTGGGATATCAAGATCAGCATGGATATAATTGGTCATTGGCTAGATTTGATTAATATGGATGGATGGATTTCTCGGGAACAAATACTAGGTGCCGAAGCTCTCAGGTGAAATTCTCATATATAGAAAAGGGTCAACGTACTCTTTGTAACATGTGAAATGCATGAATCGTAAGAGTATGTATTTTGTGTTCAGTAAAGTGCCCGAGGAATTTATTCTTCAACATCCATCAAATGGAAACCCACCAACTTTATTTCTTCTATTGCGTGGTGAAGTTACTTCCACCCATCTCCTTTTGTCTTATTCTGTTAATTACATTTTTATCCAAAATCGATACAGTTTAAATTGAATTCAGTTACTTGGGGAATTTGGATACTTGATTTCTGATTGAAACTATAAGTTAGAACATAGTGATTATGCTACTGCTTATACATTACCCTGTTAAGTAATCTTTCTTCTGTGAGTTGTTTCTGCAGTGACATTTTATAACTATTCTTTTTGTATTGCCTGGCATAAAAATTGATTTGATTTTAAAACTTGAACCAATCAGATTTGATTAGCAGCTCAAAAGCAAATAGGTTTTAACCAGAAGAAAATGAGGAGATTAAAACGTTTCTCAATAGAGCTTATAACCATCTTGGCACATGGTTTGAGTGGTTTAATTCTACACAGCGAGGTGAGTTGTTTAAAACTTTTAGTATACCATGTGTTCAGAGAAATGTAGGTATTATATGACAAAATTTATCCAATTTTCCGTTATTATCATATTTCCAACTATTCATTTGAGATCAAAGGTTTATTAAGGCAATTGATATCCTAAAATGTAATGGATGCATGTTGGGAGGATAAGGGTTAAGATAGGTAAAATGATTTATTGAGGATGTGTGGTATATGTATAGGAACAGTGAGAATAATAGGTAATAGCGATTACTGACTAGAAGACATAAATTATCATCAAGCTCATTTTTCGCTCATCTTATGGAACAACTTGCGCTCTATCTCTAAGTGTGCAAATATTACTTGATAAATAATATTGGCATTCACACCTTTTGCATAATCACAAAACTTTTATTTGCACCCTAATTATTCTCTTTATTTTGCTATATAGATACACCATGCCAGATAGCAATATTTCCATGCCAGATAGCAATATTTATAAAAATTAACTAATTTTTATAAAAGTTAACTATGTTTAAAAATTAAAAATTAACTAATTTTCATAAAAATTAACTAAACTTAAAAGAATAATAATAATATAATAATAATAGTAGTAGTAATAAAATAATATAATAATAATAATAATAATAAATTAACTAAGTTTAAAATAAATAACTAAGTTAATTAAGCTTTATAATAACTAAATAAGCCAATTGTTTTTTTAAAATTAAATAAGTTTATAAAATTTAATTAAGTTTTATAAAAATTAGTTTTATAAAAATCATGTTCTCTATTTTGAAATCTTTGTTAAATTGTTATAAAAATTGACTAAGTTTTAAAAAAATTAGATAAAAATTAACTAAGTTAACTAAGTTTTATAAAAATTAATTAAGTTTATAAAAATTAACTAAATTTAGAAAAATAATAATAATATAATATAATAACAATAGTAGTAATAAAATAATATTATAATAATATAATAATAATAATAATAAATTAACTAAGTTTAAATAAGTAACTAAGTTAATTAAGTTTTATAATAATTGAATAAGCTAACTGCTTTTCTAAAATTAAATAAGTTTATAAAATTTAATTAAGTTTTATAAAAATTAGTTTTATAAAAATCATGTTCTCTATTTTGAAATCTTTATTAAATTTGCTTTTGATTAATTGTAGAATAAACATGATAAAAAATATGACACATGTGATTTATTGGATTGAAGTGAGATAAACGAAATTGTTGCGGAAGGAAGAGTTAAGATAAAATACTTCTACAAAGCATAAATTATTTAAAGTAAGTTTTGTTTTTGCAGGGTCCATGTTGCAAATCATATAGCCAATCTCCTGTAGTTGGATAATAGTAGATTGTTTGATACCAAGTTTGTTTTAAAATATTGATTAATATATGACATTTCTGTACATCTAGTATCTATTTCCTTCTCGATTAGGTTTTGATCTTATGATGTGCAAAACCTCAGTTTACAACATGTTTGTGGCCCAATCAGTAAGTAAACGTTGAAAATGACCAAATACATTGATTAGCAACATTCATGTCATTTTCATTTGAATTAATTGCATTTAGAATTATTCCGAATTTTCTTTGCCTTCCATCTCCATCTAATCATGATTTTCAAATTATATTCTATAAACGTTGAAAGTTACGCTGGCATTATTTTTAGTAAGTAAAGTAAATGTTATGTTGACATTATTTAAGTTATTAGTTATGTAAACTTTGTGTATGATTTTTCTTAATTGATCACAACTAGTTGGTAACCATCACTTATCATTTATTCAATTTTATCAAATCATTCTTTCGTTTCACGTATTAGTATTTCTTTTCTTAAGTTACGTTTGTCAAATCATATTCTATTTAAGTTTACAAAATAATTGTTTCAAATTAATCGTACAAGAATAACCGTTTCAGTTGTTATATAAATGCTTTAACAATTTTTCATATTTCATTGCACTTACATTAGGTTTATACATGCACACATCATACTCTTATTTGTCTAAAAGTTTTACAACAATGATCTCATACAAATATTTATATGCAGCATAAATGGTTAAAATAAGCATTACATGACACCAAAGAATCCGTGTTCTCCAGGCAGAGTACCTAGTGGATCTTCTAGTGGTTCTGCTGTTGTAGTTGCTGCCAAGCTTGTGGACTTTTCCTTAGGTAATATCAAAGTATTTTCTTATATATATATATCATTCTGATTCAAATCTTGTACCAATACAATTTGATGCAAGTTTAATTTGAATTTCATATGAACATTGGTTAGGTACCGTTACAGGCGGAAACATACGAGTGCCTACTGCATATTGCAGAATATTTGGTTACAGGCGGAAGCATAAGAGTGCCTGCTGCATATTGCAGAATGTTCGGTTACAGGCCTTCACATGGATCTGCATCTACCAGTAATGTGACGCCCCACCCCGAGACCCATATTAACAAAGAGTATTACTGGGTAATACTGTAACGACCCAAAATTTTAATCGTTTTATTTAGATAATTTATTGAAATTTTGTGAAATTTTAAACAATAAAATTTGGAAATAAAAATTTATTATTTGGAATACGTCTATTTTAATATAGCAACTGGTAAATTTTCATCTGATAATATTGAAGTTTATTTTTCTGTGAAATTTCATTTCAAATCAAACCGGTTAATAATAGTGAATTTAAAAGTTTTCCGAAACCAAAATATGTCAACAGGAGAGAATTTATTCAGAGCATTCTGAATCAGACTGCGAAATTCGTTTCGCGAAATTTGGACTTTTACTGCGCCGTTTATCTTAATTCTGGCGAAATAGCAGCATTTCCGGTACCGATTATCGACTTTTGATCGGATGATCGTACCACCAATATCTATATACCACTTTGATCGTCTCGTCGTGCTGATCTCAACGTTGTATTCATTTGTGTATTTCGGAAATCCGGTACGTGATGAAATCAGTGGAACCGTTATCCGTACCGGTACACGTTTTTAACCTTTGGTCTCCTTGTATCGTTGGATCAAAAGGCCACTTGCTTTTAGAAATTCCTGGAATCACGCGTGACTTTTTCTTTCCATTCCCTTCTGTCATTCGCGTGACTTTTGATATTAGTTACGTTATTTATTTTAATCCCTAATTTTAAGCTTACTCTGTTGATTTTTTCCTTCTCTTTCAAAATATACATATTCTTTTTCTACTCAGATCCAAGCCTCTTCCCATCGTTCTTCCCAAAGCCTTTCCCTACAAATCAAACCCGCCTCTTCTCCTTTTCCTTAAATCAACGTACTGACCCTCACTTATTCTTCCGCCTTTCCGTTCGCCTCCCAAGCTATCACCGCAAAGCACCTTCCCACCACGAAAATCACCAGCCGCTCCTCCTTGCTAGCAACCACCAATCTGAGCCTCCCTCTCTCGCAACTTCCACCTTGACGCATGACAGCCGAGCCACCTACCGAGGTTTTTGCTCGCCTCACCCTCCCAGACAACCCAATCACCATGCTAACACCACAACAACCGCTGATCCCATCCTCCCAGCCCCTGCCAAACGCCACCGCACCCTGTCAGCCAAAAATGAACAGCCCACCTCCCCACGTGAATAGCGCCCACTACTCCCATCTCCTCGCCACTACCCATCGGATCCGCCTCTCTCAAAACCCTAAGCACCTCTGGCCGATACACAAGCTTGCCGCCCCAAGCTGTAGCGCCACCGAAAGCCGCCACTGCCTCACTTGAGCAGCCACGTAACCAAAATTCCATGCGACCCAAAGCCACTGTCGGCTGCCATCCTTCCTAAACACAGCAGCCACTTGATCCTCTGACGAGCCAGACTTCGCCCACTGTCCATGCCATGCGCACCAAATATACTCTCTGCTTTGAATGGTATGTTTGTTATATAGTAAAGATATGATATTCGTTTGTTTGGTATATAAAAGTTTTCAAAATATATATATATATATATATGAAAGACTATTTATTATCAAGTGGTAACCCATATGTATGTATTTGTGTTGTTTATTTATATGAGCTATTATACTTGGATCCATTCATTTATATATTCTCTTCCTTGGTCTGTAAGTAGTCTGCATATGTCGGTTGAAGTTGCTCACCTATATTCATTTATTTATATATAGTCTGCATACCATTTTATAGCTTAGATTGTTATATATTGTTTATATATATTTTAGCTTATGTAGTTAGTCTCCCCTTATTCTGAGAGGTTTTGTTGTTTATATTTGATTATATAATAATAATTATTGATTTTAAAATGATATATAAGTATAAGTTACATACTTTGACAGTTATATATCTATATGATCTGGTTATATATATTAGTATATTAGTTATGTAAATATACTTAAGTTTAGTTTGAATATATTTATTGAATCTGCATGTTGATTTAGGAACAGACTGTATATATATATAGTTTTAAGGCAAATGGTATGCAGTTTCATAATGTTAGTTCGTGGTCTGCAGTTTCATAATGTTAGTTTGTGGTCTGCAGTTTCATAATGTTAGTTCGCACATTAGTTTAAAAATATATGAAAGTATATGTTTTAGTTTTACATGTGATATATATATTGGTCATTCTATATATGTAATTTAAATTGAATAAAATTGATACGTATAGGACCTTATTTTAATTTTCCTGGTAATATGTATATGTGATGGTAATAATAATAATATCTATGGTCATATGCATATGTTCCATAGCTTTTCGCATAGTAGATGTATATATACATTTGTCTAGATATTTTTCCTGAAGTATAGATCTCGAATCCTATCTTATATATATATTCTTCCATTCGAATATGTATAGGTTTACAGTTTATAGTATATTATCTTACAAAAAGTACTATATATATTTTATTATAGTGTTGTTATATACACAATTAAGTTTATATTTGTTTTATATTGATTATTGAAGAAATATATAGGTATGGGTCTTAAGTATAACACATATATCTTTGTTTTTTTTCCTATTATTTGAGTTTTAGAAATAATGATTTTGGAATATTTAATATTTATCTTAAAACAAATATATTTAATAATAATAATAGTATATACTTTCCTTTTATATCAAAACTGATTCGATTTATTTTCCATCGACTCCAGTTATCAGCTTTGATCTTCAGATTCGTACCCATCTTGTTTCACTTGGGAATTTGTGCCTGGATTCGTAACTTCTCTCATTCTCGTTCATCCCTTTATCCTCGAAAGGTGAGCAACCACTCACGATTTAACGTTCTTATATTTATTAAATTTGATTTCAATTGAAACGACAATTGAAATATGCTGCTGTAGTTATTTAAATTGTTAAATATGCTATTATCTGTAACTGTTCACCTGTGGGATATGACACCATATCCTGTTGTTTATATTTTATTCAAATTATTGATGATATATGCCTGTTATTATTTTATTATCTGCTATCACTCTGCAAGTTCCCTGTTAGTATAGAATTCACTATGGGTTGAAATGATACATACCCGAACGGACTTTAGAATAGGAGAAAATCGTTATGGGTTGAAATGATAAACCCAAGCGATTTTCAATTGAATTGAAATTGGGATTACGGGTCGAAATGATATCTACCCGTATATATTTAAATTTCGGATTGAAATGATAAATATCCGTATCTCTTAACCATATGATAAATATATATATAAACACCGTTGGTCCATATATATAAATATTTTAAAAATGAATTCTATGGTTTTGGAAAGAAATATATGGTTTTAATAAATGTTGAGCCTTAGATTATTATATATAAATGGGAATGATTGATTTAAATACATATAATATGTTGAGTATTTAAAATATATTTCAAAATAGATTTTGGTAATAATTTGAATAAGTTAAGGTTAGAAAGATAATTTGAATTTAGTTGAAATTGTATTCAATAAAGAATTTTATTTAATTAAACTGATTTGAAACTTATTGAAATTGAGATGTAAGATATGATTTATAACTTGAGTTTGATTTATAAGTAATCTAATGAATATTTCTTGTTTAAATAAAGTTAAGAAAATATTTAGTAAAAATGTAATTTAAGGCTAGTTAAATGATATTGAATTTATTAAGTGAATATTCCCTGATTAAATAATAATAAAGTTAAATCAAGAGCTATATGAAACTGTTAAATTTAACTTTGAAAATGTTGAATATTAAAGCTTTGAAATATATTGAAAATTTAAATGATCTGTTTAGAAATGAATTAAATTGATGAATTGAGCTTTGAATAAATTTGAATTTGGAATTTGAAGTTGATTTGAATCGGTTTGCTAGACTTGAGGAAATTAAATACATTACTTTTCAAATCATTTAATATATATATATTATTTTGGAAAATAGATATATTTGATTTGAAATGACATTTGGGTTTTTGAAGTATAAATTTAATTGAAATGACCACGGTGTTATAATGTATATTTCCACCTTGTAGATAGTTCTGAAGATCCTTAGAGGATGGTTATCCCAAACATCCTTTAAGTTACTTGTATTTCAGTTGGTATTTCACTTGAGTTGGATTTATTGATATAAGAATGTTAATCCTGACTCGAGTGTTTTGTGTTTTGCTTTACGCTTGGGTCAGACCGAGTGATACAGCATTTGAGACTCACCCTTGGAGTTTGGAGCTTCCTTTGGAGATCCAACTATCGCCTCAGCTTTCAGCTCTTCTAGTTGATTCGTTCAGAGAAGTCATCTGTTGTACTGGAGACTTCATTACATTTGAGATATTCTGTTGTATTTTATTTAACTCTGATGTTTATATAGTAGCTTCATGAACTACTATTTTATCTATTCCGCTGCGCATTATTGTATTACTCTGTGTCTGTGATTCTGTGATTGATTTATTTACTGCATATGCTGAGTTTTGCCAAATTTAAGTTAACAATCTGATATTTTGAATTATTCAAGTCAGACATGTGTGGATTTATTGTCGATTTGAATGGTCCAAAATATCGGGTCGTTACAGTTGGTATCAGAGCCAGGTTCTAGGCGAAACTTAGCATATATTGTAAATTTATTTACAGAATCACTTTCGTTCGATTTTAATCTCTTCCTTTTGACTCGATTTCCTTTGAACTTTGGAACGTTCCCTACGGTTCCAAAATTCATTCTTGTCTCTCTATTGGTATTCTTTTGATTCTGGAGTATCCCATAACTCCACTTCGAATGATCTCTATAAGAATAGGATCCCACCAATCTTTGAATGAGTGTGAATGGGTGAAACTCCTTCACAATTGGCATTGATTCACCGGAGATTTTTATATCTTTGGTTTAGATGTCGCTATCTCTTGCGATCGAATGTTGATTTTTCTTGGAATTCTGCATCAATCTTGTTCTTGAAGTCACGGTTGACCCGGTTATGGTCGCCCGTGGTTTGTATAAGTATATCGATCTTCTATTTTAAAATTTAATTATCTCATTTTTCGTTCGAGCCTATCTTCGAATCAGAATCCCAGTTGATTAGAGTCCCTCTAAGTTGGATTTCTATCTTTGTTTGAAATCCATTCTTGAATCACCTTTTGAAAAATCGGGCTTGTTTATATTTTAGAAATTATTTTATATATCGAAATTATTACTTGATAAGTATGATTATATTCTATATATAAAAGTGAAATGTTTCGATAAAGGTTATATACCCTTTTTAAAATGAGAATTTGAGGTTTCGAAATGATTTGTAATTTTGAAAAATTATTTTAGAAATGTGATTTATCTAAAAATGATTTATAAATTTGGAATTCGAGAATTGAACCCCGGTGTTTTGAAATTGGTTTTAAGATTTTGAAATATATAATAATAATATGATTTAAAAGTATTTTCCCGAATAAGAAATGTTTCAAATGATTTTAATAAGTTTCGAATGATTTCAAAGAAATTTCAAAAGAAGTTTGAGAAAATAGAAGTCCAGAACTCACTTATGTCGCTGGAAAATAATTTCGGTGATGAGTGCACGCATCATCGACATTGATTTTCGAGTTTCAGAGTGAGGGATAGGCCACTTAAATAGCTTTGCTATGCGAGTGATTTTGCGAAACCAATTTTGATTCCAAATTCCGAAGTAAGATTTGATATTCAAAGTATATATATATATATATATATATATATATATATATATATCTGAAATGATTTGAAGTAAGCCGGTGTTCAGTCCTCGAGTTTTGGATTTGATATAACCCTATCTATTAAAATTAATTTACTGATTTGTTGATGATTTCCAACTCTTGAATTTGAAAATGATTTCTTCGACTATATTGGAGTTCGAGCACTTCCAAATCAAGGTTAACATTTCAAAGCTAAGAAATTTTGAAAAGTATTTTGATAAAGTATATAAGTTTGTTTTGAATGAAGTAATACGATTTAATAAGTTGAAACTGTTTGGTTAAGTAAATGAATAAGGGAATTTTAAATTCTCTAATATGAAATTTAGATTTGAAATGTCTTGAGAAGAATTTGGTCTTCAAAATATTTTGAATAAAATTTAGTTTAAATGTTTTAACTTAGTAACATCTTTATGAAACTATATATTTAACAAGTTGGAATAAATATATAAGTTGTACGTATGTTGTTTTATTCGCATAATTAATTTGATCCAGGTTTGAGTACACAATTTCGAGGTGGATTACACCATTTCGTGTTATGATTTTTCATTCGATTCTTGATGGCGAATATTTGATATGGATTTTGGACTTGATTCTAGAATTCTCTATCGTAGTATATGGCTATGCAAGGAGACTGATGGCTTCTGGTCGAGAAACCATATCGAAATCCACATTGGGAAGTCGAATGGACAACACTAGTTCGAAAGCGAACTTGTGTGATCAATCGAGCGATCAAATGTGATTCTGCGAAATGATGACATATGTACATCTTATATTCTAATATCATTGATATTTTGACGCTGAAATTGAAAGCTGTCATGTTAGAATATCTTTGCTTACTAAAAGAAAACTTCCAATTTAAATTACAAAGATATATAACCCATAAAAGCAAAGATATTCAATCCCATATGGCTCTTGATACAGCGAAATTTATTTTGAAACATTTGATCCTTATATAGGATAGACCTTACGTAAGTATAAGATGATTTTGAAAACATTTGATTTTGGAAATGAATTGGTTGACTTAAATTATTGATTGGAAATTTGGATTTATTTTCTAAATCTATTATTTTGGAAACTTTGAAACTAAAGATAATTAATTGGAGAAGAAATAATTTAGTGAAATTGTATATGATTTTGAAATTGAACTGATATTGAAACAAATTGAAATTTGAGAACCTTGTGTTACTAAATACCTGATTTGGGAGTTGTCGAACTTATATAAAATTGATTTGTATGGGTATGAAATTGATTCGAAAACTATAGATTTGAAAAGGTACTCAATTTGAAAGTGAAATCTTATATAATTGAAGTCTATATAAGTATGATTTGATATACTATTGATTTTGGAAAGTATTTGATTTGAAAATTTAATCTTATATATAATGGATTTTATATAAGTACGATATTTGAAAGTGATTTGAAAAGGTACTATATGATACATATTTTCGAAGTAAAGATATGGAAAGTGCCTTCTGCTTGATATCCGATTTGTGGCCACATCTTGGATTCATTCTATCGATATTATTCTCTCTGATTTTTGGTTTTCCGGATATGATACTCGAGTGTCCTTCGAATTCCATGGCGTTACCCATGGTCTTATGTTTCTCTCGTGACTGCATAGCGCAACTGCCTGGCTGAGTCTTGCCTAGGGGTACGGATTGTTTCCTGGGGGATCCAGGCGTAATCATTGTGTATCCTGCAATCTGTGTAGGTCGCGAATAGTAGCGCAAATGCCTGGCTGAGTCTTGCCTGGGGGTACGGATTGTTTCCTGGGGGATCCAGGCGTAACCATTGTGTATCCTGCATTCTACTAGTCATCATGGCGTAACTCGCAGGGCTGAGAAAGCTTACGGATATGGATTGTTTCCTGGGGGACCCAGGCGTAACCATTGTGTATCTACGAACCATGGTTAGACAAAGGTTTTGTTCGTTTTGTTGTTTGGATTGTACTTTCCATATCTGTTTTTAAAAAGTTTTTCCAGTATTTTCACTGGGTGTTGAAACAGGTCTACCAAGTATCTGGAGAATTCTAGTTTTGCGCCTGATCAACGCACTACCAGAGTCTACAGGAACAAGGATAAACTTATTGAAACACCGAGTTATAAAAGTATTTTCGAAAGAAAATTTGTTTCGTTATAAAGGTATTTTATAATAAAAGTATTTCCAACAAAGAAAATTTTGTATCAATATTTGGAATCAAAACCCTTATGGTTCTAAATTAACTATTCATGCCCGATATTATTCCTTGAATCTACCTTATCTGCTCAGCTTTATTTATTCATCTATATTCTGTTTTCCAAGTCCTCCTTCTTTTCCTTGTTGACTATAACATATTTAAAGTTAATGATTATTGATTTATTAATAATATTTGAAAAGTATTTTAGATAGAATTAATAAATTTATGATCATGGATTTAATAGCTTCTTTGTAAATATAAGTAATAATGTAAATAATTGTTTTCAAATGGTTTTCATATATTTATAAAGGTGTTATTTAAACCTATAAATGATACTTATAAAGGAAACAAGAAATTTTACAAATGGGTTTGAAAAATAATAGGGTATTAAAAATAATTGAATTGTAAATGAAGTCTTCAAATGAATATTTCAAGTAAAATTTTATAAAGTTTCAAATTAATTGTTTAATCTTGACTTCCAATCTACTTTTATCTCTCGTTGTTCTATTCTCCTACCTCCTTCCTTTTCGGGGACGAAAAGTTTTGAGTGGGGGAGAGTGTAACGACCCAAAATTTTAATCGTTTTATTTAGATAATTTATTGAAATTTTGTGAAATTTTAAACAATAAAATTTGGAAATAAAAATTTATTATTTGGAATACGTCTATTTTAATATAGCAACTGGTAAATTTTCATCTGATAATATTGAAGTTTATTTTTCTGTGAAATTTCATTTCAAATCAAACCGGTTAATAATAGTGAATTTAAAAGTTTTCCGAAACCAAAATATGTCAACAGGAGAGAATTTATTCAGAGCATTCTGAATCAGACTGCGAAATTCGTTTCGCGAAATTTGGACTTCTACTGCGCCGTTTATCTTAATTCTGGCGAAATAGCAGCATTTCCGGTACCGATTATCGACTTTTGATCGGATGATCGTACCACCAATATCTATATACCACTTTGATCGTCTCGTCGTGCTGATCTCAACGTTGTATTCATTTGTGTATTTCGGAAATCCGGTACGTGATGAAATCAGTGGAACCGTTATCCGTACCGGTACACGTTTTTAACCTTTGGTCTCCTTGTATCGTTGGATCAAAAGGCCACTTGCTTTTAGAAATTCCTGGAATCACGCGTGACTTTTTCTTTCCATTCCCTTCTGTCATTCGCGTGACTTTTGATATTAGTTACGTTATTTATTTTAATCCCTAATTTTAAGCTTACTCTGTTGATTTTTTCCTTCTCTTTCAAAATATACATATTCTTTTTCTACTCAGATCCAAGCCTCTTCCCATCGTTCTTCCCAAAGCCTTTCCCTACAAATCAAACCCGCCTCTTCTCCTTTTCCTTAAATCAACGTACTGACCCTCACTTATTCTTCCGCCTTTCCGTTCGCCTCCCAAGCTATCACCGCAAAGCACCTTCCCACCACGAAAATCACCAGCCGCTCCTCCTTGCTAGCAACCACCAATCTGAGCCTCCCTCTCTCGCAACTTCCACCTTGACGCATGACAGCCGAGCCACCTACCGAGGTTTTTGCTCGCCTCACCCTCCCAGACAACCCAATCACCATGCTAACACCACAACAACCGCTGATCCCATCCTCCCAGCCCCTGCCAAACGCCACCGCACCCTGTCAGCCAAAAATGAACAGCCCACCTCCCCACGTGAATAGCGCCCACTACTCCCATCTCCTCGCCACTACCCATCGGATCCGCCTCTCTCAAAACCCTAAGCACCTCTGGCCGATACACAAGCTTGCCGCCCCAAGCTGTAGCGCCACCGAAAGCCGCCACTGCCTCACTTGAGCAGCCACGTAACCAAAATTCCATGCGACCCAAAGCCACTGTCGGCTGCCATCCTTCCTAAACACAGCAGCCACTTGATCCTCTGACGAGCCAGACTTCGCCCACTGTCCATGCCATGCGCACCAAATATACTCTCTGCTTTGAATGGTATGTTTGTTATATAGTAAAGATATGATATTCGTTTGTTTGGTATATAAAAGTTTTCAAAATATATATATATATATATATGAAAGACTATTTATTATCAAGTGGTAACCCATATGTATGTATTTGTGTTGTTTATTTATATGAGCTATTATACTTGGATCCATTCATTTATATATTCTCTTCCTTGGTCTGTAAGTAGTCTGCATATGTCGGTTGAAGTTGCTCACCTATATTCATTTATTTATATATAGTCTGCATACCATTTTATAGCTTAGATTGTTATATATTGTTTATATATATTTTAGCTTATGTAGTTAGTCTCCCCTTATTCTGAGAGGTTTTGTTGTTTATATTTGATTATATAATAATAATTATTGATTTTAAAATGATATATAAGTATAAGTTACATACTTTGACAGTTATATATCTATATGATCTGGTTATATATATTAGTATATTAGTTATGTAAATATACTTAAGTTTAGTTTGAATATATTTATTGAATCTGCATGTTGATTTAGGAACAGACTGTATATATATATAGTTTTAAGGCAAATGGTATGCAGTTTCATAATGTTAGTTCGTGGTCTGCAGTTTCATAATGTTAGTTTGTGGTCTGCAGTTTCATAATGTTAGTTCGCACATTAGTTTAAAAATATATGAAAGTATATGTTTTAGTTTTACATGTGATATATATATTGGTCATTCTATATATGTAATTTAAATTGAATAAAATTGATACGTATAGGACCTTATTTTAATTTTCCCGGTAATATGTATATGTGATGGTAATAATAATAATATCTATGGTCATATGCATATGTTCCATAGCTTTTCGCATAGTAGATGTATATATACATTTGTCTAGATATTTTTCCTGAAGTATAGATCTCGAATCCTATCTTATATATATATTCTTCCATTCGAATATGTATAGGTTTACAGTTTATAGTATATTATCTTACAAAAAGTACTATATATATTTTATTATAGTGTTGTTATATACACAATTAAGTTTATATTTGTTTTATATTGATTATTGAAGAAATATATAGGTATGGGTCTTAAGTATAACACATATATCTTTGTTTTTTTTCCTATTATTTGAGTTTTAGAAATAATGATTTTGGAATATTTAATATTTATCTTAAAACAAATATATTTAATAATAATAATAGTATATACTTTCCTTTTATATCAAAACTGATTCGATTTATTTTCCATCGACTCCAGTTATCAGCTTTGATCTTCAGATTCGTACCCATCTTGTTTCACTTGGGAATTTGTGCCTGGATTCGTAACTTCTCTCATTCTCGTTCATCCCTTTATCCTCGAAAGGTGAGCAACCACTCACGATTTAACGTTCTTATATTTATTAAATTTGATTTCAATTGAAACGACAATTGAAATATGCTGCTGTAGTTATTTAAATTGTTAAATATGCTATTATCTGTAACTGTTCACCTGTGGGATATGACACCATATCCTGTTGTTTATATTTTATTCAAATTATTGATGATATATGCCTGTTATTATTTTATTATCTGCTATCACTCTGCAAGTTCCCTGTTAGTATAGAATTCACTATGGGTTGAAATGATACATACCCGAACGGACTTTAGAATAGGAGAAAATCGTTATGGGTTGAAATGATAAACCCAAGCGATTTTCAATTGAATTGAAATTGGGATTACGGGTCGAAATGATATCTACCCGTATATATTTAAATTTCGGATTGAAATGATAAATATCCGTATCTCTTAACCATATGATAAATATATATATAAACACCGTTGGTCCATATATATAAATATTTTAAAAATGAATTCTATGGTTTTGGAAAGAAATATATGGTTTTAATAAATGTTGAGCCTTAGATTATTATATATAAATGGGAATGATTGATTTAAATACATATAATATGTTGAGTATTTAAAATATATTTCAAAATAGATTTTGGTAATAATTTGAATAAGTTAAGGTTAGAAAGATAATTTGAATTTAGTTGAAATTGTATTCAATAAAGAATTTTATTTAATTAAACTGATTTGAAACTTATTGAAATTGAGATGTAAGATATGATTTATAACTTGAGTTTGATTTATAAGTAATCTAATGAATATTTCTTGTTTAAATAAAGTTAAGAAAATATTTAGTAAAAATGTAATTTAAGGCTAGTTAAATGATATTGAATTTATTAAGTGAATATTCCCTGATTAAATAATAATAAAGTTAAATCAAGAGCTATATGAAACTGTTAAATTTAACTTTGAAAATGTTGAATATTAAAGCTTTGAAATATATTGAAAATTTAAATGATCTGTTTAGAAATGAATTAAATTGATGAATTGAGCTTTGAATAAATTTGAATTTGGAATTTGAAGTTGATTTGAATCGGTTTGCTAGACTTGAGGAAATTAAATACATTACTTTTCAAATCATTTAATATATATATATTATTTTGGAAAATAGATATATTTGATTTGAAATGACATTTGGGTTTTTGAAGTATAAATTTAATTGAAATGACCACGGTGTTATAATGTATATTTCCACCTTGTAGATAGTTCTGAAGATCCTTAGAGGATGGTTATCCCAAACATCCTTTAAGTTACTTGTATTTCAGTTGGTATTTCACTTGAGTTGGATTTATTGATATAAGAATGTTAATCCTGACTCGAGTGTTTTGTGTTTTGCTTTACGCTCGGGTCAGACCGAGTGATACAGCATTTGAGACTCACCCTTGGAGTTTGGAGCTTCCTTTGGAGATCCAACTATCGCCTCAGCTTTCAGCTCTTCTAGTTGATTCGTTCAGAGAAGTCATCTGTTGTACTGGAGACTTCATTACATTTGAGATATTCTGTTGTATTTTATTTAACTCTGATGTTTATATAGTAGCTTCATGAACTACTATTTTATCTATTCCGCTGCGCATTATTGTATTACTCTGTGTCTGTGATTCTGTGATTGATTTATTTACTGCATATGCTGAGTTTTGCCAAATTTAAGTTAACAATCTGATATTTTGAATTATTCAAGTCAGACATGTGTGGATTTATTGTCGATTTGAATGGTCCAAAATATCGGGTCGTTACAGTTGGTGTCTGCTAATGCGGAGAATAGGGCTGGTTAGGAGCGACCATCTATAGCTTTGTCTTAAACATCTACTGAATACGTAGATTAGTGCTCTATTTTTTTTTAATCTCAAGTGGATCGACATATTCAATAAATGCCTAATACAAAACTATAAGTGGCTAACGGATCTATCAGAACAAAATACAACAACTAAATGCACATCACATAACAGAACAACAAACAGACACACACACACACACATACACTGATAAATCCCAATATAGTACAAATGATACATCATAAGTGGTATGACGACCACACTAGGTACAATGAGTCAAATAAATATATGTGACGACCGCCCATGACCCCTGCACCGAATCTAGTGATAGTGCGCTGTAAAGTGTGCCAGGCGACCATGGACGATTGTTAGGGTAGATTAAAACAACAGAATCTATCGTATTACTCACAGCGCATGGACAAAATACAATAGAACATATATATAGTGAAGCTTTACAGAATAAAATGCCATCATATAAAACTTCATAATAGTTGAATACAAGCATCCAAATAGCCAATACAACAAGCCTCACTACATAACACTCAGAGAATACAAAACAGCGGAACATCCAGTACATATAATAAGAAGATAAAATGCAACCCTCCAGCTCGTCTTCGATATCAGCATCGTGAGAAGAGAACAGCACCTGTCACCTGCTACCTAGTCTGCCCATCCCAAAAATGGACGAACAGCCCAAGGCAATAAGAATTAAAACATAAAGCCTTGAGTCAGACAACAGTCTTAGTGAGCAGTAAATTAACTAACAACATACCAAAAGAGCATAAAGGAAAAGGAATAGGAATACAACCCTCCCACTCCACCTCTTTCTACAGTGATAGCCCCCAGACACACACTAAGCAGAAGCAACATAGCAGAGCATACCATTTAAAGTAAAGTAATAATCATTCGAGTCAAGGGCGATGTTTTCCAAGTACCAAGGCCTAAATCAAATAAGCACCCAGAAAATACCGCTCTTGAGTCCGAACGACGATACAACCAAACATGCATGACTCTGGCTATCACTGTTATCACTGCTTCGATATCACCGTTAATTGAATGACCGGCACATTCTTTCAGCCGTCCGTCAAGGGCTAATGGAAACCCCGGTTCTAGACATGACTCCCGCACGTCGTCGTAGCCCGTGCCTAGGACTATCGAATCTGCCCAGAGTACTCGACCATCAACAGTTGGCCGTTGGGACTATCGAATCTGCCCAAACGTACTCTTGCTTAGAGCATGCTAGAACCTTCAACAACGATGCTATCCAAGCCTCCTAGTCATCCTCCTCGACGACTATTCTCATATCCATTCATTATCCTCAACTCGAATCATATCACCGAGTTATCAACATGCTTGGAATGATCCCGTCTGGATTAGACCAAGTCTTCATCACATGATTGCCTCGCTTCATCACATCCTCGCAAAGCCTCATCTCAACATCACATCATCAAATCTACGCATAAGAGCTTCATCATCCCGCTACATATGCCACAAGCAGCTTACCCAATTCAAGAGCCTTTCTCCTAGCTTTTGAATCATCTTCGGCCACCTTGTCTAAAACCAATCAACAATCATCTAATTCACAGCAATCAATCATGTCAAACATCAATCCAAGTAACCAAGCATTCAAATATAAGCAAAATGAACAATTATAACAATAATGGCAATTTCGTAATTAAGGAGTTGAAAGTCTAACAAGCATGAAAACATGAGAATTATCTCTACAACTTGATGAATGAACTTGCATAGGTTAATCATATACAAAAATGTTGTCGAATCATCATGAACAATGGATCTACATGGATCTACACTTAGGTTTACAAAAATGCATAGAAATCACTATTTTAACACCAAATCAAGCCAACAATCCGATCTACTCCTTTGGATCCGTGTGAGAGATAATCACCACTCACCAAATCACCTAAACAACCCCAAATCAACACGCTTCAGATCTAGACAGCGAAGGATCAATCTTGATCTATCACGAATCCGCTTCAAACGAAGAAATCTCTCTTGAAAAGATGAAGATCTTCAATCTAAGCTCTTGAATCTTCAATCTTGATCTTCGATTTGGATGAAAGGAAGCACTAGATTAGAGTGGAGAAAAGAAGTGAAGAAGTGTAGAAGTCGAGCTCTCAAAATGGCAGCACTTCGTCGCTTCGAAATCCGGATCCCAAAAAGTGAGAAAAACCCATCCTATTTATAGCTGAAAAACCACTAGGTCGCTCGGAGTTAGGTCGTCCACGACCTACGACCTAAAACCCACCGACCTAAAGACTAACCAACCTACGACTTAACAAAACGCGCATCCAAGCACTCAGCGACCTACGACCTAACTAACCTGCGACCTACCACAGACCGCTTCTTCGCGACCTAACAAAGCTCTCCATCCTACGACCTAACGAGGACATCTGCGACCTAACAACTCAGGCGCTTCAACGACTTAAAGGCTTACGACTTAACACATGGCAAAACCCAGCGACCTAACAAAGCCCTACAACTTACGACCCAACGAGGTTACGACCTATAACCTCAGCGACCTAACACACCAACATAGCGCATCAACGACCTAACACTCACGCGCCTTAACAACTCAGCGACTTACCAGTGTTACGACCTAACACTTGAACTATCCTAGCGACCTACCAACCCATGCGACCTAACAACTTATGCGACCTAACTCCTTAGGTCGCCTAACGACCTAACTACGCTAACAAGCTATCCACTAGGTCGCAACATACTGGGTTGTTAACTCGCTAACCCTTAGGTCGCGAACTATTATAGGTCGCTCCCTGCTTATCCCCTAGCTTCCTTAGGTCGTTTCCCCTATAAGTCGTCTACGACTTAAATGTTATCAACTCCTAGGTCGCTCAACCAACCTAAACTGCCATACGACCTAACCACTTCATCCTTAGGTCGCACACGACCTAAGCTAACCTACAACCTAACCTTTAGGTCGCTCCACCTTCCCAGGTCGCCAACTACGACCTAACTTCCTAAGGTCACGACTTATCACCTAGGTCGTTCACGACCTAGGACTTAGAAAAATCTGCCTAAAAATCTGAAATGACTTGAAAATGCTAAAATTCCAGATTTTGACGAACTTGTCGATCCGTAAAAATACGGGTCGTTACATTCTCTCCCCCTTAGGAATTTCGCCCCCAAAATTCCAAACAAACAAAGCAATCAAAGACTATCCTGCATGCCTACCATCCATAGCAATCAGCCAACCATGCATCCAATTCTAGCCTAGCATGCAGAATTCTAAAACTTAGAACAAGTTACAATGTTGTTAGATGATACGACACCTTAGGGCAATACCTTGAAGAGTTCGGGATGAGCTGCTTTCATCCTCTCTTCCACCTCCCATGTACAGTCGTTATCATCGTCACTCCATTGTATCTTGAGCAACTTAACTACCTTCCCCTAAGCTGTTTCGTGTCGGTTTCCACAACACGAAGCGGCTTACGAGGTCTTCTATCGACTGGATCAACTTCGAAGTCTTCGCAGCTATCAGCAGAAACCACTGTATTCGAGTCGTGCACATACTTCCGTAGATATGATACATGAAAAACATTGTGCACACTCGACATCTTCTCTGGTAACTCCAATCTGTAGGCGAGCTTTCCAATTTGCTCGATGATCGGGAATGGTCCAACAAATCTCAGAGTCAATTTTCCTTTCTTCCCGAATCGAATAACATTCTTTAGTGGAGAAATCTTCACAAAAACCATATCACCTACGTCGAACTCCAAATCCTTACGACGCTTATCAGCATAACTCTTCTGACGGTCTTGGGCTGCCTTCATTTGTTGCCGAATGATCTCTATACAATCTGAAGTCTGCCGAATCATCTCTGGCCCAAGTATCAGCTTTTCTCCAGTTTCCAACCAACATGTCGGAGAGTTACACGGTCTTCCATACAATGCCTCATACGGTGCCATACCAATGCTTGACTGGTAACTGTTGTTGTACGCAAACTCCACCAAATGAAGGTGATCTTCCCATGATCCTCCGAAGTCCAAAACACATGCTCTAAGAGGATCTTCCAAAACTCGGTTGACTCTCTCGGTCTGACCATCTGTTTGAGGGTGATAAGCTGTACTCAAACACAACTCGGTTCCCAAAACTACCTGGATGAATTGTCAGCTTCGAGTGATGACTTTCCTTCAGAACTTCTCTCCTCAATTCATCTATATTGGGAACAACTAATCGTCCTTGCTTCCAAAGCCAACCCTCTCGATCGACCTCGAATCCTTTATCCTTTTCTGGATCCAATCCAGATTCCAATTCACGGATAATCTTGACAAGCTTATCGTCTCGCTTTTGGCTCTCGCCAATCCTTTCCACAAGAGAAGGTCTTATCGATAAGTTTGCCAACATCTCAGGTTCCAATTCACATCTAGGCCTGAAGTCAAATCCAGCTAAATACTCGAGACTCTTCCATTCTGAAAACATGGCTCCTAATCCTGCATGTCTTCGACTTAACGCATCTGCCACTGCGTTACCTTTTCCCGGAGTATAAGCTATACCAAAATCATATGATGCTAAAAACTCTAGCCAACGTTGCTGCCGAAGATTCAAATCCTTTTAGGAGAAAAGATACTTCAACGACTTATGATCCGTAAACAACTCGAATCGAACTCCCAACAGATAATGTCTCCACATCTTCAGAGCAAATACAATCGCCGCTAACTCCAAATCATGAGTCGGGTAATTCCTTTCATGCGGCTTCAGTTGTCGACTTGCATACGCAACAACTTTATCCCTCTGCATCAGCACTGCTCCAAGTCCAGTACCACATGCGTCGGTGTAAACCACCATCTCATCATTCCCACTCGGAATAGTCAAAACAGGAGCACTTGTCAATCTCTCTTTCAGGATTCCGAAAGCTTGCTCACACTTAGCATCCCAACTGAACACTTGGTTCTTCTTCGTCAATCCTGTTAACGGTGCAGCTATCTTGGAGAAGTCTTTGATAAACCGTCGATAATATCCTGCTAATCCAAGAAAACTTCTCACATCAGATGCATTCTTAGGTCTAACCCAATCCTGGATTGCTGCCACCTTAGCGGGATCAACCGCTATCCCATTTCCAGAAATCACATGGCCTAAGAACCTCACTTCACTCTTCCAGAAGTGACACTTCGAAAACTTAGCCTTCAGTTGATGTTTCCGCAAGATTTCCAAAACAATACGCAAGTGCGTCTTGTGCTCCTCTTCCGTTCTGGAATAAATCAGAATATCATCCACGAACACAAGTACGAACTTGTTCAACTGATCTCTGAACACTCTATTCATAAGATCCACAAAATATGCTGGCGCGTTAGTCAATCCAAACGGCATTACCAGCCACTCAAAGAAACCAGATGGTGTCCTAAAAGCAGTCTTCGGCACACTATCCTTAGCCACTCTCAACTGGTGAAATCCCGTTGCCAAATCCATCTGAGAAAACACCTTAGCCTCGTGAAGCTGATCAAACAAGTCATCTATTCTCGGCAATGGATTCTTGTTCTTCTTTGTCACCTTATTCAGCTCACGATAATCCACACACAATCTCAACGACCCATCTGCCTTGGTTGCAAACACAACTGGTGCACCCCACTCGGACACACTACGCCGAATGAATCCTTTCTGCAAAAGATCATCAACTTGCACCCTCAACTCCTGCTATTCCCTAGGCGCCATCCGCCTAAGAGGCATCACAACAGGTCTGGCTCCTTCAACTAGATCTATACGAAACTCGATCTCTCTATGCGGCGGCAACCCTTTGACTTCGTCAAAGACATCTTCGAATCCATTAGCGATTGGCACCGATGACAGTCCATCCCGTGGAACAACCAGTGAATACATGAAGCTCATGAAGACGCCTTCCTCATGCTTACATCGTATTACAACCTTTCGCCCCTCCACATTCTCGACTGTCACTTCCAACCTCTTGCAATCAACCTTTGCCACATACTTCCTAAGCCAGTCCATACCCAAAATAATTCCGAACCCCGCAAAGTTCAGAATAAAGCAATCACAAACAAAAGAGCAACCATGACTCGATACAACTAGACCACGGCATAACATACACAAACAAGACGAACCCCCAACTGGATTAGTGACAACCAATGGCCTATCAACAATATCCGGCTTCAAATCTAACCGGCCTACGAGTTCATTACAAACAAACGAATGCGACGCTCCAGTATCAAACAAAACTCTAACTGGAACACCACATAGGAAAAGAGTACCTTGAACAACCACACTCTTTCCTTTCTCTTCAGCAGTAGGAGCTTTCGAAGACGACGGAACAGCTCCCAAAGCATAAGCTTGCACAATCTGCTTGTCCCTCCTCGGTTCTGGATAATTCTTCCTGAAATGCCCCGGCTTGTCACAGTTGTGGCACTTCGCTGGCGCTTTCGGATTCTTGCAATCCCTGGAGAGATGGCCTTTCTGCTGACAGTTGTAGCAAGTCACTTCGCCTTTCGGCTTCTTCTGGCCATCCTTACCTTTCTGCTGCTGCTGCTTCCTCTTCTTGTTTCCACCCTGCTGGGGTTTAGACTCTTCCCTGGCCACAGCAACAACAGATCCTTCCTTAGGAAACAGACTCTCATGCCTAAGAGTTTTCTCCACAAGCTTCTCAAATGAATCGTCCAAATGATCCACCAACTGTCTCCCAAGATAACTATCCAAGCCAGTCACAAACTTCTCGTTCTTCTGATATGCAGATTCGATATATGACTGGGCATACTTGGACAAAGCTTCGAACTCGGAAACATACTCAAGAACAGATCTTCCACCCTACTTGAGCTCCACAAACCTCTTGAACAGAACAGACTTCTGAGCTGTAGAAATGAACTTAGCTTCAAACCTAGCTTGGAATTGCTCCCAAGTAATCTCTTCCTCCGGAGTATTGATGGTAATAGAGTTCCACCAATCAGAGGCTCTCCCTTGAAGCTGCCTTGATGCCAACTTCCTCTTAGTTGCATCCTCAATTCCCAAATCACCAAAGATCCTTCTACAAGCATCCATCCACCTCTGGACCTCAATAGTTGATTCTGTTCCCAAGAAAACCTTCCCTCCAAGAGCAGTATAGTCCTTGCACAACTTAGCAAAATCCACTGGTTTCGGAGTCTGAACCTGAACTCCAACATCAACTGCCGCCCCCGGAACTGGTATCCTTCTCATGATCGAAGTCATCATAGCTTCGAACATAGCTGCATAATCAGCAGTCCCCTCAGTAGCACGGCCTTCCCTAGCAGCTGGTCTCCCTCTTCAACTCATTCTCAATATTTATAAAAAGGAATGATCAGAACATCTAGAGAAACAACTGCATAAAGGACTAACTTACTGCTAAACTACTATATTATATATAGTAATCATCCATCAAAATACAATTACGTCTCTCATACGTAGTTACGTCAGCGAGCGTTGGGTAAAATCGATTAACCAATGCTTTGATACCAAATGTGACGACCGCCCATGACCCCTGCACCGAATCTAGTGATAGTGCGCTGTAAAGTGTGCCAGGCGACCATGGATGATTGTCAGGGTAGATTAAAACAACAGAATCTATCGTATTACTCACAGCGCATGGACAAAATACAATAGAACATATATATAGTGAAGCTTTACAGAATAAAATGCCATCATATAAAACTTCATAATAGTTGAATACAAGCATCCAAATAGCCAATACAACAAGCCTCACTACATAACACTCAGAGAATACAAAACAGCGGAACATCCAGTACATATAATAAGAAGATAATATGCAACCCTCCAGCTCGTCTTCGATATCAGCATCGTGAGAAGAGAACAGCACCTGTCACCTGCTACCTAGTCTGCCCGTCCCAAAAATGGACGAACAGCCCAAGGCAATAAGAATTAAAACATAAAGCCTTGAGTCAGACAACAGTCTTAGTGAGCAGTAAATTAACTAACAACATACCAAAAGAGCATAAAGGAAAAGGAATAGGAATACAACCCTCCCACTCCACCTCTTTCTACAGTGATAGCCCCCAGACACACACTAAGCAGAAGCAACATAGCAGAGCATACCATTTAAAGTAAAGTAATAATCATTCGAGTCAAGGGCGATGTTTTCCAAGTACCAAGGCCTAAATCAGATAAGCACCCAGAAAATACCGCTCTTGAGTCCGAACGACGATACAACCAAACATCCATGACTCTGGCTATCACTGTTATCACTGCTTCGATATCACCGTTAATTAAATGACCGGCACATTCTTTCAGCCGTCCGTCAAGGGCTAATGGAAACCCCGGTTCTAGACATGACTCCCGCACGTCGTCGCAGCCCGTGCCTAGGACTATCGAATCTGCCCAGAGTACTCGACCATCAACAGTTGGCCGTTGGGACTATCGAATCTGCCCAAATGTACTCTTGCTTAGAGCATGCTAGAACCTTCAACAACGATGCTATCCAAGCCTCCTAGTCATCCTCCTCGACGACTATTCTCATATCCATTCATTATCCTCAACTCGAATCATATCACCGAGTTATCAACATGCTTGGAATGATCCCGTCTGGATTAGACCAAGTCTTCATCACATGATTGCCTCGCTTCATCACATCCTCACAAAGCCTCATCTCAACATCACATCATCAAATCTACGCATAAGAGCTTCATCATCCTGCTACATATGCCACAAGCAGCTTACCCAATTCAAGAGCCTTTCTCCTAGCTTTTGAATCATCTTCGGCCACCTTGTCTAAAACCAATCAACAATCATCTAATTCACAGCAATCAATCATGTCAAACATCAATCCAAGTAACCAAGCATTCAAATATAAGCAAAATGAACAATTATAACAATAATGGCAATTTCGTAATTAAGGAGTTGAAAGTCTAACAAGCATGAAAACATGAGAATTATCTCTACAACTTGATGAATGAACTTGCATAGGTTAATCATATACAAAAATGTTGTCGAATCATCATGAACAATGGATCTACATGGATCTACACTTAGGTTTACAAAAATGCATAGAAATCACTATTTTAACACCAAATCAAGCCAACAATCCGATCTACTCCTTTGGATCCGTGTGAGAGATAATCACCACTCACCAAATCACCTAAACAACCCCAAATCAACACGCTTCAGATCTGGACAGCGAAGGATCAATCTTGATCTATCACGAATCCGCTTCAAACGAAGAAATCTCTCTTGAAAAGATGAAGATCTTCAATCTAAGCTCTTGAATCTTCAATCTTGATCTTCGATTTGGATGAAAGGAAGCACTAGATTAGAGTGGAGAAAAGAAGTGAAGAAGTGTAGAAGTCGAGCTCTCAAAATGGTAGCACTTCGTCGCTTCGAAATCCGGATCCCAAAAAGTGAGAAAAACCCATCCTATTTATAGCTGAAAAACCACTAGGTCGCTCGGAGTTAGGTCGTCCACGACCTACGACCTAAAACCCACCGACCTAAAGACTAACCAACCTACGACTTAACAAAACGCGCATCCAAGCACTCAGCGACCTACGACCTAACTAACCTGCGACCTACCACAGACCGCTTCTTCGCGACCTAACAAAGCTCTCCATCCTACGACCTAACGAGGACATCTGCGACCTAACAACTCAGGCGCTTCAACGACTTAAAGGCTTACGACTTAACACATGGCAAAACCCAGCGACCTAACAAAGCCCTACAACTTACGACCCAACGAGGTTACGACCTATAACCTCAGCGACCTAACACACCAACATAGCGCATCAGCGACCTAACACTCACGCGCCTTAACAACTCAGCGACTTACCAGTGTTACGACCTAACACTTAGACCCACGCGACCTAACACTTGAACTATCCTAGCGACCTACCAACCCATGCGACCTAACAACTTATGCGACCTAACTCCTTAGGTCGCCTAACGACCTAACTATGCTAACAAGCTATCCACTAGGTCGCAACATACTGGGTTGTTAACTCGCTAACCCTTAGGTCGCGAACTATTATAGGTCGCTCCCTGCTTATCCCCTAGCTTCCTTAGGTCGTTGCCCCTATAAGTCGTCTACGACTTAAATGTTATCAACTCCTAGGTCGCTCAACCAACCTAAACTGCCATACGACCTAACCACTTCATCCTTAGGTCGCACACGACCTAAGCTAACCTACAACCTAACCTTTAGGTCGCTCCACCTTCCCAGGTCGCCAACTACGACCTAACTTCCTAAGGTCATGACTTATCACCTAGGTCGTTCACGACCTAGGACTTAGAAAAATCTGCCTAAAAATCTGAAATGACTTGAAAATGCTAAAATTACAGATTTTGACGAACTTGTCGATCCGTAAAAATACGGGTCGTTACAATATACATCTCAAAATACAACTCCAAAAAGACTATAATTATAAAAGATGATAGGAAGATATCCATGCGGAAGCTTCAAGGCAAAGCTAAGTCCAAAAGTAAATGTGTCTGACCCGAATATAAAATACATGGGTCAGTCTAGCCAAAACATCAGTTTAATAAAGATAGACGACAATATGAAGCATAAGTAAAGGGTAGAGTATCCTCTCGATCAATAAGATACCATACCAAGAACATGATACTAATTAACATAAGGAAAAGATGATTGTTCTTCTCCAATGAGAAGAAATAATAAGGACATGATCATAACTCAAGTGGTCTAATATCACTTAAGTATATCTAATCTCAAAAGAAGAAAACTCGATGATAATACTCTACTAGGAATTAAACATGCCTCTATCATCGGCGAAATCTCAGTAATAACTATAATAGTTTTGATGAACCATATCTCCTGAATAGGAGAAATCATCAATACAAATTCTTGCCAAAGTGGCAAACATAAAACGTTCTCAAAATAGGATAATCCCAAAACTCAAATATGCCTCATCTCATTGGCATAAACAAAATCTCAGAATGCCATGGAATGACAATATAAATCTCAAATATAGAAGAATATCCAAACTCAATTATACCTCATCTCATGGGTATAAATATATATAAAACTCAAACTTAACTCGCCAAAATGGTAAAACCCAGAATATCCTATAAAATCACAAAATCATCAAAACTCATAACTTAAGGAACTCGGTAAGAGTTCAAAATGTCATAAATGAAATCACCATATATATAACATCTCATATAGCTCTAGGCTATCAATGTAATAAAACATCTTAAAATGGTGAAATCATAATAAAACAAAAATTCAGAAAACTCAGAAAACCCGGATTGACCAAATCCCCGATTGCATGCCGAAGCAATGCTGCACGTGCCACCTTGTAACGCCCCACCCCGAGACCCACATTAACAAAGAGAATTATTGGGTAATTCTGTCTATTAATGCGAAGAATATGGCTGGTTAGGAGCGACCATCTATAATCTTATCTTAAACATTTATTGAATACGTCGATAAATGCTCTTATATTTTTTCTCCTATCTCTCATGGATCGACATATCCAATAAATGCTTAATACAAAACTATAGGTGGCTAATGGATTTATTGGAACAAAATACAATAACAGAATGCATATCACATCACAGAACGGTTAACATCATATATATAAATACATATACACTGATACATCATAGTACAATATAAAATGATACACAAAATTGGTTCAGAGACCACACTATAAACATCCAGTCAAAATACATATCAGAGTCAAGTGGAAAGAAATATAAATAACACAAAAGTGCTAGGCTGATATCCAAGCGGATGCATCAAGCTAAGTCCCATAACTGAAAGCTAACCTGAAACAACTCGGTCTGACCCAAGTATAAAATACACATGTCAGTCTAGCTAAAACAATTAGTTAATAAGAATAAACGATAATATAAAGCATATGATACAAGGTGATAATTCTTCTCGAATGAGAAGAAGCAATAGAAAAGCATGTCCATATCTTAAGTGAATAAATATCACTTAAGCATAAAGTACCTCTAAAGAAGTAACTCAAAATAAATCATCAAGTATAATAGTCGCCTCATATCATCGACGATAGCCAAAATTAGCTATAAGGGTTTCTCTAACCTTATTTATTAAATAGTAGGAAACTCAAATGATAAATCTCAAAATGGAGAAACCTCAAACACAAAATACGCCAAAATGGCAAACTCAAATATCTCCAAAAGGAGAATATAATCTCAATCTCAGAAATAGGACCTAACAGCCCAAACAAAAAGCCCAACAGCCCAAAAATAGTCCGACACCTGTAAAAAGAGAAAGGACCCAACATCCCATTTGTAGCTACAAAAACCCAGATTGGACCCAACAGCCCAATAAAAAGCCCAACAGCTATAAAATATGAAAGGACCCAACAACCCAATCTATGGCCCAACAGCCTGCCAAGTACGGTGTACTAGAGACCCCCGGCCTCTTTTAAGACCCAACAGCCCTTAAATAGCTCCTTAGCTATATATATATATAAGTATGTGTACACGTAGAACCCAACAACTCAAATACTGGCATTCCCTCGTGAATGTCATAAACTCTCAGCTAGGAACCCAAAAAGCGGTAACGTGCGTCCCATACCACACGTTCTCACTAAACGGTTTACTAACCATTAGTCAAATGCCACATTGGAAAACTCATGACTTGTCTCCTCTCATCGACAAGTATAACTAAACCTCATGATGGTTCCTTATGAACCATAAAATCTCGAAATAAGAAATCACATACTCAAAACTTGCCTCATATCATCGGCAAGTATAAAAACATAGTGATGGCTCTCATCGACCATAACTCCTAGAATAGGAGATCTCAAACCATAAAACTTACCAAATATTGACCATCCCAGATAATTCCTATAAATAGGAATTATAAAACTTATTATACGCCATAAAATGGCAAAAAAAACTCAGAATCAATAACCTCTAATAGCTTCGATCGTACAAGTCTGGAATTAACCGAAACAGTGAAAGCACGTGTCCCATACCACCTGTTTTACTTGATTGTTTAATTCTCTTTCTCATACGTTCGAATAGTGCTAAAATGTGTATTTAATATTTAAAATAATTTACTAGAGTAAACTAGCTTTTAAAACTATTTTCTGACAACGCTTATTGAAACCCATATTTGAAATTCTTTTATTATAGGAAATAAATAGATTTTATATTTGAAAATACTTTAAAATATTATATAATAATTATTTTGAAACGTCCATTTATTTCAAAAATTATTTCAAAAAGGTTTGGAGAAAACTGTGCTCGAAAACAAGGAAAAACAAGGAATATAACTCAAACCCGATAACTTGAATTCAATTCGAATTCAACTCAAAATCAATTCAAATTCAATTTAAATTTGAATTTCAAATTCTCAAAATTTAGCTAGCCTATTGATAGGCATCATAGCATTACAAAACATCTCAAAACATCTTGAAAATGAGAAGCAAAAGCTAGAAAAACAAGCAGGAACGAAACCGGGAAAAAAAGAAGCACACACAAATAACTCAGGAAATGAAGGCTCCCCAGGTCGACTGCTAGGTCGACCTCACTTGTCCCTAGGTCGACCGTATGGTCGACCTAAGGATAGGCCTGGTCGACCTAGGGGTCGACCTATGTAGCCTTCTCACGCGAAATTCGTTCCAATAATTTTTCCTACGACGCACTGATTTTCTGGCGAAGTTTTAACATAGCAAATGGATGAGTTTTGCAACCAAATTTTGCAAGCATGAAGTATAACACATAAACTACAAATAGAAAAAAATCCGGCAGCGTTTCGTTGCCGGAATTGAAAGATACAGCAGTTCAAAGTAGCAATCGGAGATATATTTTCACAGAGAGAAATAATCAATAGAAACTACGATATTTCACAAATTTTGGCTTTTTGAGCACTACAGCAGCTAAATAATGTGAGCTATTAACTCACCTTGCTATTAGAGATGATCAAACCTTGATAACTTGAAGGATGATTGAAGCTTGGCTCAAATTTGAGCTTCAAAAACCTGTAAACCTATGAAACAGGGACATGCAAGAAGAAACAAG
Source organism: Allium fistulosum (assembly GCA_030737815.1). Classification (NCBI taxonomy): domain Eukaryota; kingdom Viridiplantae; phylum Streptophyta; class Magnoliopsida; order Asparagales; family Amaryllidaceae; genus Allium; species Allium fistulosum. Next base: position 677,488,814 of record CM060903.1, read on the forward strand.
TACTGTTAATAGAGAAACATCTTCAAAACTTGATTTTTGTGGATAAATGGTTTTAGATTTTGATTACCTGTTGATTTAGCTCCAAATTGATTTTAAAAACACAAAGATTGGAGTTTGATTTGAGAAATTAGCTTAAGGTTTTGAAGAGGGAATGGGTTTCTATCTTTCTGAAGCCTTCTGGAATATACAGCAAGAAGAAAGTGAATGTACGTACTTTATTTTTTTCTCTTTTCTGGTTTACTAACAAGTTGAGCTAAACACTAATGGGTTTGGACCCAAATAGAATGATTAGCCTATGTTTATTTATTTTAACACTTAATACACAAATGCATAATGTACACTTATGAAACGAATTCAAACAACAAATATTTTCAAGTTTTTCACTCAAATAAAACGTGTTAATTTATATACGTGCCAAAAAATATTTTTCCATCAAATAAAAAGATTAATTTTTATTTTTAAAACACTTTTATTATTGTTAAACCCTTAATTTCCAAAAATACACTATTTACACAAATAAAATGCAAAAGTTCACATTTTTAACTTCTAAAATTCAACAAAAATTGTTTTCTTACTTGGAAAAATATAACAAACCACTTTAAACTCCAATTCATAATCAAAACATATTTTTAAACCCAATTTCACCTTTTTATTTAATATAACACACTTTTGAAAATTAATTACTTCTATTAAAAATTATTAAAAGAAGCAAATGGCAATAATTAATAAAATTATTGCACTATCACCAAATAAAAATCATCTTCCAATTATTATTAACTCAAACCATTATAATAAAGTTCCCAAAACTTTATTTTCTCATTTATTCCCAAAACTTATTGTTTATTCCAAATAACAATATGAATATCCAATTTATTATTAATTCTCAATATTAAATTATAACTACCGTTATAATTTAATATTTATAGGTAATCACTAAAACCAGGGTTGTTACACACCTCTTGTCCAGTACTGTGTATCATAGGTACCTCTCTCTTGGTGACCGAAGTCACATAAACGTCGTCATGACCGTAGTCATAATGCATCATGACGACCGAAGTCGTAGAACATCGTGACGACCGAAGTCGTAGAACATCATGATGACCCGAAGGTCTACAGTACTGACATACATCGTGAATGTGTCACAAACTCACAGATAGGAACCCAAAAAGTCGTAACGTGCGTCCCATACCACACGTTCTCACTAAACGGTTTACTAACCGCTAGTCAATGCCACATTAGAAAACATCATAAAACCATAAATCTTAGAAAATCATACCTTACCTCATCTCATCGGCAAGTATAAAAAGACATCGTAACTTGTCTCATCTCATTGACAAGTAAAAACATCATGATGGTTTCTCAAAAACCATAAATCTCAAAATAGGAAATCACAAACTCAAGACTTGCCTCATATCATCGGTAAGTATAAAAACATCGTGATGGTTCTCATCGACCATAACTCCAAAAATAGGAGATCTCAAACCACAAATCTCGCCAAATATTGGCCATCCCAGATAATTCCTTAATATAGGAATTATAAATCTCGAAATACGCCATAAAATGGCAAATCTCAAATATCAACTCAAATCAATAGCCTCGAATAGCTTCGATCGTACAAGTCCGAAATTAACCGAAAAAGTAAACGCACGTGTCCCATACCACATGTTTTACTAAATCATTTAATTCTCTTCCTCATATGTCCGAAGAGTGTAAAATAGTGCATATTATTTATAAAATAATTTACTTGAGAAAACGGGATTTTTAAACAATTTTTCGAAATCACTTTGAAAGCAATTTATTGAAAATTCTACTTATAATAGGGAATAAATATATTTTAATAATTTAAAAATATTATATAGTAATAATTTCAAAAGTCAATTTATAAAAAAATTATCTCAAAATTTGTTTGGAAGAAACAGTGCTCGAAATCGAAGAAAAACATAGAAAATACTCCAAAACCGATATTCGAATTCAATTCAAATTTAAATTTCAAATTCGACCAAATCTTGGCTAGTCAATTAATAGACATCATAGCCCTTAATCACATTCAAAAACATCTCAAAAGTGCTCAAGAATAGTGTTAAAAGCATAGCACAAAGTAGGAAAAAGCGGCAGAAACAAAGAGAAAAAGGGGCCAAAGCAACATGTACACAGGACGACAGGGGGGTCAACCCTTTGCCTGGGCCTGTCGACCCCCTGGTTGACCATGAGGGGGGCCTGGTCGACAGGCCTATCGACTAGAAAGGTGGCTAGGTCGACAGTGATGTGGACCTAGGCTACGTGAATTTTCCTGTGTGCAAATCTTGTTCGTACTAATTCTCTAGCAGCATTTTGACATATCAAACAGAGGAGTTTGCAATGAAATTTGACATGCACTAGGAACAAAAACTAAACTATAATCCAGAAAAGATCCGGCAGCAATTCGTCGCAAAATCAAAGAGATACAACCACTCAAAGAAGCAATAAGAAACGAGAGACACATAGAACAAAGAACAAAAAATATTTCATATATAGTGAGAAATTTTCAAACGATTTTTCTCAGCAAACTTCATTTTCAGCTAGCAGTTGTGAGTATTGTACTCACCTTGGCAAATTAGCAAGAATACAAGAGTAAGCTAAGATCTTTTGTGAAGAGAGGAGCTTCAAGGACCTGTAAAAGCTAGAAAAGAAGCATGTAGGGCAAACAAAAAGGAGTTACAGACAATTCATATCAAATTCAAGGATTTGATGAAATAATTTTTAGTATTGGTTTGGATTACCTTTTATAATCTCTATTTTGAAGATTTTCTCTTTGAATTTGCAGCAATTTTTGAGAGAAATTAGTTTAATTTAGCAAAAGGAGGCCATGGTTCAAATTTTCTTTTTATTGTATTAGCTTTGAGAAGAAGATGAAGGAAAAAAAACTACGTACTGTTAATTTTCTTCTTACCAGAAGTTTCTAGTGATGGGTTTTGGATCATATTCATTTCCTACCAAGCCCAATAGTAAATACTTAGACAAATTTCTAAGTACAAATGCTCATTTTTACCCATTTTAACAATATATGCCCAAAATTTCTCATTTTAAACCAAATAAAATGTATACTACCAATTGTATGAAAATAAAATTGTCATTTTAACAAGATAAAATTTATTTTAACTTTAAAAAGTTATTTTTATGAATAAAGCCCTATTTTTATCAATATTACACAATTTACGCCTTTTTATTACAAAACCCCATTTTAACATAACAACTAATACAAAAATTATTTTCTTGTCAAATAAATTACAATAAATCATTCTAACTTTATTTCAACATCAAAATATCATTTTAAGCAATATTTCATCTTTTATGTAATAAAATACATAATTACTCTTAATTTCTTCTTTTAAAATCAATAAAAGATTAATATAGGCAATAACTTCCAATATTGTTGCGTTTACCCAAATAAAATCTAATAAATGATCATTTTCATTCAAACTTAACAAAATAAAGTTTTTTTTTTAACTTTATTTTATCAATTTATATTTATTCCAACAATTAAATGTTGAAATAAATCATTAAATTTATTTATCAGCTCAAAATTAACAAAAATATTAATATTTTCAATTTATTAACTAAATACACATCCAATCAATTTTTTTTAAACCCAATATTATTCTCAAACCATTGTTTATTTAAAATAAACAATATTAACAAAATTTTATCTTCTCCCATTTTATTTTAATTCACAATATTAAATTATAACCTCCGTTATAATTTAATATTACAGATAATCACCAAAACCAGGGTTGTTACAGACTCTCCCTCCTAAAAAAATTGCGTCCTCACAATTTCTAGAGAAGAGTTTGTATTCAACACAATTATTTCATCAAGCAAAAGAAAGATAGACAAGCTCGAGACTAAAGTTTCTCACGCTCAACTCAAGATGATAGAAAGCCAAGATAAAATTGCTCGGTAAATTTAATGATTTCCCAAGTATAAATACTGGGATTTGCGGACAATTGAATTTCTTTGAGCAATACATCATGATTTCGTAAGTATTTCACTTTCAAAACAAAAACACAACGAGTGCTACACAAAATCCATCTAAGGAGATTGATTTCACAAGAGTTTCTTAAATAGAGTTGGGATTTAGCATCGCTTCATCCGAACTCCAAACGACAAGGCGATGACTTTCCGTGTGTCATTACGGAAATAACCATGCCAATAATGGTTTGACAATAAGAGAGGTAAGAGAATTCGATGATAGGTGGTTTCTTCAAAGGCCACCAGACTTACTTGACCGCGTAATGCATGTCATTAGACAATGGTACAAAGACAAAACAAACTCGAGTAATGGATTTCTATACTCTTATTCAACAAAGCAATTTTTTTTAAGGTTTCCAAAAACCCAATTTCTTTATACTCTAATTCTTAAACTTCAATGTTTTGAAAATTTTCAAAACTTCTTTCAAAAATCCAATTTAATCTCTAAACTCTTAATTAAAGTGAACAAAATGCTTTACACATATATTCTACCACAATATATATCAGTTTGAAACATATAATGTTATACAAAACATCAACCAATTTATACTCACAAAATGGGTAGAATGCACATAATTATTAAGAAAACAAGTTATTTCAATCACAAACCTGCTGTAAAGATCCTCAAATTTGACCCATAAAATCACAAAATCTGAAAATACTTATAGAGTAAAAGTTGTTCTACTAAGTCTATGCTTTCCAGCAATATAAAGATCATCAAAATCGGATTTACGGTTTGAAAGTTATGTTGAATTTACTTTCAGCGTAAATCTTAGAGAATTTTGTAATAGGGCAGAAATGCCTATCCACTTTCAAACCTATTTTTAACTAAATAAAAAGCAAAATCTTCCAAAGTAGTAAAGAGAAAATTTATAGCTTATTGAAAGTTCTTTCATGTACAAAAAGATTGAACTCATTTGGAGTTATAAATCTCAATTTATCGCTATTTTAGTACAGCACTTTTCCAAACAAAATTTCAGCTTTTAAATCAATTTAAAATTTGAAATTTTCCCAAACCATTTTAATCTCAAACTACATTTTCAAACAAGCTTTTTGATAAATCATTTATTAAATGATTTTATTTTTCCTTGAAAAGCTAAGACATACAAAATTATGATAAACTTAATGTAATCATCATAAAACCATTTCATTAAGTGGAAATCTTTTCATTACTTTCCAAAATCTAACGTCAAAACAATTAACTTGAAAACTCATTTTGGAAGAGATAACTAACCTCTTCCATTATCAAGAGATGATTATTGATTATCCCTCAAAATAAATTTTTGGGATATATATATATATATATAAAGTTTATTTTTTTTTACAATTTAAAATGATTATACTACATGAATTGTTCATATATCAAAACAATTCAATCTCAAATTTCCACTTTGTCACACAAATTAAATTTGCATTTAATTATCAATGTAAAACTAATTAAAGTTGACAATTTATTCAAATATGTTTTCAAAAGAGTTGTACAAATTTACTCCAACAAACTTTTTAACACAGCCAAAAATTTGGAACAAAATTTGCTCACAAACTAATGATTAAAGTTTTAAAATAAGCATATTCAATTTTGAAAATTTTTCAAATACTGCAAGGATATTTCCTCGCCATTGTTTTATAGTTAATGAACTCATCGATTGGCTGCAGAGTTGACCTAGTGATCAAAACTGCCTCGCCACTCCTCTAACACTCTCTATGGTTCAATGGTTCCATTAAACATTTAAAATAAAAATTAATACTCCACCATATTAATTATTTCCAAACTTTACTTATTAAAACTCAATTTACCATGTCTGTCTGTCTCATCATAGTGTTTAGGAAATTCCTATCGATAATGTTGATCAGGCGCATCGACCAGAATTCTTAAAGCACTTGATGGACAACCCAACACAAAAATCATTTTCCATAAAAAGAAATGCCTCACATATGCTTTACAAAATATTCTTTGCTTATCACAATAAACAAAATCCAGTTTCACTTTTTTTTGAAAGACTTGAGAATTCAATAGTTGCTTACACTCAAAATCAAAGAACTCAAGAAGAACTCATCGAGATATTCCCAGAATACTCGATTCACAAGATTAACGAATAAGCTGGAGTGTTCCCCAAATCAAACGGTATAATAGGCCACTCACAAGAACCATACGAGTGCGGAATACGGTAAGAGGAACGCTATCCTCCGCAACTCGTAGTTGATGAAAATCGGTGTAAGGTCAAGCTGAGGAATGACCCTAGCACCACTCAATGGATTAAAAAGAGATCAAAGAGATATAAAAGTAAGGGTAAGATATCTTCTCGAATGAGGAGAAGTAACACTTACGACACATCATTACTTCGATTGAAGTAATATCACAAAATATTCCAACAAATGAATATCCGAAGAGGATATCTCGAAAGGGGTAAGAATGCAGTTAAATTCCATTAATCACCTCATTTCCTTAGTGGACATTCTCGTGGGAGGATAACCGAAAGGCAAAGAATTGGAAAGAAGGTCAATACAATACTCGATTGCCCGATAGGGTGACAAACCCGACAGACTCACAGAAATCGACAAAGTCACAACAACTGAAATTCGAGATACATCATCATCATCTCAAAACTAAAGGGTGAATACAGATACTTCGGAATCATCATTAACATTCCGAAGAATAAGAGACAACAAATCAGCCGAATTAGGGTACCTAAATATAGGATCCTTCAAATCACAGAATGCGACTTGATAATATGCAAGTCACTCCATCCAAATCATTCCAAACTCTAGATAGAAAATAGCGTGCTAATTCGCATGAAAAGATAAACTACAAGGAACAACCCCAAAATTCTCATACACCATACTAAGTATTGCGGATACCCTCAATAGGATTCGAAATCCTCAAAGAAGTCACAAGATAAGAACATCTAAAAGCATCAACCAATTCCTCCGATACGGATGAGTGTCAAGCACCCGTATCGAAGAGGACTCGAATAGAATAATCAAAATGGATTACTCCTAGGATAAGATATCATTAATTTAGTAATGGAATACTATGGAATAAAATATATTCCTAGACATATTCCAACTTACATCTACTCCAAAAGACACGAAAAGGATAAGGACACAATGATTAGGGAATTTGTAACACTTGTACAATACTTGGATGTACCATAATATATGTTTCTGTTCTGTGTTTATCATATTTTGTTCTGAACTCAGCTCTGATACCAAGCTGTGACGCCCCACCTCGAGACCCACATTAACAAAGAGTATCACCGGGTAATACTGTCTGCTAATGCGGAGAATAGGGCTGGTTAGGAGCAATCATCTATAGCTTTGTCTTAAACATCTACTGAATACGTCGATTAGTGCTCTATATTTTTTTATCTCAAGTGGATCGACATATTTAATAAATGCCTAATACAAAACTATAGGTGGCTAACGGATCTATCAGAACAAAATACAACAACTAAATGCACATCACATCACAGAACATCAAACAGATATATATATATACATACATACATACATACATACATACATATACACTAATACATCCCAATATAATACAAATGATACATCATAAGTGGTATGACGACCACACTATATACAATGAGTCAAATAAATATACATCTCAAAATACAACTCCAAAAAGACTATAATTATAAAAGATGATAGGAAGATATCCATGCGGAAGCTTCAAGGAAAAGCTAAGTCCAAAAGTAAATGTCTAACCTGAAATAAACTCGGTCTGACCCGAGTATAAAATAGACGGGTCAGTCTAGCCAAAACATCAGTTTAATAAAGATAGACGACAATATGAAGCATAAGTAAAGGGTAGAGTATCCTCTTGATCAATAAGACACCATACCAAGAGCATGATACTAATTAACATAAGGAAAGGATGATTGCTCTTCTCGAATGAGAAGAAATAATAAGGACATGCTCATAACTCAAGTGATCTAATATCACTTAAGTATATCTAATCTCAAAAGAATAAAACTCGATGATAATACTCTACTAGGAATTAAACATGCCTCTATCATCGGCGAAATCTCAGTAATAACTATAATAGTTTCGATGAACCATATCTCCTAAATAAGAGAAATCATCAATACAAACTCTTGCCAAAATGGCAAACACAAAACGTTCTCAAAATAGGATAATCCCAAAACTCAAATATGCCTCATCTCATTGGCATAAAAAAAATCTCAGAATGCCATGGAATGACAATATAAATCTCAAATATAGAAGAATCTCCAAACTCAATTATACCTCATCTCATCGGTATAAATATATATATAACTCAAACTTAACTCGCCAAAATGGCAAAACCCAGAATATTCTATAAAATATGAAATCATCAAAACTCATAACTCAAGGAACTCAATAAGAGTTCAAAACGTCATAAATGTAAACACCATATATATAACATCTCATATAGCTCCAGGCTATCCATGTAATAAAACATCTTAAAATGGTGATATCATAATAAAACAGAAAACTCAGAAAACCGGATTGGCCAGATCCCCGATTGCATGTCGAAGCAATGCTGCACGTGCCACCTCTTATCCATTACTATATAATAGGTACCTCTCTCTTGGTGACCAAAGTCACATAAACATCATGACGACCGTAGTCCTAATACATCGTGACGACCGAAGTCGTAGAACATTGTGATGACCCGAAGGTCTACAGTACTGGCATACATCGTGAATGTGTCACAAACTCAAAGATAGGAACCCGAAAACTGGTAACGTACGTCCCATACCACATGTTCTCACTAAACGGTTTACTAACCGCTAGTCAATGCTACACTAGAAAACATCATAAAACCATAAATCTCAGAAAATCATACCTTGCTTCATCTCATCGGCAAGTATCAAAAGACATCGTAACTTGTATCATCTCATCGACAAGTAAAAACATCGTGATTGTTTCTCATAAACCATAAATCTCAAAATAGGAAACCACAAACTCAAGACTTGCCTCATATCATCGACAAGTATAAAAACATCGTGATGGTTCTCATCGACCACAACTCCAAAAATAGGAGATCTCAAACCACAAATCTCCCGAAATATTGGCCATCTCAGATAATTCCTAAATATAGGAATTATAAATCTTGAAATATGCCATAAAATGGCAAATCTCAAATATCAACTCAAATCAATAGCCTCGAATAGCTTCGATCGTACAAGTTCGGAATTAACCGAAAAAGTAAACGCACTTGTCCCATACCACGTGTTTTACTAAATCGTTTAATTCTCTTCCTCATACGTCCGAAGAGTGTAAAATAGTGTATATTATTTATAAAATAATTTACTTGAGAAAATGGGATTTTAAAAAAAATCCAAATCACTTTGAAAGCAATTTATTGAAAATTCTCATTATAATAGGAAATAAATATATTTTAATAATTTAAAAATAATTTAAAATATTATATAATAATAATTTCAAAAGTCAATTTATAAAAAAATTATCTCAAAATTTGTTTGGAAGAAACAGTGCTCGAAATCGAAGAAAAACATAGAAAATACTCCAAAACCGATATTCGAATTCAATTCAAATTTAATTCAAATTTAAATTTCAAATTCCACCAAATCTTGGCTAGTCAATTAATAGACATCATAGCCCTTGTGAGGAATGTGGAGTATGGATCTTAAGGCTAGGAATAACACTAGAGGGCGGGTGAATACAAATGTATGCAATATTCAGACACAGATATAATCACAGAAACAAACAAAGATGCAGAAATAAAGTAAATGCAGTAAAGGAAAGAACACACCGGATTTTATACTGGTTCGGGGTTACCCTACATCCAGTCCCTCACAACTAAGTACGAGTTTCCTTTCAAAAGCAATTCAACAATTACAACCCTCGGTTTCAAGGCTACGAGGTACACCCTCCAGAATCACAATCCTCTGGGTAGAGATACTTGATTTCCGGGGCAACAAGTTCACCCAATTGATTTCCATGGCTACAATCACACCTTTTCTTCCTCGATTGATTTCCAAGGCTACAATCACACCTTTTCTCGCTAGGTAGATTACAAAGAAGCCTATAACTCTGAATAGCACTTGGATCTTGTTGAGATAGTGATAGAGAATCAAACCAAAGATGATCTAGTTAGATTCAATGTTGATTTCGGCAGAGTGATGATAGGATTTTGAATAAGAAAATCTGGAAGAAGAAGAGAAGTGAAAAACCAGAAAATCAGATATAAAATTCGTTGAAACTAACCCCTATTTATAGAAGAAAAACAGTCATGTCCATTCATGAAAGGTTATGGCGAATAGACACTTCTTTTGAAATTCAAATTTTTGGTCCTAACTGACACTATGTCGACATTGGGTACTAGGGCATGTCGACATCCCAAAGGAAAATTTGATGTTTTGATTTTCTTTGAAAATAACCTTTATCTTATATTAAAACTATTTTAAACTTTATAAATATACTTGACTATAGATAAAATACATAGATAAATATAGAGAACAATATATATATAATTTTACTATAATTTTATATTTAAATCTAAGTATAAATATATTATAATTAAAAGATAGTTTAAAACAAACGAAGTTTAAAAACAAGAATATTTAAGGCTAAAACATCTTTTTGAAAATCATTTGAAAAGATAATTTTTAAGGCTAAAACATTTTGAAAAGCAATTTTGAAAATCATTCCGAAGTTGTTTTGAAAAACATTTTGAAGTAGTTTTGCAAGCTTCTTCCTGCAGAATATCTCATCATGTCAGGACTCGAGAACTTGTACAAAACCAGGATGTTCGTGGGTTTGTAAGCCACTTGTCGTAGGTTTGCAAGCCACTAAAAAGGTAGAAATGGGTTCCATCCCAAAAGTAAAATGGAGTGAAGATTTCAGTGCTATTGTGAAGTTTTAACATAATTCTAGACTCAATACTTATCTTGAAATCTTGAACTCTTGATAATCTTGATATTCTTGATACTCATGAGTCTTCAATCTTGATATCTTGAATCTCTATACTGTACAGTCTTCATTCTTGGTACCTGCATGGTTAAATCCTGCATATACATATATATCTAAAGTATAATGTTAGTATTTATATTTTATAATCTTATTCTAAGGTTGTTGTCATCAAAACCATCAACTCATGGACTAACAATCTCCCCCTTTTTGATGATGACAAGCTTTGTTTATAAAATATTACTTCTATCCTAATAACTCCCCCTAAATCTAATAACTCCCCCTTAATCTATGCCTAACTATCCTATTTTATATTTCCCCCCCTTTGTCATCAACAAAAACAAACTAACTCCAAATTATATAACTCTTAGTCTAATATCCTATATGATGATAGTGTTATCATCAATACTTACCTGTAAACCTAAAACTTAGTCCTAAATTACAAACTCTCCTAACTAAGAATCTATATAATAATACTTTTAATAGAACATATATAAGAACACACATTAATTATTAATTATATATTTGCCTATATTTACATTTTTGTAGAGATCGTAAAAAAAACAACAAATAGAAAAGAAAGAGAAGAAACTAATGTGTGTCTTTGAACATAGGAGATCTATGAACCGAACAATTTGGATAGTGGAAATAGAAATTTCTACGTTGTTCGACAAGATTTCCATCTTTGTCAAAGCACACTTCGCCAACGCAAACGACTTTCTCATTGTCTTCCGCATGCTCTTCTTCCATTGGTTCTTCTTCTTCTTCTTCAATTTCCTCTTGTTCATGATCTCTTGAAGAGTCCTTGTCAATCAAGATTGGGTTAGCATGATTATCCATAAGAAATTTTTGCAAATTCCTAAGGATTTTGCCTTGCCTCTCTTGTTCTTTGGCCATTTGAAGTTGCATCACTTGGATTTCAGTCATTAACTGAAGGGTATCTTTCAGAGAACCCTCCATTTTTGTTACACGAGCGAGCGTTGATTGTTGAAACGGACCAGAAGTAGGCGATGGGAACGAAAAAGTTGATTTTAAGTTTGATTTGGAAGAGGAGGCCATTGATAAATTGATTTCAGAAGATAAAACAGAAAGAGAACAGAGAGAATGAAGAAAATTTCAAAATAGGAGAAATTTATAACCAATTATTTGAATTTTGGTGGGAGAAAAATTTAAAATTTAAAAACGTTATATGTCGACATGGGTCTAGGGGGTATGTCGACATGGTTCTTGAATTTTTGCCTATTTAATTTATTTTGAATTAATTTTTAATTATAGTTGTTATTTATATTTTATATTTCAGTTAATGAACAAATACCTAATTCTCTTCTTAATTTAGTAAATGTAGATTCATTTAAGGGTTTTGTTAAGATATCAGCAATTTAATTTTCAGAATTGATATAGTTGAGAGTAATTACTTCTCTACTTATATTATCTCTGAGAAAATGGTGTCTGATATCAATATGTTTAGTTCGAGCATGTTGAGTAGTATTTTTGGATAAATTTATTGCACTAGTATTATCACAATAAATTGGTGATTTTGAGATATTTAAACCAAAATCTTTTAAAGTTTGTTGCATATATATTACTTGAGAACAAGACAAAGCAGCATAAATATACTCTACTTTAGTTGTTGATAGAGAAACTGTGTTTTGCTTTTTACTAAACCAGGAAATCAGAGAATGACCTAAAAAGTGACAAGTTCCACTTGTACTTTTTCGGTCTGATTTACAACCAGCATAATCAGCATCACAGTAGGATATTAAGTAAAACGAATCATTTTTAGGATAAAATAAGCCATAATCAAAGGTGTGTTTGATATATCTTATGATACGTTTTACAGCTTTTAAGTGAGTTTCTTTAGGTTGGGATTGATACCTTGCACAGAGACAAACACTATGCATGATATCAGGTCTACTCGTAGTGATATAGAGTAGTGATCCAATCATTCCTCTATATAATTTTTGATCTACATCTTTCGAGAGATCTTATTTACTAAGGTACTCATTGGTTGCCATGGGAGTGGGTTTTCTACTCGCAGTAGTCAAATCAAATTTACTAACTAGGTCTTTAGCATATTTTTCTTGACTAATAAAGATACCATTATCTAATTGTTTTATTTGTAATCCTAAAAAGAAGTTTAATACACCCATATGACTCATCTCAAATCTTTTGTCATTATTTTAGAAAATTCTTTATTCATTTCAAAATTAGGTGATCCAAAAATGATATCATCTATGTAGACTTGTACTAGTTGAATATCATTTTTATTTCTTTTAATAAAAAGAGTATCTACTTTACCTATTTCAAAATTTAATTATAACAAGTAAGATCTTAGTCTATCATACCAGGCTCTAGGAGCTTGCTTTAGACCATATAAAGCTTTCTTAAGTTTGTAAACATGATTTGGAAATTTATCATTTTCAAAAAGTGGTGGTTGTTTAACAAATACTTCTTCTTTTACAAAACCATTTAAAAATGCACTTTTAACATCCATTTAAAATAATTTGAAATTATTATGATTTGCGAAAGCAAGTAGAATCCTAATGGCTTCTAATCTTGCTACGGGGGCAAAGGTTTCATCAAAATCTATTCCTTCTTCTTGACAATAACCTTGAGCGACTAACCGGGCTTTATTTCTAACAACCTCTCCTTGTTCATTCATTTTATTTTTATAAACCCATTTTGTTCCAATTATTGTTTTATTTTCAGGTCTAGGAACAAGTTCCCAAACATCATTTCTAGTGAATTGATTTAATTCTTCTTGCATAGCCAAAATCCATAAATCATCAGTTGATGCTTCTTCTGGATTTTTGGGTTCTATAGTTGATATAAAAGCTACATTACTCATTTGACTTAGTTGGTTTCTTGTTTTAACAACAGATTGCATATCTCCAAGTATATTTTCTACAGGGTGATCTTTTAAAAGTTTAATCCTTTTATTAGGATGATTTAATTCATTATTAGTTTCAATTGACTCTTGGTTTTGAGTGATTAAATGCTTTTCATCATTTATTTCTTCAAAATTTTTGAAATTTTCATCAAATGAAACATGCATTGTTTCTTCGATGGTATTAGTTCTTAAATTAAATACTCTGTATGCTTTACTTCTATTAGAATATCCGATAAAGATACCTTTGTCGGATTTAGGATCAAATTTATCTAAGTTATCTTTTGTATTTAAAATAAAACATTTACTTCCAAAAATTCTAAAATAAGATACCTTAGGTTTCTTTGAGTAAATAAGTTCATAAGATGTTTTATCAGTTAAAGGTCTAATTAAAATTCTATTTAAAATATAACAGGTAGCAACTACTTCTGCCCAAAAGTACTTTGGTTAATTACTATCAGAAAGCATAGTTCTCGCACACTCTTGAATCATCCTATTTTTACGTTCTACTACTCCGTTTTGTTGTGGAATTCTTGGAAATGAAAAATTGTGAATTATTCCCTTTTTATTGCAGAATTCTTCAAACTTTTCATTTTCAAATTCACCACCGTGATCACTACGGATGGTTATAATTTTTTGAGAAAATTGATTTTGAACCCTTTTGGAAAAATTCTTAAAACATTCAAAAGTATCACTTTTATGTTTCAAAAATATTGTCCATGTAAATCTAGAATAATCATCTACAATTACAAAAACATATTTACTGTGATTTATTGACTGAATTTGAGATGGACCAAATAAATCAAGATGAAGTAATTCAAGAGGTTTTGAAGTTGAAATCATATCTTTTAATTTAAAAGAACTTTTTCTAAGTTTTCCTAGTTGACATGCATCACATAGACTATCTACTTTAAAATTCATTTTAGGGAGGCCTCTTACTAGATCATGTTTTGACAGTCTAGATAAGAGTTTGAAATTCAAATGCCCAAATCTCTTATGCCAAATCCAAGGGTCACTTGCATTTGCCAAAAGACACAAGTTATCATTTGAAATTTTCTTACTAAGAACATAAATATTCTTTTTCCTAATTCCTTCAAATATTATGATTGAATTATTATCTTCAATGTGACACTTATCTTTTTCAAATTTAATTTTATATCCTTTATCGCATAGCTGACTTATACTTAGCAAATTGTGTTTTAGATTCTTAACTAGCAAAACATTAGTAATAATAGGAGTTTCAGAGTTACCGACTTTGCCGATGCCGATCACATAACCTTTTGAATTGTCTCCAAAGTTAACCAGTCCTCCGACTTTGTATATTATATCATTCAGCAAATCTGGATTCCCAGTCATGTGTCTAGAACATCCACTATCGAGTATCCATTTGTTCTTTTTGATCTGCACAGTTTGTTTGTTCTGGATTGATTCCTCAATTCCCATAAAGCATGATTCCTGCACATCAAACAATCTTAGTAGACAACTTGTATTTGAATATTGATTATATGCAGACTCAAGAAACAATGATGATCTGAATGCATTAACAAATTTCCTAATCATAGCCATTAAAAAAAACTTTTTCAAAAATCAGATTATGAAACTTTTGAAAACCTTACTCTGATACCAAATGTGAGGAATGTGGAATATGGATCTTAAGGCTAGGAATAACACTAGAGGGGGGTGAATAGTGTTTATAAGAAATTACTAAATCTTTTTGAGTTTATGTTAATTTGAACATAAAGGTATGCAATATTCAGACACAGATATAATCACAGAAACAAACACAGATGCAGAAATAAAGTAAATGCAGTAAAGGAAAGAACACACCGGATTTTATACTGGTTCGGGGTTACCCTATATCCAGTCCCGCACAACTAAGTACGGATTTCCTTTCAAAAGCAATTCAACAATTACAACCCTCGGTATCAAGGCTACGAGGTACACCCTCCAGAATCACAATCCTCTGGGTAGAGATACTTGATTTTCGGGGTAACAAGTTCACCCAATTAATTTCCAAGGCTACAATCACACCTTTTCTCGCTTGATTGATTTCCAAGGCTACAATCACACCTTTTCTCGCTAGATAGATTACAAAGAAGCCTATAACTCTGAATAGCACTTGGATCTTGTTGAGATAGTGATAGAGAATCAAACCAGAGATGATCTAGTTAGATTCAATGTTGATTTCGGCAGAGTGATGATAGGATTTTGAATAAGAAAATGTGGAAGAAGAAGAGAAGTGAAAAACCAGAAAATCTGATATAAAATTCGTTGAAACTAACCCTTATTTATAGAAGAACAACAGTCATGTCCATTCGTGAAAGGTTATGGCAAATAGACACTTCTTTTGAAATTCAAATTTTTGGTCCTAACTGACACTATGTCGACATGGGGTACTAGGGCATGTCGACATCCCAAAGGAAAATTTAATGTTTTGATTTTCTTTGAAAATAACCTTTATCTTATATTAAAACTATTTTAAACTTTATAAATATACTTGACTATAGATAAAATACATAGATAAATATAGATAACAATATATATAATTTTACTATAATTTTATATTTAAATCTAAGTATAAATATATTATAATTAAAGATAGTTTAAAACAAACGAAGTTTAAAAACAAGAATATTTAAGGCTAAAACATCTTTTTGAAAATCATTTGAAAAGATAATTTTTAAGGCTAAAACATTTTGAAAAGCAATTTTTAAAATCATTCCGAAGTTGTTTTGAAAAACATTTTGAAGTAGTTTTGCAAGCTTCTTCCTGCAGAATATCTCATCATGTCAGGACTCGAGAACTTGTAAAAAACAGGATGTTCGTGGGTTTGTAAGCCACTTGTCGTAGGTTTGTAAGCCACTAAAAAGGTAGAAATGGGTTCCATCCCAAAAGAAAAATGGAGTGAAGATTTCAGTGCTATTGTGAAGTTTTAACATAATTCTAGACTCAATACTTATCTTGAAATCTTGAACTCTTGATAATCTTGATATTCTTGATACTCATGAGTCTTCAATCTTGATATCTTGAATCTCTATACTGTACAGTCTTCATTCTTGGTACTTGCATGGTTAATCCTGCATATACATATATATCTAAACTATAATGTTAGTATTTATATTTTATAATCTTATTCTAAGGTTGCTATCATCAAAACCATCAACTCATGGACTAACAGCCCTCAATCACATTCAAAAACATCTCAAAAGTGCACAAGAATAGTGTTAAAAGCATAGCACAAAGTAGGAAAAAGCGGCAGAAACAAAGAGAAAAAGGGGCCAAAACAACATGTACACAGGACGACAGGGGGGTCGACCTTTTGCCTGGGCCTGTCGACCCCCTGGTTCACCATGAGGAGGGCCTGGTCGACAGGCCTGTCGACTAGGAAGGTGGCTAGGTCGAAAGTGATGTCGACCTAGGCTACGTGAATTTTCCTGTGTGCAAATCTTGTTCGTACTGATTCTCTAGCAGTATTTTGACATTTCAGACAGAGGAGTTTTGCAATGAAATTTGACATGCACCAAGAACAACAACTAAACTATAATTCGGAAATGATCCGGTAGCAATTCGTGGCAAAGTCAAAGAGATAAACCCACTCAAATAAGCAACCAAAAACGAGAAACACACAGAACAAAGTACAGAAAATATTTCATATACAGTGAGGAATTTTCAAACGATTTTTCTTAGCAAACTTCATTTTCAGCTAGCAGTTGTGAGTATAATACAAGAGCAAGCTAAGATCTTTGGTGAAGAGAGGAGCTTCAAGGACCTGTAAAAGCTAGAAAAGAAGCATGTAGAACAAACAAAAAGGAGTTACAGACAATTCATATCAAATTCAAGGATTTGATGAAATAATTTTTAGTATTGGTTTGTATTACCTTTTATAATCTCTATTTTGAAGATTTTCTCTTTGAATTTGCAGCAATTTTTGAGAGGAAATAGTTTAATTTAGCAAAAGGAGGCCATGGTTCAAATTTTCTTCTTACTGTATTAGCTTTGAGAAGAAGATGAAGGAAAAAAACTACGTACTGTTAATTTTCTTCTTACCAGAAGTTTCTAGTGATGGGTTTTGGATCCTATTCATTTCCTACCAAGCCCAATAGTAAATACTTAGATAAATTTCTGAGTACAAATTCTCATTTTTACCGATTTTAACAATATATGCCCAAAATTTCTCATTTTAAACCAAATAAAATGCATACAACCAATTGTATGAAAATAAAATTGTCATTTTAACAAGATAAAATTTGTTTTAACTATAAAAAGTTATTTTTATGAATACAGCCCTAATTTTATCTATATTACAAAATTTACGCCTTTTTATTACAAAACCTCATTTTTAACATAACAACTAATACAAAAATTATTTTCTTGTCAAATAAATTACAATAAAACATTCTAAATTTATTTTAACATCAAAATATCATTTTTAAATAATATTTCATCTTTTATGTAATAAAATACATAATTACTCTTTATTTCTCCTTTTAAAATCAATAAAAGATTAATATAGACAATAACTTCCAATATTGTTGCATTTACCCAAATAAAATCTAATAAACGATCATTTTCATTCAAACTTAAACAAAATAAAGTTTTTTTAAAACTTTATTTTTATCAATTTATATTTATTCCAACAATTAAATGTTGAAATAAATCATCCAATTAATTTATTAGCTCAAAATTAACAAAAATACCAATATTTTAAATTTTATTAACTAAATACACATCCAATCAATATTTTTAAACCCAATATTTATTCTCAAACCATTGTTTATTTAAAATAAACAATATTTACAAAATTTTATCTCCTCCAATTTTATTGTAATTCAAAATATTAAATTATAACCTCCGTTATAATTTAATATTACAGGTAATCACCAAAACCAGGGTTGTTACAATTAATGTAATTCCTTTTGCACAAAGCTTTGATACAATCAGTATATTTTTTCATATACAAATTTATACAGGCACAACCATGGTCATTAGTTTTGAGCTTTCTAACTCTCATTTTATGTACATGGTTGTTAGTTATAGGCTTATAGCTACTAGGCAACAATGTTAAAAAGGAAGTACGCTGACTATTTGAATCCACATTTTATGGTTATGGTGCCACATGACCTCTATTTACATTTTATATGATCATAGGAAGAATTTGAATAAATAGCAACAATGGCCTTCATGTGTTATTATTTTTTTAGCTCAGCAATTTTTTTTTCTTAGAGCAAATCAAGTCAAGTATTAATCAATAATTATTTGGAATGTTCAATAACAATTCTATTATTGAACTGCATTAAAAATCTAAGAGATATAACCACGACAAGAACACCGACCATCCTTGAAATGATGGAGGCCAGAAGGGTGTCCAGGCCAATGGCCTTTCCCCTGAAGATAGCAACATGTGGTGCTTCTATTTACAACAACACATTGCTGCTGTGTTGGCAGCAGTTCATTGCTACCATGCGACAACAGGGGCTGCTGCCCCACAATAGTGGTCGGAACATGCAATGACGTAGCTCATATAACATTTATGACTCGTGAACCGTTGAAGGAAAGTGCTTTGTAGTTCATACCCTTTTCTGCTCAAGCTGAATTATACATATTTTAGTCTTGAATTTTGTAGGTCTCAGTTGTTGTCTAATCGGTTTAACTATTCTTGTATATTATAATATAAAAGAACGTTTAAATTTACAAATAATAGATAGTAATATATGTACCTACAATCGTCGAAGTTCGTTACTGTTGTTTAAATGTTGTATTGTGTTTGCACATATGTACATTAAAAGAAATATTTAGTCAGAATGTTAAGAAGAAGAGATTTAACTCATAGTTGTGCTATTTTATTATTGGATATATACTGAATATTGACCAAATGAGTATATATTGCAAATTGAAAGTAAATGATTGGTTGGTACTCAATTATATTCTTGTATTGTATCACATTCATACAGGTGGTATTCAATTTTTTCTTTTCATTATCATCTTTTACGACTTAAAAGAGTTATATATAAATACGAAGCATTGACGTCTGAGATATACACGATTTGGTATTAATCTATTAATAAAAGAGAAAAAAAGGAAATTTGAATATATGCGTAAGTTTTTATAAAATATATGTAATAATACAACTTTTGCTTTAGCATAAATATTACCAAAATATCCATATAACCCTTTTAAATTCTTATTTGAATTATGGTTAACATTTTAGTGTTAAAAACCAACTGCATGTCATCTCCTTAATCATCTAGATGAAGAAACTCGAAAGATTTTTAATCAGTATTTTGAAATTTAATATGTTCTAATGAATTTTTTTATTTATAATATTGTTGATAAAATGTCTGCATCTTTTCTCCATGTCAACAAGCAGCTTCTGTTAGCTTCTGAACCAAATTACAATTCATGTTTTTAGCGTTATTATAAAAATTCATTCAAACATGATGCAGCTACATATGATTTTTTTCACATGCGTATAAATCTAGATGCAAACAACAGTAACCATATTTTAACTATAACGGTGCAAATCAAATTTACAGTTGACACTATTCTAAGAAATTATCATGTGCGTGAATAAACATAATCATTTGTTACTGCTGTATGCTTGCCTTGATAAGATATGTGAATCGATGTTCAAACTCAAATACAACAGATTGGATAAATTGGATTTTAAAATACTTGGCTAGGGAGATGGAAGGAAATTACTTTGTACTAGTTTAGCTAACTTAACTACAGTTACAGATAATAACTTCAATATTAATTCTAAATTTTAGGAATTCATTGTTGATTACATAGCAGAGGCAATGATACTAAAAGTAGTTGTGTTTAATGCTCGCTAGAATGCAAGTTCTGTGCTTAGCTAATATATATTGAAGAATAATTTGGTGTTTTATCTTTAATAATTCAAGGATTTCTTATCTTTTCTAGTTAGTACTATGGTCATATGTTCCTATCCAATTTGTGTCCAAAAAATATATTGAAAGCCTAATGTAATTAAAGTCATATATGATTTGAAGTTAGATGTAACGACCCGTAATTTTCGATAATTAAAAATAGTAATTAAATAAGATTTTGGAAATTAATTTTATAAAAAATTAAAAATTTAAGATTTAATAATGAGAAAATAACTAGAATGTAATTTTAGCAATGTTGATTGAATGTAATTGATAACCATTTTAATGTAATTTTGATCAATTGAAATAATTGTAAAATTAATTTGGTTAGAAATCGTAAATAAGGAAGTAAGCCAAATGTTGTATTAAATGGTAAAATTGTACGTAATTATTTGGAATTGGTTAATATAGAATGATTAATCAGTATGTGAATTTATTAGCTTGGTTTGTAAACAATAAACATAGAAATGTGTTTGAAATTGTAAGTTGTAACAATTGCTTAATTATCATTGAATTATTTAATCTGTTGAAATTAAATTGGAAATCAATTGCAATTAACCTACTTAAATATTGCAGTTAATGTGAACTAAGATGATAACTGTAGAATATTTATGTAATAAAACGTAACCAATGTTAATTATATCCATAGGACGATGGTTGATTGAATAATAAGATGTAAATCAAAATAAATGAATTTATTGGAATTTAAATTATAATTAATGAATTTATTGAAATTGAATTTGAACGCTATAATTAGTGCAATATTTAATATTGACTTTGATATGGGAAATTTGTTTTAAAAGATTTTAACTTTTTAGGCAATCAAAAATAATGAAAATTGTTAACTATTTAATTTGAATTTGAAAAGTGATTTAATCAATATAATAATAATTTATTTAATTAACGTGAAAATAGCCATTTTGGCCACTGTCTCGAATTTTAAAAAAACTAGTTCCATCGGATCTGTAACAGTGAATTATTGTAGGATTTCAAGTTTCGTAGCGATCAGACTTGTCGTTTGATCGTGCGGGCTCTAAACGCGTAGAAATCAATTTAATGAATTATATTAAAATAAGCCAATTTTAAAAACTAGCTTTTGTTTACTTTTGAATTAGGGTTTGAAACTAGTTCCATTGAGTTTAGAAATATCGAAAACCTATATTTTGATATATTGGATGACCCATTTTCTTTTCGGGAACGAAACGGGCTTTCCGGGTCGTTGTTGTCGATCCGACCCTATTCGATATGTTATTCATTCTTATCTGGCTTTGTCCATATAAATAGATTTTGTTTCTCAAACCCTAGCAGCCATTCAGTTTATTCTGTAGGTACATCAACTTCTTATCTGTTCCTTTCTTCCAATGGCAGAATCCCTAAATCCCAATTCAATTGCAAATCAAAATTAATTTCAAAATTCAAACTCCTCAAACTATATCATATTATATACCGTTTTGAAGGTCTCGACCATACGAATCTACGGCAAGTGTTCGTTTTCTGAAATAGTGCTTGAGTTAGTGGCAAATCGTGGTCAAAGTCAAATTGGGGGGTTTTTGATCTGGGCAGCAATCGACGAAATTGGAATATGGTTTTGTAGAGCTCGTCGTTTGGAGTTTATCGCTGGTAGTCGCTCGGTCTGAAGCGGAGTATGGTGGTCGACTTTGGTGGATTAGGGTTCGAAAAACCCTAATTGGGGGCGGCGACGCCGACGACTTGGGTGAGCTGGAGGGGGTCGCGCTTGGGGGAGGTGATGCAGCTCGTTGAGGTGAGGACGTGCGTGGTTGCGCCTTGGTCGATGGTGGTCACTGGTGGCTTGCACAGGCAGTCAAAGGCGGAGCTGATGGGTTCGTCTTTGTGTGTGTGTTCTGAAGGTAGGTGACGTGTTATATTTATATTGCTATTTTATTTATTTTAAATATCAATCGTAAATCTTCTAACGATCATAATTTTTGCATACGAGCTCGGATTCTCGCGCGGTTTTCTCCGTTGCGATCATATCGAAATTCCGGATATTTTGGAACTAGTGTGGCTACATTCTAAGACTATTCAAATTTGGGCCTTTATTTGGATTTTAAATCGATTAAAAATCAAAGGGGAGTGTTTTAACCCACTCACAACTACTAAATCGTCTTATGTTAGTTAAATAAAATTTATGATGTGATTAGAAGTTGATTTATTGCTGTTTGGTATATTTAATTTTTCATTCCAGTTAAATCTGAATTTTTCCGAATTTAATTGCCATTTAATATATTATTGAATTTAAATTGACAGTTAAATACCTGTTAATGATAATCAATCAATTGTTGTTATTTACTGGTTGATTTGAATGGTGATTGTGATGGATGTTTAACTGTTGATATTGGATGACTAAATGTTAGGTTATTTTATATATATTGATATCACACTGCAAGCTCCCTTAGTTTATTGTTTGTAAATCACTATGGGTTGAAATGATACATACCCAAACGATCTATAGATTAGGGAAAAATTGTTATGGGTTGAAATGATAAACCTGAGTGATTTTATGGATTTTGAATTTAATTCGAGATTGCGGATTGATATGATTTACATCCGTAAATTTAAATTATTGCAGGTTGAAATGATATATATCCCTATCACTTGACCATAGGGTAGAAAATTATATACGGACACCGGATTGGTTAAATTATATGGTTTTAAATTGTTAAATTTTGAATTCAGTTAAATGACATTTCGAAATAAAATTCGATTTATATACACTGAATTATTTTCGAAAATCCAAGCTTTAAATGTTGAAATTGGAATTGGTTTAAATGAATTGTTTAAAGAATTTAAATTGAAATTTTAAAGTTGAATTTGAAGTATAAATGAAATTTATTGGAATTGAGTTATTGTACACGTTGGAATATTTAACTTTGAAATCTATCGAATTTGAAGTGGTTTAAATGTGTAGTTCAAACATGGATTTGAAATCGATATAAATTGAAATGGTTTTATCGAGAATTTGAATTGAAAGTTTAAAATTGAGTTTTTGTTGATTTCAAATCTGGATTTGGTCAAAATTTGTTGAAATGGAAAAAATGGTTTAATTTGTTATTACTTTCAAATTAATTATTTTAATATAAAATGAAAAAAATATTATTTTAAATCCAAATTTTATTTAGATTTTCAAACCATTTTATATTAAACTATTAAACTATATTAAATCTATTTTTAACTATTTTAAACCATTTAAACTATTTTAATCTATTTTGAACTATTTAATCTATTTTAATCTATTTTAAATTATTTAATCTATTTTAATCTATTTTAATTTATTTTAATCTATTTTAAACTATTTAATCTATTTTAGTCCATTTTAAACTATTTAAACCATTTAAACTATTTTACGGTATTTTAAACTATTTTAAAACTATTTAAACTATTATGACTATCTAAACTACTTTTTAAAATTCAAACCGTGCAAGGCTGAATTGTTTATATTTAAATCCTGGATTTTAAAGCGAATATGGTTAAATGATGTTATAACCTACGTTGGAATTTGAAAGGATATTTTCTAGTGTAATGACTTATTTTGAGTAAATATGATGATTTTGAATGAGGGTTTAACCTATTTTGGAAGTATGATTTCGAAAGTGAATATGATTTCGAAAGTGATATGGTTTGAATTGAATATGATATTTTGATATCAATATGAAATGGTTTTGGAAATGTAAAAGAACCATCCGGTGTGAAATAAGCGTTTGGTTGTTAAAGAGACCGAGATTGGATATTGTCATACTATCTGCCAATACCGAAAACCACTTTAACAACCGTGCATGTGGTGGAGATTCCAGAATGAAGTAGGATGGTTTGACGAACGATTTTGTATGAGGTATTAATGTAGCGCTGACTCCCTCGAGTCAGCTTGATGTGACTAAAACAGGAGTCACGTTGGGCCAAGTGAGGTCGCACCTCCGATCGGACATGTTTCTTCAATACCATATTATGACTTTGTGATTGATTTGGTGGCCACCCCTCGATTTGATTTGGGAGTGTGTTCCGAGGTGGGCGGTAGTAGCTGTTATGCATTACCACTAGTTCGGATCCGCAAAACGGTAGTATCCTACCCTAGGCATTGCCTTGCGTGCCTTGTCACATGCCTTATCGTGCCCATTACGAGTTTGGTTTGTACCGTACCTATGGAGTGCCCACTGATAGCCCTCTAGTTTACGGAGGAATTAAGGTTCTGTATAGACTACGGGAATATTTAAAAATGTTTTAAGAGGGATATGGGTAATGCCTTAACGCTATTTTAATACTTTACTTTACTGATAGACATATTATAATAGCGTATATTATTACATAGTAAATAGTTTAACGGATCCTTAGGAGATGGTAATCCCGAACATCTCTTAAGTTATTGCACGCACGTTAGACACTGGATAGGAGATGTAAAATCTCATAAACATCTCTTAAGCCGTTGCACTCATATTTATTTATTGTTGATTTAACTTACATAAGATCTTTTAGTTCTGACTCGAGTGTTTTGTCTTTTCATTACACTCGGGTCAGTCTGAGCTTTTCATTGTATTAAAGACTTTATTTCTGGAGGACGAAGACAGAGATTTGTATGCTATTTATTTTATTTATCCCACTGCATTATATTGTTCCGCTGCATTATTTATTTATTCCTGTTGTATATATAGCTCTTATTGTATTGTAAAGTGTAATCAAATGTATTTGTAAAACAACTTCATGAACTATTTATTTGATTATTATATTTTGTCATTCCGCTATAAGATTTTGTGTTTTGTTTTTCTTTTCTTATTTATCCCATAACAATCCTCCCTTTTGAATGGTTTGAGTTGACATGTGTGGATTATTGTCGATTTTAAACTGTCCAAAAAGGTGGGTTGTTGCATTTGGTATCAGAGCTTTGGTTTAGCGATAACCTTAGCTTTGTGGAGTCTGACTCATTAGAGATAGGGTATTATTACCCTAGAATGAGTTTGTCCGAGTGTATATATATGAGAGAGTGTACTTGTTAGTGTTATAAAGTGTTTTATATTGTGTTAATTTGTTCTGTTTAGTAATTATAAATTCTGGTCGGTATATAGGACGTTATGGCATCGATAGGAATTTCTAAACACTTAATAGGGCAGACGACACAATATTGTTTTGAAATATAGGTAAATGAAATAATTTTATCTAGTAGTATATTTTGTATATAAAGGAATTATTTTTATAAATGATATAGTTGGATGTGATATGTTGTTTGTTAGGTAGTAAAATTTTATAAATATTGATTGTAAAATAGGATTTACAAATAAAGTTAATATGAATTGGAAATTTGAGACTTAAGTTCCAGGGTTTTGAAATTTGTTTTCAGAAGATTTTGGAATATAATATTAGTAGTAGTATTTAGAAGTATTTTCGGACAAATATACTTTTAATGTGATTTGAAAGAAATGTTTAAAGGAATTTTGGAAGAAAATAAGTTCTGTACTCCCCTCTCTATCATTGGAAAATAATTTCGATGATGAGTGCACGCATCATCGATGTTCATTTTCGAGTTTCAAAGTGGGAAGACCGCTGTAGTAGTTTTACTACACATTTGTTTTGATAAAAAAATCTTAATTTTAATTCCTAAATATGATTGATATATAAAAGATATGAGTATCTATATTATTTTAAATGATTTGAAAAGGAACCCGGTATTTAGTTCTTAAGTTTCTGTAAATTAGAAATTTTAATTATTATAATGAATGAAATCTTGACTATATTAATAATTGGAAACTTCTAAAATAAAAATAAGAAATTAGATGCTAAGTGATTAATGAAATATATAAGGAATTGGAAATTTGTAAATTATAAATCAAAAGATATGAAAATTTAGAAGATGTAATTATTGAACATTTTGTTAGCTAAAATAAATAAGATAAACTTGTGTAACGTTCAATTACATTCTTAAAACATATATATAACTTACCAGAAATGTTTAAAAATGTTGAAATGTTAATAGGAATGTGTAATAGAATATTACATAAGTAAAACATAAGTAATGAAAGTGTTTAATGGAATTATGTTTATAAATGAAGAGTTAAGATGCATAAAAATATTATAAACTTAAGTTAATACTTGAAGTTATTTGTAATTAAAATGTGTAGTAAAAGTGAATAATATATTAATTAAATGATTATAACTTCAGAAATGTTGAAATGACTCAGAAATAGATATGATATTCAATAATTGTAACAACCCGCATATTTTACGATTTTATATTTAAATATAGCGTCGTTAGTCGGATTTAAGTCCGAAATGTCACTTTTTGCAAACGGTCGAATTAGGACTCGGGACCACTTCCATTGAGTCCAAAATGGTGTTTGTGATCTTTTTGAGTATAAGCATCGATATGTTTGGAGTAAGTTGAATTTTGCTATTTCTAAGT
Organism: Allium fistulosum; assembly: GCA_030737815.1. Taxonomy (NCBI): domain Eukaryota; kingdom Viridiplantae; phylum Streptophyta; class Magnoliopsida; order Asparagales; family Amaryllidaceae; genus Allium; species Allium fistulosum. The sequence continues at coordinate 677,515,929 of CM060903.1, forward strand.
GGGCTTTTGGGTTTGGGTTTCACCCAACTCATCCTATATCCTAACTCAGCCGCCTCCTCTCCATTTACTCAATTCATTTCATAAAAACTCAAGCTCAACTGAAAATGAGGGAAGAGAATGGGAATTAGAAATTCCAAGCCCTAGTTTCCTCTTGCAAACTCAAATTCTTGCTCCAAAATCAAAGAGAAGCTTAGGTAAGCCTCCTCTTCATCTTCTCCATCTCATTTCCTCTTCAATTTCAGAAATTTCCTAAACCCTAAATTAGGATATGCTTGTTTTGATCTTAGATTGGAGCTTGTAGAGTAGAAGTGAAGAGTGGTTGATCTTCTCTTTGCATTTGTGCTTCTCATCTTTCTTTTTGAGTTAAAAAGGTGAGTTTTGAACTCACATCTACCTCTCTAGATATCATTGATGTTAGGTATGAATTCCTAACACTTATTCATGTTCATTTGCTTTTGGTTTGAATTGATTTGGTGAACATTTCAATTTTTGGTGTTTTGAAGTCAAAAACGCTAAAAATCATAGCTTTGATGTTTGATCATGCTTTTGGTGTTGTATTAGAGAGCCAATAGAGCTGGGTTTTCGATTGGCATAAACCCCTAGCGCCCATTGCTCATCCGATCGCAAATTGGAAGAGTTTGCTCTTCATTTGGATAGGCTGAAAAACAGTCCCAATGCCAGTCAGTCGACTGGCCCCTGAAGTCAGTCGACTGGCTGTAGGAAATGAAAGTTCCTGGGACTGGCTGCAGAAACCAAAAGTTTCTATTTTCTGCAGTCAGTCGACTGGCCTCTGCAGTCAGTCGACTGACTGTAGGAACCGAAAGTTTCGGGTTTCTGGATCAGTCGACTGGCCTCTGCAGTCAGTCGACTGGCCTCTGCAGTCAGTCGACTGACCTGCTTGTCTCAGCCCAGATTTGCCTATTTTGCTTGGTTTCCAATTTTAATCGATTCGTGTCGATTCCAATTAGTTGTTATTGCATATTTGACTTTGATGATTCTTTTCTTGATTTCGTACACGGATTTTTATAAAATGATCTTTTTAAATTATACTAAAAGCTCGTTTCTCCAATTTATAATCTATTCAAAACACACAACTTTGCACTTCGAGCGAAGAGGGAGGAGAATTAAATGATTAAATAAAACGCGTGCTATGAACACGTGTGCTTATCTTTTCAGTTAATTCCTAATCTATTCGTTTGACCCTTTTGACCTTTGGGTTTGGTTTACCGATGATATGAGGTGAACTTTGTACTGCTTTGAGTGTGAAATAGACTAACGGTTAGTAAACTGTTTAGTGCGAACGTGTGGTATGGGACTAACGTTAACATTTTTTGGGTTCCTTTCTGAGAGTTGTGACACATTCCGCCAGTTAGTGGTGTCCAGTACTGGGCCTTCGGACCTTCGCCACTACGGTTTGTTGCCATATAGTATCACTTTTGGAGTTGGTCCATCGTCACCGCTCAAGTGATATTGGGTTTGTTGCCTTCGGGTATGTTGTCTTTGAGTTTGTACCTTCGGGTTTGTGCCTTCGGGTTTGTTGCCCTATAGTATCACTTTTGGAGTTGGTCCATCGTCACCGCTCGAGTGATATTGGGTTTGTGCCTTCGGGTTTGTGGATCCTTGTTATACAGTACTGAGATCGAGCATTTTTTTGTTTCTTTGACAATTATATTTCCCTAGTGTATCACCTTTCGGTGTAGGTCCTTTGAACCACACGATATATAGCGATTACCTTGTGGAAACTTGTGTTACCTTTGTTGGTATTTGTTATTAGCCTTCTTGGCTTGTCTTGGGATATGATATCCTTGGTTTATTTGAGTTGCCTATGATATGAGGCTTGTTATGATTCATCTTTTATTAGATGATTTGGTTATCTCTTTTGGAAATATTTGTGGTATTTTATGACCTTGTATGTTCATCATCATTTAGTTTGTCTAACTGATTTGTTTAGCTAGACCGACCCGTGTATTTTATACTCGAGTCAGATCGAGATGTTTCAGGTTAAGTACATTGGACTTAGCCTATTTTGCTTCCGCATGGACTATTCCGCTAGCTCCTTTTTGTTATAGCTTTTTTTGTAGTCCTTTCTGACTGTAACTCTGATATGTATTCTTTTGACTCGTCTGTATATTGTGGTTTGCTATACCACTTGACATGTATCATTTTGCAAACTCTGTAATGTATCTGTATATGTGTAAATGTATGTGATGATCTTCTGTTCTGTGATGTGTATTACATTTAAGTTGTTATATTTTATTCTGATAGATACTTCAGCCACCTATGACTTTGTATTAAGTATTTATTAGGTATGTCGATCCGTGAGAAGTGGCAATTGTCGGCGTATTCAATAGATAATTAAGACAAGGTCATAGATGGTCGCTCCTATCCAGCTCTATTCTCCGTATTAGCAGACGATGTTACTTAGTAATACTCTTTGCTAATGTGGGTCTCGGAGTGGGGCGTCACAGCTTGGTATCAGAGCTGAGTTCAGAACAAAATATGATAAACATAGAACAGAGACACATATTACGGTACATCAAAGGGTAGTACGAATTTTACGAATCTTTGAATCATCGTGCCTTTATTCTTTCCGTGCCTTGGGGTAGATAGAATTTTGGGGAATACGTTTAGGAATGCATTTTATTCCGTAGTATTCCATATTTGAATTAATGATATCTACCTTGTGAATAATCTTTTTCTTATCTTAACTTTCAGCTAATGGCCGGAAGAGGCCGAGGACGACGCTCAGATGCTGGCCAATCCAGCGGCTCGCATCCGGACGGCGTTTACATGTCTGCCGATCAGTTCTTGGAGTTATTTAGGAGCACTCAGCCTCCAGCTCCTATTCGTGCATCTCCTCCATGCAAGTCTGCCTTTGCACGCTTGTGTAGTGATTTCTCTCATCTTGGAGGAAAGCCATTCAAAGGCTCCGAGTCCATTCTTGAGGTCCAAGCTTGGATTCGCACATGCGAGCGCATCTTTTCTCGTATAGATCTTTCTGACCACGATCGAGTTCTTGTAACTTCTAGCTTATTGTAAGAGCGTGCCCTTGATTGGTACGAGCTTCTTATAGCCGAACTTGATGAGTCTGTTCTTTCTTGGACTCAGTTTCGGGAACGATTTGAACTCAAATTCGTTCCTGAATCTTAGAAGCTTTTATTAGCCCGTCGCTTCCTTGTGTTGAAGCAAGGGAAGTCCTCCATTTCTGATTATGTTACATCATTCGAGGCCCTTATCTAAGTATGGTCTTGAATTCATTAGCACTTCTTATAAGAAGAATATGAAGTTCGTCTCTGGTCTTAAGAAATATCTTAAGAAGTCTTTAATGCTTCAGCTTAAGCTTTCTTTTGAGGAGTTGGTTGATTTCGGCACTTCATCTCGAAGCCATTGAGAAGGAGTGTGATAGTGGTGATGATATTGGGGTTCGCAAGAACCCCAATAAGAAGAAGTTTCCATTTCATAAGCAGGGATTTCTCCCTTTTAAGAAGAAGAAGCCTATTGAATCTTGTTCTAGCTCTCAATCTGCTGGAACACCTTCCATTCGGAAGTGTTTCAATTGTGGTTCTCCTGATCATATGATTCGAGCTTGTACTAAGCCTCTCTTCTGCCGTTATTGCAAGAATGAAGGTCATCATGTTTCCTCTAGCCCTACTGTTCCCAATGCCAAGTCTGGAAATCTTTATGTTGCTAAGGCTTCTGGAGGTTCTTCTCAGCCCAGAGGTATATCTCCATCTATTTTGGAAGGTTCTATTTTATTTCATGATCGTAGTATTCATGTTCTTTTCGATACGGGTGCTTCGCATTCTTTCGTACAGAAAAAGCTCGTCGATGATTTGTCCTTGGATGCTTCTTGTATGATTACTTCGTTGAGGATCGCGAATCCTATTGGGGGATCTGCAACCCTTAGCATGCTTTGTGATGATGTTCAGATTGTTTCATGTGGCTTTTCTTTTCATGCGAATCTGCACGTTATTTCTTATTTGGGATTTGATATGATTTTGGGTATGGACTGGCTAGTGAGATACGATGCCAGGATTATTTGTTCTGAAAGAATTTTATATCTTCGACACCCGGATTGTCTACTCAGTTATCACTTGTTCTTCGGGATGTGGATAATTCCGAAATGGCCTTATATTCTCTTGACTCACGAGATGATGATGATATATCTCGTATTCCTATTGTTCGTGATTTCTCTGATGTTTTTGAGCCGGTTTCGGGTTTGCCACCCAAGCGGGCGATCGAGTTCCGCATTGATCTCATTCCAGGCGCGCTGCCAGTTGGCCATCCTCCCACGAGGACGTCTACAAAAGAAAATGAGGAACTCAAGAAGCAGCATTTAGAGCTTGAGTCCAAACAGTTGATTCAGTCCAGTTTTTCACCGTGGGGTACCGTGGTCATCTTCGTGAAGAAGTCCAACGGAACTCTTAGGCTCTGCATCGACTATCACAAGCTTAACGAGTTGACCATCAAGAATAGGTATCCTTTGCCGAGGATCGATGATATGTTCGATCTATTGAGTGGCGCTAAGGTCTTCTCTCAGCTCGACCTTGCCACTGGTTTTCATCAGCTCCGAGTCGTGGAAGATAGCATACCTCTTACAGCTTTCCGCACTCGATATGGTTCTTTCGAGTGGCTCGTTATGCCGTTCGGTTTGACGAACGCCCCGGCTTTCTTTGTTGATCTTATGAATCGAGTATTCCAGGAGTATCTCGATAAGTTCGTCCTTGTGTTCATTGACGACATTCTTGTTTATTCTAAGTCTGAAGCCGAGCATGCTAATCACTTGAGAATTGTCTTGAGTACTCGTTGTCACCATCAGCTTAAAGCCAAATTCTCCATGTGCCATTTTTGGGAGAATAGGGTTAAGTTCTTAGGCCATGTTGTATCTTCCGACGGCATCTCTGTCGATCCCTCAAAGATCGAAGCTATCCAGAATTGGAAGAGGCCTGAGAATGTTCATGAGATTCGTAGTTTCCTTGGATTGGCGGGTTATTACCGTCGGTTCATTAAGGATTTTTCCTGTGTTGTGCTTCCTCTCACCAGCCTTACTCAGAAAGGCATTCGTTATATTTGGACCGATAAGTGTGAAGCTTCCTTTCAGACATTAAAGGAACTTCTCACTAATGCTCCTATTCTTGTGGTTCCCGAGGGGAATCATGATCTTGTTGTCTACACCGATGCTTGTGGTAGTGGTCTCGGTGCCGTGCTTATGCAGAAGGATCGGGTAGTTGCTTACGCTTCTAGGCAACTGCGTCCGAATGAAGTTCGCTATGCCACTCATGAACTTAAGTAAGCCGCCATTGTCTTCGCCTTGAAGATTTGGCGACACTATTTATTAGGCGAGCGCTTCATTCTCTATACCGATCATAAATCCTTGAAGTATTTGTTCACTCAGAAGGAACTCAATATGAGGCAACAGTGTTGGCTTGAGTTTCTTGCCTCTTATGACTTTGATATCCTGTATACCCCTGGTAAGGGTAATCGTGTTGCTGATGCGCTTAGTCGCAGACATTCGGCTGTTGTTTCTATGATGCTTGCCGAATGGGATATTCTTGAGATTCTATCTTTTTGTGATATTCGTGATCGAGCTCCATCTTCCGATTCTCCGATAGTATTATTCAGGGCGTGATCCTGATCTTGTGCATCTTATTCAGCTTTGTGAGACTGAATCCCGTGATGAGGCGTTGCGGGATTCCAACATTGATCCTCATGGGTGTCTTCGCAAGAAGGACCGTCTTGTTGTGCCTTCTGATTTTGCACTTAGGCATGAGATTCTTGATGACTGTCATCAGTCTAAGTATACTATTCATCCTGGCAGTAGTAAGATGTATGCTGATATGCATCGCCTTTATTATTGGGAAGGCATGAAGTGCGATGTGGCGAGTTATGTGAGTAATTGCATGACTTGTCAACGTATTAAAGCCGAACATCAGCGCCCTTCTGGTCTCCTTCAGCCTCTTGAGATTCCATTATGGAAATGGGATCGGATTTCGATGGATTTCATTGATGGCCTACCTCGTACGAGATCAGGCCATTCTAGCATTTGGGTTATTGTGGACCGCCTCACCAAATCAGCTCATTTTGTTCATAGGACTGCTTCTCTTTTGGCTAAGTTATTTATCAAGGAAATCGTGAGACTTCACGGTGTTCCTAGTTCGATTGTGAGTGACCGTGATCCTTTATTCACCAGTCATTTCTGGCAGTGTCTTCAGCAAGCTTTGGGAACAAAGCTTAATTTCAGCACAGCTTATCATCCATAGTCTGATGGGAAAACTGAATGGGTGAATCATATCTTAGAGGATCTACTCCGTATTTGTATTCTTGATTTCGGAGGTAGTTGGGAGGATTATCTACCCCTTGTAGAGTTCTCCTACAACAATAGTTTTCAGTCCAGTATCGGTATGGCTCCTTTCGAAGCCTTATACAGAAGGCCATGTCGATCACCTTCTTGTTGGTTGGAATCTGGGAAGAAGCTTATTCTTGGCCCAGATTCTATTCATGATTCTTCTGAGAAGATTGATCTTATTCGTCAGAGAATGAAAGAGGCACAGAGCCGCCAGAAATCCTACGCGGATAACCGTAGGAAGCCTCTCGAGTTCTCGGTTGGTGATCTCGTCTTTATTCGTGTTTCTCCTTTGAAAGGGGTTATGCGCTTCAGTATGACAGGGAAATTGGCTCCTCGCTTTGTAGGACCATTTCCTATTACTGAACGTATTGGCCCTGTGGCTTATAGAGTTTCACTTCCAGCTCATCTATCCGGTGTTCACAACGTCTTTCATGTCTCTCAGCTTCGGAAGTGTCTTCGAGAATCAGATTCTGTTATCGACTCTCCTGATTTGCAAGGGCTTGAGATCTCACCAGACTTATCTATTGTACAGCAGCCTATTCGCGTACTTGCCACGGAGGTGAGACACCTTTGAAACAAGGACGTGCCGCTCATTAAAGTTCAATGGTCCGCTAATCCCAATGACTGTACTTGGGAAACCAGAGAGTTTATCAAGCGATCCTATCCGGGTTTTCTATCTTTGCTTAGCAATGGTGAGAATATATTTTTATCTCAAGCTTATTTATTTTCTTTTCTTTTCTTTTTAGGTGATGTAAGTATGTAGTTGTTGCAAATTCTTCTCTAGGAATTGCGTGGACGCAATATTGTTAAGAAAGGGAGATCTGTAACAACTCGCATATTTTACGATTTTATATTTAAATATTTTATTTAAATATAGCGTCGTTAGTCGGATTTATGTCCGAAATGTCCCTTTTTCCAAATGGTCGAATTAGGACTCGGGACCACTTCCATTGAGTCCAAAATGGCGTTTGCGATCTTTTTGAGTATAATCATCGATATGTTTGGAGTAAGTTGAATTTTGCTATTTTCTAAGTGGGCTTTTGGGTTTGGGTTTCACCCAACTCATCCTATATCCTAACTCAGCCCCCTCCTCTCCATTTACTCAATTCATTTCATAAAAACTCAAGCTCAATTGAAAATGGGGGAAGAGAATGGGAATTAGAAATTCCAAGCCCTAGTTTCCTCTTGCAAACTCAAATTCTTGCTCCAAAATCAAAGAGAAGCTTAGGTAAGCCTCCTCTTCATCTTCTCCATCTCATTTCCTCTTCAATTTCAAAAATTTCTTAAATCCTAAATTAGGAAATGCTTGTTTTGATCTTAGATTGGAGCTTGTAGAGTAGAAGTGAAGAGTGGTTGATCTTTTCTTTGCATTTGTGCTTCTCATCTTTGTTTTTGAGTTAAATGGTGAGTTTTGAACTCACATCTACCTCTCTTGATATCATTGATGTTAGGTATGAATTCCTAACACTTATTTATGTTCATTTGCTTTTGGTTTGAATTGATTTGGTGAACATTTCAATTTTTGGTGTTTTGAAGTCAAAAACTGTAAAAATCATAGCTTTGATGTTTGATCATGCTTTTGGTGTTGTATTGGAGAGCCAATAGGGCTGGGTTGTCGATTGGCATAAACCCCTAGCGCCCATTGCTCGTCCGATTGCAAATTGGAAGAGTTTGCTCTTCATTTGGATAGGCTGAAAAACAGTCCCAATGCCAGTCAGTCGACTGGCCCCTGAAGTCAGTCGACTGGCTGTAGGAAATGAAAGTTCCTGGGACTGGCTGCAGAAACCAAAAGTTTTTGTTTTTTGCAGTCAGTCGACTGGCCTCTGCAGTCAGTCGACTGAATGTAGGAACAGAAAGTTTCGGGTATCTGGATCAGTCGACTGGCCTCTGCAGTCAGTCGACTGACCTGCTTGTCTCAGCCCAGATTTGCCTATTTTGCTTGGTTTCCAATTTTAATCAATTCGTGTCGATTCCAATTAGTTGTTATTGCATATTTGACTTTGATGATTCTTTTTTTGATTTCGTACACGGATTTTTATAAAATGATCTTTTTAAATTGTACTAAAAGCTCGTTTCTCCAATTTATAATTTCAATTCAAAACACACACAATTTTGCACTTCGAGCGAAGAGGGAGGAGAATTAAATGATTAAATAAAACGCGTTCTATGAACACATGTGTTTATCTTTTCAGTTAATTCCTATTCTATTCGTTTGACCGGTTTGACCTTTGGGTTTGGTTTACCGATGATATGAGGTGAACTTTGTACTGCTTTGAGTGTGAAATAGACTAACGGTTAGTAAAGCGTTTAGTGCGAACGTGTGGTATGGGACTCACGTTAACATTTTTTGGGTTCCTTTCTGAGAGTTGTGACACATTCCACCAGTTCGTGGTGTCCAGTACTGGGCCTTCGGACCTTCGCCACTACGGTTTGTTGCCCTATAGTATCACTTTTGGAGTTGGTCCATCGTCACCGCTCGAGTGATATTGGGTTTGTTGCCTTCGGGTATGTTGCCTTCGGGTTTGTACCTTCGGGTTTGTGCCTTCGGGTTTGTTGCCCTATAGTATCACTTTTGGAGTTGGTACATCGTCACCGCTCGAGTGATATTGGGTTTGTGCCTTCGGGTTTGTGGATCCTTGTTATACAGTATTGGGCTCGAGCATTTTTTTATTTCTTTGACAATTATATTTCCCTAGTGTATCGCCTTTCGGTGTAGGTCCTTTGAACCACACGATATATTGCGATTACCTTGTGGAAACTTGTGTTACCTTTGTTGGTATTTGTTATTTGCCTTCTTGGCTTGTCTTGGGATATGATATCCTTGGTTTATTTGAGTTGCCTATGATATGAGGCTTGTTATGATTCATCTTTTGTTAGATGATTTGGTTATCTCTTTTGGAGATATTTGTGGTATTTTATGACCTTGTATGTTCATCATCATTTAGTTTGTCTAACTGATTTGTTTAGCTAGACTGACTCGTGTATTTTATACTCGGGTCAGACCGAGATGTTTCAAGTTAGGTATATTGGACTTAGCCTATTTTGCTTTCGCATGGACTATTCCGCTAGCTCCTTTTTGTTATAGCTTTTTGTGTAGTCCTTTCTGACTGTAACTTTGATATGTAATCTTTTGACTCGCATGTATATTGTGGTTTGCTATACCACTTGACATGTATCATTTTGTAAACTCTGTAATGTATCTGTATATGTGTAAATGTATGTGATGATCTTCTGTTCTGTGATGTGTATTACATTTAAGTTGTTATATTTTATTCTGATAGATTCTTCAGCCACCTATGGCTTTGTATTAAGTATTTATTGGATATGTCGATCCGTGAGAAGTGGCAATTGTCGGCGTATTCAATAGATAATTAAGACAAGGTCATAGATGGTCGCTCCTATCCAGCTCTATTCTCCGTATTAGCAGACGGTGTTACTTAGTAATACTCTTTGCTAATGTGGATCTCGGAGTGGGGCGTCACAATAATGCTATATATGAAAGAGATAAATGTGGAAAAAAAGTTAAAAATATAAGTATGAGTTGATTCACAAATGAATATTGCTAAAAGGAAATCAAAGTAAATAATAATGGTGGATTAGATTTGTAAAGAGACTTGCATAAATAATTGAATGGAAATAACTTATGTAAGTAAATGGAAGTAAAGTAATGGAAAAAGGCATTGTATAAATGAATGGGAAATGAATTTTGTAAGTAATGAAGTTAAATTTATAAAATAATCACTATATGAATGAATAAAAACAGATGAACAGTAAATAATGTAAAAGGAAATTAATAAGAATAAATTTAAATAATATTTGAAATTCTTGGTTGTTTTGGCTTATGGGATTGTTTGGGAAAGGATACTTCTAACTGTATAAGGATGTACAAATAACCTATTAAGTAATTATCTAAAGCTGTTGAGTGTAGGGTACACTTGATAGTTTATTTATCACCTTGTACGATTAAAAGTTTCTAAACCTGAAACAAACCATTTGTTTTGGTCGCTATATATGGATGTATGATGAATTGGTTGTATTGTAGTTTGCATATGATTATTTCATATTTTTGTTTTGTTGTGCTGTAAATTGAAACAACTAATATACTGTCGTTTTACATGATTCTAACCCTTTTAGATTATATAAGTGAAATACAATTTTATGGAAGCAATAACTACCGCTTTTGGTTTCATAAATAAAGCGTTGTTTACCCAACAAATAGGTACGCTTTCGGATTACGGTTTTATAGCGATATTATATTGTTTTCACGTGGTTTGGGATATTTATTTTTAAATGTGATATATATTGTAATTATTGATATTATTGTTTTCCGGACCTCTCCGTACAAAGGAGACTCTGCCGAAATTTTTCATGAATTTGGGACGTAGAAATTTTGTGAAGGTGAAAATATTTTCAAACTTTTATTAAACTTGAATATGGAGATTGAATTGTTTATTTATTTGGTGTATTTTATTCAAAATACTTAATTATGTAAATTAATTGTTTATAAATTGAATACTTTGAATAAAATATATTAATTCCTTCTTTCCCTTTTCGAGGACGAAAAGTTTTGAGTGGGGGAAAGTGTAACGACCCATAATTTTTTATAATTAAAAACAGTATTAAATAAGATTTTGGAATTTAGTATTGTGAAAAATTAAAAATTTAAGATTTAATAATGAGAAAATAACTAGAATGTAATTTTAATAATGTTGATTCGATGTAATTGATAACTATTTTAATGTAATATTGATCAATTTAAATAATTGTAAAGTTAATTTGGTTAGAAATCGTAAATAAGGAAGTAAGCCAAATGTTGTATTAAATGGTAAAATTGTACGTAATTATTTGGAATTGGTTAATATAGAATGATTAATCAGTATGTGAATTTATTAGCTTGGTTTGTAAATAATAAACATAGAAATGTGTTTGAAATTGTAAGTTGTAACAATTGCTTAATTATCATTGAATTATTTAATCTGTTGAAATTAAATTGGAAATCAATTGCAATTAACCTACTTAAATATTGCAGTTAATGTGAATTAAGATGATAACTGTAGAATATTTATGTAATAAAACGTAACCAATGTTAATTATATCCATAGGATGATGGTTGATTGAATAATAAGATGTAAATCAAAATAAATGAATTTATTATAATTTAAATTATAATTAATGAATTTATTGAAATTGAATTTGAACGCTGTAACTAGTGCAATATTTAATATTGACTTTGATATGGGAAATTTGTTTCAAAAGATTTTAAATTTCTAAGTAATCAAAAATGTTGAAAATTATTAACTATTTAATTTGAATTTGACAAGTGATTTAATCAATTTAATAATAATTTATTTAATTAACGTGAAAATAGCCATTTTGGCCACTATCTCAAATTTTGATAAAACCAGTTCCATCGGATCCGTAATAGTAAATTATTATAGGATTTCAAGTTTCGTAGCGCTCGAACTTGTCGTTTGATCGTGCGGGCTCGAAACGTGTAGAAACCAATTTAATGAATTCAATTAAAATAAGCTAATTTTAAAAGCTAGCTTTTGTATACTTTTGAATTAGGGTTTGAAACTAGTTCCATTGAGTTTAAAAATATCGAAAACCTATATTTCGATATATTGGATGACCCATTTTTGTTTGGGGAACGAAACGGGCTTTCCAGGTCGTTGTTGTCGATTCGACCCAATTCGATATGTTATTCATTCTTATTTGGCTTTGTCCATATAAATAGATTTTGTTTCTCAAACCCTAGCAGTCATTCAGTTTATTTTGTATGTACATCAACTTCTTATCTGTTCTTTCCTTCCAATGGTAGAAACCCTAAATCCCAATTCAATTGCAAATCAAAATTAATTTCGAAATTCAAACTCCTCAAACTATATCGTATTATATACTGTTTTGAAGCTCTCGACCATACGAATCTACGGAAAGTGTTCGTTTTTTGAAATAGTGCTCGAGTCAATGACAAATCGTGGTTAAATTCAAATTGGGGGTTTTAAATCTGGGCAACAATCGACGAAATTGGAATATGGGCTTTGTAGAGCTCGTCGTCTGGAGTTTATCGCTGGTAGTTGATCGGTCTGAAGTGGAGTATGGTGGTCGAATTTGGTGGATTAGGGTTCAAAAAACCCTAATTAGGGGCGGAGGCGCCGGCGACTTGGGTGAGCTGGAGGGAGTCGCTAGGGGGAGGTGATGCGGCTCGTTGAGGTGAGGGCGTGGGTGGTTGCGCCTTGGTCGATGGTGGTCACTGGTGGCTTGCGCAGGCGGTCAAAGGCAGAGCTGATGGGTTCATCTTTGTGCGTGCATTCTGAAGGTAGGTGACGTGTTATATGTATATTATTATTTTATTTATTTTAAATATCAATCATAAATCTTCTAATAATCATAATTTTTGCATACGAGCTCGGATTCACGTGCGGTTTCTCCGCTGCGATCGTACCGAAATTCCAGACATTTTGAACTAGTTTGGCTGCATTCTAAAAATGTTCAAATTTAGGCCTTTATTTGGATTTTAAATTGATTAAAAATCAAAGGTGAGTGTTTTAACCCACTCACAACTACTAAATCGTCTTATGTTAGTTAAATAAAATTTATGATGTGATTAGAAGTTGATTTATTGCTGTTTGGTATATTTAATTTGTCATTCCAGTTAAATCTGATTTTTTTGGATTTAATTGCCATTTAATTTAAATTGACAGTTAAATACCTGTTAATAATAATTATTCAATTATTGTTATTTACTGGTTGATTTGAATGGTGATTGTGATGGATGTTTAACTATTGATATTGGATGACTAGATGTTAGGCTATTTTATATATATTGATATCACACTGCAAGTTCCCTTAGTTTATTTTTTGTAAATCACTATGGATTGAAATGATACATACCCGAACGATCTATAGATTAGGGAAAAATCATTATGGGTTGAAATGATAAACCTGAGCGATTTTATGGATTTTGAATTTTATTCGGGATTGCGGATTGAAATGATATCCATCCGTAAATTTAAATTATTGCGGGATGAAATGATATATATCCGTATCACTTGACCATATGGTAGAAAATTATATAGGGACACCAGATTGGTTAAATTATATGATTTTAAATTCTTAAATTTTGAATTCAGTTAAATGACATTTTGAAATAAAATTTGATTTATATAAACTGAATTATTTTTGAAAATCCAAGCTTTAAATATTGAAATTGGAATTGGTTTAAATGAATTGTTTAAAGAATTTAAATTGAAACTTTAAAGTTGAATTTGAAGTATAAATGAAATTTATCGAAATTGAGTTATTGTAAACGTTGGAATATTTAACTTTGAAATCTATCGAATTTGAAGTGGTTTAAATGTGTAGTTCAAACTTGGATTTGAAACCGCGATATAAATTGAAATGGTTTTATTGAGAATTTGAATTGAAAGTTTAAAATTGAGTTTTTGTCGATTTGAAATCTGGATATGGTCCACATTTATTGAAATGGAAGAAATAGTTTAATTTGATATTACTTTCAAATTAATTATTGTAATATAAACTGAAGAAAATTTTTTATTTTAAATCCAGATTTTATTTAGATTTTCAAACCATTTTATATTAAACTAGTAAACTATATTAAATCTATTTTTAACTATTTTAAACATTTAAACTATTTTAATCTATTTTAAACTATTTAATCTATTTTAATCTATTTTAAACTATTTAATCTATTTTACTCTATTTTAAACTATTTAAACCATTTAAACTATTTTAAAGTATTTTAAACTTTTTAAAACTATTTAAACTAATTATGACTATCTAAACTACTTTATAAAATTCAAACTGTGCAAGGCTGAATTGTTTTTATTTAAATCCTGTATTTTAAAGCGAATATGGTTAAATGATGTTATAACCTACGTTGGAATTTGAAAGGATATTTTCTAGTGTAATGACTTATTTTGAGTAAATATGATGATTTTGAATGAGGGTTTAACCTATTTTGGAAGTATGATTTCGAAAGTGAATATGATTTCGAAAGTGATATGGTTTGAATTGAATATGATATTTTGATATCAATATGAAATGGTTTTTGAAATGTAAAAGAACCATCCAGTGTGAAATAAGCGTTTTGTTGTTAAAGAGACTGGGATCGGATATTGTCATACTCTCTGCCAATACCAAAACCCAGATGGGCCCACATAAGGAGTTGCATTGCCTAATTCCCAAAGAAAAGAGATCGGTACCGATCCTTTCATTGGTTGAACTTTTTGGTGCGATCCTTATGGTGGCTTCCTCATGCTCAAATATACTTAGCCTCCAAATTTCATGCCAATTGGATCAGTGGAGCTCGAGTTATTGCTTAATCTTTGCTTCAATATGGTTTGCATGCTACTATCTTCCGATCCCTTCCAAGGGAAGTATATCGATCTCTCCAACTTCATCCTCTTGAGGTGCGATCCCTAAGGTATTCTCTCTGGGGTCTGCATGTCTTGCTCACCAAATTTCATATGCATTAGACTTGTGGATCTGAAGATATTAATTGTTTTCTACAAGAATGCTTCCACACCTTAAAACATAACGATCCCTCTCATCAGACCTAATTTTAAGCTGATCCCTCCTATGCGTTGAACAATATTTCTGCTACCACCAAATATCCTTTCGACCATGTAGAAACCCTTTTGAAAAGAAAGCAAAGGAAAACAAGAGAGAGAACCAGCAACAAGACCTTTTGAAGGAGTCAAAGGGATGCAATAGCCAAAGACTAGAAGTATCAAAACCTTTCGAAGGGGTCGAAAGGGTTAAAAGCACGCTTCCACTTCAATAAACACCTTTCGAAGCAGGTGCTTCTGCAGGCATGAAGACCTTTTGATGGAGTTAAAGAAGCGGCTTTCGAAGACAATGCATAACAGCCTTTCATATGCACGCCAAACCTTTTGAAACCAAAGGTTTCGCCTTCACTCAAATAACTCAGAAGCACACCATGATCGGAACAACCCTTTCGAAAGCCCAACCAAGCCTTTTGAACCAGTCGAAGCCATTAATATCCAAGGAAGGTTCAGCATCAAGTTACAAGCAAAAGGTTGGAAGCTACTAATGAAACCATTAGCATTTTAACACCTATGAAACCCTTGGAGCCATCCTACCGGTAGATTCGAAAGCTCCTACAAAGCAACATAAAGAAGATAAGCGCAACCATCCCATTCGTTGAAAATAAGAGCATTCGAGCCTATTCAAAAGCATTGCAGAGGGATTCACAAGTATTAAAGGAATCGAAGGCATTCTAAAGCCAATTCTGAAGCCACCTTTCGACCAAGTCGAAAGCATTAGGTCGAAAGGTGCTGACCTACATCTATAAATATGACCCAAGGGTCTGGTTTTAAGAATCCGAACTCATTCTACACTTGTACTTTATAAATTCTAAAAAGTTATAAAACCTAATTTGCAAATCCAATTAAGGAAAATTGATCAATAATGGCTTCGTTGAGTTAATAAAGGGGAAGACTTTAGTATTCTTGATTACTTAATTGTTTCGAAATCTTGTATTAGTTCTACCTTTGTTTTCCTGGTATCGACCCCATCGAAAGGCATATTCCGACTAGGTCGAAACCAAGCAACATCAAGTAATCCCAATCCTTAACTCTAGGACATCATTCACCAAACTTCTGTCTTCATGTGGATCGAAACCTAGAACCTGACCAGTTTTATCTTAGATTCACTCAAGTCGATAAGAACCCAACTTCTGACAAGGTTGAAACTCGCCTATCTAAACTTTCCCCATAATTCCTTGGAACAATCCTTTTGGGTTCCGCAACTGCCTCGGAAGGACTATTTCAAAGGGAAAATCAATCTACTCCATTCAGCTCGAAAGGCCTAAAAGAGGAAAATCTAAGCCTTTCGACCAAGACGAAAGGTCAATAAAAAGGGAATTGCACAATTGGAACTGATTGGAAAAGTGATCCAAAGAAGGCATTCACATTCTAGCTCCCTCTAACAAATTAAGAGAGACCAAGAAGGACTAACTTTTCCTATTAAATCAGTTTTTGTGTGTTGACAAGTTTTCTTGTTAACATTTTGGCGTTAGAACAAGGGCTTGAACCACCAACTCTGTTGAACATCCAACACCACATTCCTCTAACCTAATTATTTCCAAGCTCTACCACTCAAGGCCTTACTACATCATGGCCAGTAGAATCAAAACGTCCGAGCAAGGATCCTCGAAACCACACTTAATTGGATTCTCCCAAGATACTACTAATGATAGGAATCTCCAAGAAGAACAACTGGTAAGGATAAAGGCTTTAAGAATCATAAGGAAAAATAAAGTTGAAGCCTATGATCCACGTAAAAGGAGTTTAAACCTTTTCCTGTTGGTCCCACCCCAATCTTTGCCTTAGGGGAAAA
Organism: Allium fistulosum; assembly: GCA_030737815.1. Taxonomy (NCBI): domain Eukaryota; kingdom Viridiplantae; phylum Streptophyta; class Magnoliopsida; order Asparagales; family Amaryllidaceae; genus Allium; species Allium fistulosum. Next base: position 677,532,658 of record CM060903.1, read on the forward strand.
GAAAAAGGGAAGTGACAATTTATTTGACAAAATGAGAAAAACAATTCAGCACTATATCAAAGGCACTATCTTTGAAGAAGGAATAATGGAAGATTACAATGCCTTTGCACATAAATGGGGTCAAGTCACAAGTGGGACAATACCTGCACTGGAACTCCAAAGAGTTTTAAAGAGAAACCGTTATCAAAGGGGAAAATCTAGAGCCAAGTAATAAAAGATTTTGAAGCCATCCAAAAGGAACAAGTTTCAGGTCAAGACTTCCAAAAGAGTGCAATCTAACGACATCTATAGAGAATATCTACTTGCTAACTAAGAATGAGCTCAATTATTGGCCATCATAGAAAACGAAACCGAGATATGAAAGAAAGTTGGGGGAATCCTACTGCCATTTCCATATAATGAATGGACATAAGACTAATCACTACAAAGCCTTGGAAGGGATGATAATCTGCTTTTTCCATCAAGGCAAAATCAACGAATTTGTAAAAGAGATCGTAAAAAAGTCAATAAAGAATTACTTTTCTTAGAAAGATCTGCATGGTTGGGAGTGAAATGCTCCTTTCATTTGGACATTACCTTAAAGGTCAAAGCCTCTATCTGCGTCGAGTTGGCCAGGGCAGGGCACCTCCTGGAGGGAGGAGTGTATGCCTTCAACCGCGCCACGCTATGGCCAGGTTAAAACATCGACAAGCCCTTGGCCGCGCCTCTGGTCAAGTCAAGGCACCTCCTAGAGGGAGGAGTGTAAGCCTTTACTTGCGCCACGCTATGGCCAGGTTAAAGCATCGACAAGCCCCTGTCCACGCCATGTTATGGCCAGGTTAAAGCATCGATAAGCCCTTGTCCACGCCATGCTATGGCCAGGGCAGGGCACCTCTTGAAGGAAGGAGTGTAAGCCTTTATCCGCGCCATGCTATGGCCAGGTTAAAGCATCGACAAGCCCTTGGCCGCACCTCTGGTCAGGTCAAGGCGCCTCCTAGAGGAAGTTTGGGTAAGTCCTAGGTTCCAGCCTCTAAGAATGAGCTAACTAAGAGCACCAAGCAACAAACTAAGATGTTCAAACCCAAGAAGAGGCTCATCTAACAATGGACTAAGATGTCCAAGCTCAAGAAGAGGCACATAAACAATGGACTAAGATGTCCAAGCCCGAGAAGCGGCGCATCAAATATGGAACTAAGATGTCCAAGCCCAAGAAGTGGAATATGAAATAAGGACTAGGATGTCCAAGCTCAAGAAGCAGCCAATCAAACCATAACTTCATGCAAGGCCTAAGAGGTTTACACATGTCAAAGAAGACAAAATCTAAGGAGTGAAGAGAGGCTCCACTTATTAATACCCGAATCTGGGTTTTGGGTTTCTTATTCCTAAATTTCATCCGTTAATGCCCGAATAGAGATTTCGGGTCATTCACTGTTGAAGTATGAGACTTCATTCATACCCGAATCTGGGTTACAGATCTTTCAATTCCTCACACCTGAATCTGGGTTCCGAGACTAAATTTTACTTATTAATGCCCTAATCTGGGCCTGAGATTTCTATTATGAATTTCTGATTATCCACTTCTAATGCCCAAATTTGGGTCAAAGACTTCTATCAAAAGGATCATTATTATGGATTTCCGGTTATCATCCATAAATACTTGAGTCTGAGTTTCAAGTTTCTTAACTTCTAAATATCATCCACTAATACCCGAATCTGGGTTCCAGGCTTCTAAACTTTCAAATTTCATTAATACCCGAATATGGGTCAATGAATTTCTACTACAAATTTTCAGATAATAATTTCTGGACTTCTATTACTTAACCATTATTAACCCTTAATTCGTAATCTTTGGTGGATGATTTTCTAGCCGAGGATAATTTTTCTGCTAACAGACTTAAGATATTCTAGCAATATGGTTAAAGTTAAATTTTTGATTATTTCTCATCATGATCATTGATGGGTTTCAAGACATTTAACCAAATACAATTATTGTTCATTTATTACCATATGATTGACATAACGATTTGTTAATCTACACGAATGTTATAGATAGACTTTTATATCAATTTCAAGCTAACAATGGGAAATATTGTTTGCTTCATACTTTTTAGGGAAATCATAACGGTAAAGAAGAACGAAAGATCTAGCAAATGCAAACATTGATGTATAAGCTAAAAACAAGTGTTTTAGAGATAACATTACAAGAAATGATCACAAACCAGGTGATATATACAAAATTTACATGATTTACATAACTTATGAAATTATTTACAAGTGTGTAGAACAGATATACACATTTCATAAATATGAATCTTTCATAAATCTTGGGCAGCCTTGTTCAGGTTCTTAGTGATTAAAGGATCTACAATATGACGGATAGCGATACAAAGGACTTCTTTAAGTTTCTTCACTTTCTTCTTTTTCTTCCATATCCTGTCTGCATCATCAATCACATCGATATTAGTTTTCAAAGCGCGATTGAAAGCTCTATTTGCGCCTCTAAAGGTCTTATTTTTCCTTTCCAATTCAACGACATGCTTCAAAAGGAGATAGTTATCGTGTTTGAGTTTTTGAATTCTAGCAGCATATTCATTTATGTGCTGTGAGTATTTAACTTTCTGCTATTCGTCAAAATATTTCATCATTTCGAATTTAACTTTCTTGCACAACTTGCCCACTAACTTCTCGTCTATGCCCGGGGGAGGATTTGTTATAGTGGGAAATTTTTGAGTAGCAAGGGAAGTGGATCTTGTAGATTTAGCAGCAGATGGAGTAGCGTGAGGAACTAGTAAATCAATACTAGAGATATTATTCCCCATAATAAATTCCAACGATTGACACTGAGCTTGACTATCCTTAAATTCATCTCCAAATCGCTTATCAGTTGAAAAAGTTCTGACGTTTTATGATCGAAGTCAATTGAAGTGTTCGAGTTAACTTGATGCTTCAAAGCGGAAATCGTTTCATTTTTTCTATTGACATCAGCTTCTAACTGGCAATCTGATCCTTGAGATTTCTAACAATTGTTTTTTGAAGTAAGAATCTTTTATGCCATCTTAAAGCTTCAGTATTACCATGAAAACGAGCAAGTAAAGTAACCACAAGAAGTTTACTCTTTTCAAGTTTCGCTAACAGCTTATCCTTAAGATTAATAAAGAGAGATGTTGAGTCTAATGAGAGTGGCGCTGTAGATAACTGTAATTCCTATTTAAATAAAAAGGAAAAAGGATCAAATCAAAACCAAAATGATCAATCTCTTTATTACTGCAATAAAATATTACAATTCAGGTAACAATGAAACTAATAGATACAATAGACATTGGTTTTTTTTATCTAATGATGAGAAACCGCATCCCTGACTTTATTTAATGAATTAGCGGAAAGAAAAACCAACAAGTCAAAGGCAATATTAAGTCCTTTTGGAGTAATAACCGGTAGACATTTGCTATAATCCCATTCCCCGACTGGAGGGCTGTCACAACCGCAAATTAGTTTAGTATGGAATGTCCGGATCTCCTTAAGTAGCTTTTCTTTCTCATCACCAAGGAAATCGAAGCGGAGACGAGGATGTTTCATGTAAAGTTTTGTAAATCTCTAAGAAAACAATATCTTGCTAATTTTGAAGATTTTAAAATTGATGCCTTTTCGAGGTAAAATCTTCTCAATTTAACATATTGGCTTAAGTAATCTTTAGAGACAAGATTGCTTGAGAATCATTCTCTCTGTGATAGCATAATAAAATACAGCTAAGTATAGAGGGAAAATTAAAATGAACATTCATAAATCATTATTATTACATAACTACAATTATTCGTCAGGTTCATAGAAAATTGATTTTGTAAAGAATTATAGAATAAATTTGTCCTTATAAAACTTGAGTTTTTTAGGAGGAAGGTCTTGGGGAATAGATCTAACTCGAGGCAAGTTCCAACATGCTCCGAGCTGCGGGAAAGATCCGAATTCATCCAAGTATCTTTTGTGTCAATGCCTAAGTAAAACCCCACTAAAATCACCTAAATATGAGAAGTCAACGGTCGGGTGTCTACAGTAGGCCTTGTATAAGAAGTTAACTAAAATATCTCTCTCCTCGATCAACATCCATAAGGGTAACCGATTCCCGGATTTCCTTCAAAAGAGCGTCATATCGAAGGTGCACCCTCCTCAACCGTAGGGCAGCTTCTTGATGCTTAAAGGATGATAACAATGCAGCACTTCTTTATTTATCAGAAAGAATGTTGTGCTCCTTCAGTTGTTTATCTAACTCCCTATATAAACTATTTATCTCCGCTTGCTTTCTTTCAAGCTTGGTTTTATAGGAGTGGATAGATTTATTCCTTATCTAAATAAATGATTTACACTATTATTATCTTCGAAACAAAACATGTTTAAACAGAGAATCCCAAACCTGAGATACCGGGACTGATGCTTGGGAAACCCAATCTTTTTCTTTTGGCACTTCAATGTCAATGAAAGCAGGCTCTTCTTGTAGGCCGGATGGTGCATGGGACTTAGGTGGAATCACTTTATGAGGGGACGAATCCTTTTCAGAGGTCTTCGTATTATCATTTCCGTCCTTTTCAGAAGCTTCGGTACGATCGCCCCATTTGCCGCCCGATTCTTGTCCGCCATTGATGTTATCATCCCCTTCATCATCGTTATCATCGTCATTATCTTCCCCCTCCTCTTCAATGGCCTCATCTTTGTCCTCTTCATCTTCGAAGTCAGATTCGATTTCGAAGGAAGGAACTTCAAAGGAGAGAATTTTGGAGGCATTGATCTCCTCCTTTTCAGCAACCTCAATTCCCTACTCCATCTGTTTGATCTTGCCTATAACCCTATCGACAAGATCGGGGTCAAGTGAGGGAAAGCTTAATTCAGGACATTTCTCGATGTTATCGGCGTAGGCAAGCATCAAAGTAACTTCGAGGAAATTCATCATAATATCTTCAAGAGAAGTGTTAAGAAATTGCGATTGACATTTTGCATCAGAGATGACGTTGACTGCCAATTTCAAAGAGGCTTTGTTCTTTTTCAACCTTTTATTTAGAAAGGCTTGTTTTTATACCATTTAGATCTTTTCCTCGTCGGATTCTTTTAAGGTCATTTTCATTACCAAGTTCTCATTGGCGAGGAGTTGGCGGGCTTTCCTTTCCTTTGAGATAATGGATTCCGACTGAGCAAGAGAAGCTAGCAATCGCTCCAGTTCATTCATAGCTTTATCTTTCTCTATGGATAAAGAAGAGACTTGATTCTTTAAGCTAGAAATTTCCTCTTCAAGCTTAGAGGTTTCGGTAGAAGATCTGGACGCGTGTTCTTGCAAAGATAACCAACTCTTGGAAATCTAAAAGAAAAAGTACATCATACGTCAAGAAATTAACGAATAACAGTAATGATAAAGTCAAATGAAGAGGAACTTACTAAGAGTTGTTATTCTATTAATTAATGATAATGACCCGCCAAGTCAGGCATAGAGGAAGGCGGGTGCGTGGAGGCAAAAGATGAAGAATTCAAAATATATCGGACCATCTCTTCAAAAGTATATGAGGATGTAGGAGATGGTGACCTAAAAGGAATTAGGTTTTAAGAAGGGTCGTAATCTCCAAAACCTTCCGCATCTGCTCAATCGCACTAGGAGAGCTCGACACAATAATGCGGAAAGTGGGTCAACCACGATGGGAGTCTTTTTAGATTGTTCAGGAAGAACTTCAATGGATGAACTCTCCAAAGCTTTATCAATATTTAAAAACTCCTCATCCTCTCCTCTTGGAGAATTGGGAACATCAACTATTTTTGCTATCTTTAACGGCGGCTCCACTACAATCAATTTGACCAATTTCCTCTTGACAACCATCTTTGTTTTAGCAAGAGCTTGAGAAAAGGATGGTGCAAGAGAAGTTGAAGAGGGAGGAGCAGGACCACTGACGAGATCTTCCACCTGAGGAGCAGCTGAAGATAATTCAAACAGATTATAAGTCAGCATAATAACTTGAAAAACAACAATGTAATATCATAACAAGTGCAACCTTTATAACTTATCGGAGTTGTCAGGGCAGATAGGAGACATTGGGGAGAAATTTGTAGGATCCCCCAAAGAAAGGAAGCAGTTGCTTCGGGAAGTATGTTGGATCAAAGAGGCTTGGCCGAGAATCCTTTGACAGGTTGGCAAGAGAGAATACTTCCGTAAATTTGTGAGAGTCAGCAGCGTTAACCTATTCCCAATCTTGCTTGAAGCTATAATTAGAGACTCCACTGTTCTCTTAGTCTCCTCATTTAGTCCTTTAACGAGAGCACCTGATAAAAAGCATAGATCAAAAAAGAAAAGAAAAGTAATTATATGGAAGGAAAATAATGAAATTCAAGTTTACATGGAGTAGAGAAGGTCCCGCTAATGTAGGGGAAGCATCTAACAAAAAAGAACTGGTTCTCCCAGTCTCTAAACTTGTTCACTCCTTCAGATATCAATTTCTTGGGAGGATTTTCCTAGAAGATTTGGTTGTTAAGGTTGCTAAACTTAACCAACCGAACGAGATGATTCAGTACTTCATCATTCGGAGAGGGAATGCCGGACTCCAGCGCCATCAACTCCAAAGATGAAAGATAAGTGTATACATTAAGAGATAACTGAATCGGGGCAATTCCAAGATAAGTTAAGAACTAAGATAGGAAGTCTGGAGAGGGAAGGAATCCATTGTGCCAGATGTGGATTTCGGTGTTAGCGAAGAACCCTTCAGGAGGGCTGTTGATGGTATCATTTTCGGTAGGAGGAATGGCTTCCACTCCTAAAATCCCGAATCATTAAGGATCGCATCCACTTCTTCTTGAGTGGATATCAAGGAGCGCTTGGAAGTAGCTTCAACCTTCTTAGGAGAACTCATGATTCTGCCAGGTGAAAATGTTTCAATTAGAAATTATAGTTTTTTTGTGAAATTTACATTCTTTCAAGGATTATTAAAAACTTATTACAACAATTTGAACATCAAATAAAGCATGAACTACATATTCTTAAAAGAATGTTAAATTTAAAAAAACTGAGTTTTACTGAGCTTTCGATGGAGTCGAAAGGGAAATAGAAATTAACACTTAACAAACCTCCCTTTAGCAATGTCGACAGCTCAAGTACAAATATTCACCGAGCTTTCGACAGAGTCAAAAGGAAGGAAGGAAATATATGCCCAACTAACCCTCTTCAACAATGTCGGAAGCTCAATAGATACTTTGATAATTAGAATAGTTAAAACCTACACATCAAATTGAACAAAGTACACACTATCAATATTAAGTAAGCAAGAGAAAAGACCTTTCGGCACCGTCGAAACCTATAATCTTAGTTTTACCATAGGAACATGAATGCTCTTGAAACCTTATATGTTAACTAAGTCGAAAGACGTCGAGTTTGAATCATATTGACAAGAAAATAAAAACTTGGGACGTTTCGATGATGTTGGGAAAAAGGAGATGATTAAATCCTAATTAGTTGTAAGGGGTTTCGACAGGAACGAAAAGTGGTATATGGTTTCGAAGCATAAAAACAATAAAATTTATACCCAACGTAGTAGGTTTCGTCTGAGTTGAGTACACCAGGTTTCGTCTAAGTCGAAACGTCTGGAATGCAACTTATACAAAGTATCTTTTCTTTAATCCCCTGTATAAAATATGTATTTTAACTTAAACAAGCTGGGAATAAGCATGTTCTAAAGGTGTCCAAACCTATGTAACAAAGTTTTTTCTTTTGAAAGAGTGAGTTATAAAAGCCAACTTATTCGAAAGGTGTTTGAATACGCTAAAACACAGAGTTTCTTTCGAAAAGGTTGACTGCATGCTAACTTTACTATATAACCTTTCGACGAGGACGATCAAATGAAGCGCCATGTTACCTTTCAACCCCATCAAAAGAGGCTAAGAAAGCAAAATGAAAGTTGCCGCCTTAATCCCTTTCGAAGGGGTAGAAAGGTAAATTTGTGGCACCAATTTTTATTTCCTACAATTCAAAACTTCTAGGCGAAGCAAGCGGGAAACTCCTTCTTCCCCAAACTCGATTTCCACCTAGAAATTTAAAAACCATTAAACAAATGGATTTAAACGCGAATCAACTACTTAAAATTTTGAAATTTTCAAGATAAAAATTCAAATTTTCTAGAAACACAGTAACAATGAAAGTCGAACCAGGTAGGATTAAAGCAAGAATTAATAAGAAAAGAAAAGAAAATCAAACCATTAAACTAAATTGAATGATGCTTTCAAGCAAATAAGAACTCAAACAATTTCCAGCAAATCAAAATAATAATTAAAAACCCAAACTATGAAAGGTTGTTAAATTGAGATTTGCTGTAAAATAAAAAAGAGAAAGATTCGAGAAATCAGAAGACATAAACTTAATTTAGATTTGGATTTTTGATTGTGAAAAGCAAAGACTATTTGAAAGTTTAGGAACTTTGATTTTGCTTGTAGTTTATTTCGTGTGTAGGTAAATGAAAGAAGAGGAGAGAGGAGCGTAATTTATAAGAAAAGTTAGCAAAGACGGCAAGTCGTCTGAATAGATTTAAATGAACGATCCAGATTCACGTGGGAATATGAAAAGGCGGGAAATATTGAAGGTTTCGAAATGATTGACTTGAAAATTCAAAGGCATCCCTTTGCAAGGGGGGCAAATGTTACCACCAAATATCCTTTCGACCATGTCGAAACCTACTGAATAGAAGGCAAAGGAAAACAAGAGAGAGAAGCAGCAGTAAGACCTTTCGAAGGAGTCGAAGGGATGCAACAGCCAAAGACTAGAAGTATCAAAACATTTTGAAGGGGTCGAAATGGCCAAAAGCATGCTTCCACTTCAACAAACACCTTTCGAAGCAGGTGCTTCCACAGGCATGAAGACCTTTCAAAGGAGTTAAAGAAGCAACTTTCGAAGACAATGCATAACAGCCTTTCATATGTGCGTCAAACCTTTCAAAACCAAAGGTTTCGCCTTCACTCAAATAACTCAGAATCACACCATGATCGGAACAACCCTTTTGAAACCCAAACCAAGCCTTTCGAACCAGTCGAAGCCTTTAATATCCAGGGAAGGTTCCGCATAAAGTTGCAAGAAAAAGATTGGAAGCTATTAACGGTGTCGAAACCATTAGCATTTTAACACCTTCGAAACCCTTGGAGATAGCCTACCAACAGAGTCGAAAGCTACTACAAAGCAACATAAAGAAGACAAGCGCAACCATCCCTTTCAACAAAAAGGGAGCATTCAAGCCTATTTAAAAGCATTGCAGAGGAATGTGCAAGTATTAAAGGTATTGAAGGCATTCTAAAGACAATTCTGAAGCCACCTTTCGACCAGTTTGAAAGCATTAGTTCGAAAGGTGCTAACCCGCATTAATAAATAAGACCCAAGGGGTCTGGTTTTAGGGATCCGAACTCAGTCATTCTACACTTGTACTTTCTTAATTCTAAAAAGTTGCAAATCCTAATTTGTAAATCAAATTAGGGAAAGTTGATCAATAAAGGCTTCGTTGAGTTAATAAAGGGGAAGACTTTAGTATTCTTGATTACTTAATTGTTTCGAAAGCTTGTATTAGTTCTAACACTATTTTCCAGGTATCGACCCCATCGAAAGACATCTTCTGACTAGGTCGAAACCCAATCAACACCAAGTAATCCCTAATTCCATAACATCATTCACTAAACTTCTGCCTTTATGTGGATCGAAACCTAAAACCTAACCAGTTTTACCTTAGATTCCAGACATAGGCTCAAGTCGCTAAGAACCCAGCTTCCGACAAGTTCGAAACCCACCTATCTAAACTTTCCCTTTAACCCTTGGAACAATCCTTTACGGTTCCGCAACTGCCTCGGAAGGACTATTTCTAAGGGATATTCGATCTACTCCATGCAGCTCGAAAGTCCTAAAAGATGAAAATCTAAGCCTTTCGACCAAGACGAAAGTTCAATAAAAAGGGAATTGCACAATTGGAACTGATTCAAAAGGTGATCAAGGCATTCACATCCTAGCTCCCTCTAACAAATTAAGAGAGACCAAAAAGGACTAACTTTTCTTATTAAATCAGGTTTGGGGTGTTGACAAGTTTTCTTGCTAACAATTTCATACGTTGAATATTCTACCTCGCATACACACACATACACACACACACATACATACTGTTTGCGCCAAAATTGGTCACAAACCCCGAATGTTGTGAAAGCACCAGTGTATGAATATAAATCAACAATATTCACACACAAATCTAAAATCTAAGCAAACAGAGTATCACAATTCAGAAATAATGAACATAAACACGAGATTTATAGTGGTTCGGCAATCTTGCCTACGTCCACTCTGAAGTAGATGATTTTATTGATGTTCACTTGATGATTACAATTTCTTCTGATGTAATACAACTGATTTAAGATTAGAATCTGAATCTATGGAAGCAGTGGTGATTCTGAGTAAATCTGGCAAAGTCTGGGCGCTCTTTAGCTCTTAGAATTGTCCGACCCCTTTTCTGAATGACCAGGGGCTCTATTTATAGGTGTAGGAGGCTGATATTTCGCCTAAAATCCAGGGAGACCACTTCTGGCACGTGAGGGGGCCCACATACCCGCTTTTAGGAAATCCGGGCCCACTTTGGGATCGATTCGACCCTTGCTTCGAATCGATCAAGATTTTCTCCGATTGAGATGAAACTTGGTGTGAACATTCTTCAACATGTGCTCAAGCTACTGTGAAAATTTCATAGCATTTGGACTTGTAGATCTCAAGTTATGATCGATTCAATGTTGTGTTCTTCGTCCTATGGATTCGATCGAATCGGTAGGGTCGAATCCATATGTTTGGCCTATGGATTCGAACTGAGGCTTGTTCTATGGATTCGAACTGAGGCTTGTTCTATGGATTCGAACTAAGGCTCGTTCTATGGATTCGAACTAAGGCTCGTTCTATGGATTCGAACTAAGGCTCGGCCTATGGATTCGAACTGAGGCTCGTTCTATGGATTCGAACTGAGGCTCGGCCTATGGATTCGAACTAAGGCTTGGCCTATGGATTCGAAGCAAGGTCATAGGATGGATTCGAAGTAAGGTCATAGGATGGATTCATAGGATGGATTCGAAGTAAGTTCATAGGATGGATTCGAAGCAAGGTCATAGGATGGATTCGAAGTAAGGTCATAGGATGGATTCATAGGATGGATTTGAAGTAAGGTCATAGGATGGTTTCATAGGATGGATTCGAAGTAAGGTCATTTTCTCTATCTTGAATCGATTATATCTTGAGCATACAAACTCGGATTGACTTGAAACTTGGAACGTTGGTTTGCATGGCTTCACTTGTCATGTCTTATCAATTGCAGCCCGATCTGGACTCGGACAAAAATCATTGATATCCAGGGTGAAACAGTGTATAACGAACTTTCACGACGAACTGTCTTTAGTTTTCCAGTCAACTTTTTGGTGTCACGGCCTTACCAAAAGGCGGGATAACATTTGCCCCCCAAAACATGCCTTGCGATAGGAAGGTGTGTTTTGTAATGCCATAAGCTGGATGTTCATATCCCGTTGATGACCTGTAAAGAAATTGATAGGTTTAATCTGACCATGAATGACGATCGTTCACGACCGTATGTCATTTGAGGTAATATGGGACCGTTCGAGGTTGGATGCTGTTCGCGGCAAGTAAAGAAATGGGACCGTTCACGGTCGGATGTCGTTCTAGACGAATTGTGACTGTTCGAAGTCGGATGTCATTCTAGACGGATTGTGACTGTTCGAAGTCGGATGTCGTTCTAGATGGATCGTGATCGTTCGCGATCGAGTGTCATACGAGGGAAAATTCGATCGTTCGCGATCGGGTGCCGTACGAGGCAATATGTGGTCATTCACGATCGAATGTTATATTAGATGAAGTGTGACCGTTCGCGGTCGGGTGCCGTTCGAGGCTAATGGTGACCGTTCGAGGTCGGGTACCGTTCGAGGCTAATGGTGACCGTTCGAGGTCGGGTGCCATTCGAGGCTAATGGTGACCGTTCGAGGTCGGGTGCCGTTCGAGGCTAATGGTGACCGTTCGAGGTCGGGTGCCGTCCGAGGCTAATGGTGATCGTTCGAGGTCGGGTGCCGTTCGAGGCTAATGGTGACCGTTCGAGGTCGGGTGAGTGTGCCCGAGGGGGACTTAGTATTATCGATGTCAGGTTCACGTTCGGGTGAATTTCTGAATCAACGATTGTGGCGGTTCGTCGCCGTACAAGGTGTGCTTGTGGACCATTCGCGATCCAAAGCACACGCTAGTAACTTCTTCTTCAGAATTACAAATACCAAATTAACGTTCACATGAATGCCATAACAGAAATATCCAAACAAACAAAGTCTAAGTGTTCAAATCAACATGAAACGAAAGCAAAGCAAGGATGTCGAAGTGTAAATTCCCACTACGAGACGGTCAATAATTATTCAGAGCATGCCTGTTTATCGTTCGCGATCTCATACATGTGTAAATGGTTTGACGTTGTTAGTGAGAAGTTTACGACTCGTTCATCGTTATTCAAATCAATTGATAACCAAACGGTGTCCTGGTTCAGGATCACCCCTAGCTGATGTAGACGGTGGTCGCTCTGGTTCCACCGTTGGAGCTCGCCTCCTCACATACTGAAGTAACCTACCGTTCCTGATATGCCCTTCTACCTCATCCTTCAGGTGTCTACAGTCGTTTGTGTTATGTCCATTCAGCTCGTGGAATAAGCAATATTGGTCTGACTTTCTTTCGTCGGTAGTTGGATCCCGTCGCATTGGTCTACGATAGGCAATTTGCTCTCGTGTGTCTCGGTAGAATCGTTCCAAACTCTCATTCAGCTCTGAGTAGGTGGTGAATCGTGGCTCTCTCCGCAGTCGCTTTGGCCCGTCACCACTATCCTCAGCCTTTCGTTTTCTTTTATCCTTGTCTGAATCCTTTTCAAAAGGGTTTTTGTCTTTAAGTGCATAAACTTCTATTCCCTCTCCTTCTTCTCTTTCAGCATTAGCGTCTTCCAATCGCAAAAACTTTTCTGCCTCGTGATAGAATTCTCCTAGATCCATAGGTGGATCCTTAGTTAATGAATTTTTGAATTCTGTGCCATCAGCTATTCCGGACACAGCTGCCATCATAACCATGGATGGATCTGGCCGATACATGGATGCTGCTGCCGCATTGAACCGCGTCAAGAAATTCCTCAAAGACTCCCCAGCTTTCTGCTTTAGCGTTGCCAAACTCATCACATTCTTGGGCCTTGAAATGTGAACCCTGAATTGCCTCATAAATTTCTCAATCAAATCGGTCCATGTTCCAATGGAGCCGCTCTCTAGCTGTCTGAACCATAAAGCTGCTATGTCTGTCAAATACAATGGGAAGCATCGGGCCATGACTTCCTGTGATGCCCCCAACACTTCCATGTGCCTTATATACCTCGTTAGATGGACCGCAGGGTCCGTCCTTCCATCATACCTTTCTACTGTTGGCAGTTTGAATTCTGGTGGGTTCCTAGCCAGCCTAATCGCAGGAGAAAAGGGACTCCTATTCACGTCTTCAAGATCTCTGTTTACTAATCCTCCTCTCATGGCTCGCCTGACCATCTCTGCCAATCTATCATTGTCTCCAAGTTGTAGTCCTCGTTCACTACCTTCGATCTGCCCCCCGAGTCCTTGTGAGCTTTCGGGTGTCTGCCCCCATGGCTGAGCGTTCATCCCTCTATCGCTGCCAGGTTGCTCGGATGTCCTTGTCTCTCTTCCCGAGTTCAGATCAACATGTCCTAAGTGTGTGCCCCCAGCTCCGGCGTTGCGTTGGATGGTCCTGCTTCGTTCTGGACTCTGGTTGTTCCTTGATTTTGCGCTCCAAGTTGCCCAATCTGTTGAAGCAAGTTCTGTATCATTTCTTCTTGTCTTCTCATCATTGCCTCTATCTCGTCCCTGGTGACGAAGGCTGAAGCTTGGTTTGCTCCTGAGGAAGCCTCTTGACTTCCTTCGTGCTGACTTCTCTTAGCTCTTTGCCTTCTACTTGTTTGTCGAGTCATTGTCTTTCAAATTTTCAAATCTTGTGTAGCGGGTGCGAGTTCATTTCTCAGTGAAAGCACCAAAGTGTTTGCGCCAAAATTGGTCACAAACCCCGAATGTTGTGAAAGCACCAGTGTATGAATATAAATCAACAATATTCACACACAAATCTAAAATCTAAGCAAACAGAGTATCACAATTCAGAAATAATGAACATAAACACGAGATTTATAGTGGTTCGGCGATCTTGCCTACGTCCACTCTGAAGTTGATGATTTTATTGATGTTCACTTGATGATTACAATTTCTTCTGATGTAATACAACTGATTTAAGATTAGAATCTGAATCTATGGAAGCAGTGGTGATTCTGAGTAAATCTGGCAAAGTCTGGGCGCTCTTTAGCTCTTAGAATTGTCCGGCCCCTTTTCTGAATGACCAGGGGCTCTATTTATAGGTGTAGGAGGCTGATATTTCGCCTAAAATCCGGGGAGACCACTTCTGGCACGTGAGGGGGCCCACATACCCGCTTTTAGGAAATCCGGGCCCACTTTGGGATCGATTCGACCCTTGCTTCGAATCGATCAAGATTTTCTCCGATTGAGATGAAACTTGGTGTGAACATTCTTCAACATGTGCTCAAGCTACTGTGAAAATTTCATAGCATTTGGACTTGTAGATCTCAAGTTATGATCGATTCAATGTTGTGTTCTTCGTCCTATGGATTCGATCGAATCGGTAGGGTCGAATCCATATGTTTGGCCTATGGATTCGAACTGAGGCTTGTTCTATGGATTCGAACTGAGGCTCGTTCTATGGATTCGAACTAAGGCTCGTTCTATGGATTCGAACTAAGGCTCGTCCTATGGATTTGAACTGAGGCTCGGCCTATGGATTCGAACTGAGGCTCGTTCTATGGATTCGAACTGAGGCTCGGCCTATGGATTCGAAGCAAGGTCATAGGATGGATTCGAAGTAAGGTCATAGGATGGATTCATAGGATGGATTCGAAGTAAGGTCATAGGATGGATTCGAAGCAAGGTCATAGGATGGATTCAAAGTAAGGTCATAGGATGGATTCATAGGATGGATTCGAAGTAAGGTCATAGGATGGTTTCATAGGATGGATTCGAAGTAAGGTCATTTTCTCTATCTTGAATCGATTATATCTTGAGCATACGAATTCGGATTGACTTGAAACTTGGAACGTTGGTTTGCATGGCTTCACTTGTCATGTCTTATCAATTGCAGCCCGATCTGGACTCGGACAAAAATCATTGATATCCAGGGTGAAATAGTGTATAACGAACTTTCACGACGAACTGTCTTTAGTTTTCCAGTCAACTTTTTGGTGTCACGGCCTTGCCAAAAGGCGGGATAACACATACATACATACATATATATATATCAATACCATTCAACCTTGACTTCATATTATCATCTGCACTTGACTTCTAGGCCCCACAATAATCACTCCTCAATCATCGGCCTTAATGGCAACCAAATTTAACTCGTGCAATTAGTTCAATATAGTCGGGTTAAAATGCTGGATAACACTTGCCGCCCCAAAGTGTGTCCTGTGATGACCATGACGTGCTTTGAATCGAAGCAAGTTAGAGTCGTCGGAATGAAATCCATCCAGCTTCCTGAATAGTTGCTACCTCTTTCTCGAATTATTTTTCCAAGGTGCTGTATTTCTCATTGATCGTCATGACACTTGGTCCATTTCCAATAGTATAAATTCAGGGATATACTCCATCAGTTGATTTATATAAGTCTCTATAAGACTAACAAGCTTTAATGATCTGGTTCAACCTCGTACTTGAGGGATTTAGGTTCGATTTCAATTTCTGTCGATTTCAAAAATTTAACTTTTTTTGGGTCACGCATGTGCATGTTCATATACACGTTCTTTGTTGCTGGCTCTCGCATGTGTTCGTATGTTCACGGGGCATCGCCAATTTTCATTGCATTTTGTATGCTCGTGCTTTTAATAATTTCCATGCTTATATTTATTTGCGTATATATTCCTGACTGATCCCTCACTCTTTCCTCCATTTTAAAAAAAAATGTTTGTAGGGATTGGCTTATGGTTAGCCGATCCCTCATTCTCATTCCTTGTGCTCACATGGATCGGTACCTTTTATGCTGATCCCTTTTCTCTTGCTTGAAAACGTGAGCTGACCCATTCACTGTCTTATATAACCCAATATTCCTTCTTTCCAACCTCACTTGCTTCATTTTTCTACCATCCTTCAAAGTATTGAACTCTCTCATTTTCCTATCAAACCCAAATCCTCCTTCCCTTCCTCCCTTAGCTTCAGAACGAAATCCTTCTGCAATTCAATCTGCCTCATGAACCCGCTTCCTCTGACCTTCCATTTCGAACATCTCCAAACCACTCGCCCACAATTCTAACTCATACACTGACGTAGGTTGATCTTTAGTTTATAATTTTCGATTTCATGATGAAATAATGGATTCCATGTTATCGGCGATTATGATGGTGTTTGATGTCGCAATGAAATGGTGGTTGAAGTGGCCTGGAGGAGGTGTATCATTGTGTGTGGAATGGGTTCGGCAAAATAAGTAAGACGGAAGAAGATGGGAGAGTTGAGGATGGATCGGTTGGGGTGAACCAATGTGGAAGGATCGATATCAGGAGTTTTGTGAAAGACAGTGTAGTAGAAGGGTCGGTAGGGCTGGCAAAGTAGGAGAGGGATTGGTGGAGTTTAATAACACGGTGGAATCAGTATGATTTGTGAAAAGAAAGCAGGGATCCATGAAAATCGCCAGCAAAGTGGGATCGGCAAATTTTGTTTAAGGAAAAGGGTCGGCACCCTTTGTTTGGAGAGAGGGATCGGTTGAGCTGCTTTGGGATAGGGATCAAAAAAATATGGATCAGCATATAGGGTTCGACATATATGTACTTTGAATTAAACTCGAAATCTAATCTATAATCACTTATTTAAGCAATTACAATAAACCCATCTTAATGAACTTGAACATATGATGACGATGAACAACATGACTTACATATTCATTATTGCACTCGAAATTGAACGATCAAATCCTTGGGAACTTTGAACATGCACTAAAACTTAGCATATAGACTTAAATAGCAGATTTCACACTTTGATATGCCAATAGTCGATCCCAAAGCTTTCACAATCGATCAATCTCTTTGCCAGTTGAGATGGTCAGTGATGACGGTCACTCTGGTCGGAATCCAAAGTCTCGTCATTTCGCTTCATTTTCTTATATTAAGCTGCTTAATTCTATAACACATCACACTGCATTACACTACATTACACTAGCTCAAACTTAGCACGGGGGGACAAGTAAACATTTCTAATCACGATTATCTACTGAGTATAGTTGACATGGACTTCAGACGTTCAGAACGTCTAGTTGCAATGTCCTCTGGACCAGCCTCGCAACATAGCAATCCCGAAGCTGAGTCGAGTTCCACGACCATATCTGGCAAGCTTTCCCCTGGTCATCAAACTGAACAAACGGAAGTTTCTGGCCCACCAGCCAACCATTTTTTGATGTTCCCATCCTCCCCCTCCCGGCGAAAGATGTAAGTCCTGCACCTGATGTAGTAGAAAAGGCTGTACTCTTAGATAACCCGACAAATTTTCAAGCCTCCAGAATTAGTAAGGCCACCCTTCGCTGACTATGTTTCGGACATGGAATTCCATTTGAAGACATACCGGCTCCTTCAATCAAAGATAGGGCTCACTTGCCCCCAGAAGGATACACAACATGCAACAAGTTCATGTGCTGGGTCAGATGTGTGCTGCCCTTCAATTCTTTTATTCGAGAAATGTTAAGATATCTTGGAATAGCCCCTACTCAACTTCACTGAACAACTATGTCTTTCTCCATGGAACTTTTTTACTATTTATGAGCGTTCTGATCTGCCCGCTAACTCCTGAGGACATAAGGTTCATTTATAACTTTAAACGACGAACAGGAAGTCCTTCCTATGTTTTTCTCGAGCCTTCACCCAACTATCAAGTCTTAGCGAGTGGTTGAAACAAACTTACCCTTTCCAAACACGAATGGTTTTACATTCGATGTTCGCCTGGCTTTACAAGGCGGTGGTTAGAAGGACATAAGTGTCGCCTTCGCTTTATTTTCAAATTCTCTAATCCAAGTCATATTCTGGATTAACTAACATTTTGAATATCTACAGGTGTCCGTCCATGTCCAGAGGGTGATAGTTTTTCAAAAGCGAATTTCCAAAATTTATGCAACCGCTGTCGAAGACAGGGAAATTAGACTCCTTGTCACCGATTAGTTATTATCTGTATTTGGGCTACTTGAAGAAGGCTATAACATTGGGCTTCCTAGAAGTGCAGCATTACCAAGAAGCGCCGTCGAACAAGAAAATGATATCAATAATCATGTCGTGCCCCTAGTCGAGGGGACTGAGGATGATGCCGAAGAAAGAGAAATTAGGGATACCCAGATCAATGAGCCTGGCGACGCTGATGTAGGTCCAAGAAAGGCGCCTGTGGTCGAACCATCACATGGCGTACAATCCCACACACCTGCTAAGAGAAGAAAGAAGCTTGCATATAAGCTTTGCAGGAGAAAAACTACCAAAGATCTGGAGTTCGTTATCACTTCTATCGATGAAGAGTCATCTTCCCAACATTTAGAAAGTTCAATGAAAGGGTTTTCAAGTCTCCAAATTCCTGATGACATTATGACTTCCCTAACATCAACATCGATGGGCTCAATTCTCCCACCAGAAGTGGTGATGGCATTCTTCCTAACAGCAAATAGGAGAAAACTCCCATGAGCAGGGCTGTAGCAACCAGTCCATTGGGGGGGGGACACTAGGACACTCACAATCATATCCACTTCACCATATGATTTCTATCTATCTTTTGTGTAATGGTTACTTATTCTTTGGTATTTGGTTTTTGTAGGTTCGATGTCTCAATCCCGAGCTTTTGATCGCTTGAGGGGTTCTTCGATGCAATATGGATCCAGGCATGATTCAGAATCGGGTAGGCATAGAGCGAGGGATGATGATCGAAACAAAATTCGTCGCTTAAGGGAATCTTCAACTTCAAAATATAAATCTTAATCTCGGTGGTTCCATAAGGAAGCGCAAACTATTCTTCCTATGCATAGTGACAATCAAACCTCCTTCCACGGTCCTCCAGCTCTCGTACAGCCCGAGCAATATTATAGTCCATCTAGCTCCTAGCAATCCCATGACTACAGGTCGAGTAAACGTCCAATCGTTGCTTCTGATCCATCTTTACCGACCGCTGCTCCT
Organism: Allium fistulosum; assembly: GCA_030737815.1. Classification (NCBI taxonomy): domain Eukaryota; kingdom Viridiplantae; phylum Streptophyta; class Magnoliopsida; order Asparagales; family Amaryllidaceae; genus Allium; species Allium fistulosum. The sequence continues at coordinate 677,551,935 of CM060903.1, forward strand.
GAAGCTTCCACAACAGAGAAATTAGCCGAGCTTAAGGTCATTTTCCCAAAAATTTGTTTTAACGAGCTTAAGTTCCTCCCCTCCATCCATACAATCATAGGGACTGTCAAAGAAAGCTCTCTCACATGCATCAACGATGTTTTTGTGTAACATGTATTATTCTAGCACGTAGCAAAAAAATCTCCGAGGTGTCTATTGAGCGACAACATGAGATGGATCGTCTCAAGCTAGAGGTGATCCATGATAAAGATATATTAAGCACCAAGATAATGAGATCTCCGAGTTGACTTCAAAACTATCTGAAGTAGAAAAAAGTGCTAAGGAAACATCTGAGGCAATGAGTCGTCTGGAAGCTACCCATAAGAAGGAACTTGATGCTGTCCTCAACCGTAGCGGTGCACTCGCCTTGGAAAAAGATTCCTTACAAAAGGAGAAAAATATCTTGGCCCGCCGCGTTGAGGAGCTTGAAGAGCTTCTTAAGAAAGAGTGGGTAGAAAAGATCGAAGCTCAAGAAGAACCATAGAGATATTGTGAAGAAACTGTTGAGGCCCGAACTTTAAAGATTAAACTTGATGAGAAACTTTCACAGATTGAAGTCCTCAAAGAACAGGCAAAGGAAATGGGTCGTAACAAGATGAGAGAATAACTCGAAGCCCAGGTAGAGGATGCCAAGAAGCCGGGTCGGAATGAAATCAAGGACATGTTTGATCTACTTATCATCGAATACAATGCTAAAGTTCTTCTCCACCGTGATCTGAGCTTTCTTGGTTAGGATTATCTGGAGTCGCTCGCCGAGGCCTAGGTTTATATTATTGAAATGAAAAGGAGAGACCTTGGCGAAGCTGATTTAGATTAAGAGAAATTAGTGCGAGAGATCCTTCGTGGAAATGAACCCCTAGCCTTGCCACCGCGAGACTCTGATACTTCGATGTTCTAACATCTTTCGACAAAGGGAAAAATATCGCTGAATCTTCGGTGTCTGATCCCAAGAGCCCCTCCTCTTTTGAAGCAGCCGGAGCATTAGTTTCTTTTGGTCTGGGATAGGATCTAAGCTATGATCCGACCAAACCCGGTTATCAATCTAAAATGCTGACCCCTATTCTGGAAGGGGGACCCCGAGACGACTGAAAGTCAACCAGATGCAGGCATTCCGCCCTATCTTCCACTTTTCGATTAGTTTCTTTCTTCATATCCAATAGTCATAGGCTTATCTTCTTGTTTCTGCGAATCTTTAGGTCATTCAGGTCTCGGCCAAAACTCCAAAAAGTGGTGCCACCGTGGTGCAACAATCAACATCAACTAAGATCTCGGCAGCCATTGATGCTCCAGAGCCCGATGCTCAAGTCATTGAAGCACTTGATGACGATAAGGCTGAAGATCCGTTGCCGCTGGACAAATCCGATGATGTTGTGGTCACCGGCGCAACTAAACACACTGATGTGCTCAGCCTAAAGGATCATGTTGAGAGGAAGGAGTTGTTGGAGAAACAAGCCAAGTTTGGACCCATTGATGTAGACATTGATGATCCAAATCTCATCCCATTACAAGTCATTCCACCTGGCATGTCGATTTCAAAAAAAATCCCTCCTACTTTTAAAATCTCCCTCACCAAAGGCGGCAAAGGATCGAGGAAGCGGACAGGCGGAAGCTCTAGTAGCACCACTCTTAATAAATCCAGAAAGGAGAGAAGACAAAAGAAATAGCCATCATTTCGACCCTATTTGCACATAGCTTGTATAGCTATTTTTATTTTTGTTGGTTGTGATTGTACGAGTACGACCCTTGTTTTCTGATTAAACTTGCATCACAATGTTGAAGCTTATTATGTGAATAAAGATTTTTTATTTTCTGTTAAACCCTCATGTGAATTGTTATCTAAGTAGCCGAGCTATTACTTTCCATTCAGTGTACTTGTAATTTTTTGCTTGTCGATTCGGATAACAATCCACTAACTCTATTCCAAGGCATCCATGCGGTCGTGGCCTTGATTTGTACCAAACATGGGGATCGAACTTGAACGTTACGATGTCGGATCCAGCGGTTTGAGTGATTATGCTTCTGCCCCTAGTCTCAGGTTAGCGGAGTTAGACGGTGGATGACCGAGCTTCATCCTTAACGAGTTTATACTCCTCCTATTGATTTCTGGCCAGAGCTTGCGGAATAGTGAGCGATCAAACCACACTCGTCTATTTGTTTACACTCATATCCACACTCTAGGGATAAGAGCTAGTTAGCGGGCGGTCGAATTGCTCCCGGCTTGTATTTATACTACAATTCGCACTCTGGGGACTTTGAGTTAGTTCGTGGGTGGTCGATTCACACATGATTTATATTTATACTCTGGTCCGCACTCTGGGGACTTAGAGTTAGTTTGCGGGTGGTCGATTCACACCCGATTTATATTTATACTCTAGTCCGCACTTTGGGGAATTAGAGTTAGTTTGAAGAATAGTCAGATTGTACTATTCTTAATTGATTAACTTATCCCTAAGGTCCGGGGTTTAATTGTTCAAGCGATTAGTCGTGTCACGGTCGCTTTTGATTTATTTCTGTCCCATCACTCGGCATGATTTATTCGGTCATCGGGTGGTCGAGTCACATCCATTCGTCATTATATATTCCATCCATTAGGTTATGAACGAGAGTTATCAAATGAACTATCGGACCATGCTCATCTTGTTTAATTCAATCGGAAACTAGTGTAATTGGTTAGCTCCAAACTTTGGGAACCTGTTCAGACATATTGACATCAGTCAGTTTCGTAATGTAACTAACATGTAATTCTATAGCGAACACAGACATAAAGGAAGTTCAAAATTTTATTTGCTAAATGGAAGGAAATGACATAATTTTTCTTATTACATATCCAGAAAATCAAATTCTGAAAGTAAATACAACTGAGTGAAAAAAATAAACTGAGTGAAATAGCGTCATACATGCCCCCTATTCCATGCCCTTGGGAGTGTAATGCCATTAATAGTCGCTAGCTTGAAAGTTCCCTCACCAAGCCTCTGCTTAATGACATACGACCCTTCTCAGGTTGGATTCATATGCGAAGGGGCAGGAAAAATCCGTTTCAAGACAAGATTGCCGATTTCAAAGGTTCTAGATCGAACTTTAGTGTTGTAGTATCGGACGACTCGGTGTCGGTGTGTTGTTGCCCTCAAATAAGCTTCCTCACGATTCTCATCTATAATGTCTAAAGACTCCAAGAGGAGATCTTTATTTTTCCTGGGATTATAGTAAGTTACTCGACGGAAGGAACTTCGAGCTCAATAAGAATAACAGCTTCGGAACCAAAAGCAAGGGTGAATGGAGTATGGCCAATCGTGGACTTGTGGGTGGTCCTATAAGCCCATTGTGTTGTTGGGAGTTCATCCACCCACTTGCCTCTAGCTTTTTCCAAACAGTTCTTCAGAATGGATTTTATGATTTTGTTCATAGCTTCAACTTACTCATTTGCTTGATGGTGAGCGACTGCCGCAAATCTTTTTTCAATACGATGCCGACGGCAGAAGTCTTTGACCTTAACACTTTCGAAGAGTCCAATTTTCAGTTACAATAGTTTATGGAAGACCAAAATGATAGAAGATGTTCTGGACAATGAAGTTGATTACTTTCTTCGTTATGATCGTAGCTAATGGTTCTGCTTTGGCCCATTTGGTGAAGCAATTAACTGCAACGATGCGTACTTCGAACCACCTTTAGAGATCGGTAAAGAACCAATAATAGCTATGCCTCATATGAAAAACGGCCATGGACTAACCATTTGTGTTATTTCCATCAACGGAGCTCTTTGGACTTTTGCATATATCTGGCACTTGTCGTATCGCCTTACATAATCAACAGCATCTCGATTGATAGTTGGCTAATAATACCCGTAACAGAGTATTTTCTTTGCTGGATTTTGCCCCCCAGTGTGATTGCCACACTCTCCTTCATGAACTTCTTTTAGAACTCGTTTTATCTCATCATGAGAGATACATTGGAGCAGGGGAACAAAAAAACCCTTTCTGTACATAACTCCTTCCTGTATGGTATATCTTGACGCTTTACGAAGAACTTGTTGCCTTTCATTCCTTTGTTCATGAAGGACTCCCTGTAGCAAATAGTTTTTAATCGGAGTCATCCATGATTCCCTCTCATGCTCCATCAATAATACCCGGTCCATTCTCATCAGGTTTATACTTGGGGCATTCAATACTTCGACTGGAACCAATTCCATATGTGTTGTGTCCCCGGTTCTAGCGAACTTTGCCAACGAATCAGCCTTTTTGTTTTGATCCTGAGTAATGTGCGTATATCGTAGTACTCAAAATCGGTCAACAAATCTTGGACTTGGGTAAGATAAGTAGCAAGCCATTGTCCTTTAGCTTGGTAATCTCCCCCGACTTGGCACACTACCATCCTTGAGTCGCAAAAGATTTCAAGAGACTTTATTCCCAGTTCCCTAGTAAGTTTAAGTCCAGTAATCAGAGCCTCAAACTCGGCTTCATTGTTTATTACAGGGAAATCAAGCTTTAAAGCATAGAAAATTGATTGATTTTCGGGAGGTAGAAGCACAATCCCAACTCCAGAGCAACGATCATTAGATGCTCCATCTGTATACAACTTCCACCATATGGTAGGAGTTTCACTAATCTCCAGGAAATCATCCTGCATAGTAAATATTGCTATAGAATCTGCCAATGGCTGACCTTGAATAGGCCTCCGGGGAAGATAAGTGATTCGAATTGGCTGAGCTTGATATTCCACTTGAGTAACCTTATAGACGTCTCAGGTTGCTGCAGGACCTGTCATAACGGTTGGTCGGTATAAACATTGATAGAGTGCACGTGGAAGTAAGGGCGGAGCTTTCATGATGCAATTAGCTAACAGTATGCCAGTTTCTCTATCTTCGAATAGTTTCTTTCAACTGCTATCAATCGCTTGCTAACATAATAGATTGGTCCTTGGATTCGATTCTCCTTGCGAAGCAACGTAGCACTTATAGCGTGTACCGAACAGCTAAGTAGATATATAAATCTTCATGATCCACTAGCTTTGATAAGATGGGGGGTTTCTCTAAATGATTCACCAAAGCTTGGAACGCGTCTTTACAATCCTATGTCCATTCAAAATTCCTTTTTCCTTTCCTAATCAAGTCAAAGAAAGGAATGCATTTATTGGTAGCTCTGGAAATGAATCGGCTTAAGACAGCAACCTTTCCATTTAGACTCTGTACTTTTTTAATAGCCTTTGGCACTTGGATATTGAGAATAGCTTGGATCTTCTCAAGATTAACATCAATTCCACGGCCATTAACGATGAAACCCGAGAACTTTCCTTATGCAATGCCAAAGGAACATTTCATAGGATTAATCTTTATTTTATAATGTTGGAGGATGTCGAACATTTCTGCCAAGTCTTTAATGTGGTCGCTAGACTGTCATGACTTCACGAGCATATCATCCACATATACCTCTATCGTTTTTCGAATTTGATATTCAAACATTCTGTTAACTAGGAGCTGGTAGGTTGCTCCAACATTCTTTAGTCCAAACGGTATCACCACATAGCAATATAATCCAACATCAATAATGAAGCTAGTGTGCTCTTGATTAGAATGTGCATCGGGATTTGGTTATATCCAGAGTACACATCCATGAAAGATAGCAATTCATGTCCAGTAGTCGAATCTACTAACTGGTCGATCCTTGGAAGGGTAACTATCTTTTGGGCATGCCTTGTTCTAGTCCAAGTAATCAACGCACGTCCGCCATTTCCCATTTTCCTTTCTTACAAGTAAAGGATTAGGTACCCACTTAGGGTAAAGGGAATCGCGAATAAACCCGTTGTCTTTGAGTCTATCCATCTCCTTCTTAAGAGCGGCATGTTTCTCCGGATCCATGCCACGCCTTTTTTGTTTCATTGGGACATGCCTCGGGTCGATATTCAATATATGGCTCGCAATGGCAGGAAAGATCCCACACATGTCAGAGTGAGTCCAAGCGAACACGTTGAGATTTGCTCGGAGTAATCCAACAAGTTCTTTCACCGTCGGAGGGCTGAACTGCGATCCGATCTTTAGGATTCGTGACGGGTCGTCGTGGCTGATTGTGATGTCAATCATTAGCTCAGCCAGTGCAGCCTTGGTCTCTTTGAGCTCCTTGTCATTTCTCAGATCTATATCTCTAAAGAGCTGACTGTGGCACCCAAGCCAAGGCTCATGCGCTAGTTGTCAATCTTCAGTGGCTTGGATGCGTACTTACTTGTCCATACCCTTACCTTTCTTCTTCCATTGAGCATCCCTCAATTCAGCTACATAATAAGCACGTCCAGCTGCCTGATCACCATGAACAACTCCGACTCCATTATCTGTTGGGAACTTCAAAGTCAAGCATCATAGGGCAAGAGCTTCCCGAAACACAACTAGGACCAGTCGGCCTAGAAAAGTATTGTATGGAGAGTCAACATCCAAAAAAATAAAAAGCAAAATCCGTACTCTCCTAAGGTCACCTTCTCCCAACTCTATAGGTTACTCAACATAACCAATAGCTTCAGTTGCAACACCATTAAAGCCATGAATTCGAGATTTAGATGGTTTTAAGTCCTTGGCTTCAATCCTCATCTGATCATAAGCTTTTTTGAAAATTATATTTACAGAACTTTAACAGTCAACCAATATCCTTCTCACTAAAGAGGGCCCGATCATGGTCGAAATGACCATTGGGTCGATCGTTAGAGCCTCTACTTTGTCTGCATCTCTGTTTCTAAACATGATATCATCTGCCATTGTATGGTGCTGTTTTGCCAGAGCTCCATCTTCCGTGTTTGAACAACATTCAAAATCCATCTGCTTAATCGTTCTAGCATAGCACTCCATTTCATGCTACTCTTATCAGCCGGATGCAGTCTTCCGACTATTGTATTGATTACCAGTCTTCCACCAGTCCGTGCAGGCTCTTCAGCCCTATGCGGTGCTTGTCCTCGGTTGGGGTCAGATGTCACCTGCTTTCCATCCTGAGGGGTTTTCACAAACTGCTGTAACTTCCTTTCTCGAATCAGCTTTTCTATAATATCCTAGAGATGCTTGCATTCATTTGTGTTATGCCCATAGCATTTTTGAAACTGATAATATTTCCCGGTTTTTTCTACTTCTCTATTGATTCTTTTGGAGGCGGCTTCCTGTACTACATGGTATTGCAGGTATACAAATATATATTCTCTAGGGACGTATTCAGTGGCGTGTAAGTATTGTACATCGGAATCCTAGGGTTCCCTTTTCCAGAATTCCTCTTTCGTTCTCGGCTCCTATCTCCACTTTTCTTTTGTTGATTCAGTTTGTTCTGGACATTCACTTGAACTTTTCCAAAACTTTCATCAGACCGCTTTATAGCAATATTACTTTGTACTCACTCTCCATTCGGTCCTACAACATTCTTCTTCTTATAGGATCTGGCTTCCTCCTTCCTCAAATACTGAGCCACCTTTGCATAAAAGCGTTCCAACGTTGCAGGTAGTTTTCTAGCTAACCAATTTCCAAAGTCAGATTCTAGATCAATTCCTCTTGTCATGGCCATCAATATCGCACGGTCATTCGAATTACTGATTTCTGTAATAGGTGTATGGAATCTCTCTAAATAATCTTTCAACGATTCTCCTGGAGATTGGATCATGCTAGATAGGGGCATTACATCCTTGGGGCGAGTTGCATGCATTTGAAACCGCTCCACAAACTTTGTTGCCAAATCATCAAATCTAAAGATCGATCGTAGGGGTAGCCTTGTAAACCACATTGTTGCTATTCCAGAGAGAGTTATGGGAAAACATCTATACTTGCTTGCATCATTTGCTCGTACGGAATCCATCGGCCATTCATATCTCATGATATGCTTCCTAAGGTTGGTTTTTTCCTCGTAGGCAGGCACCGACGACATGTTTAATCTTCTTGGATAATCTTCACGTAGGACATTATCAGTGAGCCGGTTATGGCTTCTCGAGATTCCCCAATCATCATTGGTCAAGCCTTGGCTCTCTCTCACTAATTGTCTAACCATAGCTGACAAGTCCGGCTTTTGGATAGTTGGTGCCAAGTGGTGGTCGTGTGCCACCTCACGTGAATGGTTCAGTCGATGTCTACGAGCTATGCCATGCCTTCTTGGTTCAAAATTTTCTAGATGTGTGTCTCGTAAATTCACTTCATTGTCATTCTAGGGAAACACTTGGTCAACATTCAACTGAACTCCATCATCCAAATTGGCCGCAACAGCTCCAGCTTGCATCCCAGTGAGCATAGGTAAGTTCCCCCTTAGAGAAGGGATCGGTACGGATCCCTTAGGAGGTATTGACACCAATCGATCCTGGCAGGCTACGATGGTCTACCAGATGACGTCCCAAAGTTTCTGCGCAATATCCGTCTGTTCTGTGGTGCCTATGCCAGTGATACTCATTTGATGAACTAGAACTCTAAGATGTCGAGTAAGGGGTAGGGTCCCTCCTAGCTTTTCCTCGTTGTTGCTGATTAAGTTAGTTCATTAAGTTGATATTGGTCTGAATCTGCTAATTTAATTGTCGACGACTATCCATTAGCTCTCTCATCATATTCTAGAATTCAGCTCTTGTAATAGAATCAGTTGGATTTTGGACTTCAATTGGTTCAGCATTCACATATATTGGTTGACTGCTCGAGCCTCTTTGTTAGATACTAATGTTCTTGTTTCCTTCCACGTTCTGAGAAGTAGATCTAGTGTTCCTCACCATTGTTGATAGCTTTACTTAAATTTTTGCAAATCTAAATAGTACGAGAGAACTTCTTGAAGATAACTATGGATCTCCTTTGGGGGATTTATGCAATCCAGTAGCAACAAAGGGATCCTAGTCAGCTGAGAATTAAGGTTCTCAGTGAAAGCACCAAAATGTTTGCACCAAATATTGGCGCAAATACCCAGCGGAAACTTTATGAAGAGGATTAAATGAAGAATAAAATGAAAAAATGGATAATAATAAAGAAACATCAATTAATTGAAATAAAAACACGCACACAACGATTTATAGTGGTTCGGCGTTGTTTGCCTATGTCCACTTTGAACAGATTATTTTTAATAACTTTATAATCTAAGTACAAGAGGAATCAGATCAAAATCCTTAGTTACAAAAGAATATAAAAAATAGTAGCATAAAGTCCTGAAAATGAACAACCAAGCCGGTATTTGTAGATGAAGAGGCCAAATATCTCTTTGAAAACTAGGCAGAAGGACCCTCAAACCCATGTGGGCCCATAAGAGGGGTCGCATGGTCCAATTCATAAAGAAGAGGGATTGGTACTGATTCCTTCTTTGTTGAATTTTGGAGTGCGATTCCTATGTTGGCTTCCTCATGCTAAAATATGCTTAGCCTTCAAATTTTATGCCAATTGGATCAGTGGAGCTAGAGTTATTGCTTGACCTTGCTTCAATATGGTTTGCATGCTACTTTCTGTCGATCCCTTCCAAGGAAAGTATATCGATCCCTCTAACTCATCCCCTTGAGGTGCGATCCCTAGGGTAAGCTCTCTAGGGTCCCCGTGTCTTTCTCACCAAATTTCATATGCATTGGACTTATGGATCCTAAGATATTTTTTTTCTATAAGAATGCTTCCACACCTTGAAACATATCGATCCCTCTTATCGGAGCTAATTTTGTGCTGATCCCTCCTATGCGCTGAACCATATTTCATACGTCGAACATTCTACCTTGCATATCTATCAATTCTATTCAAGCTTGACTTCATATTATCATTTGTACTTGACTTCTGGGCCCCGCAATCATTACTTCGGAGCCATCGGCCTTAATGGCAGCCGAATCTAACTCATGCAATTAGTTCAATATAGCTAGGTTAAAATGCCAGATAATACTAATAACGAATTTTATGGAAATATGGCTAGTGTTCAAAGATAGAGTTATCTCCATAGATACAAATTAACGACAATCAGTCCACCAAAAAAGCAGGAGTTGTCATTACCAAGAAAATGAGTCCATTTAGGCTAGTATATGCCTTGGAATGGTAGGTCATAGAGTCATAAAGTTTCCATGAGTTACTATGAGGATGAGTATGGTTTTTGGGGATTTGGATTTATTGTTTAGTATGTGATATTTTCTGATTTATACGCCAACACCTTATATCCTATTATGATAGAATAGTAACTCTTTTTCCTATTAATAGATTAGACATATCGAGTTTATGTGCTAACGCCTGTATGACACCCCCTTCGCCATCAATACCCAAATAAATGATTCTTGCATTGTACAATACCCCACCGGTGGAAGGTTCATCATAAATTAAAAGAAAACAAACCAGTAATTGGACATATATTTCACAACACACAAACAAAACATAATAGAACATAAATATAAAATAGGTGAGTAGCATGATCAAATGAACCCAAGTATTGCTAGAGTATGGTGTAGTTCATGAGATTATACGTTGCACAACATATATGAGTCAATACATCATAGACTGCATAAAGTAAACTATCTGTAGATATATGTAAATGTTAATAACTCCACAACATTACACTGTGGAATAAGTAGTAGCTCTATGCATTAATAATATGAGAAAGGCTTAAGCTTCCTGCTCATCCTTTGTATATTTCCATGCAATATTACTATACCTGACTCTCGGTTTACCAATAAAGAGTAAATTAAGAGTTACAAGAAACACAAATACAAATAACATCAGGCCAGACAGTTGTCTAGTATAAGTGATCTATATGCCAAAAAAGATACAAACTTGATATATGATAAAGTAAAAGCAATAAGATATGGAAAGTCATACCTCATCTGCTCCTACATCTAACAAGTTATCACATATAAACATATCATGTTAAACTACCATCAGCAAGGATATATTACTCTACTAGCATATGCCAGGGTGTCGAGGTATTAGACTCAATAATACCTAACATTAACAAAGACAACCATGGCTACCATCAACTAAACTTCTATCATACTCATAGTGACTCAATGATGTGATGGCTCCTTTAGTCTAATGGAAATACTACACATATGACCCTACTGGCGATATACTCAGTTGTGTCACTAGTAACCTCTGGCTAGTGAGCATCCACCCATGATAAAGGTCATATCAACCCTACTAATAACACACTCAGTCATTCCATTAGCATCCTCTAGCTGGTGAATGTCCTCACATAGTAAAACGTCACCCTAAGAAAACCAAACTTTATGTCATGATCATTGACCTCTCTCCTTAGAAGACTAATGTTAGTAGGAGCAGCACATACATGTTCCCTCTACAGGTCACTACTCAATCCTAAACAGAACTTTCATGCCAGAACAACCCTCACTCACAATCAATAGACTTCTCAATATTACTATTGATCGGTGTCGATGGACCATGTATCGATAATAGATCCCCTTAACCATAATTCCTATCAATCAACTCTTTTGTGTTTGCCTCTTCCATTACATCCAACATAGGCTAATTATCAATTGCTATAGACCGACCATGGATCTTTACTTATCCATATACTTAGCCAATTTTCCCTGATTCATTCATATGCTAAATCCCCTTTATGCTTTAGTTCCAAGACTCAAGTGCTTAGACCTCAACATCGATCTGAAATTGATTGGTACCGATCGATATCGATCGGTAGCAAAAGATTTAGTTGAAGAGTATCCCCATAAATATTCAAGCTCCATTTACAACGATCGAACATATCTTGCCTCTTTGCATCAATTTGTAGGTAGACTCCAAAATTGCATTGATTAGCTCCAAACTCTAAGTCAATCCATCGAGTTGCTCTATGATCCAAATTCCCTTATCTTGTGCAAAGGACCTCTCAATAGTCCACTCTATACACGATCAAGAGTACTCCATCCCTAGAAACAACATCCATTTTATCAAATCATTCGAGTATCATGTAATCATCCATTCAAATATACATGCAATCACAACTTACAACAACATCAAATCAAGCATAATGTATTTAAGCATTTCAACAAACACATAGACTACATATGTAAGCCTATACCTTTCAAATACATGTTTAAATCCATTTAAAATCATCCATACACCAATTAAAGATCATTTTTAAATCAAGTGATAAATTAAAATAAGTTAAGTTGAAAGTGGATCCAAAATGTTTTTAGAATGTATATTACAACATATATGAGTAAAAGTTTATAAACCATTCACCAAGTGATGATTGAATCACCAAATAAGCTCTAAACCAATGTAATGCAGCAATATATAGCAAAAGAATGTATTTTCTTTCCAAAAATGTTATATTGTTGATCTCTAATCATGTCTCTAAGCTTTGTTCTCTCAATATATCATTCTATCCTTAAATAGTAATGTTTTATGTGACTTTTGATGAAGAATTGATAATGGAGCTTTAGCGTGATAACTCGCACCTCTCGACATGCCAATCCAAGCCCTAGTGTAACATTCGGACTCGGGCCATGCTGAGAAATGCAAATCATTGGGGTTTATAACATTTTACTTAATAGAGACTAATACAAGCAAATATAATCTAAGATATACTACACTTTCAGAACTCATGGCAGAAGGAACAAAATATATAACACAGAAAAATATCCATTTCAGAAAATATCCTCACAATCTCAGAAAATCAGTACGTGATCTAATACAAAGTATATAGAAAATATCACTCCAAGTTTGATAAAAGAGATAAACTATAATGATAAGATAAATAAACATATGGAGAGCAAATATCATTAAAAAAACAGGCTCCAAAGATAAGCTTGGCTCTCCAAGTATCAAGAAAGAAGTGAATTGCCTACTGCCCCGTCCACGTATGGAAAGGAAAAAGAAGGAAAGAGAATAGGTCAGACTAAAGTCTAGTGAATAAGTACAAGTTTAATATTTGATGATCGTATGCAGTTACTTCAATACTACTCTAGATGATATAAGGTGCGATGCAAGTGTCCATAAATTCCTAAGGTCTATTACCTAATTTTCTCTTGTCTAATACATTCTTACGCTACAATTTGTGTAGGCTAATATAATGGATCGAACTAAGGATCAAATTTCATATATAATGATCGGCCACCATTCCTAGGGCTACTCAATGCATAGGACACCACCCTTTTGGCTACTAACTATGGAAAACACCGCCACTAGGCTACTTTGGAAATAAATTCCCACTATGATCACGGTTACTAGGCTACTAGAAACCGATTTCCCCTCACTACGGCTGGAGAGGAAGAACTTGAGATGCTGACTCGTTGGTATGTCTCATCGTTTGCATTCTCTTCCACTTCTCGATCGTACTGTAGCCCTCTTATTGCACGTTTGGCTCATCCTTTTTGATTGTATCACGTGCATCAGAAATCGTGCATACTGGGACCTCCCATGTGCCATACCCACTCCATCAGGCATCCTCGTTAGTGCTGCACACTCATCGTGGAACTCTTGTGAGTACCATTTGCGAAAATACATCGTCTCTAGTCGATTACTCGATCCTAAATTGCTAAATTGGGTAAACAATATTCACCCAACACCACTATGACCTAGCGACTACTCCTAGGGAACTAGCTTCCCTACAAGTACTAACATACATCCAATTGCCCTTAAACAGGCTCACAATAGTTAAAGTTGTGTATATTCTTTATAAATAAACTTAGGCCTTAAGCCGAGGTTTAACATCTACAATTTTCATTCTGAACGGTCGACCGCTAGACATAACTGGTCGACTGCTACCGATCGACCGGTGGGGGTCCAGGGTCGACTGTTTGCAAACAAACTTTGGGGTTTCTGCATATTTTTAATGTCGGTTGTTCTATAGTTTAATTCAAGCCGTTTGTAGTAATTGGTAAACCCAAATCACTAGATGGTCACTCTAAGTATAAATTTGCAATTCAATTTTAGGGTTTGTTGATATAGGGTTTTCAAATCTAACTATAAAAGAGGTGTAAATATCAATTTAAGTTAAAAGTTTACTATGGTTCAATTCTAGCCTAATTTGCATATTCAAATTTAGGGTTTATATGATTCAAAATAGATTTCTAGCACCTAAACCAATTAAAATAGATTAAACTAACTATAACAATCATCTTACTAAAATTGTTCGCATTCACCTCAAGCCCAAGCTCTTTCTATTGCTCTTACCTAAGAATCACCTCTCAATTCATTTGCTTTGCTTGCTCTGCCTGATTCCAATGCTTGTTTTCTTCTTAGTTGTTATTATTTGTTTTATAAGAAATTTTTACAATGGGGGAAGAGAGAAAATTTCTCAGAGTTTTATTACCATGTTTTGTTAAGTGAGTTTTAGGTTAGACTAGGCTAGTATTTATATGTTTGCCAACAAATCTGGATTGTTAGATTTACATTGGAGAATCTTTTAGAAATCTGGTTTGCTCATCAACAACTTGCGGGCAAAGCAATTCATCTAACCCATTTGAACACGTCACAGGCAGTCATAACGGTCGATTTTACAAGTCTCGCTGTCTTAAAGCAAAAGCAAAAGGTCTCATCATGACAGCAATAAAGGAGACTTTAATCATGATAAAACGACGAAAGTAGGGAGCATTATTAATGCCAGCAAAGAAGATAAGATGCATCATTAATCTTTGAAGTTAGCATCTGCCGGTTATGTCCACCTAGAAACCATTTAAAGCCCAAACTTCCTTTTTTCAAAGTTATTTACTTGAAGTGATAGTAATCAAGAATTTTGGAAAGATACGTTCTTATCAGGACTACCACATTGCTTTTGCTTTAATCACGATAAACGGACGAAAGTAGGGAGCATTATTAATGCCAGCAAAGAAGATAAGATGCATAATTAATCTTTGAAGTTAGCATATGCCGGTTATGTTCACCCAGAAACTAGTATATCCTACTATATATATGTGTGTAATCCATGAAATGAGGTAGAATTTTTAAAAAAAATAAAAGCTTGTAAAAATGTTTGTCATGGCGGAAAGCCACCTTCTGTAGATAGTCTACTGTAATAAATTTTCTTTTGCTAATAAAATCTTCTCCAGTATTGTTATATCTTTAAGTATCTGATTATCATCATCATCAACACCCACTACAAACAAGGAGCAAACGAAGGTCCGAAGGAATCTGGTATCAGAGCCCGGTGGTAGTAGGAGTTAGGTTCATCTGCACAAATAGTTGTACCATTTATTATCATTTTTCTTATTACTATGTCTTTAACAGACCCAAATTTACTCCAGTCTATCTGTCTGGATATAAAAACTAAAGGTTTTAATATGAAACTAGTAACACAAAATGTTATTCTTATTTACATAATATGTTATAATGTAATGAATACTATTGTTACTAATACAAAGAATATTCTGATTAAAAATCAAGGTACAACTGCACTGTTTATAGCAAACATTAGTAAAAGTAATGTTGTAATTCCAAAATCAATCAGTTGGAATGAAATAAATTTACCAGATAAATGGCTTCTAGAAGAAGCAAATGAACCTACTAAAGTAGAGAATAAAAAATTTAAAGAAAGTATTGAATATCCTGATGGTGACGTTGAAATTAGATTTTCAAAAGAAAGAGTCACATACCTAAAATTAGGTTCTAACTCTAAATCAGAGGAATCAAGATTTGGCAATGCTGAAACCACTCCTTTAAAAATAGAAAAGGAAAATGTAATTGTGAGAAACACAATAGACGGAGTTAGTCAACCTGAATATAGGATTGAAATTCCTTCATCAAATTCAAGATCACCAACTACTTCAGATATGGGACATGATGTGGATAGATCTGTGTTTGGTATAAATACCATAACCCTTGATGAAGAGTTTAAATTTCCTTTTTCAAAATTTGAAAAAATGAAGTTTTATTTAGAAGAAAACAAATATAAAAGAAAATGGTACTTTATGAAAGATCCTAAAGAACAAGATAAATGGATCAAAAGATATAAAATGTTTTTAAAAAAGATGGGAAATGATCTACCAAAAGATTATGATATTTTCATAATGATAGAAAAATGTATAAAATAGAGAAAAAAAGGATACTTTTCCAGATTTTGATGACTTCTTAATAGTTGTCAACATAAATTCTGCTTATAAAGATTATACAACAAAAGCGGGAAAACCAATTAGGAGTATACATCCTCCTGAGGCTAACTTATCAGTTTAAATTGATAAAGAAGAAATAATTGCTACTCCTTATAGGAAAGATAAGTCATTTGAAGCTATTATATAGCAAAATAATTTTACAACTTTAACACTACATTCAATAGGTAATAAACTTACATGAATTGAACAAAGGGTCTAATAAAGATCAAACAAATACAACAAAAATCTATGATACATATGAAGTTTTATTCAAACCCTGGTCAGCACAAAATTTAGAAATGAATATGGATAAACCAGGAGAAAACTTCGAAATGTTAAAAGAAATAATGAAAAGGCTAGATGCTTTAAATATTAAACAAAAGGAAGTTGCACCCATAATAGAAGATAAGGGGTCTAGAGAAACTTCGGAGCCAGAATCTGATAATAATTCAGATGAAGAAGTAAACAATTTACAAAAAATGTTCTTAAACATAGAACAAGATAAACCAGAAAATAATTTTGAAGTTAATAAAATTAATTATGGAAACACCTCGTATGGTAAACCTTATTATACGAGACCGACGTCAGTCGACCTCTTATTTGAGGAACAAAACAATTATGGAGCAGTACCGTTTGATGGTACCTCCATTATAGAATGGAATATTGATGGTTATTCTGAATACCTAATACAAATAAGTCTGAATTATATGACAATGTATTCTACTGCATGCTTAATTAAAAATAATTCAGATGATAGAATAGCTAAAGCTATTGTACAAGGATTTACAGGACAACTAAAAGGTTGGTGGGATTTTCATCTTTCTAAAGAAGCAAAAGCGCATACATTTACTACGAAAAAAATAGATGATGGAATGGCTAAAACTGATTGCGTAAATATGCTAATATATAAAATAGCCAAACATTTTATTGGAGCCACTGCTCTTTAAACCGATAGAACACAAGAGCAGTTAATGAATTTAAAATGTTAGAATTTATCTCAATTCAGGTAGTATAAAGCTGTATATTTTTCAAAGTTATTTACTTGAAGTGATAGTAATCACGAATTTTGGAAAGAAAAGTACTCATCAGGACTACCACATTTCTTTCCAGCAAAGGTTAAAAACCCTTTAAAGCAAAAAAATAATGGAACTATCCCTTATAGCCAATAAACTTATGGAAAATTAGCAGCAGAGGTTGTTGTAGAAGGAGTTCATTTATGCAATGAAATAAAATTACAAAAACAAATCCAAAAAGAAAATTTTTATGGAAAAAGAATCTTAGGAGATTTCTTAAACATATAACAAGATTTTAAAGCCTAGTCTAACCTAAAACTCACTTAACAAAACACAGTAATAAAACTCTGACAAAATTTTCACTCTTCCCTCACCCTAAAACTTTCTTATAAAACAAATAAAAACAACTTGCGGGCAAAGCAAGTCATCCAACTCATTTGAACACATCACATGTAATCACAACGGTCATTTTACAAGGCTCATGGTCGACCACTTATTACCCTAGGTTGACTGCTATCGGTTGACCTTCAACCCCTCTGGGTCGACCATTCGCTTTGTAAATTTGTGAAATTTTTATTTTTAATTTCTTATTCTATTTCCAATTATTTTAACGCACATAACTTCTTCGTATTAACTCCGATTTCAAAGTGTTATATATGAAAATCGTCCAAAAAATCACTATGAACGCAATGGTGCAAGTTTCGTAGCCAAATTAGGACGTCTGTGAAAAATTTCTTTTTAATCTTAGTTTTATTTAGTTAAATTTTCTTATTAAATTTCTTGTCAAATTTCCAGGGTGTTACATTCTCCCCCTTATAAGGATTTCATCCCCGAAATCTCAAAAGATGGGAAAATATGACTCATGCACATAGCAACCAATAGCTACAACCATCTACTCAACCATCATACACAAGCAATCATTGTCCTTATAAATTTTCTAATACGTTATGTGTGTGTATATATATATGCAATGTGAAATGCACGTGAACCTATACTAATACAAAAAGAGTAGCAGTCAACTGATTTAGTCGACCTACTGTCATGCAAATGCTCATGCCATGTATACAATATCCTAAATAAATATTTCAATTCTATACGTATATGTAACCATACAACTCATATGCAACGTCCATATGCATAACATCCATTAGCACAACAACAGTCAAGAAATAATATGCTATAAGTGTGAGTCTGAGTGTGTACCTAGAGGATATACTATCCTAATGTGTGAAAGAGAACAAATCAAATAATACATTCAAAAATACCCGCTAGCATCCATCATCCATAACACGTCCTAGCGACATGTTTACAACCATTCCTACCATCCAATGGTCTCTACCTAAACGGTATGCCACCTAAGTCCTACCAGAAGTCTATACTTATAAAAATTAAATTAGAAACGCACCAGCAAAGAGTTGTGGATTGGTAGCGTGGATCTTCTCCTTGGGCTCCCATATACTCTCCACTGGGTCGTCTCCCCATTGGACTTTAATAAGTCTGATCTCCATGTTGCGGAGTCGCTATGTACCATGATCTAAAATATGAGTGGTTGCACGACGAACTAGTGACTCTCGCTGTGATGACCACCCTACGCTACCACCATGCAATATACATAAGATAGTGCGCTGCTGTCGTGCTGATTGATGTAGATCAATCATCAAGGTTTAAACTAAAACAAAACATCACAGAATCTATAGTATATCTCACAACACATGGAATAAAATATAATATGACAGATATAAAATAAAAGAGACAACAATAACTAAGTGATCAAAATATTGAGTATAGATACACAAAGTTATACATCATGAAATAGAGTTTGAAGCAACTCGTAAGACTGTCTCATACTAATACTAATAAGTAGCACTACTAAGGCTCCATAGTGTTGCACAGCGAAATAAGCATAGAAATCCATATATAATAAGTGATAGCTCCCTCTAGCTAGTTCTCTACATAGCTACTGCGTCGCACCTAGATCTGTTATCTAGTCTACTCATTTAAGAGCACCTGAGATAATAAGAAGCAATGCATAGACCCTCGAGTCAGACAATATTCTGGTGTGAGTGGTAAATGAATCTCAAAATACTATACAAGTTGATATAATAAGGAACAAAGTACACGAATCATACATAACTGTCCTTGCATCCAAAGAGTGAGCACATAATAACATAATATGCTACTCTAAGTGTCATAAAGGCATAAAACGACAAAGTATGGGTGTCTAGGTATCCCTATCTCCAATACCTATCTCTAATGACTACCCTAGAGTGATAGGCTACGAGGAAAGCAATCGAAGCAACCATAGCATCCATCAAACAATCATCACTGTCACTCAATGTACTCTTGATATATGGTAACTCGTATGACCTTTCTACTACCAGGGACTAATGGAAATCCTGGTTTTTAGTGTACTCTTTTTAGCCTGAAACTGATACTAGACCCATCCAATCGGTCCAGGGTAAACGGATCCATTCAACCGATCCAGAGTAATATTCAACATACTGATGAGCACCCTCACGATACCCCTGCTTTGAGTATAACAGAAAACACTTTGAGTATCAATGATCCCTAAGTACGCATATCCAAGCCCTTTCTTCTGCTCCAACTAGCTTTCATTATCTTGGAGGAACCATTCTTCATTCCTCCATTCAACAACTCCTTTCAACATTGAGCCATCACCTTCGAGGAACCATTCTACATTTCCCAATCTATGAATCCTTTCAACATCGAGCCATCATCTCCAGAACCTAACTCCATTTAACATTGAGTTACCATCTGAAGACTCGAATTTTTGTCATCCTGTTACTTTGCCATCAATCATCATGTGAACGAGCCAACACCTCCAGCACAATCTAAAGAATCCCTGCATCCACCTCCAGACGTTGCAGCTCCACATGATCAACCAGGAGAAGTTAGCATCGACTTCTGATGTCGGCCCCAACCTCTGTACTTGGCCAACTGATGGCCAAGTTCCTTTCCATCCCATTCCTTGCTTCTAGGATTCTATGCCAATATGTCTTGATCCCGACTTCTCTGCTCCAAATCAAGTCGTCATGTTTCTAAAGCACCTAACTTCGAATCCTAGAATCAAGTCATCATAGCCTCGAGCACTTAGCAAAACTCCAATCCAACACCATAAGCCACCTCTACAAGCAAACATCTCCCCCTCCTCTAAGTCGCTGCCGACATGGAGCCTCCATGAGAACTCGGTACCAACCTCTAAAGTCGGTACCGATATCTAGGGATAGCGAATTGGGGGATGCGATTTGGACCCCGAGCTCTTCCTATATTCCAGGTTCTGCCTCCTAAGTTTCATCCAATTTCGACTAGTTTTTCCTCCGATTTACCTGATTTGTCAACCTATGTGCCTAACGTCCAAAACACTAGCAAATTACATCAAATAACAACATACAATCATGGAGCAACATGCATATATATCCATTCATACAACCAATATATGAGAATCTGATTATCAAACTAGTTTTGTCCTAAATCTAAGTTTTACATGAGCATATTCATATAAATGATGGAAATTACTAGCATGTGGATATGAGTAAATAGATTTCAAAACCCATTTCTTAAATTATTTAAAAACATATCTCATATTTCTAGTCATAAACATATATGAACAAGTAGTTAAAGTAAGAAACCCATTTTAAATCTAAAAACATGTTAAAAACAACCATTTTAACTATATAAACAATTATAGATGAGTGATAGGTCACGAACCACTCACTAAATACCTGAAGTGGATAGCAAGGAAGAAACCCAAATCAATAAAAATAATAATCCCTAGCTTCTATACGCTAATCCCCTCTCTAATTAATGATTTGGCTAAGATTAGTAAGAAAAAATGTGATTTTTGATGAAATTAGAGCTAATGAAGGTTTGGATCTGTTTTGGTGAAGAAGGAAATAACTTAGGTCAATTCCTACAGCCTCCTACTAGCACAAATTTTGAAGTGGGTTAATGCACCTAAGCGTGGGCTTAGGTAATTACCCACTAAAACTGGCTAATAGCAGCCGAAACTTAAACCTACCATAACTTTCAAACGACAGGTCCATTTTTCTATTATAACAATCATACAGAATATGAAACCATCATCCTGAAGCAATGGAAGTGGTTTGATATCCTAGTTAGGCTCCTATCAAATGTTATTGTCCAAACAAGATTTTCAGGGCCAAAATGGACACGTAGAAATTCGGCAAAAATCACAGACGTGGAAAATGTCCATAAGAGTTACTTTCCAAAATCTTAGAGTCATGCAACCCATATGAATAAAATGACAATATTTTATGATCCACCGATACGTAAAATATGGGTTGTTACCCTCTCTCTTCACCTCTTTAGGAATTTTGCTCCCGAAATCTCCAAACAAACACAGATAATCAATCCTAATCACTTTGCATGCCAATCAATCACGTGCAACCATCAAATAAGCAACCATAAAATCAACGACATAGGTAAACATATCCTAGCATGCGGAATGCTACACTAACCTATATGATATTGAGAGTGAAAGTAAATATGATAAACAATAGGCATTACCGTACAAAGAGCTCCAGCCGTGTGGCCCTTATACTCTCCTCAGTTTCCCATGTGCAACCGCCTTCACTTTCGCCCCCATCGAACCTTCACTAACTCCACCGTCTTCCTCCTAAGCTGTTTCATATCGCATTTGACAATATGAACTGACCAACAAGGCCTCGAAAGTCTTGATATCATCAAGCTGATTCGGTGTAATCTTCACGCCCGAGTCATGCCCAAACTTCCGTGGATGAGAAACATGGAAGACATTGTGCACACCTGCTATCTTCTAAGGTAAGTCGACCCTATATGTTAGGTTCCCAATCTTCTCTACTATCAGAAAAGCACCTACGAATCTCCGTGCCAACTTCCCTTTGCGACTGAATTGAATAACATTCTTCAAAGGAGAAATCTTCACAAATACCATATTGTCGATAGAAAAATCCAAATATCTACATATTCTATCAGCGTAACTCTTCTACCTATCATGTGCAGCTTGCATTCGATGTTGAATGTCTCTGTCTTCTTCGAGGTTTCTCTAATCATATCTGACCTAAGTATCAGTTTCCCGCCCGCTTCCCACCAGCATTAAGGGGCATTACACAGTCAGCCATATGATGCTTCATATGGTGCCATGTCGATACTTGACCGATAGCTATTATTGTATGTGAACTCTACTAAATGCAAGTGATCATCCCACGAGCCACCCAAATCAAGAATGCAAGCTCGCAAGAGATCTTCTAGTATACGATTCACTCACTCGGTTTACCCATCCGTTTGTGGATGATAAGCCATACTAAGATGTAGCTTGTTACCCAATTCCTCCTGTAAGCTCTTCCAAAACCCACTAGTGAACAACGGGTCTCGTTCGCTCATAATGTTCTTCGGCACACCATGAAATCATACAATCCATTTCATATACAACTCGGCTAGTTTGGCTACCGTTCTGCTTGACTTGACGGGTATAAATCTAGCGCTCTTAGTCAATCGTTCGATTATGACCCAGATGATGTCGCACCCTGCTCGAGTCCTTAGCAGTCCATCAATGAAATCCATCGATATTTGTTGTAACATCCCCCACTTGGAGGCCCAAAACTAATGGCTACGGATGTTGCAGTCATCCATAGTTATTAATTCTCAGTGACCAAATGCGGTAATGGTAGATACATTGATATAACAAAAACACATGGGTATGAAAAAAATTTAAAACCATTAAACAATTTTCTCATTCCATTTCAATCCTATTTCAAATTCATTACATAATCCCAAATTCGAGAACCACGTTCAGAGAAAATATAATTATTACAAAATACGCCAAGAGCGACATAAGTAGATGCCTCATCGGATGATTAGAGTCTAAACATAGGCAATTAAATAACTTTTCCTTTATAACCAAAACACAAAGGAATCAAATAGAAAAGAACTCCTATTAGCTAGCTTGCCTCCTGCACATCTCTGGAAGCTTATTCGTTTAAAGGAGAACCTGAAAACCTCAAATCTGAAACTACTCAAAATCAATTGAGCAACCGAGAGTTTAAGGGGAAAACATCAATTTCGAGTAAGACATAGAGCCTGGTATGATAATAACCTACCAACTCAAACCATTTAGATATCTAGTGAGACCATGCCGCATAGCGGAACGGGTTTTCCCCTCACTAGTTTCTTGCCTAAAAATTTATAATATTGTAATACCGTGCTCCTACATCCACAATGGTTAAAAATATAGCAATTTAAAATATCATAATGATATGCAAACAAGCAAAACATCCTGGATTTCCAATCCCCATTTATTTGACTATCTGCCACAGTTATATTTTCTAGGGTCTCTATTAACCTATTAGTTTTCATGGGTTGACTAATAACCTGTTCAAATCTTATGGACTATCTATCTAATTTCATAGTTTTCATAAGATCACTAAGAACCTATTGGCCCCTGCCAATGACTTCATCCAATTATTTCATAGGTTCTCCCTGAACCTATTGGTATCTCAAATAACTTCTTTCTTATCATAGTTTTCATGGGTTGACTATGAACCTATTGATATCTGTCAATAACTTTATCCAAATATAGTTTTCATGGGATCACTACGAACCTATTGATCCTTGTTAATAACTCTCTCCAAACATAGTTTTCATGGGTTTACTATGAACCTATCTAAACTGACAAATTCTTGATCAGTCTTTGGGCATCCTATATTCTGGTCTACCTGACCTCCTGTATGCAATTCTACTCATACAGAAGTTAACTAAATTTATATTCACTACTAGATCAACCTAGCTGGTTATTTTTCCCTTCCTCCCCAAAATACGGTTATGGGTCCATTATATAGTGAATATATTTAATGAATAAGCATATACCATAACATAACAATGCCAACATTTATGGTTTAATATCCTTGAAATCAATTCCACATGATATTTGGTAAATCCCTTTAACCCATTATTTTTATCAAGGCAAGTTTCTTCAAAAACTCCAAATTTAAAAGCCACTTCAAAGCTCTTTTATATTTCCATGGGTTTTCTTTTAAAAATGAGATTGGGTTATTTGTTTTGAAAACTAAGGCTTTCGAAACCTTTGACCGTTACATTCGAAACCATTAGAATATATCTTTCGAAAGCATTCAAATCTTCTTTTCAAAACACTTAAAGATGTGCCTTCCGAAACACTTTAAAATGTCTCTTTCGAAAGCATCAAACCTTCCTTTCGAAAGTATTAAAGCATATCTTTCCAACTTATATAAGCATAACTTCAAAACCATTTGAAAGTACCTCTTTCAAAACCATTGGGTTTATTCTTAAAAATAACTTTTGGGTTAAAGTGAATATAAACGAAAGTAACCCTTTTGAAACCAATAACCATCAAGTAAAAGAGTTTGGAGAAAACAGATGGCTTCAGAACCATCTTTTCGAAAGCGTTAGTCTTTAAGTAAAACAATAGAACGGATAGCTTCGAAACACCTTTCGAAGCCATTGCTTTCGAAACCTTTAGTTTAAATGCCTAATGGAGCCCTTTCAACAGCATTGGGAAGCGGCTTATTATATTTATAAAACAAAGCTTGCCTTTCGAACTCATTGAATACTTCCAACCTATTCGAAAGGTATGAAGACGGCGACAATGTTTCGACTTGGTTCAAAACTACCCTTTTGAAAGCTCCATTTTTAAAACATAAAATGCGATAACTCATTCAAAAGCTACCCTTTAAAACAAAAATGCGGCAACCCCTTTGAAAGCTATATAAAGATAATTCAACCCTTTTTAAAGCATCCATTAAAAGCAAGGCAAGCAGCGTCTCTTTTGAAAGTAAAACAAAGACCTTCGAAAGCTATTTAGAGTGGCCTTCGAAAGCATGGTTTCGACTCTATACCTCCCGCTTTTCTCCAATTCACTACCTACCAGAGCATTGATACCATGTGTATTGGTTTCGACTTGGTAGGGGTGGAATTATGGATTCGAATGGTTGCAGTTGGAAGTGGCAAAACAATAAATCTTTACAAAACTATTTTGTTGCTTTTTAAGTAAATGCTTTTCAACTAACTTGCCTATTTGTAAAAATATAATTGGTTGCCATAACCTTTACAAAAGACCTTTTCTAAAAGACTGCCGAATTCATCCAAAATTAATTAAAAATAATTAACAAAGAAACCCTTCCCTTTAACAAAACAATCAAGACATTTAAGTCCTCAAAATTAATTATTTTAATTTCCATAATAAATCACTTAGGAAAAATCTCTAAAAATCATCATAATTCACTTTTAGTATGTTATTTAATATATAAAAATTTCAACCCAAAATATAATTGCCGAATTAAAATTTTAAACCCAGTTATTTATTTCTTCCTTCAAAAATTCATAATAAATTATCTATAGCTTGGATAATTATAAAAATTTAAACCATCTCCAAAATAATGTTTTCCATAACATATTAAATCCTCATTGCATTTGAAACCCAATATATATTATTTTAGCCTTAAAGTCAAATAAAACATTTATCAAACATACTTGTTTGAATCAAACATATCATGTAATCCAAGCACATCATCATTAAAATCATCATAAAGGTTTTAAAACTTAAAACCCAAAATCAAATGCTCTTTAAAAATGAAAAATAGATGGTTTTGATTATTATTCACCTTTCTTCGGATAAGGAAGTTGAGATTTGATCTTGCTTAATTCTCCTTTGCTTGATTCCTAAGCTTTAGTAAACTATCAATCTCCTTTTTCTGTAGGTGTGGCCAGCTTTTAGCTCCTCTTTCCTTATGTTTTTGAATTATGAACGTGTAGAATAAAAATGGAAATAAGGGTTTATGGGTTAAGGGTTATGATGGACGGTTGTTTCCCATAATGCCATTGCCTTATTCTCTTATTAGATAACCTACGAAACCATTTCTATAAACTCATTCATTTAAATTTTATTTAATTAAGCACGGCCTCTATTTAGTTTTCAAATCTCAATCCCCATGTCACTCTAATCTTTACATTATTCTACTGAATTTATCTAATTAAATCCCCTAAATAATCTTATTTTAAAATTAGGGGTGTTACAGGCTCCCCTCCTTAAAGAATTTCGTCTTCGAAATTTAGTAAGGACTAAATACTAAGCATAGCTATCATCTGTAACATCTACTAACTACCATACTAGCCTACCTGATTAGCAACACTCTTTATAATTCAAATATAGAACATACCCTCACTTTAGATCAGGATAAGTATCTCTAATCTTGTCTTCTGTCTCCCAAGTACAATCCTTCTCGTCCTCACTCCACTGAACTTTTTACAAACTTGATTGTCTTGTTTCCTAACTTCTTCTCATCTGTCTCTACAAACCGAACTGGTTGTCTAACAAAATTCAAATTGGGTTCTACTATCAAATCTTATAACACTGTCAAAGGAATAGTAGTCTCTGGATCATGCACATACTTACGAAGATGAGACACATGAAATACATTATGGACACCTGCCAAACTGCTCAGCAACTCTACTATGTATGCGAGCTTTTCGATCCTCTCTCTAGTTAGGAAGAACCAACATATCTCGGTGCCAGTTTCCCTGACTTTCCGAATCGTACCACACCCTTCAACGGTGATACCTTAATGAAGACTCTATCTCCAACTGAGAATTCTAGATACTTGCGCCTCTTATCTGCGTAACTCTTTTGTCTAGACTGAGCTTCCTTCATCCCTTTTCGGATCAACTCAATCTTCTCTGTTGCCTTTCTAACCAGATATGGGCCCAAGACTAATCTATCTCCAGTCTCCAACCAACATGCTGGTGATTTGCATGGCCTTCCATACAAACTTCAAAAGGCGCCATTCCTATACTAGTCTGATAACTGTTATTATAGGAAAACTTGACTAAGTGTAGGTGAACTTTCCAAGATCCACCAGAGTCCAATACACAGGCTCTTAACAAATTCTCCAGTACCTTATTGACTCTCTGTCTGCCCATCCATCTGAGTGTGATACGCAGTACTCATCTTGAGCTTGGTACCTAACACCTCCTGTAGACCCTTCCAGAATTCACTAGTATACAAAGAATCTCTATCATTAACTATACTACTAGGAATTCCATGCAGTCTAACTATGTTCTTCATAAATAACTTAGCTAAAACAGGTGTCATCCTGGTTGACTTAACTGGAATGAAACGGGCACTCTTGGTCAACCTGTCCACTATGACCCATATACATTCATTTATGTTCGACCTTGGCGACTCGTTTATAAAATCCATGGATATCGAATCCCATTTCCAAAATGGAATCTCCAAAAGCTGAAGCAATCCAGTCAGTGATGTTCAGCCTTTACTTGTTGACATTTCGCACACTGCCAAACCCATAAGCCAACATCCTTCTTCATACCTTCCCAGTAGAAGCTCCTCTTCATATCTTGATACATCTTGGTTCCTCCTGAATGAATCGTGAATTTAGATCAATGACATTCCCTAAGAACTTCTTTCCTTAAGTCCTCAACATTCGGAACACACAACCGTCCCTTCTTTCTCAACCATCCCCTCCGGTCAAGACTAAAATCCTTTAAATCATAGATCTCCGATCCAACCTCAAGCCTTCTAATCTTCTCGGCTAAAAATAGGTCCACTTTCTGCTTAGAAGTAATCCTTTCAATCAATACAGGTCGAATTTCCAAACAGGACAACATGGCGGTGCTCTGACTAGAACTAGCAGTCGATCTTAGCTGCACACTACAAGTAGTCAAAGCTTCTAAATCTTTCCGTTCTGCTAGCATAGCTAACACCACATTCTGATGATTTCTGCTAAGAGATTCCGCTACTTTATTTCCTTTTCCAGGCGTATACTCTATACCAAAATCATAAGCTGCAAAAGCTCCAGCCACCTCTGCTGTCTCATATTCAACTCCTTCTAAGAGAATAAATATCTTAAGGACTTATGATCTGTGTATAGCTCAAATTTCTCCCCTAAGAGATAATGTCTCCATACCTTCAATGCAAAGATCGCCGTAGCTAGCTCCAAATCATGAGTAGGATATCTCACTTCATGCAGTCTAAGCTATCATGAAACGTAGGCGATGACTTTACCTTTCTGCATCAACACAACTCCTAATCCAGTTCCACATGCATTGGTATACACCTCCAACCCTTGGTTTCCATCTAGAACCACTAACACAGGCGCGTTGGTCAACAAATGCTTTAACTTATGGAATGCTTCCTCACATTTGTTAGACCAAATAAACTTCACATCCTTCCTGGTTAACTTAGTCAAAGGTGGTGCTATCCGTGAGAAACCCTTAATGAATCTCCAGTAATAGCCGGCAAGTCCAAGAAACTTTCTAATTTCAGTCATCGTCTCTGGTCTCTTCCAGTTATTAACTGCTTCGATCTTATCTAGATTGACCGACAAACCCTTCTCTGAAACCACATGACTAAGAAACTTAACCTCTTCCTTCTAGAAATGACACTTGGAATACTTCGCTTTCAGCTAATGCTGCCTTAGCGTCTCAAGACCACTCTAAGATGAAATTCATGTTCTTTTCATCTCTAGAGTATACTAAAATGTCATCTATAAATACCAATACGAACCTGTCCAAGTACTCTCGGAAAACTCAGGACATCAAATCTACGAAGAAAGCTGGTGCATTCATTAACCCGAATGGCATTATTAACCAATTGTACGAACCATACCTAGTCCAAAACGCTGTCAATGTAATATTATCCTCTGCCACTCTCAACTGATGGAAACATGTAGCCAAATCCAATTGGGAAAATATTCTGGCTCCACACAACTGATCAAATTGATCATCGATTCTTAGCAAAGGATACTTATTAATGATCGTCTTCTCATTCAACTTACGATAGCCGATACACATCCTTAACGACCTGTCTGGTTTCTTCACAAACACCAGGGCCGCACCCCAAGGTGAACTGCTTAGTCTGATCAAATTTCTCCCTTCTAGATCGACTAGCTGCGCCTTCAATTCCTTCATCTCGGTCGGTGTAATCCTACTAGGTGGTCTACTTATAGGTTCTGCTGCTGGCATAAGATCTATCTAAAACTCAACGGCTCGTTTCGGTGGTAATCCTGTAACCGGCTCAAAAACATCTGCAAATTCTCTTGCTACTCGAACCTGACTTAACACTTCTTCTACTTCCATAGCACTCAATAGAACACAAGCACTACGATCAGAATCCTCCATTGAGAATATAATTCGGTTATGACTACCAGGGTCTCTCTACGAAATTTCCCTATCTTGGCAAAACATCCTAACCTCATATTTACCCGACCAATCCATACCCAAAATGATCCTGAAATCTACGAAACAAAAACGTTCAAGCTGCATGCAAACCTATGACCTAACAAATCAAGTTCTAATTGGTCACATCTCATTCCCAGAGTTGCATACTCTCCTATCAGATTCGCAACCGAAAAGGAAGTAACAAGGTATGTGGGTTCTAAACATAACCAATTAACCAAACCCTGAGATATAAATGAATGTGATGCACGGGTATCAAATAGTACCCTAACTGGTGTACTTCGAATCCAAATCATACCTTCCATCATAGTCTTCCCTTTCTCAGCAGCAGTTGGCCTAGCAGACGATGGTCCAATAGCAAAGACTTTTCCCCTGTCCACACTGATTGGTTTTGGACACTGATTCTTATAATGCCTAACCTGGTCACAGTTAACGCACTTCACACCCTTCTTATCTGTGGCCTTCTTCCCCTTACCAGTTTGGCATTCATAAGCATAATGACCCTTCTTATCGCACTTAAAGTAAACCAGATTATCCTTTGCCTTCTTTGCAGCTTCTCCCTTTTGGGTTCCCTTCCTCTTGAAAAACATACTCTTCTTGCTAAGGGAACTCTGGGTTTCAACCTGTTTCTCCTTCCCATAAGTAACAAGCATCTCCTCATGTCGAATTTCTAGTTCCACAACAGCCCTACAAGGATCAAGAATATGTGGGAAGGTCGCACTAGCAATCTCGGGTCGCAATCCCCAAATAAACTTCTCAGTCCTCTTGATGACGGTGTCAATGGTGGCATGTTCATATCAGGATAACTCATCAAACTTCATGGCATACTCAGTTACCAACATCTCGCCTTGCACCAAGTCCATGAACTTCCTCAACAATGCTGACTTGGCAACTTCAGACAAAATCCTCTCCTCGAATCTCCTTCGAATTCCACCCAAGTAACCTTGGAAACTGCGGTAGTGACACTATTTCACCAATGAAGCGTTATTCCGTGCAACTGTCTAGAAGCAAGCCTCCTTTTCTTCTCATCGTTTAATCCCAAGTCAGCGAAGATCCCTTCACAATGCAAAAGCCAATTACCAACTTCTATAGCATCCTACGCTCCCAAAAATGGCTTCCCACCAAGACTGGTATAATCTTTGCTTAACTTAGCATAGTTGTTGCCAACTGGGGCTACGTGATTAGCTACTCCAACATTCCCAGCATTACCCCCAGCTAATCCTTAGGCAGCTCTTGCTTGCACTAGATTGACGAAGAACTAATACATCATCCCCATATCTACTGGTGGATTTCCAGCACCTACGTTGGCATCTGCATTTTGATTAGCATTTGCCTATCGACCTTGGTTTCTCTTGTTGGGTCGAACATTTCCATTTGTTTTGGTGCTTCCTCCATCGAGATTTCCTCTTCCGTTTCCTACCTCCATATCTTCCATTCTCGTAAATCTGCATATGAGCCTTAGTAAGATAAAGAAAGAACGGTCCAAGAGAGAAGGTAGTACGTACTCACACACACACACACACACACACACACACACACATATATATATATATATATATATATATATATATCAAATACAAGTACGTTACTATAGCGTTAACGCAAACCCCGATCTTATTTTCTGATTCATTAGATTATGTTTCGAAAAATCATTTTAAGTTTGAAATTTCTTTTAAGTTTTCATAAACCTATGCCCTGATACCAACTTGTAACATCCCTCACTTGGAGGCCTAAAACAAACGGCTATGGATGTTGCATTCATCCATAGTTATTAATTCTTGATTACCAAATGCGGTAATGTTAGATACATTGATATAACAGAAACACAGGGATAGGAAATTTATTTAAAACCATTAAATAAATTTCTCATTCCATTTCAACCATATTTCAGATTCATTACATAATCGCAAATATGAGAACCACATTCAAAGAAAATATAATTATTACAAAATACGCCAAGAGCGACATATGAAGATGGCCCCTTGGATGATGAGAGTCAAAAATAGGAAATTAAACAACTTTGCCTTTACAACAAAAACACGACGGAATCAAATAGAAAAGAACTCATATTAGCTAGCTTGCCTCTTGTAGGTCTCCGTAAGCTTATTCATCTAAAGGAGAACCTGAAAACCTCAACTCTCAAACTACTCAAAATCAATTGGGCACCTGAGAGTTTAAGGGGAATACATAAACTTCGAGTCAGACATAAAGCCTGGTATGGATAATAACCTACCATCTCAAACCATTTAGATATTTAGTGAGACCACACCGCTTAGTGGAACGGGTTATCCCCTCACTAGTATCTTACCTAAAAATTTATAATAACCATATACTATACTCCTGCATCCACAATGGTTAAAAACATAGCAATTTAAGATACCATGATGATATGCAAACAAGCAAAATATCCTGAATTTCCCATCCCCATTCATTTGACTATCTGTCATAGATATAGTTTCTAGGGCCTCTATTAACCTACTGGTTTTCGTGGACTGACTAATAACCTATTTAAAGATTATGGACTACTTGTCCGGTTTCATAGTTTCCATGTGATTACTAAGAACCAAGTAGCCCCGCCAATGAC
The DNA here is from genome assembly GCA_030737815.1 of Allium fistulosum. Classification (NCBI taxonomy): domain Eukaryota; kingdom Viridiplantae; phylum Streptophyta; class Magnoliopsida; order Asparagales; family Amaryllidaceae; genus Allium; species Allium fistulosum. Next base: position 677,583,801 of record CM060903.1, read on the forward strand.
TTCATCCTATTATTTTATGGGTACTCTCTGAACCTATTGGTATCTCCAATAACTTCTTTCATACCATAGTTTTCATGGGTTGACTATGAACCTATTGATATCTGTCAATAACTTTATCCGGATATAGTTTTCATGCGATCGCTACGAAGCTATTGATCTCTGTCAATAACTCTCTCCAAACATATTTTTCATAAGTTTACTATTAACCTATCTAAACTGACAATTTCTTGATCACTCTTTGGGCATCCTATATTTTGTTCTACGTGACCACCTGGATGCAATTCTACTTATACAGTAGTTAACTCAATTTATATTCACTACTGGGTCAACTTAGCTGGTTATTCTGCCCTTCCTCCCCAAAATACAGTTATGGGTCCATTATATAGTGAATATATTTATAGAAAAAGCATATAAAATAACATAACAATTCCAACATTTATTGTTTAATATCCTTGAAATCATTTCCATAAGAAATTTGGTTAATCCCTTTAACCCATTATTTTTATCAAGGAAAGCTTCTTCAAAAACACAAAATTTAAAAGCCCCTTCAAACTCTTTTATATTGCCATAGTTTTTCTTTTAAAAATGAGACTGGGCTCTTTGTTTTGAAAACTAAGGCTTTCGAAACCTTAGACGTTTACTTTCGAAACCACTAGAATATATCTTTCGAAAGCATTCAAATCTTCTTTTCAAAACACTTAACAATATGCCTTTCGAAACACTTTAAAATATCTCTTTCGAAAGCATCAAACCTTTCTTTCGAAAGTATTAAAGCATATCTTTCCAACTTATAGAAGCATAGCTTTGAAACCATTTGAAAGTACCTCTTTCAAAACCATTGGGTTTATTCTTAAAAATAACTTTTGGGTCAAAGTGAATAAAAACGAAAGTAACCCTTTCAAAACCATTAACCTTTATGTTAAAGAGTTTGGGGAAAACGGATGTCTTCGGAACCATCCTTTCGAAAGCATTAGTCTTTAAGTAAAACAATAGGAAGGATAGCTTCGAAACACCTTTCGAAGCCATTTCCTTCGAAACCTTTAGTTTAAATGGCTACTGGAGCCCTTTTGAAAGCATTGGGAAGTAGCATATTATATTCATATAACAAAGCTTGCCTTCCGAACTCATTGAAAACTTCCAACCTATTTGAAAGTTATAAAGACGGCAGCAATGTTTCGACTTGATTCAAAACTACCCTTTTGAAAGCTCTATTTTTAAAACATAAAACGCGGCAACTCATTCGAAAGCTACCTTTTAAAACGAAAAGGCAGCAACCCCTTCGAAAGCTATATAAAGGTAATTCAACCCTTTTGAAAGCATCCATTAAAAGAAAGGCAAGCGACATCTCTTTTGAAAGTAAAATATAGACCTTCGAAAGCTAATCAAAGTGGCCTCGACCCCTTCGAAAGCATGGTTTCGACTCTATACCTCCCACTTTTCTCCAATCCACTACATACCAATGCATTGATACCATGTGTATTGGTTTCCATTTAGTTAGTGGTGGAAGTATGGGGTCGATAGGTTGCTAATGGAAGTGGCGAAACAATAAATCTTTACAAAACTGTTTTGTTGCCTTATTAAGTAAATGCTTTTCAACTAACTTGCCTATTTGTAAAAATATAATTGGTTGCCATAACCTTTAAAAAATATCTTTCTAAAAGGCTGCAAAATTCATTCAGAATTAATTAAAAATAATTAACATAGAACCCCTTTCCTTTAAAAAACAACTAACACATTTAAGTCCTCCAATTTAATTAATTCAATTTCCATAATCAATCACTTAGGAAAAATACCCAAAAAACATCATAATTCACTTTTAGTGTGTTATCTAACATATAAAAATTTCAGATCCAAAATCCTTTATATAATTGTCAAAATAAATTTTTAAACACAATTATTTATTTCTTCCTTCAAAAATTCATAATAAACTATCTATATCTTGGATAATCATGAAAATTTAAACCCATCTCCAAAATAATTTACATAACATATTAAATCCTAATGGCATTCGAAACCTAATATATTCGATTTTACCCTTATAATCGAATAAAACATTTATCAAACATACTTGTTTGAATCAAACATATCATGTAATCCAAGCATATCATCATTAAAATCATCATAAAGGTTTTAAAACTTAAAACCCGAAATCAAATGCTCTTTAAAAACGAAAATGCGATGGCTTTGATTATTATTCACCTTTTTTTGGATAAGGAACTAGATTTGATCTTGCTTAATTCTCCTTTGCTTGATTCCTAAGCTTTAGTTAATTTTCAATCTCCTTTTCCCTAGGTTGTGGCGGGCTTTTAGCTCCTCTTTCCTTATGTTTTTGAATTATGAACATGTAGAATGAAAATGGAAATAAGGGTTTAGGGGTTAAGTGTTATGATGGACGGCTATTTCCCATAATGCCATTGTCTTATTCTCTTATTAGATAACCTATTAAACCATTTCCACAAACTCATTCTTTTAAATTTTATTTAATTAAGCATGGCCTCTATTTAGTTTTCAAATCTCAATCCCCTTATCAATCTAATCTTTACATTATTTTATTTAATTTATCTAATTAAATCCCCAAAATAATGTTATTTTAAAATTAGGGGTGTTAATGGCTCCCCTCCTTAAATAATTTCATCCTCAAAATTCGGTAACGACTAAATACTAAGCATAACTATCATCTGTAACATCTCATAACTACCATACTAGCCTACCTGACTAGCAACAGTTTATATAAAACAAATATAGAACATACCCTCATAGAAGATCAGGATAAGTATCTCAAATCCTATCTTATGTCTCCCAAGTGCAGTCCTTCTCGTTGTCGCTCCACTGAACTTTAACCTACTTGACTGTCTTGTTCTTAACAACTCCTCATCTCTCGCTACAACCTTAACTGGATGTCTAACAAAAGTCAAATTCGGTTATACTATCAAATCTTCCAACTCTGTCGGAGGAACAGTAGTCTCTATATCATGCACATACTTACGAAGATGAGACATATGAAACACATTATGGACACCTGCCAAACTGCTTGGCAACTCTACTCTGTATGCGAGCTTTCTGATCCTCTTTATATTTAGGAAAGGACCAACATATCTCGGTGCCAGTTTCCTTGACTTTCCAAATCGTACCCACACCCTTCATCGGTGATACCTTAATTAAGGATCTATCTCCAATTGAGAATTCTATATCCTTTCGCCTCTTATCTGTGTATCTCTTCTGCCTAGACTTAGACCGAGCTTCCTTCATCCTTTCTCGGATTAACTCAATCTTCTCTGTCGCCTCCCTAACCAGATCTGGACCAAAGACTAATCTGTCTGCAGTCTCCAACTAACATGCTGGTGATTTGCATGGTCTTCCATACAAAGCTTCAAAAGGCGCCATTCCTATACTAGTCTGATAACTGTTATTATAGGAAAACTCGACTAAGTGTCGGAGATCTTCCCAAGATCCACCAAAGTCAAACGAAAAAGCTCTTAATAAATTCTCGAGTACCTCATTGACTCTCTCTGTCTGCCCATCCATCTAAGGGTGATACACAGTACTCATCCTAAGCTTTGTACTTAGCACCTCATGTAGACTCTTCCAAAATTCACTAGTAAACAAAGCATCTCTATCACAAACTACACTACAAGGAATTCCATGTAGTCTAACTATGTTCTTCATAAACAACTTAGCTAAAACAGGTGCCATCCTAGCGGACTTAACTGGAATGAAATGGGCACTCTTAGTCTACCTGTCCACTATGAGCCATATACTTTCATTTCCTCTATTCGACCTTGGCAACCAATCTATAAAATCCATGGATACCGAATCCTATTTCCAAACTGGAATCTCCAAAGGATGAAGCAATCCACTCGGCTTCTGATGTTCGGCCTTCACTTGTTGACAGTTCGCACACTGCCTAACCCACAAACCAACATCCTTCTTCATACCTTTCCAGTAGAGTCTCCTCTTCATATCCCGATGCATCTTAGGTCGATGACATTCCCAAAGAACTTCTTTCCTTAAGTCCTCAACATTTGGAACACACAACCGTCCCTTCTTTCTCAACCATCCCCTCTGGTCAAGACTAAAATTATTTAAATCATCGATCTCTGATCTAACCTCAAGCCTTCTAATCTTCTCGGCTAATAATGGGTCCTCCTTATGCTTAGAAGCAAACCTTTCGATCAGTACTAGTCGAACTTCAAACAGGACAACATGGCGGTGCTCTGACTAGAACTAGCAGTCAATTTTAACTGTAGAATACAAGTAGTCAAAGTTTCTAAATCTTTCCATTCTGCCAACATAGCTAATACCACGTTCTGATGTTTTCTGCTAAGAGAATCCGATACTTTATTTCCTTTTTCAGGCGTATACTCTATACCAAAATCATAAGCTACAAAAACTCTGGCCACCTCTACTGTCTCATATTCAACTCCTTTTGAGAGAATAAATATCTTAAGAACTTATGATATGTGTATAGCTCAAATCTCTCTCCTAAGAGATAATGTCTCCATACATTCAATGCAAAGATCAGTGCAGCTGGCTCCAAATCATAAGTAGGATATCGCACTTCATGTGGTCTAAGCTGTCATGAAGCATAGACAATAACTTTACCCTTCTACATTAAAACAGCTCCTAATCCAGTTCCACATGCATTGGTATACACCACCAACCCTTGGTTTTCGTCTGGAACCACTAACAAAGGCGCGTTGGTCAACAAATGCTTCAACTTAAGGAATGCTTCCTCACATTTTTCAGACCAAATAAACTTCACATCATTCCTGTTAACTTAGTCAAAGGCGTGGCTATCCGCAAGAAATGAATCTCCCGTTAGCAATCAAGTCCAAGAAAGTTTCTAACCTCAGTCACCGTCTCTGATCTCTTCCAGTTATTAACTACTTCATCTTATCTGGATTGATTGACAAAAACTTCTCTGAAACCACGTGACCAAGAAACTTAACCTCTTTCTTCCAAAAATGACACTTGGTAACTTCGTTTTAGCTGATGTTGCCTTAGCATCTCAAACACCACTCTGAGATGAACTTCATGCTCTTTTTCATCTCTAGAGTGTAATAAAATGTCATCTTTCATCTCTAGAGTGTAATAAAATGTCATCTATAATACCAATATGAACCTATCCAAGTACTCTCGGAAAACTCAGTTCATCAAACCTACGAAGAAAGCTGGTGCATTCGTTAACCCGAATGGAATTACTAACCACTCGTACGAACCATACCTAGCTTGAAATGCTGTCAACGGAATATTGTCCTCTACCACTCTCAGCTGATTGAAACATGTCGCCAAATCCAGTTGAGAAAATATTCTAGCTCCACACAACTGATCAAATATATCATTGGTTTTCGGCAAAGGATACTCATTCTTGATTGTCTTCTCATTCAACTTACGATAGTTGATACACATCTTTAACGACCTGCCTGGTTTCTTCATGACCACCGTGGCTGCACCCCAAGGCAATCTGCTTGGTCTAATAGAATTTCTCCCTTTTAGATCGACTAGTCGCACCTTTAAGTCCTTTGTGGTCGGAGTCATCCTGCTAGGTGGTCTACTTATAGGTTCTGCTCCTGGCACAAGACCTATCCGAAACTCAACGGCTCGTTTTGGTGGTAATCCCATAACCAACTCATAAACTTCTGCAAATTACCTTGATACTCAAGCCTGACTTAACTCTTCTTCTACTTCCATAGCACTCAACAGAGCACAAGCACTCCGATCAGAATCCTCCATTGAGAATATAATTCGGTTATGACTATCAGGATGTCTCCATGATATTTCCCTATCTTGAAAAAAATATCCTATCCTCGTATTTACCCAACCAATCCATACCCAAAATGATCCCGAAATCTACAAAATAAAAAACATACAAGCTGCATGCAAACCTATGACCTAACAAATCAATTTGTAACTCGTCACATCTCAAACCCGGAGTTGCGGACTCTCCTAGCGAATTCAGAACCCTAAAGGAAGTAACAAGGTATGTGGATTCTAAATATAACATACTAACCAGACACTGAGATAGAAATGAATGTGATGCAGCGGTATAAAATAGTACCCTGTCTAGTGTACTTTGAATCAAAAGCGTACCTTCCATCATTTTCCTTTCTCAGTAGCAGTTGGCCTTGCAAATGATGGTCCAATAGCAAAGACTTTTCCCCTGTCCTCCACGACTTGTTCTGGACACTGGTTCTTATAATGCCCAACCTGTTCGCAGTTAAAGCACTTCACAACCTTCTTGTATGTGGCCTTATTCCCCTAGCAGTTCGGCATTCATGAGCATAATGACCCTTCTTATCGTACTTAAAGCAAACCAGATTAGCCTTTGCCTTCATGGCAGCTTCTCCATTCTAGGTTCCCTTCCTTTCGAAGAACTTCCACTTCTTGCCAAGGGAACTCTGGGTTTCAATGTTCTCCTTCCCATAAGTAGAAAGCATCTCCTCATGTCGGACTGCCATTTCCACAACAACATTACAAGGATCACGAAGATGTAGCAAGGTTTCACTAGCAATCTCGGGTCTCAATCCCCGAATAAACTTCTCATCCTCTTGATGACGGTGTCAATGGTGGCATGTACATATCTGATAACTTGTCAAACTTCGTGGCATACTCAGTCACCGACATCTCGCCTTGCACCATGTCCAAGAACTCCATCAATAATGCTGACTTGGAAACTTCAAACAAAAACCACTCCTCGAATCTCCTCCGAAATTCCACCCAATTCAACTCTTCCTTGGGAGCTTCGATAGTGACACTATTCCACCAATGAAGAGCTGTTCACTACAATTTTCTAGAAGCAAGCCTCCTTTTCTGTTCATCGTTTAATCCCAAGTCAGCGAAGATCCTTCACAATGCAAAAGCCAATTCTTAACTTCTATAGCATCCTACATTCCCAAAAACAGCTTCCCACCAAGACGGGTATAATCTCTGCTCAACTTAGCATAGTTGTGGCTAATTGGGACCATAAGATTAGCTACTCAAACATTCCCAGTATCACAACCAGCTACTCCTGCGGCAGCTTCTGCTTTCAACAAATTGACAAAGAACGGACACATCATCCTCATATTTACTAGAGGATTTCCAGCACCTACGTTGGCATCTGCATTTTGATTAGCATTTTGTGTCGACCCTGGTTTCTCCTATTGGGTTGAGCATTTCCATTAGTTGAGGTTCCTCCTCCACCGAGATTTCCACTTCCATTTCCTGCCTCCATATATTCCACTCTCGTAAATCTACATATGGGCCTTAGCAAGATAAAGAATAATGGTCTAAGAGAGAGGGTAGTACGTACTTGTGTATATATCAAATACAAGTACGTTACTATAGTGTTAACCCAAACCCTGATCTTATTTTTTGATTCATTGAATTATGTTTCGAAAAATCATTTTAAGTTTGAAATTTCTTTTAAGTTTTCATAAACCTATGCTATAATACCAACTTATAACATCTGCGACTTAAAGGCCCAAAACTAACGGCTACGGATGCTACAGTCATCCACAGTTATTAATTCTTGGTGACCAAATGAGGTAATGTTAGATACATTGATATAACAGAAACACACATGGATATGAATTTTTATAAAAACCATTGAACAAATTTCCCATTCTGTTTTAATCATATTTCAAATTCATTACATAATGCCAAATTCGAGAACTACGTTCAAAGAAAATATAATTATTACAAAATACGCTAAGAGCGACATATAAAGCTTCCTCCTTGGATGATCAGAGTCTAAACATAGGCAATTAAACAACTTTGCCTTTACAACCAAAATACAGTGGAATCAAATAGAAAAGAACTCCTATTAGCTAGCTTGCCTCTTGCACGTCTATGGAAGCTTATTCGTCTAAAGGAGAACCTGAAAACCTCAACTCTCAAACTACTCAAAATTAATTGAGACCCGAGATTTTAAAGGGAAAACATAAAATTCAAGTTAGATATATAGCCTGGTATGAATAATAACCTACTATCTGTAACCATTTAGATATCTAGTGGGACCAAGCCGCTTAGCGGAACAGGTTTTCCCCTCACTAGTATCTTACTCAAAAATTTATTATAACCATATACTGTGCTCCTGCATCCACAATGGCTAAAAACATAGCAATTTAAAATACCATGAAGATATGCAAACAAGCAAAATATCCTGAATTTGCCATCCCCATTTATTTGACTATCTATCACAGTTATAGTTTCTAGGATCTCTATTAACCTATTAGTTTTCATGGGCTGACTAATAACCTGTTCAAAGCTTATGGACTATCTGCCCGATTTCTTAGTTTTCATGGGATCACTAAGAAACTATTGGCCCCTGCCAATGACTTCATCCAATTATTTCATGGGTTCTCTCTGAACCTATTGGTATCTCCAATAACTTCTTCCATATCATAGTTTTCATGGGTTGACTATGAACCTATTGATCTCTATCAATAACTTTATCCGGATTTAGTTTTCATGAGATCACTACGAACCTATTGATCATTGTTAATAACTCTCTCCAAACATAGTTTTCATGGGTTTTCTATAAAGCTTTCTAAACTGACAACTTCTTGATCAAACTTTGGGCGTCCTATATTCTGGTCTACCTGACCTCCTCGATGCAATTCTTCTCATACAGGAGTGAACTCAATTCATATTCACTACTGGGTCAACCTAGCTTGTTATTCTGCCCTTCGTCCCCAAAATACAATTATGCGTCCATTATATAGTGAATATATTTATAGAAGAAGCATATACAATAACATAACAATGCCAACATTTATGGTTTTATATCCTTGAAAACATTTCCACATGGAATTTGGTTAATCCCTTTAACCCATTATTTTTATCAAGGCAAGCTTCTTCAAAAACTCCAAATTTAAAATCCACTTCAAAGCTCTTTTATATTGCCATGAGTTTTCTTTTAAAAATGAGATTGGGCTCTTTGTTTTGAAAACTAAGGTTTTCGAAACCTTAGACGTTTACTTTCGAAACCATTAGAATATATCTTTCGAAAACATTTAAATATTCTTTTCAAAACACTTAAACACGTGCCTTTTGAAACACTTTAAAATATCTCTTTGAAAAAGCATCAAACCTTCCTTTCGAAAGTATTAAAGCATATCTTTCCAACTTATAGAAGCATAGCTTCTAAACCAATTGAAAGTACCTCTTTCAAAACCATTGGGTTTATTCTTAAAATAACTTTTGGGTCAAAGTGAATATAAACGAAAGTAACCCTTTTGAACCAATAACCATCAAGTAAAAGAGTTTGGAGAAAACATATGGCTTCGGAACCATCTTTTCGAAAGCGTTAGTCTTTAAGTAAAACAATAGGAAGGATAGCTTCGAAACACCTTTCGAGGCCATTGGCTTCGAAACCTTTAGTTTAAATCCCTACTGGAGCCCTTTCGAAAGCATTGGGAAGCGACTTATTATATTTATAAAAAAAGCTTGCCTTTCGAACTCATTGAAAACTTCCAACCTATTTGAAAGCTATGAAGACGGCAGCAAGGTTTCGACTTGGTTCAAGACTATCCTTTTGAAAGCTCCATTTTTAAAACATAAAACGCGACAACTCATTCGAAAGCTACCCTTTAAAACAAAAAAGGCGGCAACAACTTTGAAAGCTATATAAAGATAATTCAACCCTTTCGAAAGCATCCATTAAAAGCAAGGCAAGCAGCGTCTCTTTTGAAAGTAAAACAAAGACCTTCGAAAGCTATTTAAAGTGGCCTCGACCCCTTCGAAAGCATGGTTTCGACTCTATACCTTCCGCTTTTCTCCAATTCACTACTGGAAGTGAATTATGGAGTCGAATGGTTGCAATTGGAAGTGGCAAAATAATAAATCTTTACAAAACTATTTTGTTGCTTTTTAAGTAAATGCTTTTCAACTAACTTTCCTATTTGTAAAAATATAATTGGTTGCCATAACCTTTACAAAAAATCTTTTCTAAAAGACTACCGAATTCATCCAAAATTAATTAAAAATAATTAACAAAGAAACCCTTCCCTTTAACAAAACAATCAAGACATTTAAGTCCTCAAAATTAATTATTTTAATTTCCATAATAAATTACTTAGGAAAAATCTCCAAAAATCATCATAATTCACTTTTATTATGTTAATTAACATACAAAAATTTCAGACCCAAAATCATTAATATAATTGCCAAAATAAATTTTTAAACCTAATTATTTATCTCTTCCTTCAAAAATTCATAATAAATATCTATAGCTTGGATAATTATGAAAATTTAAACCCATCTCTAAAATAATGTTTTACACAACATATTAAATCCTCATGGCATTCGAAACTCAATATATATGATTTTAGCCTTAAAATCGAATAAAACATTTAATAAATATACTTGTTTGAATTAAACATATCATGTAATCCAAGCATATCATCATTAAAATCATCTTAAAGGTTTTAAAACTTAAACCCCAAAATCAAATGCTCTTTAAAAATGAAAATGAGATGGTTTTGATTATTATTCACCTTGCTTTGGATAAGGAACTTGAGATTTGATCTTTCTTAATTCTCCTTTGCTTGATTCCTAAGCTTTATTTAATTTTCAGTCTCCTTTTCCCCTAGGTTGTAGTCGGCTTTTAGCTCCTCTTTACTTATGTTTTTTAATTATGAACATGTAGAATGAAAATGGGAATAAGGGTTTAGCGGTTAAGGGTTATGATGAACGGCTATTTCCCATAATGTGATTGCCTTATTCTCTTATTAGATAACATATGAAACCATTTCCATAAACTCATTCATTTAAATTTTATTTAATTAAGCACGACCTCTATTTAGTTTTCAAATCTCAATCCCCTTATCACTCCAATCTTTACATTATTCTATTTAATTTATCTAATTAAATCCCCTTAATAATGTTATTTTAAAAATAGGGGTGTTACAATTTGGTCCCACTTCTACATGGGAACTTCAACCGGTTGTAGTAAGCCACTCGTTTTATTTTGCTCTGCCTTCACCAATTGGTTGTTCATACACTTTGAGGTGAATGTCCCAACATCCTTCTTCAACCCCTCTTAATAGTAGGTCTGCTTCATATCGCGGTACATCTTGTTACCGCAAGGATATATGGTCAACGTAGAATAGTGGCACTCTCGTAACACCTCGTCTCGTAATCCATCAACATCAGGAATAAAAAATCTCCCATTCTTACGGAGCCAACCTTCTCGATCGAGCCCATGATGTTTCATGCTTCATATCCTCAGACACCAATCCTCCTTCTATTTTCTCCATGATCTCAGCTAATCTAGCATTTCACTTATGACAGGCACCGGTCCGCTCAATCAAAGTAGGTCTGATTGTCAAACTTGCCAACATCTCTGGCTTTAACTTGTAATGAGGTTTGAAGTCACAACAAGCAATATACTCTAACTGCTTCCACTCTAGAAACATTGCCTCCAAACTTGCATGCCTTCTACTCAATGTGTCGGCGTTCGCATTTCCCTTACCGGGTGTATAGGAAATGCTAAAGTCGTAGGAGGCTAAGAATTCCAACCATCGCTGCTGTCGAAGGTTGATATCCATCTGGGAGAAAAGGTACTATAAGGATTTATGGTTCGTGAACAATTCGAACCTTTACCCTAATAAATAGTGCTTTCAAATTTTCAAAGCAAACACTATTGTCACCAACTCCAAATCATGGGTTGGATACTTCCTTTCGTGCGGCTTCAGGTGTCGACTAGCATAGATGATAACTTTTCCCTTCTGCATCAATACAGCATCTAATCCAGTACTACATGCATCTGTGTATAATGTCAACTCCTCATTCCTGCTCAGAATGGTCAGTATAGGTGCGCTTGTCAACCTCTCTTTCAGACTGACAAACGCCTGCTACCGGTTCTAAGAAACTCCTCACATTTATAGCATTCTTGAGTTGGCTCCAATCCAAAACTACTGCTACCATGACAGGATCTACTGCGATGCACTGCTCGAAGATGACATGTCTCAAGAATCTCACTTCCCTTCTGCATAAGTGACATTTCTAAAACTTTGCTTTCAACTTGTGCTTCTGTAATACTTCAAGAAAAATCCTCAAGTGCGCCTTGTGTTGCTCCTTTGTCTTGGAATAGATCAGAATATCATCCACGAACACAAGTACAAACTTGTTCAACTGATCCATGAAAACACGGTTCATGAGATCAACAAAGTATGCTGGAGCATTGGTTAGCCTGAGCAGCATAACCAACTACTCATAGAAACCAGACACCGTACGACACGTGGTGATCGACACACTCTCCTTCACTACGCTCAACTAGTGAAATCCCATTACCAAGTCCAAATGGGAGAACACCTTTGCACCGTGGAGCTGATCGAACAAGTCATTAATACATAGGAGTGGATACCTGTTCTTCTTCGTCACCTTGTTCAGCCCACGATAGTCCACACACAACCTTAGAGAGCCATCCGCCTTAGTGAAGAATACTACAAGTGCACCCCCCTCAGATATACTCCTATGAATGAACTAGCTTTTCAATAGGTCATACACTTGCACCTCTAATTCCTTTTGCTCTCTAGGTGCCATATTCCTTAAAGGCATGACTATAGGTCTAGCATCCTTCGTCAAGTCTGTATGGAACTTAATCTCCCTATGCGGTGGTAATCCGATCACCTCCTCAAATACATCTGCATACTCCCTAACGATAGGCACAGATGGCAACCCATCCTATGGAATCTCAAGGGAATATAGAAAGATGATCATAACCCCATCCTCCGGTAGGCAGCCAATCACCACCGTCCGCCCTTCCACAGCCCTAATTGTCACCAATAGCTTCTCATAATCCACTACTGCTGCATACTTCCTTAGCCAGTCCATTCCCAAGATAACCTCAAACCCAACAAAAATTAGAAAAAAACAATCACGAAAAAAGAGCATCCATGACCTAATAAAACCGAACCACGACAAACAATACACAGGCTAGTGGAGCCTCCGACATGATTCGTCACATTCAACTGTCGGTCAACTAAGGTTTTAATCCTAGTTATCTACTAGGTCACTATATATAAAGGAATGTGAAGCCCCGGTATCGAATAAAACATGTATGGGAACATCATAAAGGGAAGCATACCTTGAATGACAATGCCCTTCCCCTTCTCTTTTGATGAGAGAGCACTCAACGAAGTCGGAACAACGTCTAAAGAATATGCCTTCACAAATCTGTTTCTACTACAGTGGTTCCGGAAAATTCTTCAGCATATGACCAAGCTTTCCGTAGTTGTAACACTTCTTCTTCCTATCGATTTTTCAATCTTTAATCAGATGACCCTTATCCCCACAACCATAGAAAATAGGATCCCATTTAACCTTCTTCTGAGCATCCTTCCCCTGAGATTGCTTCCTCTTTCCAAACCACTTCTTCTTCTTGCCTCCACCGCTTTGTTATGGTTTCGACTCTTCCTTAACAACAACAGCTCATTTACACTTAGGGTATAAACTCTTCTGATGAAGAGCTTTCTCGACGAGTCTCTCAAATGGCTCATCGATATGACTCACTAGCTTCTCGTTTAAATAATTGTCCAAACCCATAATAAACTTCTCGTTCTCCCTCAATGGTGTGTCGATAATAGACATCCTATACTTCGACAAAGCATCGAACTCAACAATGTATCCCTAAAAAAACATGTCTACCTGCTTTCAATTAGAGAATCACCTAAATGGCATCGACTTTTGAGCAGCCGGAATGAACTTTTCCTCAAACCTGGCCTTGAACTGGTCCCAATGAATTGATCCTTGGGTGTAACAATAGTGATGGCACTCCACCAGTTCATGTCTCACCCTTGAAGTTGTCTAAAGGCCAGCTTCCTTTTTATGGCATCATCAGTCTCCATATTACCAAAGATAAGTTCGCAGTTGTCCGACCAATCTTGCACTTCGATGGCAGACTATGTACCAAGAACTGACTTACCTCCCAAAGTAGAGTAATCCTTGCATAACTTAGCAAAGTCAACTCCGGGAGCTTGCACTTGAGCACCACCACCAAAAGCAACATTCGGAGTGGCTGCTTGGGCATTTTGAAGCATGTTCACCATCATCGTATTGAACATGGCTTGCAAGTCAGGATTAGCAGCCCCCAAACCCCCTCCTTAGTCAACTCCAGAGATGGAGTTTCTAATAGTATTTCTTGTTTACCGGATCATTCTCGAACTATAACAAGGATGATCAGTCTCTCAAAAAAGAAAACTGTGCCAATGGTACTCATGTATGCATGTGACTTATAGGCCATATACACTACTATACAGTTTTGAAAATCAAAATATATAATAAGTACGTACTCTTTCGTGTGTGTGTATATACATACACACATACACATATAGACACACACTCTCTCAGCCCAGTCTAGGATGATAACACCTTCCCTATCTCTACTAGATCATAGTATCAACCCAGGTTAATCGGGTAACCTAATCTCTAATACCAAACGTGACGACCAACCTACACAACCGGTACCCAATATACATAAGATAGCGCGCTGCTGCCGTGCCGATTGATGTAGAGCAACCATCAAGGTTTAAAATGAAACAAAACATCACATAATCTGTAGTATATCTCACATCGTATGGAATAAAATGTAATAACACAAATATAAAATAGAAGAGATAGTAATAACTAAGTGATCCAAATATCATAGTACAGATACACAAATTTATACATCATGAAATAGAATTTGAAGCAACTCATAAGACTATCTCATACTGATACTATTAAGCAGCAGTACCAAGACTCCACGGTGTTGCACAGTGGAATAAGCATAAAAATTCATATATAATATAAGATAGCTCCCTCCAACTCGTTCTCTGCACAGCTAATGCATCGCACCAAGATTTGCTATCTAGTCTACTCATTTAAGAGCAACCGAGATAATAAGAAGCAAAGTATAAAACCTTGAGTCAGACAATAGTCTGGTGTGAGCGGTAAATGAATCTCAAAATACAATACAAGTCGATATAGTAAGGAACAAAGTACACGAATCATACCTAACCTGTCATTGCATCCAAAGAGTTAACACATAATAACATAATATGCTACTCAAAGTGTCAAATTGGCATAATACAACAAAGTATGATAACGGGTGTCCAAGTATTCCTATCTCCAATACCTATCTCCAATGACTACACTAGAGTGATAAACTACCGGGAAAGAAATCAAAGTACCATAGCATCCATCAAATAATCCTTACTATCACTCAATGTACTCTGGATATATGATAACTCATATGACCTTTCTACTGCCAGGGACTAATGGAAATTCTAGTTTTCAGTGTTCTCCCTTTAGCCTAAAGTTGATACTAGACCCATTCAATCAGTCCAGGGTACATGGATCCATTCAACCAATCCGGGATAACATTCAACATACCCATGAGCGTCCTCACGATACCCTTACTTTTAGTACAACAGAAAAAACTCCGTGTATCAATGATCCCTTAGTACGCATATCCGAACCATTTCTTTTGCTCTAACTAGCTTCCATTATCTTCGAGGAACCATTCTACATCCCTCTATTCAATGATTCCTTTCAACATTGAGTTATCACCTTTGAGCAGCCATTCTACATTTCTCACTCTATGACTCCTTTAAACATCGATTTGTCATCTCCGAAACCTAACTTCATTCAATGTCCAGTTACCATCCAATGACTCTAACTTTGATCATGCTGTTACATTGCCATCAGTCATTATGTGAATGAGCCAACACCTCCAGCGCAATGTATAGAACCCCTGTATCCACCCCAAAAGTTCCAACTCCATATGATCAACCATGAGAAGTCGGTACCGACCTCTAATGTCGGCCCTGACCTTTGTACTTGGCCAACTGATGGCCAAGTTCCTTCCCATCCTATTCCTTGCTTCTAGTGCTCTATGCCCATATGTTTGATCCTGACTTCTCTGTTTCAAATCAAGTCGTCATGTTTCCAAAGCACCTAATTTCAAATCCTAGAATTAAGTCGTCATAGCCTCAAGCACTTCGCAAATATCTAATCCAACATCATAGGTAACCTCTATAAGCAAACATCTCCACCTCCCCCAAGTTGCTGCCGACATGGAGCTTCCATGAGAACCCGATATCGACCTATGAAGTCGGTATTGACATCAATGGTTAGCAAATTGGGGGATGCAATTTTGACCTTGAGCTCTACCTATGTTCCAGGTTCTGCCTCTCATGTTTTGTCCAATTCCAACCAGTTTTGCCTTTGATTTTCCCAATTAGTCAACCTATCAATCTAACATCCAAAACACTAACAAACAACATCAAATAACAACATAAAATCATGGAATAACATGCATATACATCCATTCATAAAACCAATACATGAGAATCTTATTATCAAACTAGTTTTGTCTTAAATCTAAGTTTTACATGAACATATGCCTATAAATGATGGAAATTACACTAGCATGTGGATATCAGTAAATAAATTTCAAAAGACATTTCTAAAATCATTTAAAAAAATCTCTTACTTCTGGTCATGAACATATATGAACAAGTGGTTAATGTTAGAAAACCATTTTAGATCCAAAAACATGTTAAAACCAACCATATTAACTATATGAACAAGTATAAATGAGAGAGAGGTCAAGAATCACTCACTAAATACCAAAATACCCTATTTCTTCCTTAGGTATGAAGTGGAAAGCAAGAAAGAAGGACCCAAATCAATAAAAGTGATAATCCATAGCTTCTATATGCTACTCCCTCTCTACTCAATGATTTGCCTAAGACTCGCATGGAAAAGATGTGATTTTTGATGAAATTAAGGCGAATGGAGGTTTGAATCTATTTTGAGGGAGATGGAAATTACTAAGTCAGTTCTTACAGCCTCCACACAAATTTCGAAGTGGGTTAGTGGGCCTAAGCACGGGTTTAGTTAGTTACCTGCTAAAAATGGCTTGTAGCAGCCAAAACTTAAAACTACCATAACTTTCAAACCACAAGTCTATTTTTCTATTATAACCATTCTACGAAATGGGAAACCATCATCCTAAAGCAATGGAAGTAGTTTGAGATACTAATTTGACTCCTATCAAAAGTTATAGTCCAAACAATATTTTCAGGATCAAAATGGTCATGCAGAAATTCGGCAAAAATCTTAAATGTGGAAAATGTCCCTTAGAGTCACTTTCCAAATCTAGAGTCATCCGACCTAATATGAATAAAATAAAATAAAATTTTGATCCTCTGATACGTAAAATACGGATCGTTACACTGGCTCAACCTCCACCTCCTCTAGCTGACTCAGTTCGACCACAGTAGCTGTATCGTGTAAGCATTTCTGCAAGTGTGATACATGGAAAACATCATGTATCCTTGCCAACTTCTTTGGAAGCTGTACTCTATAAGCCCACTTCCCTACTCTAGCAACTATCGGGAAAGGCCCTACAAATCTCGATGGTAGCTTCCCCAATCTACCAAATCTCATCACATGTTTAATGGGCGAAACCTTCACAAACTCCATGTCGCCCATTATGAATCTAACTCCGTACGTTTCCAGTCAGCATAATATTTCTACCTATCCTGGGCGGTCTTCATTTTCCTACAAATCAAGTCTGCCTTCTTTGATGTCTCCATTACCATATTCGACCCAAGAATAATCCTATATGTCGTATCCCACCAACACAAAAGTGATCTATAGGGTCTAGCATACAATGCCTCGAATGGTGCCATCCTAATGCTCGCTTGATAACTATTGTTATAGGTTAACTTCACCAATGGCAAGTGATCCTCCCAAAAACCTCCAAAATCTAAAATGCACATCCATAGGAAGTCCTCGAACACCCAATCTACTCTCTATCTTTATGTTTGTTTGCGAATAATATGCAGTGCTTAAGTTCAACTTAGTCCCCAAAGTCTCCTATAGACTGCTCTAGAACTCATTGGTGAAAAGTAGATCTTGGTCGCTAACTATACTAGTAGGTACTCCATGTAACCTAATGACCTCTCTCGCATATAGAGCCACCAACGATGTCACTATCCTTGTACTCCTCACTAGTATGAAATGAGTGCACTTTGTCAATCGATCGACTGTGATCCAAATGTTCTCATTCCTTCTTCTACTCCTTAGTAAACAATCCACGAAATCAATAGAAATACTCTCCCACTTCCATTGACAATATCTAATGGTTGTGACAATCCTCTCGGCTTATTCTACTCTGCTTTTACCCTCTGGAAAGTCATACATCTAGTTACATACTCCGCTACTTGCTTGAACATATCGAACCAATATATGACTCTTTTCAATTTGCGATACATTTTGTCACCACCAGGATGAATTATCAACCTAGAATAGCGAGACTTAGCTAGTACCTCACATACCAAATCCGATCTACGAGGAACACAAAGCCTACTATCCCTCCGTAACCATCCTCTTGAGTCAATGGCATAATGCCTAAAATGACTCGATGCCTCTCCTCTATCAATCCTCTCTATACTGTCTACTAGCTCCTTATCCTTCTTCTTCCTAGACCCAATACACTCCCTTAACGTAGAATGCACATCTAAACCTGGCAGTAGTCCCGGGGTAATATATGATGATATTCAGAAGCCAAAGGTAGAAATGTATTCCAAATGTCTCCACTCTAAGAATAAGGGACTCAACACTACATGTTGTCTACTAAAAGCATCTGCCACTACATTACCCTTGCCTGGGGTATAAGAGATGTAACGACCCATAAAATTTTAATGGTTTTAATAACGTAATTAACTGAATTTTTATGAAATTTTAAATAATTAAATTTCGAAATGAAAAATTGATATTTGGTATGTGTCTATTCAAACATAGCAAATGGTAAATTTTCATCAGATAATATGGAAGTTTATTTTCTTGTGTAATTTTATTTGAATTTATATCAGTTAATATTTGATGATAATAAAATATTTCTCAAACTTGAATATTTTTGTATAATAAATTTGTAAATCATCTTTTGAGTGAGACGTCATATTTCGTTTTGCCAAATTTGGACTGCTCTCCGTTTATCTTATTTTCGATGTTTTAGCAGCATTTTTGGTACCGAATATCGACTTTTGATAGGATGGTCGTATCGCTGATATATGTATACCATTTTGATCGTCTCGTCATGCTGATCTCTGCGGTATATTCACTTCTGTGTTTCGGAGTCCAGCACGTGGCGAAGTCTGTGTAATGTTTAGCCCTACCGGTTCTGCATTCAAGCCTTTTGGTTTCCTACGTCTCTTTATTTCACACCGGTGAAATCAATGGCCATCTGCTTTATTTAATTCTAGAATTTAATAATTTTTGGTCGTCACTATTCATATGGTCTCATATTTACACTGGTTCATATTCTCTGTCTAGTCTATTCGTTGTTCACATGCTATACGTTGAAAAATTAGGGAAATAAAATTTAGCTCGCATTGCTTCTGAATGCCATCATCTCTATCTTTGGTGAACTGCTCTTCTTCTTTTTCTTTTTCCTTCTTCTCCTTCATTTTCGTCCCTTGCCCATTAAAATATATATATATATATATATAATATAATGTATATTATAATAGATTATTACAACGTTCTCATGTATAATACATTACTTCTGATAGAAGCATGCTCATCCCCTTCTTTGTAAATCGCTCACCACCATGCATGCAACCCCACGCAAGGCAAGCAGCCTTGGCCTTCCTCCCTTCTTCCACGCTTGGCCGCAGCAGTTCAGCCCCTCCCTCCGGCCTCCGCCCCTCCAAGCACCGACAACCCAGCCTTCCACCGAGATCCAAGAGCCAGCATCCCCACCATCTTCTTCAACCCATCCCACTCCATTACCCCAGCCCGCTCTCTCTCCTTCACCATGGCTGCACCTAAGCAGTTAGGCCAAGCATCCACCCACCACACCTGCTCCTTCGCCTTCCCTCCCCTCGGCCGAGACCCATCACCTCACCCCAGGTCGACAGCTCCCTTCATCTCCACCTTCAACTTGCCGAGCCTCCCCATGTCGTCACCTACATCCGCTTTCCACCTAGTCCTCAAGCAACTCGAGCCTCCTTCTCTTCCTCTTGTGTAAGTATATATATGATATATAAGTTTATTTATTTTTCTGTAAGAGTTTATAGATGAGTTTATGTTTATTATATTATAAGGTATTGTGTATATATTAGCTTATATATATATATGTGTGTGTGATGTGTTGAGTTCTCTTGTAAGTTATATAAGTTATTGTGTATATATATATATATGTTTATTTTCTACAAGTCTACTATGTATATAAGCTACATATCTATGACAGTTTATGCATATATATGTAGGTTTAATGATTTTATATATATAAGTATTTTGCATTTGAATAAGTATATATATAAGTTATATTTATATATTTATATATTAGTTAATATATAATCTACTGAGTTTTGGTGTATAAGTTCATAATAGATTATTTTATATATGAGCTATATTATGTTATATATGGTTACTATATATATATGTTACAGTATTTTATATTTCTTAGTTTATATCTATATTATATCTAGTTATATATTTAAGCAGTCTGTTAGTAAATAAAATATATATCGTATGTTGTAGGCTTATATATATTTGCTAGTATAAATATATGTCTTGGTTTTGCTGTGAAACAGTATAATGTATATATATTAAACTTGTGTGTATCTTTGATTTTTGGTCATATATATATTGGTTTACAGTTACTTCACATATATAAAAAAATAAGTATTGTTTTAATGATATGTATGTGTAAGTTATATGTTATATAATATGTTTAAAAAGGTTTGTATATATAGTTGTTACTAGGTACAGGTTATGTTAGTAATTTGAATATATATATATATATATATTGATATTTTTAAATGAATATACATGATATATAAGTATTTTGCATTTTAAATAAGTATATATATAAGTATTTATTTCAAAATATATTATGTATATATGTTTGATTTTTATATATGTGTTTTAATTTAAACCAATGATTTTTGAAATACATATATATTTAATTTAATATGTGTTTGAATTTAGAATATGATTTATATATATATAGTTATATATAGTTATTTATATATAAGTTCACTTATAGCATTGATCTTCACCGAATCCATTCATCATGCCTTGCTTTTGTCTCGTCGCTGTCCTATTTGGTCGCAGCATCTTTTGATTTGCTCATGTCCGTATCCGTGTGCGTGTCCATGTCACTGTTCCCATTCTCATCGTTCTCTAGCCTCGAAAGGTGAGCAATCACTCACGATTAACATTCTTATATTTATTAATTTTGATTTCACTTGAAACGACAATTGGAATATGCTGCTAAATTTAACTGTTATTTATATAATTGCTATATATGATATGCTATTATCTATAATTGTTCACCTGTGATATATGACACCTTATCCTATTGCTTATATTTTATTTAGTTTATCACTGATGATATATTCTTGTTATTGATGTGTTATATTTTATCATATTTATTCTCACTGTGCAAGTACCCTGTTAAATTAGGATTCCCTATGGGTTGAAATGATACATACCCGAACGATTTTGTAAAATAAGGGAAAATCGTTATGGGTTGAAATGATAAACCCAAGTGGTTTTCATTTATTTTAAAAATTTGGGATTGTGGGTTGAAATGATATATACCCATAAATGATTAAATTTCGGATTGAAATGATAAATATCTGTATCACTTAACCATAGGATAGAAAATTATATACGGACACCGTTGATCTATATTTTGAAATGATTTCCAAAGTTTGAAAGGAAATATATGGGTTTTAATAAATATTATTTTATATAATATATAAATGCTATTTTATATATGTATAAAAATTTAGATTTTAAAATAATATGTTATAGAAATTTTAAATTTTAAATTTAGTTTTGGAAATATAAATTTTAAGATTCTCTTATAATTTTATTATTTTAAAAGTATATAAAATAAGATTTAATGCAAATACATTTAATAATAAGATTTAATTTAATAAAATTTAATTTAATTGGTTTATAATATGTTTTAAAATATTTATTTAAAATTTATGTTAATATTTTAAATAGATTTTAATAACTTTAATAATAGAGGTTTGGAAGATAACTAAATGTTGACTGGGAATTTAAATGGGTTAATAATTTAATTTAAATAAGAAATTGAATTGAACTTATTAGTTTTAAGGTTTTGAAAGATATGATTATAACTTAATTTATAACTTGATTTGATAAAAGGTGATAAAATGAATATTCTCAATTTTGAATAAAATTGAGATTGAATATTTAATATTGATTTAAATATTTAAAATGGGATTTAAATAAATTTTTATAAAAATGGTTAAAGGAATAATTTCCAATTTGAATAAATTTAAAGTTAAATGTTGAAATATAAATGAAATTATATTGTAAATGTTTGAATATTTAAACTTGAATCTTTTAACTTTAAATTGAAATGGTTAAACTGGAATTGATTTAAATTGAATTTTAAAATATAAAATGCTTTGAATCGATTTGTGAAATTAAAGGAAACTAATTTTATTATATAAATTATTTTAATATATAAACTATTTAAATATATTTAAATTATTTTAATATATAAACTATTTTAATTTATAACTATTTTAATATATACTATTTTCAATATCTACTATTTAAGCCAAAAGTGTTATGATTTCCAAAGTGTTGTGATTTCCAAAGTGTTATGATTTCAAAATTGTTGTGATTTCCAAAGTGTTATGATTTCAAAAGTGTTATGATTTCCAAAGTGTTATGTTTTCAAAAGTGTTATGATTTCCAAAGGGTTATGATTTCAAAAATGTTATAAATTTGAAAGTGTTACGATTCTGGAAATGAATATTTTAAAGTGAATAATGATATCGAATTTGATATGGTTTTTGAAATGAATATGATATTTTGATATGAAGTATGAATTATTTAAAATGAAATGACCACGGTATGAAATAAGCGTTCGGTTGTTAAAGAGACCGGGATCAGATATTGTCATACTCTCTGCCAATACCGAAAACCACTTTAACAACTGTGTACGTGGTGGAGATTCAAGAATGAAGTAGGATGGTTTGGTGACGATTCTATATGGTATTTACGTAGCCCTGACTCCTGTGGGTCAGCTTGATGCGGCTAAAACAGGAGTCACGCTGGGCCAAGTGAGGTCATTCCTCATATCGGACACATTTCTTCGATACCATTCTATTGCTTTTGTGATTTGATTGGGTGCACCTTTTATTTAGGAGTGTGTCACGAGGTGGGCGGTAGTAGCTGCTATGTGTTACCACCAATCCGGATATGCAAACGGTATATCTACCCTGGCATTGCCTCGAGTGCCTTGTCGCATGCCCTATCGCGCCTTCTACAAGTTTGGTTCGTACCTTACCTATGGAGTGCCCTCTAATAGCCCTCTAGTTTACGGAGGAATTACCGTACTGTATAGACTATGGGAATATATAAAAATGTGTTAAGGGGGATATGGGTAATGCCTTAACGCTATTTTATTACTTTTACTTTACTATAGACATATTATAATAGCGTATATTACTGCATAGTAGATAGTTCCACGGATCCTTAGAGGATGGGAATCCCAAACATCCTTCAAGTTACTTGTATTTTAGTTGACATTTCACTTGAGTTGAATTTATTAATATAAGAATGTTAATCCTAACTCGAGTGTTTTGTGTTTTGCTTTATGCTCGGGTCAGACTTAGTGTCACAACATTTGAGACTCACCTTTGGAGATTGGATCTTTGTTTGAAGATCTATCTATCCAGCTATCACTTGTTTCAATCATTCCAGTCATTTATGTTCAGGCTCGACAGTTACTTTTGTATTTGAGACTACACTATATTTAAGATATTATGTTGTATTTTACTTTAAAATCTGTTGTATATATAGTAGCTTCATAAACTACTATTTATCTATTCCGCTGTTTATTGTTATATTACTCTGTGTCTGTGATTCTATGATTGATTTATTTATTGTATATGCTGAGTTTTGCCAAATATAAATTAACAATATGATGTTTTGAGCAATTCAAGTCCGGCATGTGTGGATGCAAATGGCATGAAATATTGGGTCGTTACAAGAGATATCAAAATCATATGATGCAAAGAACTCCATCCACCTTTTCTACCTCAAATTCAAGTCCTTCTGGGAGAACAAGTACTTCTGGTATATAGCTCAAAGTGCTCTCCTAAAAGGTAATGCCTCCATGACTTGAGTACAAAAACAATGGCCCCCAACTAAAGGTCATGGGTAGGGTAGTTTCTCTCGTGGGTCTTCATCTACCTACTTGCATAACTCACTACTCTTCCTTCTTGCATAAGGTCACGCTTAACCTCATACCACAGGCATCGGTATAAGTTGTTAATGGTTTCGTCATGTCAAGTAATACCAAAACTAGTGCACTAGTCAATGCCTCCTTCAACTTGATAAAAGCATCTTCACACTTAGCATCCCACAAGAAATCTAAATTCTTCTTAGTAAGATGGGTCAGTGGGGCAGAAATCTTCATGAAGTCCTTAATTTACTTTCAATAGTAGCCCGCCAAACCAAGAAAATTTCTCACTTTTGTGGCATTCTTTGGAACATGCCAATCCTGAACTATTGTCATCTTACTAGGATCAACTACTAAGCCACTTTCTGAGATGATGTGTCCCAAAAAGTGTACCTTCTTCCTCCAAAAGTGGCACTTCGAAAACTTCGCCTTCAGCTCGTGCACACAGATTGTACTGAGCACTTCTCCTAGATGCAATGCGTGCTACTCCTCGTTCCTTGAGTAAACTAGGATATCTTCCAAAAATAACATGATGAATTTGTTTAGTAATCCCCTTAGTACTTGGTTCATAAGATTAATAAGGTAAGAGGGTGCATTGGTCAGTCTAAAGGGCATAACTAACTACATACAATCCATCGGGTGTGCGGAACGCCGTCTTTTGGATACTATCCTCGGTTAAACGCAAATGATGGAATCTGATAGCTAAGTCAAGATGTGAGAACACCTTAGCTCCAACTAAATGATCAAAGAGATCGTCCATACGGGGCAGTAGATAACGATTCTTCTTTCAGCTCCTTATAATCGATGCAGACTCTCAAAGAACCATCCACATTGGTGGCAAAGACGGTTGGTGCTCCCCACTCAAAAATGCTCCTCCTAAAAAAACCCTTCTCCAATAACTCATTAACCTTCTTGTTTAATTTGCTCTTTCTTTTGGAGCCATATGCCTTAGTGGTAAGGTGACGGGTCTGGCATTCTCATTTAGATAGATTCAAAACTTGATCTTCCTCTGGGGCAGAAGACAGATTACCTGAACAAAAACTCTGAGAAATCTCTAAATATAGGCACCATGTATAGCTCGTCATGTAATAGGTCCAAAGAATATAAATAGCTCATCCTATCCGATCCTCGGGGATCGCAATAGACCTCCAAGCTACATCAACTACACTTGCTCAATCTGACTACCTTTCTATCATCGTCGAAAATAGCCTAATACATGTTCATCCACTCCATGCCTAATACCAATCCATACCCAGAAAATTCTAGTACAATGGCATCACAATCAAACTCAACCCCAAAAATAAGCAACTCCAAACCCTACATACTATAGACAAATAGGCTGATCCTCCTATAGAGTTTGACACATATATAGGGTCCATGACTATACTGGTGTATAAGTGTAAGTCATCAAATAAACCGGAAAGAGTTAACACACCTTTGATCACCACTTTCTTACCTTGTTGCCAATGGCTGTGCAATCGAGCTAGGGACCACCTCCAGTGCATAAGTCAAAACCACCTAAGTAGAAGTCTGAGTTGAAGCTCTCGATGGTGTTGTGCAAGCTCGCTTTAGATGTCCATACTAATCGTAGCTATAGCACTTAACTTTTGAAAGACCTGCTCTGCACTCCTTTATGAAATGCTCCTTTTTGCCACACTTCCTACAGTGCATATTCTACTTTTGTATCTTTCCTTTAGGTCCACCTCCAACCTTACGCTGGTTCTGTTACGCTTTCCCAATAGCCTTCTTGGGTTCCTCTTCCTTAGCTTCCACCTTGGAGATGGTATTTAGCAAGGCCATCTGCACTAGACCCTCATGCGTAGCACCCATAGGAATATGACTCAGAGCTAAATCTTGAAGAGGTGGTTCAGTTCATTAGCAAATTTAAGAGCCTTCTAATGCAAGGTATCAATCAGTCTAATACCTAATCTAGCTAGCTCATCGAACTGATTGACGTATTCCTTAACAGATATATTTCCTTACTTCAAGTGTATGAACTTTTATAACTGCACATCTTCCTTTGTCCTAGAAAGAAACTTCACCTAAAATCGCCTTTAGAACTCTTCCTAAGTGATATCCTCTTTGTCAGTCTTAGCATTAACTACCTCCCACCACTCAATGCCTCAACTTATCACTACAATATCGCTAACTACATCCTCGCCTGGTCAGTCAAACCCATCAAACCAAAGATCCTTTCACAAATGCGGATCTATGACCTCGAATCCACATAATTCTCTGTCCTCATGTAAGGCTTTCCTCCAAGATTTGAGAAATCTTTGCATAGCTTAGCAAAGTCTGTAGTGGTAGGTGAGTGGGCAGGAGCCTCACCCGTTGCTCCCTCCGTGGGTCCTCTAGTAGGATTAAGCTCGGCCTGTCTGCTTGCCTAGAGATACCAACTGAACCAAATCGGAATGTTCACACCTGGAATCTTAACTACATTGCCGAGACTGAACCTGTAGAATTACTCATCTTCTATCTGTGAATTTAAAGAATTTTATTAGCAACTTTTCACATATAGCATAAGTACGATTAAGAGATAAGTGTTAACATAGGCACGAATGAGAATTAGGATAGGCACGAACAAGAGAGATTTTGAGATATGAAAAACTTTTTGAAATATTTTTATCTATGCTTATATATACTTTTCTTAAAAGTCCATTTTGGAAACTTTTTTGAAAATTCTTTTCGAAAAACTGTTTAAATATTTTTCAAATATGTTCTCTCAATACGGTCCTAATCCCTAAGGAACTTTGAAACTTATGCTCTTATACCAACTATGACAACCTGCACCTCTCGACATGCCGATCCAAAACCTAATGTGAGTTTTGGACTCGCACCATGCCAAGAAATGTGGATCGTCGGGGTTTATTACATTTTACATCACAAAGAGTAATACAAGCAGATATAATCTAAAATATACTACACTTTCAGAACTCACCGCTGAAGGAAAAAATATATAACATAGAAAAATATCTATCTTAGAAAATATCCAAATCACAATCTCATAAAATCAGTATGCAATCCAATGTAGAGTACATAGAAAATATCACTCCAAGTCTGATAAAAGAGGTAAACTGTATGGATAAGATAGATAAATACATGGAAAGCAAATATGGTAAAAAATAGTCTCTAAAGAAAAGCTCGACTCTCCAAGTATTAAGAATGGAGCCAATCACATGCTGCTCTGTCCACCTGTGGTGGGAAAAAGAAGGAAAGAGAATGGGTCAAATGAATGTTCAGTGAATGAGTACAAGTTTAATATGTGATGATCATATGTAGTTACTTCAATACTACTCTAAATGATATAGGGTATGATACAAGTGTCTGTGAATACCTAAGATCTATTACCTAAGGGATCTTGTCTAATACATTCCTACGCTATAATTTGTGTAGACTAATACAATGGATCGAATGGATCGAACTAAGGATCCAATTTCATATCTAATGATCGGCTACTGCTCCTAGAGCTAATCGATACGTAAGACACCACCTTCTTGGCTACTGTTATCCCACCTTTTGGAAAGGCCGTGACACCAAGAACTTGACTAAAAACCAAG
Organism: Allium fistulosum; assembly: GCA_030737815.1. Taxonomy (NCBI): domain Eukaryota; kingdom Viridiplantae; phylum Streptophyta; class Magnoliopsida; order Asparagales; family Amaryllidaceae; genus Allium; species Allium fistulosum. The sequence goes on from CM060903.1 coordinate 677,611,575, forward strand.
GGCAGGTCATCCTGGAGATCGGTTGTACGCAGGCTCATTATGGATGTCGATGAATTTTTTTCGAGCCCGGATTGAGCTAAAATTGATATGACACGACAAGCAAAGCTATGAGAGCCAACGTTCCAAATTTCAAGTCAATCGGAGTTTGTACGCTCAAGATATTGATCGATCACGGTTGAGAAATCCAAACTTGCATCGATCATAACTCGAGATCTACAAGTCCAAATGCCACCAAATTTTCACAGGAGCTTAAGTATGACCTAAGGAATGTTCATGCAAAATTTCAACTCGATCGGACGAAATCTTGATCGATACGAAATTCGTTCGTATCGATCGCGGATGGAAAACTCCAACTTGCATCGATCATATCTCATGATCTACAAGTCCAAATGCTATGAAATTTTCACAACAGCTTAAGTACAACATGAAGAATGTACTTGCCAAATTTCGACTCGATCGGATGAAATCTTGATCGATATGAAATTCGTTCGTATCGATCGCGAATGGAAAAACTCCAACTTGCATCGATCATATCTCATGATCTTCAAGTCCAAATGCTATGAAATTTTCACAGAAGCTTACGTGCACACTGAAGAATGTTCCTGCCAAATTTCGACTCGATCGGACGAAATCTTGATCGATACGAAATCCGTTCGTATCGATCGCGGATGGAAAAACTCCAACTTGCATCAATCATATCTCATGATCTACAAGTCCAAATGCTATGAAATTTTCACAGAAGCTTACATGAACGCTAAAGAATGTCCACGCCAAATTTTGACTCCATCGGACGCAATCTTGATCGATATGAAATCTGTTCGTATCGATCACGGATCGGGCCGAAACTTCACGGGTTTGGTCGCGCAGGCCTACTCACGTGCCAGAAGAAGTCCCCCAAGATCTGAGTGAAATATCAGCCTCCTACACCTATATATAGAGGCCCAGGGCATGTAGAAAAGGGGCTTCTTCTTCTTTGGATTCTCCAACGCCCAGACTCTGCCGGATCCAGATCTAAACTCCCTTGCTGCTGCCAATAACGAAATTCACTGCTGCAAATCATAATTATCTGCTGTAACTCACTGAATTTATTTGTAATCTTCAAAGAAAGATCAATAAAGCTATCAACTTCATAGTGGACATAGGCGATACGCCGAACCACTCTTAATTCTTGTGTCTCCTTGCATTTTAATTATTTTCATATCTGAAATTTGGAGTTTTTGTTAGATAATTCCTCTCTTTCCATTTAATTTCTTCATTTTATCTCTTCAAAAACTTCTGAAGAGTGTTGTGCCCAATTTTGGTACAAACAACTACTAACTATGGAAAACACGACCACTAGACTGCTGTGGAAATAAGTTCTCACTATTATCACCGCCACTAGGCTACTATGAATCGATTTCCCCTCACTATGCCTGGAGTGGACGATTCCAAGATGGCGACTTGTCAGTATGTCTCATCATCTGCATTCGCTTCCACTTCTTGATCGTAGTGTTGGCCTCTCATTGCATGGTCTGGGTCCTTCTTTTCAACTATATCACGAGCGTTAGAAATCGTGCATAGTAGGATCTCCCGTTAAGTTGGATCCACCAAATGAGGCATCCTCATCGGTGTTGCACTGTGCAGTCAATTCCCCGATATTGCCCCGATATATCCCCGATATATCTTGTAGCGGACTTTTGGGGCAACGATATTCCTATAAAGTGGCCCAATATAGCGGATTCGCTATTATCCCCGATATTGGGGCAATAATCCGATATATCACCGATTTTGTTGCCCCGCTATATCCCCCTTTCCTAAAAATAAGCATTTTGCATGATGTCTTGCTTTTAAGTTTTTTGGTAACTTCAAAGTTGATGTAACAATGATATACGCTGTTGGTTATTATAACTAGTTCTAACCATTTAAGTGTCAACTTTGTTTATCTTTACTTTATTATAACTTGTTTTGCTTGGTGGGAAATAATAAGTAATAATTGTTCCTCTTTTTAATGTAGAATGTTCATCATTCCTCCTTTTAAAGTCGTCCGCTATATCTTGCTATATCCCCGATATATCTCCGCTACAACTTTTCGCACCTCAAACGCTATGGAGCGGCATGTCGCTTTAACTACACAGGTGTTGCATGCCCATCATGGAACCTCCTGTGAGTTCCATTTGCAAAAATACATCACCTCTAGTCGATTACTCATTCTTAAATATTTAATTGGGTAAACAAGATTCACCCAATACTGCCCCGACCTAGCGCCCGCTTCCATGGAACTAGCTCCCTACCAGTCCTAACATACATCCAATTGCCCTTAAATAAGCTTACAACAGCTAACATTTTGTATATATTTTTATTAATAAACTTTTGCCTTAGGATGAGGTTCAACATCTGCAATTTTCGTTATGAAAGGTCGACCGCTAGACCTAACCGGTCGACCGTTCGCGAACAAAATTTGCGGTTTCTACATATTTTTAATGTCGGTCGTTCTATAGTTTACTTCAAGTGTTAACAGTAATTGGTGAACCCTAATTACTAGATGATAAGTTTAAGTATCAATTTGCAATTCAAATTTAGGGTTTGTTGATTTAGGATTTTCAAATCTAATCGTAAAAGTGGTGTAGATATCAATTTCAAGTTAATAGTTTACTGTGCTTCAACTCTAGCCTAGTTTGCTTATCCAAATTTAGGGTTTAATTGATTCAAATTAGATTTCTAACACCCTAAACCATTTAAAATAGATAAAACTAACTGTAACAATCATCTTATTAAAATTGTTCCCACTCAATTCAAGCCTAATCTCTTTCTATTGCTCTTGCCTAAGAATCACCCTTCAATTCATTCGCTCCACTTGCTTCGTCTTGATATCAATGCTTGTTTTCTTCTAGGCTGTTTTTATTTGATTTGTAAGCAATTTTTAGAGTGGGGGAAGAGAGAGAATTTTGGCAGAGTTTTGTTATTGTGTTTTATGAAGTGAGTTTTAGGGTTAGATTAGGCTAGTGTTTATAGGGTTTGCAAACTAATATGCGCTGTTAGATTTAGGTAAGAGAACCTTTTATGAAATATGGTTTGCTCATCAACAACTCGCATGCAAAGAAATTCATCCAACATGTTTGAACACGTCACAGGCAATCGGCAACCCTCGATTTTACAAAGCTCATGGCCGACTGCTTATTACCCTTGGTCGATCGCTATTGGTCGACCTTCGACCACTCTGGGTCGACCATTTGCTTTGTAAATTTGTGAAAATATTTATTTTTAATTTCTTATTCTATTTCCAGTTCTTCCAACGCCCGTAACTTCTCCGTATTAACTCGGATATCGAAGTATTATATATGAAAATCGTCCAGAAAATCGCTACGAAGGCAATGGTGAAAATTTGGTGGCCAAATTCATATATTTATGGAAAAGATTTAGTCATTATTTAATTTAATTTAATTTTCTTATTAAATATCTCCTTATAGTTCCAGGATGTTACATTTAGGGATGTATTTAGATCTGAAATAAAGTGATATAGTGGCTGCTCTAACCCTTATTTACCTCTTAATCCCAAAATAAGCAAATCGATCAAAGTTATAGGCTTTTGGGCCAAAAAACAAAATCCGCCTAAAGTGTCTATTACGCTAGGAACTTAAAACTCTCATAACTTTCATATGGGTGTGAAAGATCACTACCGAATACATACATGTATTTGCCTAAAGTCCAAAAATGAAAATTTACACTGTTTCCTTAAATTTTAACTCAAGTTATTGTCACTTGTATATGAAAATCATATTTTATTTATGTAGTTCTATGTAAAAGTGTAGGTCGTTACATTCTTCCCTTTTATGAATTTTGCCTCCAAAATTTTTCCATCAAGCAAATGCATAATCGAAGCATCCCAAAATTAAGCATGCACAACATATAAGCATAGAAACCAATCTATACTATATCCTAGTGCGGCGACTCAAAATTTTATCGCTTTGGTTTGTGAATATTTAATTTATTTTAAATATTCAATTAATAGTTTTAATAATTAAATAAATCTCTTTTAATTTATAACTAATGATAGAAAATTCATTTTTGGATTCTGTTTAAGTGGGTGGTTCGATGGAAAACTGAAAATATGACCGAACCCCGCTTTTCATATTTTTAGCTTTTTATCAAGCGATAGTTGTAGAAAGTCGTAATACACTTGCATATTCTCTAAAAAAACATTTTAAATGATTTAAAACTTAGAAAAATAACTTTTATTAATAAGAAATAAGTGATTTCAAAATAATTAGAATTAAAGGTATTTAAAATTAAAAATGGAAAAGATGGATTTGAAGTTGAGTTTACATTCATAATGCCTAAAGTAAACAAGTGAACAAAAGGTACATGGCTTACTCTAATATCTAACATATTTTCAAACGTTTAGTACTTTGATGGATTTGGAAGTGATGGCAAGTCATAAAGGGTAAATTTGACTTTAGCCTTCTTTTGTTTTACAAATACCCTCTTCTTAACCTATATTTCATTTTTATACTTCATACTTCTTGTAAATCTTGCAATTTCATCTTTTTAACTCAAAAAGCTTCTACTTCACTCAAAGACTAAAATTTGTAGCACTTCAAATCATGTGGAAGGTGAGATACTAAATCTTTGTTATCATTTTGATTAAATAGTTAATGTTATGAGAAATTTAATCTTTGTTTAAGCATATTTTGATAAAATAGAAAATGTTGTGCATTTGGCCTTTGTAATAATTTGGCAAGGTGGGATCTCTACTCCTTATTTGAATATTTTGAATGTTGTATAAATTGTAAATAGTATTGGTAGTGGTTTTGATATGATACTCATGATTATATAATTATTTAAAAATCATATTTTTATTTGATAATTAATTTAAAAATGAGAATCAAGCTTACTGTAAACACCTTTCTCTTCTTTATTTCTTCCTCCCGTACTCTATTTGGCTGAAAACAAACTCTTTCCTGCCCATTTAAAAAACAGTAGCACTCAAACCATTTAAAGTTAGCCTAGGAGACCAACTAAGAAGTAATTCATATTACTCCTTGGTTATTTTTAAAAATAACCAGGGGTTGTTCCGTCAAGTGTTGTGTGAGTTATTGGTCAGAACAATAAGTGGTCAATATATGGCAGTTTTTCTTAAGCGTGAATTAGCGAACAAAATATATAATCGCGTTTATTTTTGGAAATCTTGATTTTTAGAGCAATTCATAGGATTTTGGGGCTTGGGGTCGCGCCGTGGTGGTGAGATGAACAGTTTTTGGTCAAATTTGGTATTTTGAAGATCGAAAAGGTCTAGGGCAGAGCGATTGGAGCTGGAGAAGTCTTTGGTCAAGGCACTGGTGTGGTGGTAATTGCAGGTAGTGCGATGGTCTAAGGTGGCATCCCGACCTCAAGTTAGGGTTTTGGGGTTATGTGGTTTGTACTTTGGCGTTGCGGTGGAGACTGGTTGCGTCGAGCTTAATGTTGCGCGGCATAGAGGTGCGGTAGTGTGGTGGCATTCCATTATTGGTAGCGATGGGGTATGGAAGGGGATGTGGCATAGGCGGTGGAAATTTTTGTCGAGGCTTCTTCTTCCTGTTTTCACCTAGGCGTGCATTTCAAATTTTTGGAGAAAGGTCGGATTTTGATTTGGACGATGGGAGGCGACGGCAAGGGTGCATGCGAGTTGCGCGTGGTCAGAGGAGTTTGGGGGTGAGGTCAAGGTGGTGGTTGGAGGCTAGTGGCGGTGGTGCAGGTGCACTGTAACACCCCCCTATCAAGAGGCCCAAAGCTAAGCACTACAGATGCTGCAGTCATCTATAGTATTAACTTTTGGTAACTAAGTACGGCTATGTTAATGGTATATATAATATCAGAAGCACTTGAATATGAAACAAATCACATATTTCAAAACAATTTTTTCCACTACATTTCAAAATACATGTTCCATATTCAGATTACATAATCCAAAAACGTTTCCCAGGTAATGATAAAATATACTTAGTACAAAATATGCTAAGAGCGACATATGAAAATGCCCCCTTGGATGATCAAAGTAATATCGTTATAACAGACATAATACACACATCGGAATTAAAATAACTAAAACAAGAACTGCAACTCCTTAATAGCTATCCATTAGCCTCCTACTCGCCTGCGGTAGCTTTATTCGTCAACCTACTAAGAACCCGAAAGAACCTCAACCCTCAGCCTACTCAAATCAATTTTGAGCATCCGAGAGTATAAGGGGAAAACATAAACTTTGAGTCATACATAAAGCCTGGTGTGAATAATACTATACATCTCGGTTATTAATGTTAAGTGAGACCACGCCGCTTAGCAGAACGTGTTTCCCCCACTAACATCCTTTTGAAACATATCTTTTGCAAGTCTTTTCCTGCAACCAAACTGGTTAAATACTGTAAAGCATCATTATGTAAACATACATATAAGGTAATAAAAATAAAAGAACCATCTGTTCAAACACTTTAGTTTTGTTTGACTAACTATTAACCTTTGGCTGACTTGGGCCTACCAGACAATAAAAAAAAATAATCTAACATCTTTTAGACACTCCTCTTCTGGATGGTCTTTCCTTAACTATTTGTTAAATACTTCTCTTCTGGACAGTCTGTCCCTAGTTTAACATCTCCTAGGGTCACCTGATCCTAATGGTTTTGCGGGCTTACCAGTAACCAATCTATATACAAATATATATTCCCTTCTATCTGTAATCTTAATTTTAGTCTTACCTGTGACAGCCCTACACACTAGAATTTTGGACAAAAATTAGCTGGGGCCAGTAGCTAATATATAGAGCACGACCCTATACCAGTCTCATCTGGTATTCTAATATCTGAGTCATTTTACTTAGGGATCCCTTCCGATAATTTTCCTTGAAAACCTTTTCAAAATGATTTAAAACCTTTAAATCAAACACACATAAGGAAAATACATATAATCTATGCTTTACTCAAAATCACCTTGCCATGTTATACACACACACACACACACTTTACTCGAACCTTAGTTGATGAAAACATTTAAACCTTTGAAAGTACCTATTTCAAATCCATTGAAAGTATCCCTTTCAAAACCATTGAAAGCCTCTCTTCTGAAACCAAGTAAAACCATTAATTTATCTAGGCCGAAAGGCCAAAACCTTCCTTTCAAAACCATTCTCAAAACCTTACGGAACCCTTAGAAAACATTTCTTTCAAAAGCTATAAAGCCTTAGACATCATATCCTAAAACACTAAAAAACATTATCTATAAAAACCCTTGGAAAAACCTTCCCTTTCAACCCTTTCAAAACCATCAGAAAACATTACCTTTCGACTTCTTCAAAACCATTAGGGAATCACCCCTTCGAAACCATTTTAAAACCTTTCGAAAGCATAAACCTTTATAAGCTCAAACCTTTCGAATGCACTTGGGTTCAATTTTAAACATGTGGAAAAACACCATTTGAAACCATTTAAACTTCTCTTTCGAAACCTTTGGGTTATACTTCAATTGAAAAAAGGGTCTATAAAATCATTCAAGGTCGAAAGCCTACCTTTCGAAAGCATTCCTAAGTAAAGAAGTGATGGTGTCGTAACCACACTTTCGAAAGCATTGGAGAAGTTGCCAATTTTAAAAGTTAAGTGTACCTTTCGAAACCATTGACTTCGAAAGGTAGAAAGGCGGAACCTAGGGGTTTCAACCCCTTTGAAAGCATTATATAAAATAAAAGAGTGCAACCCATTTGAAACCTTTCCTTTAAAATATTAGACCCAGTCGAAAGCTATACCTTTGAAAGCAAAGAAGGCGGTACTTCTACTTAAAACAAAGGCATACACAAACCCCTTTGGAACCCAACGTTTCAACTATGTACCCTTCGCCTTTTATCCAATACGCTACGTACCAAGTAAACTGATACCATGCGCGTTGGTTTTGAAAGCATGGTGGCGGAACGTCCTAGTCGGAACACTTTGATGCCAAAAGTAGCGGAACCTGCTAAAAACATTTTGTTTTTGTTTTTAACTTAAAAGAGAAAACTGTTCCACTAACCTGCTATTGTTTGTCAAATTTCCATTGGTTGCTAAATATATTTTTCAAAAGTGCTGCCAATATTTTCAGAAGTAAACAATAATTTTATTTTACAAAATGCCCCTTCTCCTTAAATAAATATATAAAACATTTAAGTCCCATACCTTAAATAATTTTTTATATTCATCAAAACACTTAAGTCCCATACCTTAAATAATTCAATAAAAATTCCAGAATATCTAATTTAATATGTTTTCTAACATATATAAATTTCAGACCCAAATAATTATTAATTTTGCCGTAAATAATTTGAAATCCAAATAATCATTTGGTTCACTAGAAAATTAACATAAAATCCACATTAATTCATAAAATTATGAAAATTGAAACCCATCACTAAAATATCATTTTTGATCTACATTTAAATTTGCAAGGCATTTTGATGTCATTTAATAGGGTTTTCATTTCAAAACATATCATAAAAATCAATATCAACATGCATAATCATCAACAAGCATACATGAGCTTTTAAATCATTCAAAACATGGCATTATCATGCAAAGACACTTTGGATTATCCTTGAAACCGAAAACATAAGAAAATGAGATGTAGTAGTTATTCACCTTAGCTTTGTGATTAAAGATGTGAGATTTGAATGAATTGGATGTTGATTAAGCTTCCCTGTTTATCTTTCTTTACCTTACTCTTGAAAATGGTGGCCGACCTCTCTTTTAGTTTTGATTTTTACAAATGAAATGTAGTGATACTCACGGCTAAGGGTTTAGGGTATTAAAATGCCTATTTTCCTATTTTACCCCTTACTTATTTCCTAACACATTTTATTCATGCTATGTCATTTTGATTTACACATTAACATGGCATGGCTACCCTTGGTTAAATCAAATATCAATCCTTTAATCATCTTACATTATTTAATTTAATTTAACTAATTAAATATCCTAAATAATATTACACATTAACATGGCACGGCTACCCTTGATAAACATCGTGGATTCTTATCGAACTGCTCGGTAACTCTATTCTATACGTGAGTTTCTTCGATTGTCTCAACCATACGAAAAAGGTCCAATGAATCTCGGTGCTAACTTTCCCGATCTTCTGAATCTAATCATTCCCTTCGTCGTTGAAACCTTAATAAACACATGGTCTCCAATAGAGAACTTCAAGTCTTTTCTTCCTCTATCTGCATAACTTTTCTGCCTAGATCGAGCCTCCCTCATTCTAGCTCGAATCAACTCAATCTTATATGCGGCTTCTCTCACTAAATCCGGTCCAAGAACTGACCTATCCCCGGTCTCTAACCCAAAAAGTGGAGATTTGCATGGCCTTCCATACAAAGCTTCAAATGGTGCCATCCCAATACTAGTCTGATAACTGTTGTTATACGAAAACTCGACTAAATGTAGACGGTCTTCCCATGATCCCCCAAAATCTGATACACAAGTTATTAACAAATCCTCCAAGGCTTTGTTAACTCTTTCCGTTTACCCATTAGTCTGTGGATGGTAAGCAGTACTCATCTTGAGCTTGGTTCCTAAAGCTTCCTGTAGACTCTTCCAGAACTCACCAGTGAACAAGGAATCTCTATCACTAACAATACTACTAGGAACTCCGTGCAGTCTAACCACATCTTCATGAACAACTTCGCCAAAATAGGTGTTGTCCTAGTTGACTTAACTGGAATGAAATGGGAACTCATGGTCAATCTATCCACTATGACCTGTATAATTTCATTTCGTCTTCTAGATCTCGGCAACCCGTCAATAAAGTCCATAGAAATAGAATCCCATTTCCAAATTAGAATATCCAATGGCTGAAGTAATCCACTTGGCTTCTGGTGTTCCGCTTTTTCCTGTTGGCAATTCAAGCATTGCTTTACCCATAAGCCAATATCTCATTTCATACCTTCCCAGAAGAAACTCCTCTTCTTGTACTGATACATCTTGGTTCTTCCTGGATGAATAGTGAACTTCGAACGATGGCATTCCTCCAAAACTTCTTTTCTTATGTTTCCCACATTCGGAACACACAACCTTCCTTTCTTTCTCAACCACCCATTCTGGTCAAGACTGAAATCCTTCAAGTCATCACTCTCCGTTCCTTCTTTTAACTTCCTTATCCGTTTAGCTAAAACCAGATCCTCCTTCTATTTAGAAGCTATCTTCTCAATCACCACCAATCGGACTTCCAAATAAGACAACATAACACCTTCTCCACTAGACCCAGTCGCGGATCTCCACTGAACCGTATAAGCTGACAATGCTTCCAAATCCTTCCAATCAACAATCATCACCAATGTTACATTCTAATGTTTATTGATAAGTGCATCTGCCACCTTATTTCTTTTCTAGGTGTATACTCAATTCCAAAATCATAAGCAGCAATAAACTCCAAACATCTTTGCTGTCTCATGTTCAGCTCCTTTTGAGAGAACAAATACTTCAACGACTTATGATCCGTATAAAGCTCAAATCGCTCTCCCAAAAGGTAATGCCTCCTTACCTTCAAAGCAAATATCACCGCAGTTAATTCAAATCATGCATTGGATACTTAACTTCATACGGTCTAAGATGTCTAGAAGCATAGGCAATCACTTTACCTCTCTGCATTATCACAACTCCCAATCCTGTTCCACACGCATCAGTATAAACAACTATGTCCTGATTCCCCTCCGGAACCGCCAACGCCGATGCATGGGTCAATAAGTGTTTCAGGCTCTGGAGTGCTTCCTTACACTTATCGGTCCATACAAACTTCACATCCTTTTGCGTTAGCTTGGTCATCGGTGCAGCTATCAATGAAAAATCCATTATAAACCTTCGATCATATCCATCCAATCCAAGAAAACTCTTTATCTCGGTCACTGTCTTGGGTCTCTTCCAATTATTCACCGCTTCAATCTTAGTCGGATCTACAGACAACCCTTTCTCTGAGACTACATGACTAAGGAACTTCACTTCCTTCTTCCAGAAATGGCACTTTGAAAACTTCGCCTTCAACTGATGCTCCCTTAGTGTTTCAAGCACAACTCTGAGATGAACTTCATGCTCCTTCTCATCCTTAGAGTATATTAGAATATCGTCTATGAAGACCAACACGAACTTATCCAAGTGCTCTCAGAAAATCCGGTTCATCAAATCCACAAAGAATGCCGGTGCATTAGTTAGCTCGAACGACATATCTAACCATTCGTACGATCCATATCTTGTCCAAAACGCCATCAGAGGTATGCTATCCTCCACTACTCTAAGCCGATGAAACCCCGGTGCCAAATCCAATTAGGAAAATACCCGGGCTCCACTTAATTGATCGAACAAATCGTCAATTCTCGACAATGGATATCGATTCTTTATCTTCCTTTCATTCAAATTACGATAATCGATACATAGCCTTAACGATCCATCCAGCTTCTTAGTGAATACTGCTACTTCTCCCCAAGGTGAACTACTTGGTCTGATGAAACTCTTGCCCTCCAAATTTATCAACTGCACCTTCAACTCTTTCATTTCTGTAAGTGTCATCCTGCTTGGCGGTTTACTCACTTGTTCAGCTCCAGGCACCAAACCTATATGAATCTCAATGGCTTGTTCCGATGGTAATCCAACTACCGGCTCAAAGACATCCAAGAATTCTCTAATCATGAATACTTGACCAAACTCGTCTTCCAACTCCACAACACCCAACAATGCATTCACTTCACAACTAGGGTTTTCTATGGTATAAACTATCCGATCACTACAGTTAGGGTACCTATGCGATATTTTCCTATCATAACAAAATATCCTAGCACCAAACTTACTTAACCAATTCGTACCCAATATAATTCTGAACCCTACAAAGTCAAACACATACAAACAACAAACAAAGGTATGACCTAGCAAATCAAATTCTAAATGGTCACACTTCATCCCAAGTGTCGCATATCCTCCAATCAGATTTGCAACCCTTAAGGAAGTAACTAAATATGAGGGTTCTAGGTTAAGCTTATCTACCAAACATCAAGATATAAAAGAATGAGATGCACCAGTATCAAACAGAACGCTAAAAGACATACCGCGAATCTATAGTGAGCCTCCCAGAACTGCCTTTCCCTTCTCGTGCACTACTGGCCTCGAAGCAGCGGGCTCCAATGCATACACTTGGCCCTTTCCATCTTTTGCGGGCTCTTTGCATTGATTCTTATAGTGGCCGATCTGATCACAATTAAAGCACGGGATGTTCTTCTTTCTAGTCACCTCCTTTCCTTTTCCTTTTCCAGTACGACACTCATGAGCATAGTGTCCTTTCTTGTCGCACTTATAGCAAACCACCTCAGACTTCCCCTTCTTCGATGCTCCTCCCTTCCGTGCATTTTTCTTGTGGAAGAATTTCCTTTTCCGGCCCTGTCAAACTTAGACTTCCTTCTCCTTCTTCTTCTCCAAACAAGCAAGTATTACTTCGTGCCTTAACGCCATTTCCACTACCACATAACATGGGTCTCTAATGTGTGGTAAGGTAGCTCTCGCCAACTCTGGCTTTAAACCACTGATGAACTTCTCATTCCTTCTCATCACTGTATCAACAGTGGCATACCCATATCGGGCTAAATCCTCGAACCTACCAGCATACTCCAGAATAGACATCTCCCCTTGTTCTAGCTCAGAAAACTTCCGAACCAAAATAGACTATGCCATTACTGACATGAACCTTTCTTAAAACCTCCTCTTAAACTCTGCTTACGTCATAGTCTCCTCATCCACACCAGCTGTTACAGTATTCCACCAAAACAAGGCTGCCCCTGTAGTTGTCTTGAAGCAAGTCTCCTTTTCTGCTCATCATTGAGCCTCAAGTCTGCAAATATTCTCTCGTAGTGCAGCAACCAATTTTCTAACTCGATAGCATCCTCAGTCCCAATAAATGGTTTCCTTCCAACCTTAGTATAATCTCCGCTCCACTTAGCATAATCGTTGACAACTGGAGCTTCATGAACTCCTCCTCCAGTAGCATTCCCTCCAACAACTCCAGCTGCAATTCTAACTTGCATCATATTTACGAAAATCTGATACATGGCTCCCATATCCACTTATGGGATCCTAGCACCAACATTCTCAACCTGAGCCTGACCTTGAGTTCTTCTAGCATTCGGTTGGGCATTTCCATTTGTGGCACTGTTGTCTCCTCCTAGATTAACTCTGCCTCTTCTTCCGTCCATATCTGTATTCAAGCCTCGTGAGATACAAGTGAATAACCTAAGAGAGATAGGAGAAAAGAGATATAGCGTACACTTATGTATAACAAATACAAGTACGTTACTATAGCGTTATCCCATACCCCAGTGTAAACTCTAATTCCTAAGGATTATGTAATCGAAAATCATTTTTAGTTAAAGTATTTCATAAACCTATGCTCTGACACCAGGCTGTAACACCCCCTATCTAGAGGCCCAAAGCTAAGTGCTACAGATATTGCAGTCATCTATAGTATTAACTTCTAGCAACTAAATATAGCTATGTTAATGGTATCAATAATATCAGAAGCACTTGAATATGTAACAAATCACAGATTTCAAAATAACTTTTTCCACTACATTTCAAAATATATGTTCCATATTCAGATTACATAATCCCAAAACGTTTCCCAAGCAATGATAAAATATATTTATTAAAAAATACGCCAAGAGCGACATATGAAGATGCCCTATTGGATGATCAGAGTAATATCATTATAACAGACATAATACACATAGAGGAATTAAAACAACTAAAACAAGAACTGCAACTCCTAAATAGCTATTTGTTAGCCTCCTGCTCGCCTCCGGTAGCTTTATTCGTCATCCTACTAAGAAACTGAAAGAACCTCAACCCTCAGCCTACTCAAATCAATTTTGAGCACCCAAGAGTTTAAGGGGAAAACATAAACTTAGAGTCAGACATAAAGCCTGGTGTGAATAATACTATTCATCCCGGTTATTAATGTTAAGTGAGACCACGCCGCTTAGCGAAACGCGTTTCCCCTTACTAACATCCCTTTGAAACATATCTTTTGCAAGTCTTTTCCTGCAACCAAATCGGTTAAATACTGTAAAGCATCATTATGTAAACATACATATAAGGTAATAAAAATAAAAGAACCATTTGTTCAAACACTTCAATTTTGTTTGACTAATTATTAACCTTTGGCTGACTCGGACCTACTAGACAATATAACAAAATAATCTAACATCTGTTAGAAACTCCTCTTCTAAACGGTCCGTCCTTAATTATTTGTTAAATACTTCTCTTTTGGACAGTCTGTCCCTAATTTAACATCTCCCAGGGTCACCTAATCCTAATGATTTTGCGGGTTCACCAATAACCTATCTGTATACAAATATATATTTCCTTCTGTGTGTAATCATAATTTTAGTCTTACCTGTGACAGCCCTACAGAGTGGTATTTTGGACAAAAATTGGTTGGGGCCGATAGCTAATGTATAGAGCGCGACCCTATACCCATCCCATCTCGTATTCTAATATCTGAGTCATTTTACTTAGGGATCCCTTCCCATAATTTTCCTTAAAAACCTTTTCAAAATGATTTAAAACCTTTAAATCAAACTCACATAAGGAAAATACATATGTTATATGCTTTACTCAAAATCACCTTGCCATATTATATATACACACACTTTACTCGAACCTTGGTTGATGAAAACATTTAAACCATTGAAAGTACCAATTTCGAATCCATTGAAAGTATCCCATTCGAAACCTTTAATTTATCTAGGCCGAAAGGCCAAAACCTTCCTTTCCAAACCATTCTCAAAACCTTTCGGAACCCTTAGAAAACCTATGTTTCGAAAACTATAAAGCCTTAGGCATCATATCATAAAACACTTAACAAACATTGCCTTTAGAAATCCTTGGAAAAACCTTCTCTTTCAACCCTTTCGAAACCATCAGAAAACATTACCTTTCGACTTCTTCAAAACCAATAGGGAACCACCCCTTCGAAACAATTTTAAAACCTTTCGACAACATTAAACCTTTATAAGCTCAAACCTTTTGAAAGCACATGGGTTCAATTTAAAACATGTGGAAAAACACCTTTCAAAACCATTTAAACCTTCTCTTTCGAAACCTTTGGGTTATACTTCAACAGAACAAAAGGGTCTATAAAATCATTTAGGTCGAAAGCCTACCTTTCAAAAGAATTTCTAAGTAAAGAAGTGATGGTGCCGAAACCGCCCTTTCCGAAAGCATTGGAGAAGTGGCTAATTTTAAAAGTTAAGTGTACGTTTCGAAACCATTGACTTCGAAAGGTAGAAAGGTGGCACCTAGGGGTTTCGACCCTTTCGAATGCATTACTTAAAATAAAAGAGTGCAACCCATTCAAAATCTTTCCTTCAAAATATTAGACCCAGTCGAAAGCCAACTGAGTCGAAAGCTATACCTTTGAAAGCAAAGCAGGCGCTACTTCAATTTAAAACAAAGGCATACTCCAACCCCTTCGGAACCCAATGTTTCGACTATGTACCCTTCGTCTTTTATCCAATACGCTACGTACCAAGTAAACTGATACCATGCGCATTGATTTTGAAAGCATGGTGGTGGAATGTCCTAGTCGGAACCCCTTGATGCCGAAAGTAGCGGAACCTGCCAAAAACATGTTATTTTTGTTTTTAACTTAAAAGAGAAAACTTTTCCACTAACCTGCTATTGTTTGTCAAATTTTCATTGGTTGCTAAACATCTTTTTCAAAAGTGCTGCCAATATTTTTGGAAGTAAACAATAATTTTATTTTACAAAATGCCCCTTCTCCTTAAATAAATATATAAAACATTTAAGTCTCATACCTTAAATAATTTTTATATTCATCAAACCACTTAGGAAAATTCTATAAAAATTCCAGAATATCTAATTTAATATGTTTTCTAACATATATAAATTTCAGACCCAAATAATTATTAATTTTGCCGTAAATAATTTAAAACCCAAATAATCATTTCCTTCACTAGAAAATTAACATAAAATCCACATTAATTCAGAAAATTATGAAAATTGAAACCCATCTCTAAAATATCAGTTTTGATCTACATTTAAATTCGCAAGGCATTTGGATGTCATTTAATATGGTTTTCATATCAAAACATATCATAAAAATCAATATCAACATGCACAATCATCAACAAGCATAAATGAGATTTTAAATCATTCTAAACATGGCATTATCATGCAAAAAAACTTTGGATTATCCTTGAAACTGAAATAATAAGAAAATGAGATGTAGTAATTATTCACCTTAGCATTGTGATTAAAGATGTGAGATTTGAATGAATTGGATGTTGATTAAGCTTCCCCTTTTATCTTTCTTGACCTTACTCTTCAAAATGGTGGCCGGCCTCTCTTTTAGTTTTGATTTTTACAAATGAAATGTAGTGATACTCACGGCTAAGGGTTTAGGGTGTTAAAATGCCTATTTTCCTATTTTACCCCTTACTTATTTCCTAACACATTTTATTCATGCTATGTCGTTTTGATTTACACATTAACATGGCACGGCTACCCTTGGTTAAATCAAATCTCAATCCTTTAATCATCTTACATTATTTATTTTAATTTAATTAACCAAATATCCTAAATAATGTTACTAAAAATATGGGGTGTTACATGCACACATGCATGTTCATACATGAGAATGTTTGGCTCAGTTTTTTTTTCGATTTGGGAAGTTTGAATTTTGGAGGTTGATTTGGGAATATAGGTTTTGGAGGAGAAACTTTTTAGCATTTGGGTATTGATCCTTGGCCTAGGGGAGGGTGTTTAATTCTTTAAATTAATTAGTAATTAAGTAATAGTTTTAAACTTTAAGAAAGTGAAACGCACCCATTTTAGATCCGTTCTACTTGCGGTTTCTTGCACTAGACTCTTATTGACGAGTACAATGCCTTAATAAAAATGGTTGATAACTTTGGTGATATGTAATTTTATGATCAACTAATAGTCACAAAAAAAATTACGTCGATTGGTAATTATATTTTATTACCGACATTTTGTTAGTAGAATAAAACATCGTTCTTCTATATTTAAATTAAATTGATTATATTGGACATCTATTTAGCAGAATAAATCCCCATTCTACTATTATAAATTTGGACATTTAATTATACGATAGTTGACTTGGACAGGTGATGTGTTTTCTATTGGCGGTTAATTATGTATTTTATTTAGATATATGTTGCTTATGTAAATATCAGTGATATGATCTGTATTATCGAACCGAAATGAGTAATAGCATGTTTAAGTGTCATTTAGAGTCGCTAATTGATGTAGGCCAAGCTATAATTTCCCAAGGCATAAGTCGTAGCCGACTTATCAGAGCAAAAGACATAAGTCGTGACCGACTTATGGAAGGCGAAGGTATAAGTCGTGACCGACTTAAGGAAGGTGCTATGAGTCATCAACGACTTAAGGACAATGTCGTGAGTCGTACACGAGTTAAAGCTAACAGAGGAATTATAAGTCGTGACCGACTTATAGAAACAGGCATGAGTCGTGACCGACTTAACTGGAGAGAAGACATAAGTAGTGACCGACTCAACTCGAACGAGCTACGACCTAAAACTACAGGAGGAGCAACACGAGGTGGAAAACGTGAAGGCTTAAGTCGGATACGACTTAAGGAAAGTGATAGGTCGGCACCGAGTTACGACTTATTTAAGTCGGTCGAAATTTTAAGTCGCGAAAGCCCTGAAGCCATGGATTTCCTACCGAGTTAATCTGGACCGTTGTTTCTGAAGTCACTGCTATTGATGAATCGTGATATGTTGTTAAGTCGGCAACGACTTAAGTAATGTTCTGTTTGTACTTTTCTGCCTTTAAGTCGTATGTTTTTGTATAAGTCGTGAGTCGTTGTACTTAAGAGATAAGTCGCAGAGTTATCTTTCTGTGTGGTAATTCGTAAGACGTGTGCATAGGCTAAGTCGGAAGATGTTATGAGTCGTAAGTCGGAAGGTGGTAAGTCGGTTGTGTTGTAAACTGTTGAGTCGTATACGACTTATGGTAGGACGGCTATTGTTGAGTCGCTTGTTATAAGTCGGAGCCGACTTAGGACTTGTGTAAATTTGTTGTTTTTTTGTGTGAGTTGTAAAACGCCTATAAATAGGCCGAGACTCTCATTTGTAAAAGGTTGTTGAATATTGAATAAAATTCTCTTTTGATTGCTTTGTGCTTTCATTCAAATTGGTAGTTGAGTGTAATCTCCTATCTCCTCTTTCGGTTAATCGAGTGCGCTCGATTCAACGATTGTAGAATTGATTCGCGGAATCAAGTGCGCTTGATCAACGCTTGAAGAATTGAAGATCTTTGAACCCGGTATCGTGCGCGATCAACGAGTTCGAGATAGCTAGAGTTCGGTATCTTCGGATCAACGAAGTCGGGCAATTCAGCATTCATCAATCCATCGACTGCTACATTCAACGAACTACATCATTTTTGTAATATCCGCTGCGTCACTAATCCTCTTTCCAAAATTTGAAAAGAAATTGATTTGATTTTACTTTAATTTAAAATATTTTGAAGTAAAGTGTTTTCTATAAATGGTTAAATTAATTAAATAATAATAATATTTTAAAGTTAAATAATTATTTAATAATGATGTTTTAAATTAATTAGTTATTTATAAATAATGCTTTTTTAAAGTTAATTAATTATTTTATTAATGTTATTTTAAGTTAGTTAATTATTAATAATGATGTTTATGAAATTTATTAACAATGGTTTAAGATAATTAATCATTTATTTAACAATGATTAAGTTTATTAATTACTCATTTTGGTGTTTAAAGATAATTAATTATTTACTAATGATGTTTTAAACTTACTAAATTATTTATTTGGGAGGTTTTAACGGTAATCAATTTATTAAATAAAAAGTGTTTAAAGTATTAAATTATTTTATAAAGAGAATTATTTTTATGAAGGGTTTGACAAAGTTATAAACTGGAAAGAGATCTTGGAACTTTGGGAAAGAAGTTTTGAGTTTATAATACTGTGATCTTATATGAATTGGATCACTTATGAAAATCAAGTTTATGAAATTTACAAATAATCCTTTTTAATTTTGGTTGTATGGAAGCATTTTTCATATTTTGACACCGAAGGATTAGCGATTTTAGGTTTCCAGTAAGCAATATCTTGTATGACATTGTTGATCCATTAATATGATTTTGAAAATAAGAATCTCTCTTAAATGTTTTCTAAATATTCTTATACCACTGTATAAGTATATGGTAAAGCCTGTCAAGTATAGAAAGTAAAATGGTTTGAGAATATACTTATACCGGTGAGATAAGTATATGAATATTTTAATAAATAAAGTGTTTTAATTGATAAAGATTAATTAAAGGAGGCTTAGTGGATCCCATATGGAATTAAAGATAGGTTTGCTTGTTTGTTTATTTAATAGTTAAATAACCAACTATCAAAATCTGGACCAATTTTTAACTCTAGAAATATCTAGGAGCATACACAATAATTAAGTCATCTCTGATGATGCTATGCTATACATAAAAACTCGTGTGTTCTTCTAGGACAAATGATAAGGAAATCCATCCACTTAAACCGTTAGGAGGTGATCCCTGCTCGTATGTATTGCCTGTATATTTTCTAAAGAATCGAAGTTGAGTTTACCAAAAACGATCAAATGTTGGTTTGAAGAGACCTGGATTGGATAAGTATGAATTATCTGAAAACCACTTCAAACCAAATTAAGCGTTCGAATTAAAGATAGCTTGAAGATGATAGAATTAGAGATGGAGCTCTCTAAAGTGCAAGGGCTACTTGGTACTAATCCTGAGGGTGATTCGAAAATGGATGTAGTACAAGTAGTACCTTCGGTTTGTTCATATCCTGAACAACTTATATGGATGTAATGACCCTAATTTTGACTAACATTATTTAGAACATTTAATTCGATAAATTAAATGAAATAATATGGATAGTTAAGGGATCGAGTGTAACGACCCGTAAATTTTAACGGTTTTAATAACGTAATTAACTGGAATTTTGCTTAAAAATTTAACAATAAAATTTAGCAATGAAAATTTGATATCTAGAATACGTCTATTTAAACATAGCAAATGGTAGATTTTCATTTGAAAATATGAAAGTAAATTTTGTTGTGTAATTTTCAATTTAAAATCAGTTAATTTAATGAAAACAAAAATATTTTCGAAACTTGAATATTTTTATATAATAAAATGTAAATCTTTTTCTAAGTGAGGCATCATAATTCCTTTCGTCAAATTTGGACTTCTCTAGCCCCGTTTATCTTACATTTTTAGCACCATTTTCGGCAGCGAATATCGACTTTCGATAGGAGGGTCGTATCACTGATATCTCTGTATTATTCTGTTCGTCTCGTCGTGCTGATCTCCGCAGTATATTCATTGGTGTGTTTCGGTGTCCGGTGCACGACGAAATCGAAAAAACGATTTGCCGTATCGGTTCTGTATTCGAGCTTTTTGTATCCTTTGTCTTTTCGTGTGTCCAACGTGAGAAATTAAATAGCCATTGATCTTTTTATTTCCCAGAAATTGATATCAATTTTTACTATTCTACCGGTTGAAAACCAAATGGCTATTAGCTTTTATGATTTAATTGAATTCACATTTCTGACTTTCCTTATTCCCACTAATTTATATTTATATTGTTCTGTGGCATTCCTTTCTTCTTCTGTTCTATTCTTTCATTCGAAAAATAAAATAAAATACATAATTAGAGCATTCTCATTTTGGGTTTTGAAGCTAACCAGCCCATCTCTGCCTTTCCTTTTCTCCTTCCACCATTGTCGATCTGCCAATCGCCTATCACCCATCAACCCATCCCCGTCCTCCGCCTGAAGCTCCGGTCCGCCACCACCTGAGAACCTATCTCCAGACCCGCTGCACGGCATCACCTTCTACCCACCACCTACCTAGATCTAACACCTCCCGAATCCATCCCCTAACCAAATAGTTCCACCCTCCACCGATCTCCACCACCCTCTCTTTCTTGCTGTCCTCCATCTTCACGTCCATCAGACAAGAACTGCCGCCTCCATCCCATGCTCTACCAGGACCCCACGCACAGACCTTCCTTCCCACTCCACTTCTTTCACACCGAAGTCACCATCTCCCTACCGACCCCCTCTCTCTCCTCAACACTAGCTTCGACCCAGCCAAGCACCGCGACCACCAGCATCATCCATCACCTCGCCTTTGCAGCCCTGTCCACTCGCCCATGCAGCCATCAAACCGAGCTCAGCCCTCAACCTATGCAACCCCATGCAAACAACCATCAGTTCGCCTCTTCCCTAGCAACTCCGCCCTGACTGCCTTAACCTCCACCACCATTTCTTCTTTCCCCGAGCCCATTCAGCCGTGCTTCGAACAGAAAGAGGCGATAATATTTGTTATATATTAGTTAAATATATATGGATATATATTATACATATGTCTACAGTATCTGCTATAGTATAAAAGAAGTATATACTATATATTAGTTAAATATATATGTCTACGGTATCTACAGTTTATATATTAGTTAAATATATAAAGGTATATATATAATGTGTTCTTAAGTATATATATATATATTAGTATACATATAATACAATAGTTTTAAGTGTTGATTTCATGTAGCATGCATATACATATATTTCATGTAGTATATATATATATATACTATTTTTACTTTAAATATGATATATATAATGATGTTTGATTTTAAGGTGCATGTATATAAAAATATATAAGCGCATATATTATTGAAGTAGCTGCTTATGTTGTAAATATTTGTTTATATATATATATATATATATTAAAGTCGGCATGCATGCTTCTGCATATATGTTGCATTGAGTAGCATGAATATATATTTTGTTGCATATATATATTAGAGTAGGCATACATGTTGTTGATTTGTCTGCATATGCATATATATTTAACCTGTGCACATATTTTGTTTTTTTTCTTTGAATTCATATAGTCGCATATAGGTATGCATATATGTTAGCCTACATATGTATATTTAGTTGTATATCATATATGGTGTCTGCATGTATTAGTCTGCAAATCGATGTATTTTTCAATATATATTTTGATTTTAAATTTAAATAGTATATATAGATATGCTACTTTAAATATGTATTTTTAAAATTGAATATTGGTTTAAAAAGAAAAAAAAGAATTATATATATATATATAATATAATATATATATTTTAAATATATGTGTAAAGTTTAATAATGATCTTGAAAAATTTATATAGATTTCTATTATGATATATGTATATATATTTGAATATAATATTGATTTTTAAATATATATATATATATATTATAAAGAATTTTATTTTTAATACGTGTTTAAATTTTAGACTCTAAAATATATAGTTATATATATTTGTTTCATCGACCTCTGGTCCACCTTGACTTACTTTCCCAATATCGAATTTGTCGCAGCAGTTTCTAGCTTTATCGTTGTTTCCGTGTCGTATTCGTGTCCGTGTACATATCTGTGTCTGCTACTTCTCATTCCTGTTTTTCCTCTGGCCTCGAAAGGTGAGCAATCACTCACGATTAACATTCTTATATTTAGTAAATTTGATTTCACTTGAAACGACAATTGAAATATGCTGTTAAATTTGAATTGTTAGTTATTTAATCGTTAAAGATGGTACGCCATTATCTGCAATTGTTCACTTGTGATATATAACACCATATCCTGTTGTATATATTTTATTTTATTTACCACTGATGATATATACTTGTTGTTGATATGTTATGTTATTGTCATATTTGTTCTCACTCTGCAAGTTCCCTGTTAGTTTAGAATTCCCTATGGGTTGAAATGATACATACCCGAACGATATTCTAGAATAGGGGAAAATCGTTATGGGTTGAAATGATAAACCCAAGCGATTTTCATTGATTTTGAATTTTGGGATTGCAGGTTGAAATGATATATACTGTTTGCGCCAAAATTGGTCACAAACCCCAAGTGTTGTGAAAGCACCAGTGTATGAATACGGATCAACAATATTCAAACACAAATCTCAGATCTAAGCAAGCAACAAACAACAATCCAGAAATAATGAACAGTGACACACGATTTATAGTGGTTCGACTATCTCCGGCCTACGTCCACTTCAAGGTTTTTATGATTTTATTGCTCGATGTTTGAAGATTACAATTTCTTATTGCGTAGTACAACAGACTTTTTGATTATAATCTGAATCTAAGGCAGCAATGGTGATCTGGAGTAAATTTGGCAGAATCTAGGCGCTCTTTAGCTCTCAAAATTGTCCGACCTCTTTTCTGAATGACCAGGGGCTCTATTTATAGGTGTAGGAGGCTGATATTTCGCCTAAAAACCTAGTAGATCACTTCAGGCATGTGAGGGGGCCCACATGGCCAAAATCTGGAGATACGGGCCCACATTGGGATCGATTCGACCCTTGGTTCTAATCGATCAAGAAAGTGCCCAAACGTGGCGAAACTTGGCGTGAACATTCTTCTATGCATACTCAAGATCCTGTGAAAATTTCATAGCATTTGGACTTGTAGATCTCGAGTTATGATCGATTCAAGATTGCGTTTTTCGTTATATCGATTCGTTCGAATCGATATGGTTCGAATCCATGCTCCTACACGTGAAAATGATGACGTGGTATGGGTTCCTCGGGTCGATCCTCCTTTTTCTCCGAGTTTACTGGGTCGAATCCTGGGTTTTAGCCGCGTTTATTTGGTGGACTCGAGATGTTGGATTCGAAGGTTCGCCTCCTTCGAATCGATGGAACCGGTACTTGTTCGAATCGATCAGGATATGCTACTGTGGATCGATTCGAAGTTGTCTCAATATGGGGATTTGAAGGCAATGGAGTCGAAGCATCCTTAATCGTATGGATTCGAAGGTCTTCTACCTTGCTGGATTCGAACTGAAGGCATGCTTGATGAAGTCGAAGCTAAAGTACCTCTCATGGATTCGAAGCAATCAAGGGAAACTTGTTGGATTCGAACAAGATGGTTTTGGGACTAATGTGTGCTCGACAGATTCGAAGTAGATGGAGTCGAATTTGTTGGAGTCGAGCTTGATGGGTTCGACCTTAGTGGATTCGAACCATATGGAGACGAACTCAAGGCTATGTCCTTCACTTGCGTCGATGATATCTTGGGCGTACGAACTCGGATTGACTCGAAATTTGGAATGTTGCTTTTTTTGGCCTTGCTTGACATGTCTTATCAATTGTAGCCTGATCCGGACTCGGACAAAATTCATCGATATCCATGGTGAACTTGTGATGTAACTGTCCTACAGGATGGACTGTCATTGATTTCTAGTCAACTTTTTGGTATCACGGCCTTGCCAAAAGGTGGGATAACATTTTCCCCCCAAAACATGCCTTGCGATAGGAAGGTGTGTTTGTAGTTCCATAAGTTGGATGTTCATATCCTGTTGATGACCTATGGTACAACCTACAAAGAGTTTGACAGTTTTATATGACCTCAAATGACGACCGTTCGCGATCTAGCCATTTGAGGTGGAATGCGACCGTCCGCGATTCTAGCATTTTTTGTATGACCTCAAATGACGACAGTTCGTGATCAAGCCATTTGAGGTGGAATGTGACCGTTCGCGATCAAGCATTTTTATATGTCCTCAAATGACGACCGTTCGCGATCAAGCCATTTGAGGTGAGGGGTGCCGTTTGAGGCGAGTTGTGACCATTCGTGGTCGAGTGCCGTTCGAGGCGATTTGTGACCGTTCGAGGTCGGGTGCCGTTCGAGGCGAATGGTGACCGTTCGAGGTCAGGTGCCGTTCGGGGCGAATTGTATGTGCCCGGGGGGGACTTAGTATCATCGATACCAGGTTCACGTTCGAGTGGGTTCCTGGATCGTTTGTCAGGGCGGCTCATCACTATATCAGAGCATGCCTAGGGACCGTTCGCGATCCCGTACATGCGTAAGTAGTTTAGCCATTATGGAATCACAGGTAGCATTCTTTTATTGAAAATAAGTTTTTAGCAGAAATGTTAAACAAAATCAAGTTCAAATGTTCAAATCAAGATGAAACAAAAGCAAAGCAAGGATGTCAAAGTGTAAACTCCCACAACGATAGGGTTAATAGTCTTTCAGAGCATGCCTATGGACCGCTCGTGATCTCGCACATGTGTAAATGACTTACCCGTGTTGGTGAGAGGTTTACGACTTGTTCATCGTTATTTCAATTAATTGATAACCATACGGTGCCCCGGCTCAGGGTCACCCTTAGATGATGTAGACGATGGTCGCTCTGGCTCCACTACTGGAGCTCGCCTTCTCACATACTGAAGTAACATACCATTCCTGATGTGCTCTTCCACATCATCCTTCAGATGTCTACAGTCGTTAGTGTTATGACCGTTCAGTTCATGGAACAAACAATATCTGTCTGATTTCCTCTCGTCAACAGTGGGGTCCCTTCGTATTGGCCTATGGTAGGGAACTTGCTCTCGTGTATCTTGGTAGATTCGCTCCAAACTCTCATTCAGCTCTGAGTAGGTGGTGAATCGTGGCTCTCTCCGCAGTCGCTTTGGCGCGTCACCACTATCCTCAGCCTTTCGTTTTCCTTTATCCTTGCCTGAGTCCTTTTCGAGAGGCTTTTTGTCTTTAATTGCATAAACTTCTATTCCCTCTCCTTCTTCTCTTTCAGCATTAGCGTCTTCCAATCGCAAAAACTTTTCTGCCTCGTGATAGAATTCTCCTAGATCCATAGGCGGATCCTTAGTTAATGAATTTTTGAATTATGTGCCGTCAGCTACTCCGGACACAGCTGCCATCGTAATCATGGATGGATCTGGCCGATCCACCGATGCCGCTGCCGCATTGAATCGCGTCAGGAAATTCCTCAAAGACTCCCCAGCTTTCTGCTTTAGCATTGCCAAACTCATCACGTTCTTGGGTCTTGAAATGTGAACCCTGAATTGCCTCATAAATTTCTCAATCAAATCGGTCCATGTCCCAATGGAGCCGCTCTCTAGCTGTCTGAACCATAAAGCTGCTATGTCTGTCAAATACAATGGAAAGCACCGGGCCATGACTTCCTGTGATGCCCCGAGCACTTCCATGTGCCTTATATACCTTTTTAGATGGACCGCAGGATCCGTCCTCCCATCGTACCTTTCCACTGTTGGCAGTTTGAATTCTGGTGGGTTCCTAGCTAACCTAATCGCAGGAGAAAAGGGACTCCTATTCACGTCTTCAAGATCTCTGTTTACTAATCCGCCTCTCATGGCTCGCCTGACCATCTCTGCCAATCTATCGTTGTCTCCAAGCTGTAGTCCTCGTTCACTACCTTCGATCTGCCCCCCGAGTCCGTGCGAGATTTCGGGTGTTTGCCCCCCTGGCTGAGCGTTCATCCCTCTATCGCCGCCAGGTTGCTCGGATGTCCTTATCTCTCTTCCCGGGATTGGATCAACATATCCTAAGTGTGTGCCCCCCAGCTTCGGCGCTGCGCCAGATGGTCCTGCTCCGTTCTGGATTCCGGTTGCTCCCTGATTTTGCGCTCCAAGTTGTCCAATCTGTTGAAGCAAATTCTGTATCATTTCCTCCTGTCTCTTCATCATTGTCTCCATCTCATCCCTGGTGATGAAGACAGATTCTTGGTTTGCCCCCGAGGATGCCTCTTGACTCCCTTCATGCTGACTTTGTTCTGGTCTCCGCCTCCTACTTGTTTGTCTTGTCATGATGATTCAGATCTAAATTTCTTAGCCTTTTGATTCGACTTTCAAATGATAGAACTCCTGAGTTCAGTTCTCAGTGAAAGCACCAAAGTGTTTGCGCCAAAATTGGTCACAAACCCCAAGTGTTGTGAAAGCACCAGTGTATGAATACGGATCAACAATATTCAAACACAAATCTCAGATCTAAGCAAGCAACAAACAACAATCCAGAAATAATGAACAGTGACACACGATTTATAGTGGTTCGACTATCTCCGGCCTACGTCCACTTCAAGGTTTTTATGATTTTATTGCTCGATGTTTGAATATTACAATTTCTTATTGCGTAGTACAATAGACTTTTTGATTATAATCTGAATCTA
The DNA here is from genome assembly GCA_030737815.1 of Allium fistulosum. Classification (NCBI taxonomy): domain Eukaryota; kingdom Viridiplantae; phylum Streptophyta; class Magnoliopsida; order Asparagales; family Amaryllidaceae; genus Allium; species Allium fistulosum. The sequence goes on from CM060903.1 coordinate 677,638,662, forward strand.
AGGCAGCAATGGTGATCTGGAGTAAATCTGGCAGAATCTGGGCGCTCTTTAGCTCTCAAAATTGTCCGACCTCTTTTCTGAATGACCAGGGGCTCTATTTATAGGTGTAGGAGGCTGATATTTCGCCTAAAAACCTGGTAGATCACTTCTGGCACGTGAGGGGGCCCACATGGCCAAAATCTGGAGATAAGGGCCCACATTGGGATCGATTCGACCCTTGGTTCGAATCGATCAAGAAAGTGCCCAAACGTGGCGAAACTTGGCGTGAACATTCTTCTATGCATACTCAAGCTCCTGTGAAAATTTCATAGCATTTGGACTTGTAGATCTCGAGTTATGATCGATTCAAAATTGCGTTTTTCGTTATATCGATTCGTTCGAATCGATATGCTTCGACTCCATAGGGTCGAATCCATGCTCCTGCACGTGAAAATGATGATGTGGTACGGGTTCCTCGGGTCGATCCTCCTTTTTCTCCGAGTTTACTGGGTCGAATCCTGGGTTTTAGCCGCGTTTATTTGGTGGACTCGAGATGTTGGATTCGAAGGTTCGCCTCCTTCGAATCGATGGAACCGGTACTTGTTCGAATCGATCAGGATATGCTACTGTGGATCGATTCGAAGTTGTCTCAATATGGGGATTCGAAGGCAATAGAGTCGAAGCATCCTTAATCGTATGGATTCGAAGGTCTTCTACCTCGCTGGATTCGAACTGAAGGCATGCTTGATGAAGTCGAAGCTAAAGTACTTCTCATGGATTCGAAGCAATCAGGGGAAACTTGTTGGATTCGAACAAGATGGTTTTGGGACTAATGTGTGCTCGATGGATTCGAAGTAGATGGAGTCGAATTTGTTGGAGTCGAGCTTGATGGGTTCGACCTTAGTGGATTCGAACCATATGGAGACGAACTCAAGGCTATGTCCTTCACTTGCGTCGATGATATCTTGGGCGTACGAACTCGGATTGACTCGAAATTTGGAATGTTGCTTTTTCTGGCCTTGCTTGACATGTCTTATTAATTGTAGCCTGATCCGGACTCGGACAAAATTCATCGATATCCATGGTGAACTTGTGATGTAACTGTCCTACAGGATGGACTGTCATTGATTTCTAGTCATCTTTTTGGTGTCACGGCCTTGCCAAAAGGCGGGATAACATATACCTGTAGATATTTAAATTGCGGATTGAAATGATAAATATCCGTATCACTTGACTATAGGATAGAAAATTATATACTAACACCGTTGGTCTATATTTGAAAAATGATTTCCAAAGTTTTGAAAGGAAATATATGGGTTCTAATAAATATTGATTTTTAAAATATAATATGTATAAATGTTATTTTTATATATGTCTAAATTTTTCGATTTTTTAAATTTTATGTTTTGGAAATTTTAAATTTTATAAGTAGTTTTGAAAATATAATTTTTAAGATTTTCTTAAAATTTTATTACTTTAAAAATATATAAAATAAGATTTAATACAAAATACATTTAATAATAAGATTTAATTTAATAAAAATTTAATTTAATTGATTCATAATATGTTTAACTATTTATATAAATTTATATTAATATTTTAAAAATAGTTTTTTATAACTTTAATAATAGAGGTTTGGAAGATAAATTAATGTTGACTTGGAATTTAAATTGGCTAATAATTGAATTTAAATAATAATTGAATTGAACTTATTAGTTTTGAGATTTTGAAAGATATGATTTATAACTTGATTTGATAAAAAGTGATTAAATGAATATTCTAAACTTTAAATAAAATTGAGACTGAATATTTAATATTGATTTAAATTTATAAATTGAGATTATATTTAATTGTTATTAAAATGATTAAGTGAATATTTACCAATTTGAATAAAATTAAAGTTAAATGTTGAAATATAAATGAAATTTATATTGTAAATGTTCGAATATTTAAACTTGAATCTTTGAACTTTAAATTGAAATGGTTAAACTGGAATTGATTTAAGTTGAATTTTGGAATTTAAGATGATTTGAATCGATTTGCGAAATTGGAGGAAACTATTTTTATTATATAAAGTATTTTTAATTTACATGAACTATTTTTAATATATATAAACTATTTTAATATATAAATTATTCTAATATATATAAACTATTTTAATTTATAACTATTTTAATATATATACTATTTCAATATCTAAACAGTTTAAGTTGGAAGTGTTACGATTTCAAAAGTGTTATGATTTCAAAAAGTGTTATGATTTCAAAAATGTTATGATTTCAAAAGTGTTATAATTTCCAAAGTGTTATAACTTTGAAAGTGTTATAAATTTGAATGTGTTACGATTCTGGAAATGAATATTATTTAAACTGAATAATGCTATCGAATTGATATGGTTTTGAAATGAATATGATATTTTGATATGAAGTACGAACTATTTGAAATGAAATGACCACGGTGTGAAATAAGCGTTTTGTTGTTAAAGAGACCGGGATCAGATATTGTCATACTCTCTGCCAAAACCGAAAACCACTTTAACAACTGTGTACGTGGTGGAGATTCCAGAAATGAAGTGGGATGGTTTGGCGAACGATTTCTATATAAGGTATTGACGTGACCCTAACTCCCGCGAGTCAGCTTAGATGTGACTAAAACAGGAGCTATACCTGGGCCAAGTGAGGTCATTCCTCCGATCGGACATGCTTCTTCGATACCACTATATTACTTTGTGATTTGATTGGGTGCACCTTTGATTTAGGAGTGTGTTTTGAGGTGGGCGGTAGTAGCTGCTATGCGTTACCACCAGCCTGGTTCTGCAATTGGTAAATCTACCTTAGCATTGCCTCGAGTGCCGTATTCACTTGCCCTAGAGCGCCTTCTATGAGTTTGTTTTGTACCGTACCTATGGGATGTCCTCTGGGTAAACCATCGGTTTGGTGGAGCAGACGACATTGTATAGACTACGGGAATATATAAAATGTGTTGAGGGGGATATGGGTAACGCCTTAATGCTTTTTTAATACTTTACTTTACTATAGACATATTATAATAGTGTATATTACTACATAGTAGATAGTTCCACGGATCCTTAGAGGATGGAAATCCCAACTATCCTTTAATTATTTGTATTTCAGTTGACATTTCACTTGAGTTAAATTTACTGATATAAGAATGTTTAATCCAGACTCGAGTGTTTTGTGTTTTGCTTTATGCTCGGGTCAGACCGAGTGTTACAACCTTGGTGACTCACCCTTGGAGTTTGGAGCTTTGTTTGAAGATCTATCTATCCGCTTTCAGTTATTTCAGTTTATTCCAGTCATTTATGTTCAGACTCGTCAGTTGCTTATGTATTAGAGATTCATTTGTATTTGAGATTCTGGTGTATTTTATTTCAAACTCTGATGTTTATATAGTAGCTTCATGAACTACTATTTATCTATTCCACTGCTTATTGTTTTAAACTCTGTGTCTGTGATTCTATGATTGATTTATTTACTGTATATGCTGAGTTTTGCCAAATATAAATTAACAATCTATTGTTTGGAGCAATTCAAGTCCGACATGTGTGGATGATTGTCGATTTGAACGATTTGAAATAGCAGGTCGTTACATTGAGATCTGTTAATTAAGAAGGAGTCGTGCCTTAATGAATGTATTATTAAAAGAGAATTAAAAATATGTTAGTATGTGGAATATGGTAAGGGTAAAATGGGAATAGCCTTTGTTCATATACCCTAAACCCTTTTATTCTTCATTCCTTATTCATTTTTACTTTCACAAACAAAACTAAAACCCTAAAGTACTCGGCCAGCCATCATTAAGAGGATTCAAGGAGAAGAAAAGCTAGGATTCAAGTAGAAAGCTTAAGCAAATCAATCTAAAGGTAAATCTCAACCGTCTTAACACAAAGCTGTTAGAATATCGATTTTCATCGTTTTGATTGTAACAACAATATAAGTCAATATTATTGCGTACTAACCATTTATGCAGGAGATTCATTGAAGATTCGGATTCTCAAAGCTGTGAAGTTGTTTTAGAGTCTGTATATTATTAGAAATATGTTAAAATCTCTCCGATATGGTATATACACACTGACGCATACACAAACTGTGCACATGCACAAAGCAGGCTACAAACAGCCGGCTAAATGACTCTATTCAGCCGTCTATTTGCTGAAACATAGAATGTATTCTAAGCATTTTCAGCCGGCTGAATGGTATCATTCAGATGGCTGAATAAGGCCAAAAATAGCCTATTTGATTGCTATTTCGAATTTTAACGAAATCATAAGGCTGAATTGAAAAATTCAGACGGCTGATTATCTATAATGGCTAGTTTTCTGAAGAGATGCTTCTCTTCAACGAAGAGAAACATCTTCAAATCTAATAGTTGCATTTGTTTCTTTTCATCATTCCTTTCATGAAAGATTGCAACTCTTAAATCTATATAAATAGAGTCCAGAATTCTACAAACAATTAACTTAATTGATTTTAATTTTCTTGAATTCTTACCTCTTATTCTCTAATTACCATTTGCACTCAAAATACATACAATCTCTGATCGTTGATCACTCTATCTTCCACATTCTTCAAGCATATTACACTATATATCATAAAGGAGAAGATTATAGGAAGATTGTACTTTATTGACTTATCAGTTCTACTTAAAGAGCATATTACAGTCAGATACTTCTGTTTATTTGTAAAGAAGTCCTGTTCATACAAGCACCATTGTCCAAGTGGTTAAGTGATTCGGCTTTGGTGCGAGAGGTCACAAGTTCAAAACTTGCGTAGCATGATTCTAACGTTTATTGACATGTGATATGTTGTCCCAGTGACAAGTTGTATATAAAGTACCATTTCAAAACAAAAGAAGTCTTGTTCGGTTGCTCAGGCGGTAGAAGTCCTATTCGGTTGCTTAGGTGGTAGAATTCCTGTTCGGTTGCTCAGGCGGTGTAAACCTATTCCTTTGGGTTAAGTGAGGTCGCTAGTTTAATTCCAGAAGGAGTCTGGGACTGGGCGTAGAACGAAAGTTCAAACCATTATAAAAATCACTAGTGTCATTTACTTTACTACTTTATTTATTTACTTACTTATTTTATATTCCACACAAGTAGTTTATAGATACATCCATATTACATGATCCTATAGCTCAATCACTTTCATTTGGTATCGGAGCAAGGTCATCTTATAACCGTAACATAGTTATCTAATATTTTAATATGGAAAAAAACACTAACACCGTAACTAACAGTAGTTTTCTTGAAGGTCAATCTACTGCACGTCCACCACTATTTAACAGAATGAACTATAACTATTGGGCTACTAGGATGAGAATTTATATACAAGCTAATAGTTATGAAACCTAGAATATTACTCAAACTGAATATACTATACCTACTATAGAATATTCACAATGGTCTAACACACAAAAATTGGATGCAACTGCAAATGCTAAAGCCATGAATATGTTATATTATGCATTAGACAATAATGAGTTTAATAGAGTGAGCATGTGTAAAACAGCTTATGAAATTTGGTGTACACTTAAAATTACACATGAAGGTACTAACAAAGTAAAGCAAAGTAAAATTTCTATGCTCGAAAATCAGTTCCAAAATTTCAAAATGAAGCAAGACGAAACAATAAATGAAATGTACTCTAGATTTCAAGATATATATCATTCTATTTTAGCATTACGAGAAACATATATAGACTTTGATATTGTTTCAAAAATCCTCAACTCTCTAACGGATGAGAGGAACGAAAAGTCTTAGCAATCGAAGAAGCTAACGACATTTCAACCATTAAACCAGAGGAGTTGATAGGAAATCTAATGTCTTATGAATTTAATCTCTAGGCTAAACAATTAGAAGCTCAAGATAAGAAGAATATATCATTCCAAGCAGAAAAGGATGAATCAGATTCAGATGAAGAAGATATGGCTTCATTGTTAAAAATTTCAAAAAGTTTTTGAAATTGAAAAGGAGCAACAAATTCAGAAACAACAAGAACAACTCTAGCAACAATAACAACAACAAGAAACCATCATCTTCTGCTCTAGAATGTTATGAGAGTCACAAGAAAGGCCACATCAAGAAAGACTGTCCTGATCGAAAGAGAGACAAATTTAAGCACAAGAAAGACAGATTCAAAAAGAAAGCTTTTTCTATCACTTGGGACGATTCAGAATCATCTTCATCATCATATAGTGACTTTGATAGCGATTCAGAACAAGCCAACGTATGTTTTATGGCCACAAATGATGAGGTAAGTGATCTAACTTTTGTTGATTTATTGGAAATAAACTCAGAATTACTTGACAAACTAAGAAACATCAAAAGAAAGTATAAAGAAACTCTTGAAAAATTAAATAGGACTGAAACTGAGGTAGATATGTTAAGAGATGAGAAACAAATTTTAGAAGAAGAACTTGAAATTACTCTAGAATCTTATTCTAATACGACATCTCAACTCTCAATGTTAAGTCAAGAAATAGAATCTCAAAAGGAAAAGAATGATGTTCTTTTAATTGAAAATCATGATCTTTGAAACAACCCACACCCCTTAGTATACCCAAAAAGGGCATACTAAAGAATGTGTTGTGTTATAGGTATAGCTAAAACATCACAGAGACTAAGATTCACAAGACAAATAAAAAAAAGCAGAAACATTTAAATAATAACTTATCATTAAACTTCAAAAATAAGTCATAGCATGTCTCAAAACTCAAAATATCCTCAAATTCATGTCTTATGAAAATACATCTTAGTCTCATAAAATCAAAGTACAAAAGTAACGATAATAATCATAATCCCTCTCACAAGTGCCAATCCATCATAAGCCAAATGAAAAAGATGAAGATCAGAAGAATGCATCAGAAATAAGAAAACTCCAGGAATGAACCTCCAAGCAAACTGAATCAACTCAACTCTAATAGCCTATTAGGGGGAAAAAGGGAAATAGAGGAGTGGGTCAGACTAAAAGTTTGGTGAGTGAAATTAATTACTAGCATTTCTAAGCAAGATAAAGATAATAGACTAAGAAATAGTTCTAGCTTGAAGGGAAAATACAGAAAAGATAAAACTCGGATAAAATACTGTTTCTGATTCTGTTTGACTGCATGCTTTGATTATTTGATTGAATTGATTGTTTGCACTTTTCTTAAACTGCTATGATTAGGCTGAAACCATAATCCTATCTCAACTGTTATCTTGATTAGGCTGAAATCCTAATTCTACCCTTTGATCGGCCTTCTATCTCTGTTGTGCCACTGTGAGCTAGTCCAATCCTGTTGGTCCCACAGCAAAAGGCACATGTTTAGCGCTTGGAACGCAGTAGCGAATTATTTACCCTAATCGATGCCGCATGCTCGGTCATTGCTGATACACACTAACTGTCGCTCCCTATTTTGACCTCTTATTTACCCTAATCAGCATAAGCGTGCCCCGCCTCACCTAATATGTTGTGAGACCATCAGTCCTAGTCTGAAAGGGTTGATGCCCAACCTCACCTAAGTGTTGTGAGACCATCAGTCCTAGTCTGAAAGGAAATGCTGTCGGTACTGGTCCTAACAAACAAATTCTAGTTTGCGCCCCTTGCCCAAATCCCCAGATTTGAGCCTCTATCTATTGGCTACTTATGTACCCTAATTAGCATAAGCGTGTCCCAGCCTCACCTAACTATTGTGAGACCATCAGTTCCTGACTGAAAGGGAATGTTGTTGGTACGTGACCTTCTTCTATGTTTACTTATTAACTTAGTGTAAGTTTTAAAATAAGCCTCTTCTGTTATTTCTGCTCTATTTGCTTATTAACTTAATCTAAATCTAAAAATAAGCCTTTTCTGTTATCTCTGCTATTGATGTGCACGTAAATGTGTATATTTTTACCACCATATTTAATCTATTTAAATTAAATAAATGATCATATCGGGTATTTTAACTTGTTTAAACCAAAATTCATATTATTTTCAAATCGTCACATATTCATCTTCATCCAAGGGAAAAATGGTCATTTTTGTGCATATATTAATTTGAGAAAATTTAATTAGAAATTTCTATATTCTGTATAGGAATTTGGCTTCATATACAAGTGGTTACATGATGATATATGCATGCACAAGAGTGAAGAGAACAAATGAAGATGGAAATAATTCAAAGTGAAGATAATGGAGGACCCCACCTACTCACCTACCTTAATGTACAAATTAGAGGCTAATGCACATGCTTATGGAATTAATGGCTTCATGTACATTTAAGTGAGGGATTATTGAAGCTAATGATAACTTGGCCACCACACTTCCTACAAGGGTATTTTGGGTATTCCCCAAAAATATGAATTAGGGTTTAACACTTGTATAAATACCCCATATCTTCATGTAACCCTCCTCTCTCCTTTAGTCTCTCTTTAGTTTAGTTTAGGCTCAAAAATAAATCAAGTTCTCTTCTTTCTTTTCATGGCTACTTAGCCATTTCTACTTCATGTAACTTTCTTTTTTTTATGCAATGTAATTATTGTTTCCTTTTAATTACATGTTCATTTCCTTTCATGCTAGTAGTGTAGATTTTCTTTTATGCAATTAGAATAGTTTTCTTTCATTTAACTTTCATTTTGCTTTCTTTTTTGCTTTCATGTTGCAAGCTACATTTGTTAATCAAATGACAAATATGAGAGGCTAAACCCCTTCAATTTAGGGGTAATGAAGCTCTCTAATTATGTAGCTTCAACTATTTGTTAATTCATGCTCTCTTTTTGTACTTAATGATGATCAATGAAGTGTTTTATTTGTTGTTTTTGCTTTGAATTTGATAGCCTATATTATTGACACCAAATAAGCTATGCTTAAACAATCACTAACACAAATGCCTCTTCATCAAAATATGATTATGGCATAAGAAAGTGATTTGAAATTAAAATTTTATGGTCTATATTTCTAGTCAATAGTTAATAGACCATACTTAAAATAGATTTCATTTTCATTGTCAAATTTCATGAAAGTTAGTAAGTGGTTTAAGGGGTGTGTTATAGTTTGATGGCTTATGTTGGCTAATCAATAGCACAAATATGCCATACTTATGATAAACGCATCAATTAAAGCACTAATGACCAAAAAAGAGAGATTATAATTTCATATGTGTTGAACTACATGATCTAGAGAGTGGATTTATTCTCTAAATTGTCATTTAACTCTTATATTTGCATCTCTTTTCTTTTAGTTAGTTAGCTAATTTTCTAATTCTCTAGCTTAACTTTCACTCGACTTTGGTTTAATTTGATTGAATAGAATTTTAAAATCAACAATTCCCTGCGGATCGACCAACACTCGCCACGTACTTCAATAGTACACCGTGCGCTTGCGATAAATTTTATTTCAAAATTCGTTCGACGGTTCTCTAAACCGATAGAATTTCCATCGACGAACAGCTATATTTGCTTATTAACAAGATCTAAGTTTTAAAATAAGCCTCCTCTATTGTCTCTACTATATTCGCTTATTAACAAGATCTAGGTTTTAAAATAATCCTCTACCGTTATTTCTGCTATATCTGCTTATTAATAAGATGTAAGTTTTAAATTAAGCCTCTTTTGTTATTTCTGCTATATTTGCTTATTAACAAGATCTAAGTTTTAAAATAAGCATCTTATTTTATTTTTTTCTTTCTAATTATAGCCGGTGTTATAATTGTTCTTGCAGCTATTATTCTTCTATTTTCTCATTTTAGTTATAGCCGCTTGTTATAATTATGCTTGCAGATATCTTAAATTTTCCTATTTCAGTCCATCTCTATTTTTATTTCATTTTTCTCATTTTATATCTGATTTCTATAAACTTAGTGTTTTTCTGTTTTAATCCATATTTGCGAATTCTTCTTCTTTTTAATATTTTATTCGCGTGAAAAGGAATAAAAATAAACAAACATTTACAGGCTAAATTCCAACATAAAACAGATGTAAATAAATGTAAATAATTGTAAATAACTATAAATAACTTAATAAAATAACTGAATTAAAATAGCTGAATAAAATAGACTAAAAAGAACTCTTGAAATTTACTTAAAAGTTAAGAGTAAATAACTTATATAAAAATTGTCTCAAAATTGTAGAAAAACTACAACTATTGAGAACCCTATTATTTTAAATTACTTAAAAATCTAAAATAATTACAAAACACTCACCTGTGGTCCTTTGCTCTAGTCCTTGGTCTTCCTTGATCCACTTCTAGAGCGTAGAATATTTTTATCAAAAAGATTTCCTCCTTGGAAAAAATTTCTACTTAGGGTCCAGCCTCTGGCAACGAACCCAATTAAGAGAAAATATGAATGAGAAAAATAGCTAGGCCTAGGGTTCTATTTATAGTGTAGCTTAGGGATCTCAGATTGTTGGATTTGAAGATTAAATCTGGTGCAACCACGTTATAAGCTTACTATGAACCGTCGGATGGAAGCACCAACGCATAGGATTTGAGAAAAATGGAATAGTGATGTGTTCGAATTAACCTGGACGAAATAACGTCAAAAAGAATAGGTGGGTCGACCTATAATGTATGGGGGTCGACCCTAAGGTCGACCTAACCCATGTCTGGGTCAACCTAGCCTATATATGGGTCGACCTAAGCCTTGCAATATTTTTTTTCGTTTTGTTTATTAAATTCTGACTTCTTGTTTCTCTCGTATCTTCTCCATACTGACTCGGATTTCGACAAGTTATATATGGAAATTGATCGGAAAATCGCCATGGACACAATGGTGCAACTCTCATAGCTCGATTCTGACAATTTCACAAACTTATTTTATTATTTAATCAATTCATTAATTAATTATTATAGCTCAAATTTTGGGTTGTTACATTCTCCCCTACTTTAAGGATTTCGTCCCCGAAATCTCCAAGGACAGAAGAATCAAATAAATATTTTCATCCAAATTCTACAACCAAATTTTCAACCATTATCCATTACATCCATTGTCCCTAATGCTTTCTAATGCAACTTATGTTATATGCAATCATGTCCGTGCCATGTATCTAAATGAATGCAAATTCCCTAATGATAGCTGATAGTTCTATATGTGTGCTACAATCACCATCCAAATGCAACAATCATATGATAATCATCCATTTATAGAAACCATGGTAATAAAATAAAAATGCAAATGCACACACATCCATATGCATATGTTTTAGTGACCTAGTTAGGCCGATCCCTAAGAGATAATAGTGCCTAGTGTATATATATGTGACCATTAGCATCCACTAGCAAACATTTGCAACCACTAGTGTCCATCATGCATAACATGTTCTTGTAACATGCTTACATTCAGTCCTAGCATCCATAGGTTAAATCCTAAGATCTACCCTCGCAAAGGATACTAAAGGAAAGGACCCATTCAAAACTAAAGATGGAAATAGGAAATTCAAGACGAACCGATGCTTCTCTCTCCACTTCAACTTCCTCAAGTTGGCTAGGTTCCACTACCTCGAACTCAATATCCCTTCTCCTCTTATCTACATAGGATTTCTGTCTATCTTGGGACGTCTTTATTCTCCTTCTAATCAAATCAATCTTTTTTGAAGTCTCACTAATTATGTCGAGACCTAGTAGCAATCTCTCTGTAGACTCCAACCAACACGAAGGCGACTTGCAAGGTCATCCATGAAGAGCTTCAAAAGGTGCCATCCCAATGCTAGTCTAAAAACTATTATTATATGCGAATTCCACTAAAGGAAGATGCTCCTCCCAAGTTCCTCCAAAATCAAGAATGCACATCCTTAACAAATCTTCAAGAACTCTATTAACTCTCTCCGTTTGGCCATCCTTTTAGGGGTGATAGGCCATACTCAATCTAAGCTGCGTCCCTAAAGCCTCTTGGAAGCTTCTCCAAAACTCGCTAGTAAAGAAGGGTCTCTATCGCTCACTATGCTAGAGGGAACTCCATGAAGTCGTATTATCTCACGAACATATAAGGATACCAAATAAGGTGCCGTCCTCTTATCTTGACCGGAATGAAGTGGGTGCTCTTAGTCAAATGATCTACAATCACCCAAATATTGGTATTCCCCTTCCAAGATCGGGGTAAACCATCTATGAAGTCTATTGAAACACTATCCCACTTCAATTCGGGTACATCCAATGGTTAAAGCAATCCGCAGGGCTTCTGCTACTCCGCCTTAACTCTTTTACACACAAAACTCTGCCATCCTTCTTCATGCTGCTCCAATAAAACACTCTCTTCATGTCCCTATACATCTTATCACCACCCGGATGAATAGTCATTCGAGAATGGTGTGCTTATTCTAGAACTGCTCTCATCAAATCACTAGTGCGGGGGACACAAAGTCTTCCATCTCTCCTTAGCCACCCTTTACTATCAATGGAATAACGTTGGAGATGTCTAGAGACCTCTCCTCTGCTAATCCTATCAAAAATATCCATAAGCTCTAAATCCTCTCGCTGCCTTGAGCCAATCTGATCTATGAGGGTAAGCTAAACCTAGGAAGCTTCTAACTTCAGTAATGTTCTTAGGGGCCTTCCAATCTTGTACTGCTACATTCTTAGCGGAATCCACAGCTAAACCACCTCTTGAGACTACATGCCCTAAGAAACGCACCTCCTTACGCCAAAAGTGACACTTCGAGAATTTTTCTTTCAACCGATGAACACGAAGTATGTGAAGAACCTTCTCAAGATGAATAGCATGCTCTTCCATACTCTTGGAAAACACCAGAATGTCATCCACAAACACTACAACGAACTAATTTAGGACATCTCGAAAAACACGGCTTATCAAATCTACAAAATAGGCTGGGTTGTTAGTTGGCATAACCAACCACTCAAAGAGTCCATCGGGTGCCCTAAATGCTGTCTTATCGATGCTATCGTCAGTGACCCTAAGCTAATGAAATCCAGTGGCTAAGTCAAGCTGAGAAAATACTGAAGAGCCAACCAACTGATCAAAAAGATCATATATCCTAGGAAGTGGGTAACGGTTCTTCTTCGTGAGCTTATTCAACTCTCTATAGTCTACGCAAAGGCGAAGGAAACCATCCGCCATTGTAGCGGAAACGACAGGCACTCCCCACTTAGATATGCTATGTCTGATGAAGCCTTTCTCCAATAGCTCACCAATCTGCTTACTTAGCTCCTTCCTCTCCCTAGGAGCCATACTCACGGGCAACGCCACTGGCTTAGCATTATCATTCAGATAGATCCTAAAATCGATCTCTCTCTTAGTGGGTAGTCCCTTAACTTCCTCAAAAACGTCTAGGAAATCTCTAACAGTAGGAACTGAATCTAACTCTCCTAGTGATGAATCAAGGGAATAAAGAAAGCTCAACATGACTGACCCCTGTGGGTCGCAAGAAACCTCGAGAGTCCTTCCGCTACATGTCTCTAGTCTGACGACTCTCCTCTCGCAGTCTAATATCGCTCCATAAGTGGATAACCAGTCTATCCCCAAATTCATCCCATATCCCGAAATCCCAGTACATAGGCGTCATAGTCAAATTCTATGCCTAGTATAAAAATTTTCAAACCCCTACAAATCATGGATAAATGTGCCGATCCTCCTGTGGGGTTTGAAACAACTATAGGGTCTACTACTAGAGAAATATCTAAGTGCAAACAATCAACTAAGGGACTAGAAATGAAAGAATGTCATGTTGCAAAGTCAAAAAGAGTCCTAATAGGAAAATCCAAAATAGAGATCAAACATTCAACAGAGACTTTCCTACCTCGATCCGGTCCACTACTAGAAGGTGCTGCATCCACTACTTTAGCTTTGTTAGTTATTTTCTCTGTTGGCATCGATTTCAAAACTGACTTTGATGTTGAACTGCATATTTCTTTTTGGATTTGGCTTTGGAACATTTTCAATGCTCGGCCCACTGCAGTTCTATTATCTCTGTGGCATTGCTTCATATATATATATATATATATATATGCATTCATGTATGTATATACACGATTGATTGTTACCCTGTTTCATTTGATATATATGTATGTATGTATGTTCGAATTTTTATTGCTTGCACTTGAATTTATTGAGCTTGGTGTTGTATTTTCCACTGTCCATAGCATATTGGACTGTGATGTATTGTATTGGGTTTTTAGTCTGGACAGTTTTGTTGTTCACTGGTATTCGAGGGTAGTTGCATTCATGTGTACATCACTTGTTGCTGTTGCATATGTTTGTTCCTGACCTGTTGCAGTGTAATCTTCATGTGTATACTTTTTGGAGCTTGCACTGTGAAGTTTATAGTTGTATACATGTTTCATTTTTGATGTTCACATGGGTTACTGTCACTGCTTCTAGCTTATATACATGTATTCATATACGTGCCTATATGTATATATGTGGTTGGGGTAGTAGTCTTTTGATTGAAGTTTTTGAGTGAATTTTCACTCACATCTAGTTCACTTTTATTATTGTGCTTCTAATTTTCGACATTTCTTCGATATCGTTTTATCTCGGCCAGTGATTGAACTTGTTTTTTTTTACTCGTTCATAACTGTCATTGTTTAGAAGACATTGGTTTGGAGTTGTGATACCTTCAGGATTGTCGTTCTTTTGACACAACTTACTGTTAGTCTTCAGTAGCTTGTATACTTCATGTAGGGGCTACATTTGTTTTGACCACTTGTTCTGATTTTCTGATTTGGTCATCTAGTTTTGTGAATGCGACTCCATGACTCGCCATCTCATTTCGTTGATATTGAACTGCGGTAGTTTCACTTGATTTGAACTGTGCCTTGTCTGGTCCAGTTACAATTGCCAGTGCATTTAGTTGTTTTCTTGTATAACTTGTACCAATGTTGTTTCGATTTTTAGCTCGGTTGTCTCGAGCACATGTGTATCTCTGTAGCCTTACTTTGTTCAGTTGCATTATTAGTATTTAGATTGTGCCTCGGTGCTGCATTACCTTGTTGTTGGTTTGTTTATTCGAGTACTTGCATCCCTTGATGGCATTTGGTCTGTTTCACATGTACATCCTATGCATGTCATTTGGCTATCTTCTTGATATGCCCGTCTTTGTTAGAACTGACGCATTTTGTTTTCCATAGGCACTGAGTCAATTCTCATGTGCACTGATGCATTTTATTTCCCTATGCATTGAGTCAATTCTCCTGTGCACTGATGCATTCGTTTTCGTTTGCACTGTGATGGATCATCTCGGCTGTGACTTGGTCTTTGATGATTTCGTTTTCATTGCGTTGTTTGGCCTGGCCATTCTTTGTTTCAAATCTGTGCATATCTTCTTGTATGCTTGGAGTCTCTGTTCAGCCATATTGATAGTATTTGGTCTGGACATTGTTGTATTGTGACTTGTACATTGATTTGTACATTGAGTTGAACCCGATTTTTGGGTTTGACTTTGTGCTCGTTTATGACTTTCATTGAACTTTCGTGTATTTCATCACGGTGATGGCGAGGTAGTACACGCGTGCGTGTACTGTAGCCACACAGGATTGTCGTTTTAAGTGACATTTAAATTGTTTGAATTGCTTTTTAAGTTCAATTCAATATTTGGAAATTATATTTGATTTGGATTGATTTAATCATTTTGTGATTTTCTAATTATCTATAGATAATTAGATTATGAGTTTCTAATTATTTATTTAATAATTGGATTTTGTTGTTAATTACCGTTTAGGGAATTCTGTGGTTTTTTTATATTGTCTTCATCGATAACCTTTTTATTTATCCTTGTCGATGATTTGGATTTGCTGATTTGTTGTTTAACATTAGTTAGTGTTATATCTGCCGTTATCCGATTCTCTTATCGAGAAGTTGGATATACGAGATTTCTGTGACTGTCATCTATTTGATATTTGATTATTATTTCTTCTGTTCATTATAACTGAGTTTGAATTAGACTGACTCGTGGATTATTTTCTTTTGAATTTAATACTCGGGTCAGACCCGAGTTATTTCAGGTTGTAGATATCTTGCTTTGGGTTGCTGTTTGAGCTATGAAGACTTTTCGTATCTTTTGGAGTAGTCGTGTCATAGTATAGGTTGATATGTATTCATGTATATTAGTTGATAACATACTTGTATATATAACTTCCAGAGTCGACAGTTGTAGTTGTATCATATGTATTGTGTCAATGTATTGTAACTGACATCAGTTATATATATATGAGATTTTGTTATCTGTGTTCCGCATTTTATTATCTGTGTTATTATTCTATATATTGTCCTAAACTATTATGAACCATCGTAGTTCATTTTATACTGGAATTGGGTATGTCGAGGGGAGTAAATAAATAAGAGATGAAAAATAAAAAAAAAATATACCACTCCTATCGAGGTAACCAATACCAGTGTAGGGCCAACTACGGATGGCCGCTCCTATCCAGCCTTATTCTTCGTAATAACAGACAGTATTTCTTTTAATACTCTTTGTTATTGTGAGCATAGAGGTGGGGCGTCACAGTTGGTATCAGAGCTTGGGGTTTATGGACATAATATAAAACATAACTTAGATGGAACATGTGTTACAACTATTTGTCGATGTTTTATTTGTGCTTTGAGTCAAAACTAAAGTTTTGAAATTTTGATGAAATTTTTAAATATCTTTATTTAAAAATAAAAGTGGAATTGTGTTTTGTTGATTGATTAAATTGTGTTCTGTTTATCAGAGTGCGTAGCGGAAACAGTGAGACTGTCTTCGCTGAATACAGCTGATAATCTTTTTGATTTAAAAATCAAAATATGAAATTGAAATAAATTTCAATTGTTGTTTACATAGCTGTGTTTATTTTGTTTCTTTGAAAATTTCGAATTCGATTTGAGGATTCGAAGCGACTACAGTTATGTGATTTTTGTTGAGATTTTTGCTGGTTTTCTTTTATGCTAATCAAATATTGATTAGATTTTGCTGTTTTGAATTATCTTCATTGAAGATACATTCGAATGATTCCTCTTTTCATTTTGTAGTATACGTGTAAATTTGAGTTGCACGTTACTGCATTGGTTTTACGTTGAACCGATGTTTGGTTTAAATGTATTTTGTTGCCGTTATTTTTACAATGGGATTTTTACATCGATGCAAAAATTTTGAAGCACGGTGTTTTGTTGACAATTTTAATGAATGAAAATTCACCGGTGTTACATTTTGATGTGAATTAATTTGATGAGATTTTTGACGTATAAAAATTACTGTCGCTTTGACTTCAGTAACCGTCAAATTTTAAAAGTGGATTTTCAAGGGGTTATTCCGCAATGATGATTTGTGATCCGTTTTTATGGTATTTTGAGAAGTACAATTTCCTTATTGGAATTGTTACTGATATTGCTGTTTTAATCACGAGTTCTGAAAATTGTTTTAAATTTTTTACAGTTTATGCTTTCAAAAGAATGAGGAAGCGATTTAAACGATTCAGCAAAATCGAGGACTATGAACCCTTTCTTTTACTGATTCGCTTAACTCCGGACTTGTCCAGTTGAGAATGTGAATTGTTATTTTTATAAAATAAATAAAATTGTTTTCAGGAATTTTATAGTTTGTGCTTTCAAAAGAATGAGGAAGCGATTTAAACGTTTCAGCAAAATCGAGGACTATGAACCCTTTCTTTTACTGATTCGCTTAATTCCGGACTTGTCCGTTTGAGAATGTAAAATGTATTTTTACGAAATACACAGTTTTGCACTTTCAAGCAAACGATGAAGAGAATCAAATGATTTAGTAAAACATGTGGTATGGGACATGTGCGTTTGCTATTTCGGTTAATTCCGGACTCGTTAATTGAAATATTGCTGTTTTGATGATTCTGAGGATTTTGTGTGCTTTCGAGCCACTATGTTGGACCTTCGGGTCATCTGCTGGACCTTCGGGTCATTTGTTGGGCTTTCGGGCCACTCTGAGGACCTTCGGATCAAATACCAGTACTAGACCTTCGGGTCACTCTGCGGACCTTCGGGTCATCTGATGGGCGCCAAAATTAAGTTGAGTACTTGGTAGGCTTCGGCCATTTGTTGATGCACGTGCGGCGAACTAAAAACTCACCATCTGATGGGATCGATCCAACCTTTTATGTTGATTTTCTAGAGTATCTTAATTGATTTCTAGATATTTGTTGTTTCTAATTATCTGTAGGTAATTAGATATCTGATGTTATGAGATTTAATTATCGTATCGGTAATTAAATATTTGTTGATTTGAGGTTTAATTATCGTATCGGTAATTAAATATTTGTTGATTTGAGATTTGATTATCGTATCGGTAATTAAATATTTGTTGATTTGAGATTTAATTATCGTATCGGTAATTAAATATTTGTTGATTTGAGATTTGATTATCGTATCGGTAATTAAATATTTGTTGATTTGAGATTTGATTATCGTATCGGTAATTAAATATTTGTTGATTTGATTTCTTATTATCGTTTTTGATAATCAGATATTTGCTGTTTCTGATTATCGCTTTAGATAATTAGATATTTGTTGATTTGAGATTTCTGATTATCGTTTTTGATAATCGGATATTTGTTAATTCTGATTATCATTTGTGATAATTAGATATTTGTTGATTTGTTTTCTGATTATCGTTTGAAGATAATTAGATATTTGTTGATTTGATTTCTGATTATCGTTTTTGATAATCAGATATTTGCTGTTTCTGATTATCACTTTAGATAATTAGATATTTGTTGATTTGAGATTTCTGATTATCGTTTTTGATAATCGGATATTTGTTATTTTCGTTTGTGATAATTAGATATTTGTTGATTTGTTTTCTGATTATCGTTTGAAGATAATTAGATATTTGTTGATTTTTTTTTCTGATTATCGTTTGAAGATAATTAGATATTTGTTGTTTCTGATTATCGCTTTAGATAATTAGATATTTGTTGATTTGAGATTTCTGATTATCGTTTTGATAATTAGATATTTGATGTTTTCTGATTATCGCTTGTGATAATTAGATATTTGAGATTTGATTATCGTTTGTGATAATTAGATATTTGAGATTTGATTATCGTTTGTGATAATTAGATATTTGAGATTTGATTATCGTTTGTGATAATTAGATATTTGAGATTTGATTATCGTTTGTGATAATTAGATATTTGAGATTTGATTATCGTTTGTGATAATTAGATATTTGAGATTTGATTATTGTTTTTGATAATTAAATAATTGTTGATTTGAGATTTCTGATTATCGTTTTTGTTAATTAGATATTTGATGTTTTTTTATTATCGTTTTGATAATTAGATATTTGTTGATTTGAGATTTCTGATTATCTGATATTTTCTGACTATCGTTTTGTTAATTAGATAATTGTGTTTTCTGATTATCGTTTTTGATAATCGGATATTTGCTAGTTTTGCTGATTATGAGATTTTCTAGTCTCTAATTGATTCTAGATTATGTTGATTTTATTGAATTGCTATTTTCTACCTATCTCTGTTGATAGTTAGAGTTTGCTGATTATGAAGTTTGTGTTTTCTAGTTATTTGTTGGATAACTAGATATTTGCAGTTTTGCGAATAGTGATTTGTGTTTTCTAATTATCTATGCTGATAATTAGATTTTGCTGTTTTCTAATTATCGTATCGATAATTAGATATTGCTATTTTGAGATTTCTGTATTTCTGAATACCTAATTGGTAATTGAATATTGCTGATAAGTGTATTTATCTAGTTTTGTGTTTTCTGATTATCTACTTGATAATTGGATTCTATTGAGAATTTGTGAAATTCTTTTATGGAATTAAAAGATTTCTTTGGCGTTTGTATTCTCGACTTCTACTTTTCTAGCTTAACCAGTTTATGTTAGAAAAATAATTGTTATTGATGACTTTGATTATGAAAATTGCGGGGATGCAATTTTTATAAGGAAGGGAGTCTGTAACAACCCGGTGTTGGGTGAATTCTTACCCAGAAGACCTCGAGACCCAGAGACGTGATTCATTCGGCAGCTCTCCCTCGAGTCCATTCGGCATGACTCATTCGGCAGCTCTCCCTCGAGTCCATTCGGCATGACTCATTCGGCAGCTCTCCCTCGAGTCCATTCGGCATGACTCATTCGGCAGCTCTCCCTCGAGTCCATTCGGCATGACTCATTCGGCAACCCTCCCTCGAGTCCATTCGGTAGACCTCCATCCGGCAACTGCCACCGATCCAACCTCACCATCCCACACTTCACCGGACGAAGCCCAACCGGACCAACCCCATACTTCACCGAACCACGAGAATGCCGAACCAGACTGCCAGGCCAGATCACTTCAGCCCAGGCCCACCAGCAGCTGTATACATCCAAGACCCCTGCCCCCAACCTCACTCTATAAATAGAGAAGCAGGGGTACAACAATGGGGGACAGGTTTGAGAGCTCAAGCACGGAAGGAACTTTCAAACAACTTTCTTTTACTTGTACCAAAGCTTTGTACTTGTAATCACAACAAAAGAAGAGAAATAACATATAAAGTGGACGTAAGCACATTCTGGCTGAACCACTATAAATCTGCGTGTCTTTTTACAGTTTAGCCCCTGTTTTACCTATATTTGCATAAACCTCCAAAATCACTAAGAACTACATAAGATCTACTAAATCATACAACTTTGAGGTGTTTGTCCATTTTTTGTGCAAACATTTTTGGTGCTTTCACTGAGAGATTGAAGCTCGAAGCTTCAGCTTCATCCGCTTAACAAGTTTTCCTAACAGCATCATCCGCCACTTGGAAAACATGCCTCCCAAACAGAGGAAAGATGTTAACAAAGGAAAAAACATCGCATCCAGTAGCCTTCCTGATCCAGCTATCGCAAATCAAGTGAATCCTCCTCCTCCAGCAACGGTAACAAATGGAGGACAGGCTAACCCAACCACTCCTGCCACAGAACAGCCTGCAGCAATTACTAGGGCAGATTTGGACAGAGTTGTTGTTGAAGTAACTAACCGCTTCACGTCCCAGCAGGAAGCCTTGGTGGACCATCTCATGTCACGCTTGAGGGACGCTGAAGAATCCAACCGCAACACTGAATCATGGGGCGAGTCCCAGTCTGGAGGATCTCAGAGACAGCAAAGATCTTCCCTCTTCGAAGGAGCTAACGGCAGAAGTAGCCGTGGTAGGAGCCGAGACCGAGCCCAGCCCGAAGTTAGGCCTGAGGAAACGTTTGGTACTGAACCCAACGGGGAAGGTACCGGGCGAAGGTCAACTGCAGTTGAGCCTGTCATGCTGCCTAACCACAGAAACACCGGTGAACGGGGCCGAGCTAGAGTTCAGCCCGAAGTTGGACCCGAGGAAGTGCTAAGATCAGAGCCCAACCGGGGAAGATCAAGGCAAGGGCCAACTGTAGCTGACCCAAGCATGCTCCTAGAAGATCAAAGGCAGCCACTGGAAAATATGAGGAATGATAGACGATACCATCCCTACAGGTTGTCTGGACGGAATCAACCCCACAGAACAGAGCCAAACTCATTTCTGTCTGCTCCAAATTCTGATGAAAGGATGGCGCGCTTGTTCAGAGAGTGTGTCCAACGGGAGCAAAGAGATCGAGGGATAGGCGCTAGGGTAACCAGCCCTTTCGCCCGCAATATCGAAATTGCTATCACCCCCCGAGAATGGAAGATGCCAACAATGGAACCCTACAAAGGAACCTCCGATCCCGTTGTACACTTACAGAGGTACACGCAGCATATGCTCATGAGTGGAGCAACAGAGGGAGTGCTGTGCAAATGCTTCCCGCTTTTCTTAGCAGATCTTGCTACCTCCTGGTTCTGTCATCTACCCCAGGGATCCATCAGCTCATGGGAAATGTTGAAAGAAAAATTCATCAGTCAGTTCCGCATTCATGTGGAGCAACCTAAGGACGCTTATTCCTTATCCAGCGTCAAACAGAAACCTGGAGAAAAGCTGCAACAATACCTAACCAGATTCAACGCCGCAGCAGCCGCAGTTCAAGATGCCGATGAGAAGCTTATTCTAATGGCCCTCTGCAGTGGGGTGCATCCGGACACTAAATTTGCTCGGAGATTGACAAAAGAAAAACCAGCTACTTTACCCGATTTCTTCCATGAAGCCGGGAAATACATGAGGCTTGAGGATGCTGCCATTGAGGGGCAGTCAGGACAGCAAAGTAAGACGACCCATGGCAATGCCCCTGCTGTGGCAAGGGACGTTCGAAGAAATGATTCCAGAGACAATGCTGGGGGCAAGAAAGTAGAGAAACGCCTATATCGGCCAGGACCAAGATTCGACTCTTACACCCCTTTGAACGAGACCGTCGAAAACATCTTCCTTGCCACCCAAGGCGAAGTTAGATACAAACGCCCACCATACAAGAAGGAATCAGATAGCGCACAGAAATCTGGAAAATTCTGCCGCTTCCACGAATCCCACGGACATGATACCAACGAATGCCATCATCTCCGAGATCTGATTGAGGAACACATCAGAAGAAAGAAACTGGAGCGCTATGTAAAAAGTCAAGACAGGACTCCAGCTCCTGCCAATGAAAACCCAAGGCTACCCTCACCAGGGACCGGCAGAGGCGACCGCAACGCTAGCAGCTCTAGTCAAGAGAAGATAGTGGTCCATACCATCTCAGGAGGTCCACACATCGCAGACAGAAGTTGGAAAGAGATGGAAAGATATGGGAAGTCGCTCAAAGACAATAGAAACTGTGTCAATACGGTTATAGAAGAGCGCCACCCAAAGCGGAAAGAAAGTGATGACATCACATTCAGTAAACGCGACCTAGAGGGAAGACAGTACCCTCACATGGATCCCATGGTTATCTCTGCCCGACTCGGTCCCGCCGAAGTTTACCGAATCCTGGTAGACACTGGAAGCTCTGTAAATATCCTGTTCAAACACGCATTCGACAAGATGAGGTTGTCAATGAAGGACGTATCTCCCTGCGATAAACCGCTACACGGTTTCACTGGAGATGCGAAAATGCCCATCGGGCAGCTGGACCTCTTCGTTGAAATTGGAAGCCATCCCCGCTCCGTTGTAAGGAAACAGACGTTTGTGCTGATAGAAAACCATTCGGCCTACAACGCCTTCCTAGGAAGGCCAGCCCTGTCTGACTTCCAGATTGTCCTAGCCCCGTGGTGCCTAAAAATGAAATTTCCAACAGACAATGGAGTAGGGGAAGTGGAAGGAGACCAAGATATTGCACGAGACTGCTATGTAACCGAACTTCGCAACAACCACAGGAGAGATAAAGGGAAAGGTGTAGAGATTGCTCTATGCACAAAAAGCCTTGAAGCATAGCAACTAAAGAAAGCCCCTCCTCTTCGATACACCAGCGACCCTTTCAATGAATTAGACCCTAGGGACAAAGAGGAGGAGGCCACCGCCGAGCCTGCAGAGGCTATGGAGTTTATATCTGTAGACCAGCACGACTCAAGTAGGCTACTGAAAATTGGGTCGCAGCTGAAAACCGAATTGAAGGAACAACTCGTTGATTTTCTCCGCCACAACTTAGATGTATTCGCTTGGTCACACGCTGACATGACCGGAATCTCCCCCAACATAGCGTGCCACGTATTAAAAATTGATCCTACCAAGGCACCCGTAAAACAAAAAAAGAGAAGTATGGGGGCGGAGCGATCAGCAGCCCTCGATGAAGAAGTAAAGAATCTACTCGCCAATGACTTCATACGAGAAGCTATTTACCCAGAATGGATCGCCAACCCGGTACTAGTAAAGAAGGCTAATGGGAAGTGGCGGACCTGCATTGACTTCTCCAACCTAAATGACGCCTGCCCAAAGGATTGCTTCCCGCTTCCCAGAATCGACCAACTTGTAGACAGCACAGCCGGGCACGAACTCCTGTCTTTTATGGATGCATACTCAGGATATAACCAAATTCCTATGCATGCTCCCGACCAAGATCACACTAGTTTCATCACCGACCGGGGTTTGTACTGCTACAAAGTGATGCCCTTCGGGCTTAAAAATGCAGGAGCCACCTACCAGCGCCTCGTCAACAAGATGTTCGCAGGGCTAATAGGACAAACAATGGAAGTATATGTAGACGACATGCTGGTAAAATCACGGAAAGCCAAAGATCACGTAAGCCACCTGGGCGAGATGTTCCAGGTACTTCGACAGTATGGAATGAAGTTGAATCCACTAAAGTGCTCCTTCGGAGTGTCATCAGGAAAATTCTTAGGATTCATCGTCCATGCCCGAGGGATAGAAGCAAACCCTGAACAAGTCCGAGCATTAAGAGACATCAAGATACCTTCCACCCGAAAGGAAATGCGAAGCCTAAATGGAAAAGTGGCTGCCCTAAGCCGATTCATCTCCAAAGCAACGGACAAGTGCGTCCCCTTTTTCGAAGCTCTAAAGAAAGATAAAGGAAAGTTCGAATGGACGGACGAATGCTTGACCGCTTTCCTTAACCTAATCGAACACCTCCAGAAACCACCAGTACTCTCGACCCCAAGCGAAGGCGAAGAATTATACCTATACCTTGCTGTGTCATCTCACGCTCTAAGCGCTGCCTTGGTAAGAGAAGATAACCGTACGCAACGACCAGTTTACTTCGTCAGTAAAAGGTTTACTGGGGCAGAAGTCAGATATCCTAAGCTTGAAAAGTTAGCATACTGTTTACTAATCACTTCACGAAAGCTACGTCATTACTTCCAGTCCCATTCCATCAAGGTTCTAACCGATCAACCACTAAGGCAGGTACTCCATCGTCCCGACACTTCCGGGCGACTACTTAAATGGTGTATTGAGCTGAGTCAATATGATATCACCTATCACCCTCGCACCGCCATCAAGGGACAAGCCATGGCTGATTTCATTGCAGAATTCACTACCAACGAGGATAAGGAGCAACTGGAAATAACAGAAGATATCAAGTGGAATCTCTTTGTGGACGGTGCATCTAACGAACAAGGCTCGGGGGCAGGTGTGGTAATCATCACTCCCAGGGGAAATAAACTGCACTATGCTATAAGGTTGGAGTTCACTGCCACCAACAACGATGCAGAATACGAAGCAGTAATAGCCGGATTAGAAATTGCTATCGAGATCGGAGCCAATTCTTTGTGTCTTCACAGCGATTCTCAGCTTATTGTTAATCAAATACTAGGGGAATTCCAAGCTCGAGAAGAACGACTCATAGCATATCTAAAGAAGACCAAGTTACTTCTCAGCCGATTGGACCACTACTTAGTCAAACACATCCCTCGGGAAGAGAACCAAGAGGCCGACGAATTGGCAAAGCAAGCAAGTATGAGAGACGTCGCCATCTTCGGGGCAGTAACTGTCTCAAAGCAAATGATCCCGAGTTTTGAACAAGTGAATCTGATAGCTGCAACCGAAGAAGCAACTTGGATAACTCCCCTCCGGGACTACCTACAAAATGGCACACTACCCGACGGGCGTAACGAAATCAAGAAAATCTTGAGGAAAGCGTCCCGCCACACAATACAAGGAGACATCCTCTATCGGCGCGGGTTCTCTAACCCATTATTAAGGTGTGTCGCCGGAAGGGAAGCCAAGGAAATCTTATCCAACATTCATCAAGGAAGCTGCGGAGACCACACCGGAGGGCAAACATTAGCAAAAAAGATACTCCGATACGGATATTTCTGGCCCACCTTAAGCAAGGACGCCTTAGATTTCGTCAAGAAGTGTGACAGATGCCAAAAATTTGCTAAGATCCCTCGGCTACCAACAACCGAGATTACTCGGATGACCAGCCCTTGGCCCTTTGCAGTATGGGGAATTGACTTAATCGGTGAACTGCCAATGGGTCGAGGCGGCGCCAAATATGCTATAGTAGCAGTCGACTATTTCACCAAATGGGTGGAAGCAGAACCTCTAAATAAAGTATCTTCGGCGAAAGTTATCAACTTCTTAATCAAAAATGTTCTGTGCAGGTACGGAGTCCCACTAAAAATCATATCAGACAATGGACTTCAGTTTGACAGCGAGGAATTCGCCAACTGGTGCCAAGAACACGGAATTCACAAAAGCTTCTCATCCGTAGCATATCCCCAAGCAAACGGACAGGTCGAAGCAGTCAACAAAATTCTGAAAACTCTGATCAAAAAGAAACTCGAAAAGTCAAAGGGCGCTTGGGTGGATGAACTCCCTACGGCACTATGGGCCTACCGCACATCTTTCAGAACATCAACAGGGCACACTCCTTTCTCTTTGGCATACGGATCGGAGGCTATGCTCCCAGTTGAAACCATTGTGCCTTCCCACCGTAGGATCCACTATAACCCAGAAGAAAACGAAGAACTCCTCAACATGTCTTTGGATCTAGTCGAGGAGAGAAGGAATGGTGCAGTCCTAAAAACAGCAGCCCACAAGCAAAAGGTGGCAGCACTATACAACTCCAAAGTCAAGCATCGTACCTTACGAGAAGGGGATCTTGTCCTCAAGCGAATCTTCCCTCGTCCCGGAGCACTAGACCCAATCTGGGATGGACCATATGTAATTCATAAAGATCTCCACAACGGAGCCTATATTTTGTCAACAGTGGACGGAGAGGTGTTCCAGAGGGCATGGAACATCCAACACCTCCGTCGATACTTTTCTTAACTTGTATTGCCCATATGAAGTGAATTAACAAAGAGAATCAGTGGACGTAGGCATTTTTTCGTGCCGAACCACTTTAAAAAAGCCTTGTCTCTTTTTTAACTTATTCCTTTGTATCTTGGCTGCTTGTTAACTTTATCCTTTTCTGTTGAACAAAATCCTGAGCATATAGCATTTTCTATTCGAAGCACTCCACAATGCAACTTCACGTGGACAAGTCACAACAGGTACTATGCGAATCTATGCCCTCGCCAATGAGACACTTTTGCTCCAGCATCCCTCTGCTGCGGGTTAACTCATTGCTCGCGACGGCCCTTAAAGCCAACTGTAATGAGCCGATTATAAGCCACCGAGAAGGCCGACTATAGCCGAGGCAGCTCATTACGGCGTTAGGCTCGCCGGCGACTGTGAACCGATTATAAGCCCCAACATAAGGTGTGGCCAGCCAGGGGCAGTTCACAGTTGACGATCGGCACCCACGCTAGCCGGCCACAGTAAGTCGAATAATACCCATGAGTACGGGCCATAATGGCCCGGGTAGTTACTGTGCGCGATCTCGGCTCCGGTGTGTCTTAAGTGCGGCTGTGGTAAAAAAGAATTAACTCCCCGCGGAGGCGTAAGATGGGTGACAAATGTCTCCAAGACCCACAGCTAGGGAAAGTGACTACAAAACCCGTTTGCCACGAACTTAAGCACATCGAAGGCCTTCCGTGACTGGAAGTTTTACTATTTCACATATTTCAATTTTACTTGAAAAACTTTCCTCCTATCCTCTATAACAAACCATAAAGTACAGGATGCAGGGTAAGAGATACCCGCCAATGGATGCAGAGATTCACAATCAGATGGCAGGGTAGTCAACTACTTTCCATGCTTGGTCATACAAGATATTCGAAACTGCCATTTTACAAACAGAACATGAAAGGCGGTATTTTCTTCCTTTATGTACAAATGCATGACTATAATTTGATTTTTTCACACCACACGCTAAAATTGCAAGTCATGAGATTATGATTTAAAACCAGAATCTGACATCCAACACAATTTAATTACAAGAATTATACATAGCTACATTTCTCATACGATATGTCGAAATAGCAACAAATATTCAAGAAATGACAAAATCAACTTGAGCTAAAAAATTACACGTCAAGAATAATGTTATTACAAGTAGCAAGAATTACAACTTAGAAGTTACTCGACTATCTTAAGACTAACAGATACAACAATGCCAAGCCTACAAAAAGAATTTTTCAGGTTCAGTCATGGAGCTGGTTGCGTCGAAGTCTTGTCCTTGTTCTTTTGCCCGCCTGTCCGGTCATAAAAAGGATTCATTAGTGACGAGTAACCAAGTTAACAGAAAGACTAGAAAGGAAGACTTACCAGTACTAGCTTCTTGACCATCCTGGTCGTCATCTTCTACCTGCACACCCGCCTCTTCAGCAGCAAGCAGCCGCATACCCTCCTTTACCGCCACTTTCTCCTCCTTGGTGAACTGGGCCGTGACCACATCCATACTGAAGACCGTTCCACCCTCTTTATCTGCATCAGCCTTAGCCTCCTCCAAAGCCCGAAGATATGTCTTGGCCATGACTCTGGGATAATCATCCATCCAAGAGAGGTTACCCTGCTTCCAGGTCCGGAAATACATGTCCTGGAGCATGTCATCCATCATTCCTTCGTTCTCCTCAAACTCCCTCATCCGGGCATCGGAGGCCGACAACCTTTCCACGGCAGCATCTCTCTCCAGTCTGTATCTCGAGCAATCAGCTTGAAGGGACCTCCGCATCACCTCCATCTCTTCCCTCAACTTAGCTTGGGCAAGCTCTGCAGCCCCAAGCTTCTCGGACAATTCCTCCACCTGCTCGAGATCCGCTCTCCGAACCTCATCCACCGTGGTAATAGCCATGTCAATCCGCTCTTTGCAAGCAGCTTCCATTTTTCGCAATTCGGCCCGACTGGCCTCTTCCATGGTTCTCCTTAATCGCCCAGTAGCAGCCTCATGTTGAGAAATCTGGATAGCCTGATCCGCAAGCTGCTTGGCCTGATCCGAGACCACCAATCGAAGTCGGATATTGGCGCTCCCTATCTCCTCTCCGGCCTTAACCAGCCGAGCGTGATGCCCCATCAGCTTTTTGGCCTCCTCTGCCACCCGATCAATATTAGCTTTGGCCTCATCTCCCATAGTGACTATACGAGTGGTGAGTAGATCGAGGTCTAAGGACTTGGCTTCGTCAAGTACTCGTACCATGGGGTTACGGGGGAGAAGGTGTTCACCAGTAACTTCGTCAAAAGTAATATCCTGAGAACCTGGGTCCAGATCAGGGTGACCCGCGAAGGGATTACGGGCCAAGTCGGGACGGTCGATATGAATAACAGAAGGGTTTCCGGACGGGTGTGGAGAGGGTACAAACTCGCTATCCTCCTCAGTAATGTCATGAATAGGATGAGCCGGAGGCTGAGGACCGAGCGAAGTTTCGGATAAAAGATGACTCCTCTTCCTCTGCTGAATACCCTCTTCGATGACCCCAAGAAGAGGACGGTACCCGACTACATCTCCGGAGCGTTGGGCTGAGGGCTTCGGCTTAGCAGAAATTTTGGAAAGTTTATATTGCTCGAGCCTGTGTCGAAGGTCTGAAGCTTTGGGCGTCTTGCCTGCTCCTGATATAAAGAACAAGTGTCATAATCTTACATTACTATATGATTCAAGAAACACGGTAGGTTACAAGTTAGAAAAGGAAGGGAAACACAGCTGTGGTTGTACAAACCCTGGGGAGGAGTAGGATACTGCAATAAGCCCCGGATTTCATTCCAGGACGGGAGCGGGTCATAAAATATTCCTAAGTCCCTATCATTAGTGAAGCATGCAGGGGTCAAGAGTTCACCTTGAGTTGTCAGAGCCACCTTGGCCAGAATAGTCGGAGAAGACTCACTCGCACCAGTCCCGGTTTTGTCCGCCTCCCCGGTCTTCTCGACCAAAGCCGGATCATCACCCAACCCCTCAAAAGCTTGACGGAGAGCATCATCCGTCCACTCTTGCATCTCGCCTACTTGCCCAGAAGACAGAGCTCTGGAACCATCACCACCTTGTCCATCGCCACCCTCGTCACCAAGACGCTCAACGTCACTTCCGCCCTCCGCCTCGCCTCTTTCCTCCTCCGCGTCTATCTCCCCCTGAGTAAGTGGACAATTGCTGGGAGAAGGACCGTCTGACCTCTTAAGTTTCTTACCTCCAACGGCTGGAGGTTTCGTGAATGGTTTTCTCTTTCCACCCTCTGCCGCAACGCCTCCCTTGGCCTGAGCAGCCGCCCTCTCTTCCGCCGTTTCCCTCAACTTAACTACAGACTGCTGCGGAAGGATCAAGTTGTATTCTAGAAGGATCGCATTTCTAATCAAGTAAGCAGATGATCTGTATTTCCCAAGAATGCCTTCTATCTCCGCCGCCGTCTGAACCAGGCGGTCAGTCTCCACAACAGGAAAGCCACCTGTCGCTAGCAAAAATGAGAAAGTATGAGAAGAAGCATCACAATCAGGATAGAAATTATAAGTAAAAGCATCAACTTACATCCAGAGGTAAAGCGCCGGATAGAGACGGAGTCGTCCCTAACAAAGAACCACTCTTTCTTGAACATGCTGAATTTGGAATAAAGGTCCAGGACCGGCTTGAAGGTCACAGCAGATTCCAAGTTAATATATGGGGACCCCTTCTTGTAGCCCCTTAAATTGTACAAGTACCGGATCTCCCGGTTGGAGGGAGCGCGACCATACTTCCTCCGAAAAATAACGAAAAGGCTCACCAGTATGGCGTAAGAGTTGGGCTGAAGCTGAAATGGGGCCACCTTCAGGTACGTGAGGAAACTGACTATCCAAGCATTGAGAGGCGGGATAGCACCACACATGCAATGGTACCTGCTATAAGCAAAGTATCCTTCGGGAGGACTGTATGGCATAACTCCTGGACCCGGCAGCAGCATGAGAGCTCTATCAATCCCAAAGGAACGAGATATAACATCGAGTTGCTCCTCTTTGAGAAAGCTAGGAAAGCAGTCAGGCGGGGAATCCAGCAACTCCTGGGGACCATATCCATCCACTAATGACCTCGGGGCGGGCCCATGACGCTCCGATCCTGATTGAGCTGGGGGCACAGTCGATGACTCTCCTTCACCCACGGATCGCTTCTTGTCTGATCGAGTTTCTACTTTGCGAGACATTATCTACAATACCGGAAAAACACATTTAGAACAGAGGATATAAACAAGTATATGACTTCATTCGGCAAAAACATATTCAGTATCAGTTTCATTCGGTATCATTTTCATTCGGAATTCAAGTTTCCTGAGCTCATCCGGTTATTCAAGTGTATGACTTCATTCGGCACTCAAACCCGTGAGTTCATTTGGCAAAATACGATTACATCAGTTCATTCGGTAGTACAAGAGTGTAAGCAAAGAAAGTTCAAAGTGTTCAAACTCCCATCGTCATTCGGTAAAGACAATGAAAATTCTCATTCGTTATTCGAACTCTCAAGGTCCATTCGGTGGTTCAAGTATGGATTCATTCGGTGTCTCCCGTTCTCGTCCGGTAATACGAGAATAAGATCTCATTCGGCAAACGCTCATTCGGCAGAATAAAATCTCACCTGATTCGGCAATGATAAGGGTCTAGTTCGGAAAGAATAGGAGTCAAGTGGTTCGGCTATCTCGAAAAGTGAAGAAACAATAGTAGAGTGGCGCCCTTATTTATAAGCGAAGTATATCGACCGGACCAACTGGCTCGGCGCAACCAAGACCGAACAAAGGAAGACAAAGCACGACATATGTTAGACATATGCCCTACTTTGGGGGGCAAATGTTGGGTGAATTCTTACCCAGAAGACCTCGAGACCCAGAGACGTGATTCATTCGGCAGCTCTCCCTCGAGTCCATTCGGCATGACTCATTCGGCAGCTCTCCCTCGAGTCCATTCCGCATGACTCATTCGGCAGCTCTCCCTCGAGTCCATTCGGCATGACTCATTCGGCAACCCTCCCTCGAGTCCATTCGGTAGACCTCCATCCGGCAACTGCCACCGATCCAACCTCACCATCCCACACTTCACCGGACGAAGCCCAACCGGACCAACCCCATACTTCACCGAACCACGAGAATGCCGAACCAGACTGCCAGGCCAGATCACTTCAGCCCAGGCCCACCAGCAGCTGTATACATCCAAGACCCCTGCCCCCAACCTCACTCTATAAATAGAGAGGCAGGGGTACAACAATGGGGGACAGGTTTGAGAGCTCAAGCACGGAAGGAACTTTCAAACAACTTTCTTTTACTTGTACCAAAGCTTTGTACTTGTAATCACAACAAAAGAAGAGAAATAACATATAAAGTGGACGTAAGCACATTCTGGCTGAACCACTATAAATCTGCGTGTCTTTTTACAGTTTAGCCCCTGTTTTACCTATATTTGCATAAACCTCCAAAATCACTAAGAACTACATAAGATCTACTAAATCATACAACTTTGAGGTGTTTGTCCATTTTTTGTGCAAACACCCGGGATTTAGCTTCAATTTATAATCGTCATTTAACGATTAAAGTGATGATAAATTGCTATAGGAATTTTAATCGAATTGAAATTCTTTTTAAATTTGTAAAAAAATTATGCGGGCTTTAAAGAAAACAATTATCGTGGCCCATATTTTGTTGATGCCGTGATAAGGGTATAACCCGTTCCCCTTTCTTTCATTTTTCGTTTCAACCCTAAATCGAACGAAGAAAATTAAAAATGGCGGCCTCGTTCAAAAAATTAGGGCATGCTCGTCTCATTCGTTCCTCTTCAATTTGGGGCTTTTGAGAAATCGTTCGAAGTCGCGCATTTATTGATCAATGTTCCTTCGAGCTTGCTCGGCGGCTTCAGATTGTTCGAATCACAGGTGAGTGATTCTTTTTCACTCACATCTAATTCAGATTTTTGTTATATGGGAGTCGAGATCTTGATTTCGTTCATATGGGTTTATGCCTTTAATCTCGTTCATCTGATATTCTTAAATTCGTCAATTATTTTGTTTTGGCCATTGCTTCTTGGCTACCACTGTTTTGACGAGTTCGAACTTGCTTCGTGCGTTTCTCTGTTGGCATCGGCCTTGACATTGAATTGATTTTTATTGCGACTTCGGCATTTACTTGGTTTTGAACTGTTCATTTCTTGGTATTTTCGTGGCTATTGATTTTGTATTATCCCTGTAACATTTTCGACTGTGTTCATGTGCACTTGCTTCTCTGATAGTTTTATAAAAAGAAATTGTCTTTAACTTTGCTTTGGTTACACCTTGCTTTGACTTTGGCCACGACTACTTTGGCTATGTTAGTTATTTTCTCTGTTGGCATCGATTTCAAAACTGACTTTGATGTTGAACTGCATATTTCTTTTTGGATTTGGCTTTGGAACATTTTCAATGCTCGGCCCACTGCAGTTCTATTATCTCTGTGGCATTGCTTCATATATATATATGCATTCATGTATGTATATACACGATTGATTGTTACCCTGTTTCATTTGATATATATATATATGTATGTTCGAATTTGTATTGCTTGCACTTGAATTTATTGAGCTTGGTGTTGTATTTTCCACTATCCATAGCATATTGGACTGTGATGTATTGTATTGGGTTTTTAGTCTGGACAGTTTTGTTGTTCACTGGTATTCGAGGGTAGTTGCATTCATGTGTACATCACTTGTTGCTGTTGCATATGTTTGTTCCCGACCTGTTGCAGTGTAATCTTCATGTGTATACTTTTTGTAGCTTGCACTGTTAAGTTTATAGTTGTATACATGTTGCATTTTTGATGTTCACATGGGTTACTGTCACTGCTTCTAGCTTATATACATGTATTCATATACGTGCCTATATGTATATATGTGGTTGGGGTAGTAGTCTTTTGATTGAAGTTTTTGAGTGAATTTTCACTCACATCTAGTTCACTTTTATTATTGTGCTTCTGCTTTTCGACATTTCTTCGATGTCGTTTTATCTCGGCCAGTGATTGAACTTGTTTTTTTTTACTCGTTCATAACTGTCATTGTTTAGAAGACATTGGTTTGGAGTTGCGATACCTTCAGGATTATCGTTCTTTTGACACAACTTACTGTTAGTCTTCAGTAGCTTGTATACTTCATGTAGGGGCTACATTTGTTTTGACCACTTGTTCTGATTTTCTGATTTGGTCATCTAGTTTTGTGAATGCGACTCCATGACTCGCCATCTCATTTCGTTGATATTGAACTGTGGTAGTTTCACTTGATTTGAACTGTGCCTTGTCTGGTCCAGTTACAGTTGCCAGTGCATTTAGTTGTTTTCTTGTATAACTTGTACCAATGTTGTTTCGATTTTTAGCTCGGTTGTCTCGAGCACATGTGTATCTCTATAGCCTTGCTTTGTTCAGTTGCATTATTAGTATTGAGATTGTGCCTCGGTGGTGCATTACCTTGTCGTTGGTTTGTTTATTCGAGTACTTGCATCCCTTGATGGCATTTGGTCTGTTTCACATGTACATCTTGTGCATGTCATTTGGCTATCTGCTTGATATGCCCGTCTTTGTTAGAACTGATGCATTTTGTTTTCCATAGGCACTGAGTCAATTCTCATGTGCACTGATGCATTCGTTTTCATTTGCACTGTGATGGATCATCTCGGCTGTGACTTGGTCCTTGATGATTTCGTTTGCATTACATTGTTTGGCCTGGCCATTCTTTGTTTCAGATCTGTGCATATCTTCTTGTATGCTTGGAGTCTCTGTTCGGCCATATTGATAGTATTTGGTCTGGACATTGTTGTATTGTGACTTGTACATTGATTTGTACATTGAGTTGAACCCGATTTTTGGGTTTGACCTTGTGCTCGTTTATGACTTTCATTGAACTTTCGTGTATTTCATCACGGTGATGGCGAGGCAGTACACGCGTGCGTGTACTGCAGCCACACAGGATTGTCGTTTTAAGTGACATTTAAATTGTTTGAATTGCTTTTTAAGTTCAATTCAATATTTGGATATTATATTTGATTTGGTTTGATTTAATCATTTTGTGATTTTCTAATTATCTATAGATAATTAGATTATGAGTTTCTAATTATTTATTTAATAATTGGATTTTGTTGTTAATTGCCGTTTAGGCAATTCTGGGTTTTTTTTATATTATCTTCATCGATAACCTTTTTATTTATCCTTGTCGATGATTTGGATTTGCTGATTTGTTGTTTAACATTAGTTAGTATTATATTTGCCGTTATCCAATTCTCTTATCGAGAAGTTGGATATACGAGATTTCTGTGACTGTCATTTATTTGATATTTGATTATTATTACTTCTGTTCATTATAACTAAGTTTGAATTAGACTGACCCGTGGATTATTTTCTTTTGAATTTAATACTCGGGTCAGACCCGAGTTATTTCAGGTTGTAGATATCTTGCTTTGGGTTGCTGTTTGAGCTATGAAGACTTTTCATATCTTTTGGAGTAGTCGTGTCATAGTATAGGTTGATATGTATTCATGTATATTAGTTGATAATGTACTTGTATATAAAACTTCCAGAGTCGACAGTTGTAGTTGTATCATATGTATTGTGTCAATGTATTGTAACTGACATCAGTTATATATATATATATATGAGATTTTGTTATCTGTGTTCCGCATTTTATTATCCGTGTTATTATTCTATATATTGTCCTAAACTATTATGAACCATCGTAGTTCATTTTATACTGGAATTGGGTATGTCGAGGGGAGTAAATAAATAAGAGATGAAAAATAAAAAAATATATACCACTCCTATCGAGGTAACCAATACCAGTGTAGGGTCAACTACGGATGGCCGCTCCTATCCAGCCTTATTTTTCGTAATAACAGACAGTATTTCTTTTAATACTCTTTGTTATTGTGAGCATAGAGGTGGGGCGTCACACGGCGATTATAAATAAATCAACACACAACATTGAAATAAATTCAAATGTTTGAGGAATCTAGTTGGATCCCTCCAACCTGTTCCCTGCATCCACAGATGTTAGCACAATACCAATTCCACTTCAATGTGGAATATCGCGGTATATGGGATTTATAAAATACTATCCGCTATTATGCGACGCAATAGGGTCTCATCCGCTATATAATGCGGGAAATCAACTCCAAATACATATATAATACCAATTCCACTTCACGGTGAAATTATCGCGGTATATGTTTTTAATAAATAACCTCCGCTTAATATACGGCGTATAGGGTCTATTTAACACAATAGATAACAATTTATCATCCAATCATCACAATCAACACTATCAACAATTTTAAATCTAACTATTTAAAATTTAAATCAAAACACAATATTCGATTGAGTGAGAAGTTCTCACCTTGCTTTCAATAACGGTTGCAGCGTTTTATTTCAAATAAAATTAAACGCACGTTTAATTTTACTCAAAATTTTCACTAGCACCAATTGACTCCAAACTAGATCCACTGCGAAGAGCTAGTCGAAACGAACCCGACGCAATTCGTTTCGTCGAAAACGGACCTTGTATGGAAAAGTTATGGTATTACAAAGTTTATACGTTTTAATATAAATCAATTTCACATTTTTATTTTATATTTTTATAACCTTTTCCATCTCACCCGTTAGATTTGAACAAAGCAAATCTGGGCCATGCGCGTGATTATCTTCCCCCTTCCTCCAGTATTTTCATACGCGAGTCGAACCCAACATCCATGTTCCACTTTCGAACGCCGCACCCCCTATAGTTGATCGGAAGATGATCACCAACCACCATTCGACTCGCCCTGCTCCCCCCTCACCAACGCCCATAAGGACGTGCCACTCGGTGGACATCTGGTCTCGAACGACGTGATTGAACGTCGGCACTTCAAGCTTAAATTGCCGTCGATTCGCTTACTTAAAATCGATCACAACCGTTGAACTACTAGATCTCATCGTGCTCTGCAATATTGCAGAAGAAAATTTCTCGAATCGATTTGTGGATTGGGAGGAAAATGAAGGTGAACGCGATGAGTTTTCGGCCATTGTTTTTCTTAGGGCTGGCTGAAACAATTTAGGATTTTGAGTGAAAATATGGAAAATTCGAGTCCTTTTATAGAAAATTGGCCAAAACACTATTCATCGAAAATTTTCCGAACTCCAAATCGAGCATGCCAGCTGGCGTCTTTAGGGTTTTACCCGCGTTCCGAACACAATGGAACGTGTTTCGGGAGCTAATTCGATCGTATGTGAGAGTTACGGAAATAAACGATCAAGTTTAAATTAAATCGATTTAAAACGATTTCGATGCGTTTTGGCTTGCCCCGGACAAACCGTACATCCGATTGACACGAAATTTGAAATCCTACAATAATATAACATTACGGATCCGATGAAACTAGTTTCGTCGAAATCCGAGAATATTTGAAAAATGACTATTTTCAGTCGTCAATTAAATATTAAAATATTCAATTTTCACTAATTAACTTTTAATTCAATTTTAAAAGTTCTATAACATCATTCTAACTCCAATATGATTTAATATAACTTTATAAATCATTTTTATACACATTTAATCCAATTTCCAATTATTTCTGGAATTTCAAATATTAAATTATCGATTTAATTATCCAATTAAATCACCATATTCGAATTAAAATTTATTCGACTTTCAAATTCCACTTGTTAATATTTAAAATCAATTAAATATCTGAATTTCAAATGACAGAAATTCTGGGTCGTTACATATTTCCTTCGATGAAAATTTTAAGTTTAATAAATTTTTTGAGGATGATGAGATAATAACTAAGACAGTCACAAATATGGTTACTCAAAATAATTCTGAAAAAGATGAAAACATTGTTCATAATTTTGAAGAAGATGAAAACATTGTTTATAATGAAAATGGATTAAGATCTCCTCCTAGGATTTTACGAGATCAGCTAGAAGAAAATGTCATAGGAGAAATTGATTCACATATCAAAACTAGAAATCAACTTAATCAAATAGGCCATGTAGCATTCCTTTCTAATATTGAACCTAAAAATGCCAAAGAAACCTCTACAGATGACTATTGGATTATAGCTATGCAAGAAGAGCTAAACCAATTCGTAAGAAACGAAGTTTGGGAATTAGTTCCTAGACCGAGTGATCAAACAATTATCTGTACTAAATGGGTTTTCAAAAATAAAGCAGATAAACAAGGAAATATAACTAGGAATAAAGCTAGATTAGTTGCACAAGGATATAATCAAGAAGAAGGAATTGACTATGAAGAAACGTTTGCTCCAGTCGCTCAACTAGAAGCAATACATACCTTATTGGCCTTTGCATGTTTTCGTAATTTTAATCTTTATCAAATGGATGTTAAAAGTGCATTTTTAAATGGATATATTAAAGAAAAAGTTTATGTTGAACAACCTCCTCTATTCTCACATGAAAAATTTCCATACCATGTCTATAAACTTAAGAAAACTTTATAAGGTCTAAAACAAACACCCCGTGCTTGGTATGAACGTGTTAAAAGCTATCTTATAGATTCTAGTTTTGAAATTGGGAAGGTTGATCAAACTCTTTTTATTAAACAGACTAAAAAGCATATTTTAATTATTCAAATTTATGTAGATGATATTATTTTTGGTTCTACAAATGATAAGTTATGTTAGGAATTTTCTAATATAATGACCAAAGAATTTGAAACGTCGCATATGGGAGAATTATCTTATTTTCTTAGATTACAGATTAAACAATTAGATAATGGAATTTTTATTAATCGAGAAAAATATTGTAATAATCTAATTAAACATTTTGGTATGGAATATACTTCTGCCAAACCAACTCCAATGAGTACAACAATACATCTCGATAGAGATGAAGATGGCAAGAGTGTTAACCAAAAATTGTATCGAAGTATAGTTGGATCATTACTTTATCTAACTGCTAGTAGACCTAACATAATGACAAGTGTTTGTTTGTGTGCTCGATTTCAAGCAAATCCTAAAGAATCACGTATGCGAGCGGTGAAACGAATATTACGTTATCTAAGCAAAGCCAAAGTTTTCGGGCTTTCCTATACAAAAGAATGTCCTTTCGAGTAAGTATCATATAGTGACGTTGACTTTGGAGGATGTCGGACGGATCCAAAAATTACGAGCGGGACTTGTCACTTCATTGGACAATCCTTAGTCTCCTGGTTTAGCAAGAAACAAAATTGTGTTTCACTATCGACATGTGAAGCAAAATACATTTCTGCTGCTTTAGCATGTGCTCAAGTCATTTATATGCAACAAACACTTCAAGATTTTGGAGTTAATTTATCTAAATCAACTATTTTTTGGGATAACACAAGTGCTATAAACTTATCTAAAAATCTTGTCAATCATTCACGAACTAAACATATTGACATTCGTCATCATTTCCTTTGTGATAATATTGAAAAGGATATAGTCAGATTAGAATTTGTATCCTCTGAAAACCAACTGGCTGATATATTTACAAAACCTTTAAATGAAAATATTTTTGTAAAACTAAGAAGAGAATTAGGAATTTTATCACTAAAAGATTTATAATTAAAACTTTTTTATTTTATTTGATATTTTTTCAAAAATTAATATTTTTTTCAAAAATGGAGTTTCCATGACTCGAACTCTAGTCTCACTTACAAGTTATATGCACTACCACTCTACTATATATTACATCACATCAGAACCATAGTTTCATTTCCTATTATATTTTTTCTATTCTTATCTAACAATTTTTAACCTTACATTTTCTTCTTTCTTTTTAACCAATCATTATTCTCTGGTTAAAATCTATTCCACCTCTAATTCTCTTACTATTTCTGAAATGCTTTGTATTATAAATACCTTACTTTCATTCAAATTTATATATCATTTAAAAGAAAACGAAAATTTTCTATCAACCACTTATAATAATGTCTTCCCACCATAATTCTGAATCCTCCTCAATTGACTACACTTCCCCTAGTTCGGGTTCAATCAATTTACCTACTCCTACACCTATCTATGAACCTGCTCCCATTGTCCCCCCTTCCACTCATACGGGTTATACTCCACCCGAAAAAAGAGCCAAACGCTCTTTATTCTTTGGCTCTCCCTCTACTAAAGAGAAACTAGACGACATTCACCATTACCAGAGGGAAACGCTAGAATTACAATGCGAACTCTATTATGAACAGAAGGTTAACGCTAAGCGTTTAAGCTTCTTGGAGCTAGTCGCATTGAAATTCTACGGATCTTCATCTAGGAGCACAGTTCATCAACCTTCTCCTATTTGTTCTCCTACTCGGCACAATCCTTGGGAACAATCGCCACAATGTACCCCAGTGTCACCAAACTCTTGGGAACATGGTAATGGCTGGTCTCCTCTCCGACCATTACAGGAGAATACCAAGATTGAGCCAGAAGATAATAAGACTCCTAGCTCTTCTTCTAACTCTGTTTAATTTTTGTTCTACATGTATTTTTCTACTATTCCATTGTTTTTCACATATAAATAATTTTTTCTTGCAAAATGGTGTTTAAAGGCTGAAAGAAGGGAAACTATATGTTTCACTGTGCAATCAGCTGGCTGAATATTATATGAAACGTATAATTTTACCAAGATTCAACCGGCTGATTACCCTGACAACAGCCGGCTAAATATATTGATTTTTTTACTGTTTTCTTACGAGAAAGCAT
The DNA here is from genome assembly GCA_030737815.1 of Allium fistulosum. NCBI lineage: Eukaryota > Viridiplantae > Streptophyta > Magnoliopsida > Asparagales > Amaryllidaceae > Allium > Allium fistulosum. The sequence goes on from CM060903.1 coordinate 677,678,869, forward strand.
TCAGACGGCTGATTACAGTAATTCAGCCAGCTGGATGTTCCCAGAATAGTTTATTAATATGGGCTTCTAACCCAATAACCCATTCTACCCACTTATTTACCCTATCTATAAATTTACTTTTACACTTTTCAACTTCTTACCACAGAACCCTAGCCTCGATTTCTTCAAAAACTCCATTTTTTCTCCTTCAAATTTAAAACAAACATGCCTCCAAGATCAAAAAGGTCAAGAGCCTCCATTTTGTCTATATGTGCTATTATCTCTATTATTTTATATATCTTTCCTTTCTGTTGATGACAAAGGGGGAGAAATTTAGTATCAATTTGTTTAAAGTATTGTGCATATAGATAGGGGAGTATTCATACAAGTTTCATGGTAATATAAAATATTATTTATACTTATATAGTTGTCATCATCAAAAAAGGGGGAGAATGTTAGAATCTAGATTTTCATCGTTTTGATTGTGACAACTATACAAGTAAATATTATTGTGTACTAACCATTTATGCAGGAGATTCATTGAAGATTCGGATTCTCAAAGCTATGAAGTTGTTTTAGAGTCTGTATATTATTAGAAATATGTTAAAATCTCTCTGATATGGTATATACACACTAACACGTACACAAACTGTCCACATGCATAAAGCAGGCTACAAACAACCGGCTGAATGACTCCATTCAGCCGTCTGTTTGCTGAAACATAGAATATATTCTATGCATTTTCAGCCGACTGAATGGTATCATTCAGACGGCTGAATAAGGCCAAAAATAGCCTATTTAATTGCTTTTTTGAATTTTAACTAAATCAGAAGGCTGAATTGAAAAACTCAGATGGATGATTATCTATAACGGCTAGTTTTCTGAAGGGATGCTTCTCTTCAACCAAGGGAAACATCTTCAAATCTAATAGTTGCATCTGTTTCTTTTCATCGTTCCTTTTCATGAAAGATTGCAACTCTTAAATCTATATAAATAGAGTCCGGAATTCTACAAACAATTAACTTAACTGATTTTAGTTTTCTTGAATTCTTACCACTTATTCTCCATTTACCATTTGCACTCAAAATACATACAATCTTTGATCATTGATAAATTTATCTTCCACATTTTTCAAGCACATTACACTATATATCATAAAGGAGAAGAATATAGGAAGATTGTACTTTATTGACTTATCAGTGCTACATAAAGAGCATATTACAGTCAGATACTTTTGTTTATTTGTAAAGAAGTCCTGTTCGGTTACTCAGGCGGTAGAATTCCTATTCGGTTGCTTAGATGGTAGAAGTCTTGTTCGGTTTCTCAAGCGGTGTAAACCTATTCCTTCGGGTTAAGTGAGGGTCGCTAGTTTATTTCCAGAAGGAGTTTGGGACTGGACGTAGAACAGGAAGTTCAAACCAGTATAAAAATCTCTGGTGTCATTTACTTTACTACTTTATTTATTTACTTACTTATTTTATATTTTACACAAGTAGTTTATAAATACATCCATATTACACGATTCTATAAAACAGTCACTTTCAAAAGCCAAGGTGAATAACTAGTTTACATCTCACTTTTGATAATGATTTCGGTTTCAAGTTAGATCGAAATTATTTTGCAAGTATCATGCCATGTTTTGATATACTAAATGGATATATATGCTTGTTAATGATTTATATGGATTTTATGATATGTTTAGATTAGAAATTCCATCAAATGACATCCACATGATTTGCGTTTTTGAGATATGGTCTAAAATATTATTTTAGAAGGGGGTTTTAAGTTTCATAATTTTCTAAGTAATTATGGATTTGTTATGAATTTTCCAAGAGAGAAAATAGTGAACTTTGGATTTAAATTATTTAAGGCAATACGATGTTTTCAGGTTTGAAATTTATACATGTTAGAAAACGTATTTAATGTGAATTATTATGCTTTTTGAGGATTTTTCTAAGTATTAACTATGGTATATAAATTATTTAAGTTATATGACTTAAATGATTTAAACATTTTATTAAGGAGAAGGGCTTGAATGTTAAATTATCTTCAAAAGGATTCAAACTGGTTTCGGAAGAAATTCTAAAAGAGAAGTTGATAAATTTTTATCATCCAATATAATTTTAACATATACTGATGGTAGGTGAAAAGTATTTTGTTTAATAAGTAAAAATGCAGTTTTCATACAAATTACATCTTCGCCATTTAACCCTGCTAGCTTTCGACATCATACTCCCACCTCTAACCCTTCCACATCCATTCGGTACCAATATACACGGTATCAAGTTATTGGTATGAAGTATTTTGGACCTATGCGAAAGGTAGTAATGGTGTCGTAAGTATACATGTGTAAGGGGTGAAGTTGTATTTCCAAGTTTTGAATCTATAAACCCGCCTTTGATTTAATATCTTCGAAAGGGTTGATGTTTTTCAAAACCTTCGATATCCTAGCTGCAGCATTAAAACCTTTTGTTTTAGTAAGAGGCCGCTTTTTATAACCATTAGATCAATGAGTGCGGTAGGTTCCTAACCAATACCCCTCCGCGACCATTGAAGCCACCTTCCCCAATGTTTCCGAAAGGAATGACTTAGTCGCTTTTACTAATATTTGTAAAGACAATGGATTCGAAAAGATAGCTTTTGAATGCATCCCCCTTTTATAATATGTAGTTTGTTTTGTTCTCAAACCATGGTTTCGAAAGTAATACCTTTAATTGGATTCGAAGCTATGCTTCCATAACTTCTTACTTGAATCCAATGCCTAAAGGTATGTTTTAAGTGTTGCGAAAGGTATGTTTTAGGTGTTATGAAAGGTATGTTTCAAGTGTTTCGAAAGGTATGTTTAAGTGTTTCGAAAGGTATGTTTTAAGTCTTTCGAAAGATATGTTTTAAGTGTTTCGAAAGATATGTTTAATGGCTTCGAAAAAGGATGTCTAAGGTTTTAAGTAATGATTTCGAAAGGTCTATTTCTAATACATTTGAAAGGAAGATTTTGGCCTTGATATCTCCTTATCCTGGCAAAATATCATGGCCTCGTACCTTCTCAACCAATCCATACCCAAAATGGTTCCAAAATCTATAAAATCAAAAACATACAGACTGCATGCAAACTTATGACCTAACAAATCAAGTTCTAACTGGTCACATCTCATCCCTAAAGGTTCATACCCTCCTACTGGATTTGCAACCCTTAAGGAAGTAACAAGGTATGTGGGTTCTATGCGTGACCTATCAGCTAAATACTGTGATATAAATGAATGTGATGCACCGGTATCAAATAGTATCCTAATTGGTATACTCTGAATCAAAAACGTACCTTCCGTCACATTCTTTCCTTTATCAGCTGCAGTAGGCTTAGCTGATGATCCAATAGCAAAGTCCTTTCCTTTGTCTTCCCTGATTGGCTATAGACACTGGTTCTTGTAATGCCCAACTTGATCATAGTTAAAGCACTTCACATTCTTCTTATCTGCAGCCTTCTTCTTCTTGCCTGACCGACACTCATGGGCATAATGACCCTTCTTGTCACACTTATAGCACACCAAATCTGCCTTTTCCTTCTTGGCAGCATCCCCTTTCTAGGCTCCCTTCTTCTTAAAGAATTTCCTCTTCTTTCCCTAAGGACCCTGGGATTCAACTAGCTTCTCTCTGGCAGAAACAACAGGCACCTCTTCATGGCGAATGGCCATCTCCACCACCATATTACAAGGTTCTCGAATATGGGTCATGGTCATTCTATCAAGCTCAAGTCTCAGTCCTCGAATGAACCTTTCATTCTTTCTAATGCTAGTATCAACCATAGCATATCCATATCGAGACATCTCATCAAACTTAGCCGCGTACTCGATTATTGACATCCCTCCCTGAACTAGATCCATGAACTTCCTCATCAATGCTGCCTTAACAACTTCAGATAAAAACTTTTGCTCAAACCTCATTCTAAAATCAGCCCATGTCAATTCTTCCTCCGGGACATCGACAGTCACACTATTCCATCAATGAAGCGCTTCCCTTTGCAACTACCTAGAGGCCAACTTCCTCTTTTTCCCATCATCCAATCCTATATCAGTAAAGATCCTCTCATAGTGCAATATCCAATTCTTGATTTCAATAACTTCCTCCATTCCAATAAACGGCATCCCACCCAGACTGGTGTAGTCTCTGCTCAACTTAGCATAGTTATTCCCAACTGGAGCCACAGGATTAACTCCTTCAACATTACCAACAACCCCAGCTTGCAAAAGATTGGCTAACAATTGATACACCATCCCCGCATATACTGGCGGATTTCCAGCACCAACATTGGCTTCAGCATTTTGGATAGCATTAGCCTATCAACCTTGGTTCCTCCTGGTATTATGTCGAGCATTTCCGTTGGTTGTGGTGCTTCCTCCACCTAGATTTCCTCTTCCGTTTCCTGCTTCCATATCTTCTTTCTCGTAAATCTGCATAGATCATTAGTAAGATACTAAAGAAATGTCTAAGAGAGAGAGGAACACATACTTATATATATATATATATATATCAAATACAAGTATGTTACTATAGTGATAACCCAAACCCCGATCATATTTCTAATTTATTGGATTATGTTTCAAAAATCTTTTAGATTTAACTTTCTTTTTAAAGTTTCATACCAACTTGTAACATCCCCCTACTTGGAGGCCCAAAACTAACGGCTATGGATGTTGCAATCATCCATAGTTATAATCCTCAACGATCAAATACGGTGGTGTTAGATTCATTGGTACATAGAAACGCGTGAATATGGAAAAAAATTTAAAACATCAAACAGATCATATTCCATTTCAAAACATTTCCAATTCATTACATAATCCGACAATCGCTAACCACGTTCAGAGAAAATATATTTATTGCAAAATACGCCAAGAGCGACATATGAAGATGCCCCTTGGATGATCAGAGTATATACAGACAATATAATAACTTTGCCATTACAAACAACACAGCGGAATTAAATAAAAGAAAATTCTAGATAACTATCATGCCTCCTGCACATCTCTGGAAGCTTATTCGTCAAAAGAGGTATCTGAAAACCTTAACTCTCAAACTACTCAAAATCAATTGAGTACCCAAGAGCTTAAGGGGAAAACATAAACTTCGAGTCAGACATAAAGCTTGGTATGAATAATAATCTACAATCTCAAATCATTTAGATATCTAGTGAGACCACACCGCTTAGCGGAATGGGTTTTCCCTCACTAGTATCTTAAAACCTTTATAAAACTATATATTGTTCTCCTGCATCCACAATGGTCAAAACATGGTCATTTCAAAACATAATGATGATATGAAAACATGTTAAAACATATTGGATTTCCCATCATCTGTTTAATTGACTCCCTGTCATATTTATAGTTTCTAATGTCACTATTAACCTATTAGTTTTCATGGGCTTACTAATAACCATTTCATATTATATGGACTCCCTGTCTTATTTCATAGTTTTCATGGGTGCACTATGAACATATTAGCTCCTGCCAATTAACATAATTAATTCATGGGTTCCCCTAAACCTATTGGTTACTCCAATAACTTCTTTCTTATCCTAGTTTTCATGGGTTGACTAGGAACCTATTGACATCTGTCAATAACTTAATTCAGACATAGTTTTCATGGGATCACTATGAACCAATTGGCCCCTGCCAACCACTCTTTATAACATAGTTTTCGTTTTCATGGGATCACTATGAACCTAATGGTAACCCCAATAACTTCCTAATCATAGTTTTCATAGGTGCATTATGAACCTATCTCCCTGACAACTTCCATTTTTAAGCATCCTATATTCTGGTCTCCCTAACCTCTTGGATGCAATTCTACTTATCCAGGAGTTTAATCAATTTATATTCACTACTGGGTCAACCTAGCTGGTTCTTCTGCCCATTTTCCCCAAAATGCGGTTATGGGTCCATTATAATGTGAATATATATACATATATGAAGAAGCATACATACTAACTTGGTTAATCCCTTTTACCCCTTTAATCAAAAAAAATTCTTCAAAAACTCCTTTTCAAAATACTTTATTTAGTTATCCCATGGTTTTCTTTCAAAAGTGAGATTGAGTTATTTGCTTTGAAAACTAAGGTTGTCGAAACCTTCAAAACCTTGCTTTTAACTTCATTGCATAACCTCCTTCGAAAGCATATAAATTCCTTTTTCAAAACATTAGACCCCTACCTTTAAAACACTTTAAAACATCACTTTCGAAACCTTTTGAATATAATAAAGTATCACTTAATAACACTTTGAAGCATAGCTTTGAAATCATTGAAAATACCCCTTTCGAAACCCTTGGAAGTAACCCTTCTGAAACCATTTAAAGTCCCCCCTTCCGAAATCATTGGGTTTATACTTAAAATATTATTTGGTTCAAAGTGAATATAGGCAAAAGCATCTCTTTCAAAACCATCCTTTATCATATAAAAATATTGGGGAAAACATGATGGCGTCAGCACCATCTCTTTCGAAAGCTTTAAACCATTTAAACAAACATTAAAGGATAGCGTCGAAACCCCTTTCGAAGCCATTCCCTTTGAAACCCTTGGACCCTTTCGAAAGCCATTAGGAAATGACTTAAAATATCTTTAAAAACAAACACTACCTTTCGAAAGCATTGATGACTTCAATACCTTCGAATGGCTAAAGAACGGCAGTAGGGTTTCGATTGGGTCTGAACCCCTTCTTTCGAAAACATTTATTTTACAAGTAAAGAACCCCTTCGAAAGATTACTCTTTTAAAACCTAAGTTGATGGCAACCATTTTGAAAGCATTTAAAAAATCTCTTTCGAAACCAAATGCTTCGACTCCTTCAAAGGCTTAATAAAACAAAGGCCGACACTTCTCTTTTTAAAATAAACTAAGTTATCTACTCCTTCGGAAGCCCTGCTTTCGACACCTAACCTTCCGCCTTTCTCCAATCCACTATGTACCATCTTTGTGATACCTTATGTATCGGTTTCAACTCAATAGGTTTCGACTAGGTTGAAGGCGAAAGCTCTGTATCGAAAGGTACTTCTAAAGTAGGCAAAACCCACTTTTATGGAAAAACCTGGTTTAATACTAATTAAAGTAAACCTTTTATTAACTAACCTGCCATGTGTAAACACCAGATTGGTTGCCTTAACTTTTCAAATTCTTCACTAAGATAACTCCCGCTAATTTCAGATCTAAACCATGGTTAAGTTAATCAAATAAGCCCTTCCATTAAGCAAAATCAATATTGCAAAGAAGTCCCTCTTCTAAAATAATTTAATTTTCATAGCAAATTACTTTGCAAAAAATCCCCAAAAATCCCAGAATTCATTTTAATCATGTTATCTAGCATATCGAAACTTCAGATCCAAATTCTTAATATATTTTTCGAATAAATTTATAAACCCAAATAACCATATTTTCCTTTGAAAATTCATAACAATCTTTCCATAGCTTGGAAAATTATCAAAATTGAAACTGTAACGACACGATATTTTGGACCATTCGCATCCATTATAAGTGTATAGGTAGACACTCATGCCGGAGTTGAATTGCTCAAAATACCGCGTTGTTAGTTTAAATTTGGCAAAACTGAACATATACAGTAAATAAATATAATCACAGAACACAGACACAGAGTAATAATTGCAGCGGAAATAAAAGAGATAGTAGTTCATGAAGCTACTATATAAATGTATAAGTTACATCAGAGTTTACAACAGAAGAGTAATACGATACATCAGATACAAATCAGAATACATCACTGGAATCATCGAATACTGAAGCAGAATAGATGGCTGGATCTTCAAGCAAAGCTCCAACTCCAAAGGTGAGCATCGAATACTGGTGCACTCAGTCTGACCCGAGCGTAAAGCAAAATACAAAACACTCGAGTCAGGATTAACATTCTTATATCAATAAATCCAACTCAAGTGAAATAGCAATTGAAATACAAGTAACTCAAAGGATGTTTGGAATAACCATCCTTTAAGGATCTGTTAAACTATCTACTAGGTAGTAGTGTACGGTAAGTAGATAATGTCTATCAGTAATATAAAGATATCAAAATAGCGTTAAGTCATGGCCCATTCCACCCTTAACACATTTTTATTCCCAAAAGCATATACAAGACCGTAGTTTCCCCAAAACCGGAAGTCACCAGAGGGCAATCCATATACTCAAGGTACAAATCAAATTCGTAGTGGTCGCGCATAAATGGAATACAAGTATGACAAGGCACATGAGGCTATACCCAAGGTAGTGATACTACCGTTCGCCTGATCCGGACTGGTGAGAACGCAACGCCGCAGCGCCCGCAACACCGTGAAACAACACTCCCAAAATCAAGGGTGCACCAATCGACAACAAGTATAAGTAGTTCGAAGAAGTGTGTCCACTTGAGGTAGCTAATCCTCCATTGGCCCGGCACAGCTCCTGTTTTAGTCATTTCCAATTTGACACAAGTGTCAAGGCTATCCATTATCGTTCTCTTTCTTCAGTCATCACGTACATCATTCCAACCACTTCATTCTGGATCATCACTCCGCGTATAGTTATTAAAGTGGTTTTCGGTTTAGATAGAGAGTATATCCATAACCGAATTCCGGTCTCTTTAATAACTTCCGTAATTATTTCACCGATTGGTCGTTTATATATTTCAAAACCAAATCAAATTCAATTTTAATTTCAATTCGTAAATCAATGTTTCATTTGTCTTTCCAAATCAATTTCCAATAATTTACGTTTCAAAACTTCCAAAATCATTTCAAAACCTTATAATTCAATTTCAATCTTTATATTGAAAACTATTCAAATATTGATTCAAGTTCGCACAAAAGTTTCATTCCGAAATCATTTAAATCAATTTAGTTTTAACATTCAAATCAATTTACATTCATTTATCGATTTCATTCGATATCGTTAAATTAATTTATCATTCAAAACAATTTCTATTAAACTTCTCATTCATTAAATCCATTTCTTAAGTTCAACTCCATTATATCAAAACTTACAAATTTGAATTAAATTAATTTCATCAAATCAAATCCTTTAATTTTCAAGTCTTACATTAATTTCAATAAAACACATTTTATTTCTTATTAAAGAAATTCAATTTCACTTATTTACTTACTTAAATAATTTTCCAAACTTAATTAATAAAGAAACTCAATTTCAATTGTTTACGAAGTAAATTTACTTATTCAAAAGTTCAATTTTACTTAACAAAGAATTCAATTCTTATTTGATTATTAAATAATTCCATCTTATTTAATTATTAACTAATTCAAAACTTAATTATTAAATAATTTCAAAGTTTAATAATTTCAAACTTAATTATTAAATCATTTCAAACTTAATTATTAAATCATTACGAAGTTTAATAATTTCAAACTTAATTATAATTTCAAACTTAATTATTAAATCATTTCACAAATTAAACATCATTCTTTCATCAATTACATTATTAATATTTTGTTTCAGATTATTAATAATTAACATTTTCTTTTCATTTAAAAATTCAAATTTCAACTTCATTTCAAAACCATATTATTTATTCAAGTAAAATATTCGTTTTATTTTAAATCAAATTATTGACCAATCGGGTTTTATTTAATTTCCTATCCTAGGTCAAAGTTCAATTTGGGTATTTATCATTTCAACCCGATTCCAATTCAATTCAAAATCAAAGTATACAAAGGGAACTTGCAATGTGATAACTGGGATGGTGTCAAAGTAAATAAACAAGCAATAACATCAATCAATATTAATTTAATAATCAATTCAAATAATCCCGAAATAACCGTATTAATTCGCATTGTTATTTGTACGAATTAATATAATTATTTCTAGAATCTACACTATCATTTCATGTAGATTAAAGATTATTACATTACGGTTTTTCACTTGTCATCTATTTACAATTTCATACATCATCAATTTATCAACATACATTCAGTGGTTCAAAATGTAATTAAACAAATCCTACGTGTCAATAAATTTAACAGTTAAAGGGGTCATATTATAAAAATGTCAGTTAATCAAATCCAACATTTAACTATCCTATATCAAGTCCAATTGCATACTATTTATCATTTTAACAATAACAATTTAACGTCCAATATAAACATCAACAATCAATCAATTATCAGCCAAACTGTATTATCATCGCATAAATAATTTACAGATAATGGTGTCAGATGTCACAGGTGAACTGATACAGGTAATAGCATATATAACAGTGTAATTAACTAACAGCAGCAAATTTCAATTGTCGTTTCAATTGAAATCAAATTTAATAAATAAAAGAACGTTAATCGTGAGTGATTGCTCACCTTTCGAGGCTAGAGAGAACATGAGAGGACACAGATACGAACACAGATACGGACGCTGAAATTGAGTTACAAATCCAAGCAAAGCAAAATCGACACGAATTTGACGACAAAGCTGATAGATAAGAATCGATGAGAACAAGGTAATTAGTTTTGATAGCACAGAAATGAAATATACACTATATTATTATATATTTCAAATCAATATTAATTTTAAACACGTACTAAATTAAATATATATATATATAGTTAAAATAAACACATATTTATAATAAAAATCAATTTGGTTCAAAACCCTTTAAAATTCATGTACATATAAAAGCAACAGATCTTAAATAACTTATAAAACATCTATATATTTAAATCAACATCCTATATATAACTAATACCATTATGTGCAGACTTTGACAAAATATGCGACCAAACTCAAACATATGCAACTTAATATATTATACTATAAAATCCATCCCTATTATAAAACTAATATCAAATTTTAAAACACAAACATATTGAATCAAACTCTATATATACATAAGTACGGTAACATATATAACTTTTTATCAACTGCACACTACATACGTATAGTTTCAAAGTATTGACGCTTATAAAATATATTATTATTATAACATATATGGTGTATAAGAATATGAAGCTTATATATTTTATAATTCAAGTAAACTAACAAACAATACAACCTATAAGTAAATTCATATATAAAGCTAACGTATTTGTATTTTATCATAAAAGCTAGCTATAGATGGACAACACTCTATATACTTTTAAAATATTCGTACCCACATTTCATACTGTTACTATATAAATATATGAAAAAGCAAACACAACAATATATATATATATCATTATATTCATATATTTTGAAACTAAATAGTAGAGATTCAATATAAATAATAGTTATTATTATAAGAGGAAAGTTCAGGTTACAAGGTCAGGTGAAATAAAAAAAAATGTGCTCTCTGTGACTGCTCCCCTGGAGGAAGTGATAGAGCTGAGTTGCAAAATGATAATGAACTGAAGTGTACTCTTAATTATATATACATATACGTCATATAATATACATTACTAATATATTATGAAAAGTAAACTGTAGACAAAACTTTACAATATTCTTCTGTGGGATTTCCAAATCTATGTACTAACATAAATTATCAAATAACCAGCATACAACAACTACTCACAATTTATATACTACATATTATAACCAACATATAAAATAACATATGCAAACAGATCTTATACTCTATAAGTGACCACAAACATTTATACACATACGCTTTAAAAGAGAAAAATCAGTTTTAAATAAACGAACATATTATCTCCCAAAATTTTGTGTAAAGTTTCATATAATATAAAGGTAGATGTGAAAATATAAATGCGCCTACTCAAAACAAAGATCTACAACCTATGTATATAGCCATGCAGACTATCTACAACCTATGCATGCCTAAAATTTAAGTGCAGACCCCAATATAAACTCTTATACTCAACCACTTCCAGAATAAATATATTGCCAATAATATATATAAAACTATAAGTACTAACATATATATAATGTAATATATATAAAATCTATACTTATATATAACACTAACTCTATAAGTATTAATACTTACCCATGCATTATTAGGAGAGACTATGCACAGCCAAGAAGGAAATAAGGCTGAGACTTGGAAGAGAATGGGCAAGCAACAATAGTGGTTTCAAGTGAAGGGAGTAGAGAAACCGAGACAGGGTGAAAGGAAGGGGGAGGAGCAGGCTGTGGAGGTTCCATGCAGAGGCGGCTGAACGTGGAGCTCGGGATGGAAGAAACAAGGCAAGTCAAGGCTCGGCCTTGGGTTTTACTGCATCGGGGAAGAGCGGGATGGGGTGGAGCACGAGGTGTTGCATGCGTGGAGAGATGGTCGGCGTACATGGCTGTTCGTGGCCAGGGTGGAAGATGCGGCACTAGGCTGGTGGTCTTGGAGGCTGCCGTGGGTGATTGGGACTGAGTGAGGAGATGGGTTGGACTATGGGAAGGCTCGGAGGAGGGTCGGAGCAGTTCGACGAGATGGTTGTGGGTTCGGTTGTCGATTCAGGTGCGTTGGAGGCGGTGGTGCGACAAAGCGTGGAAGAGGATGGAGGTTGAAGCTGCTTGAAAAATGAACGAGTAGGCTAACAGAGATATAAAGCTTTGTATAATTTCTTTTTCCAGTTGGAAGAAGATAGCATTAAAATAAAAGGAGAAAGGAATGAGTGTGAAGCTACAGAGCCAATGGACAGATATGTACGTTAAGGTTAGAAATAAATTTGGGAAATATCAAAAGGCTAGTGGCCATTGATTTAAATGGTAGACAGTGAAAAGACACAAGAACAAAAACCCAAAAGAATCAAATACGGAACCGGTACGGTCAATCATTTTACCGGTTTCGCCGCGTACCGGACTTCAAAACATAGAATTGAATATACCGCCGAGATCAGTACGTTGAGACGAACAAAACGGTATACAGATATCAATGGTATGATTGAATTATAAAAATTCGAATTTTCTAATAGCGGAAAATGCAAGAAAAACGCTGAAAAATAAGATCGACGGAGCCAAAGATGTCCGAATTTGGAAAAACGACAAACTGAAATCTTGCTCAGAAGATGGTTTAGAATTTTTCAATGTAAAAATATTTAGGTTTCGGAAACATTTTATTTTCCTCGCTTTTTAACTGATTAAATTGAAGTGAATTTACGCGCGAAATAAACTTTCATATTTTCGGACGAAAATTTACCAGTTGCTATGTTTAACTAGACGTATTCCAAATATTAAATTTTTATTTCAAAATTTTGTCGTTTAAAATTTCACAAAATTTCAACTAATTTCGTTATTAAAATAGTTGAAATTTTACGGGTCGTTACACTCTCCCCCACTCAAAACTTTTCATCCCCGAAAAGGAACGAGGTTGGAGAATAGAAACAACCAGAAAGAAAAACAGATTTGAAAACAAAATAAAACAATTAGTTTAAACCGTATAAATTTCAATTTACCTTAATTAATACTCAATATCTGATTTAAAATTCAGGGTATTTCAATAAGTTGATTTAATTCCAATTTATTAATATTTAATACCAAAAGATTTCTTCAAAACAAAATTTTATTTTATTTATCTCATTTATTCATTGTTTTATTATCCAATTATCCTTTATTAACAATTTCTAAAATCATAAACTTGAATAGTCTTTTATTTTAATCATAATTTATTCAACAAATCTAATTCTTCTTTATTCCAAATTATTATTAGATTTGTTCCACTTAATATATCTTATTATCTATATTTAACCCATATAAATTAATTTAAACCATAAAAGTTTCGATTTAAATTGATTTATATTTACTAATTGCTTTTAAATTCAAGGTATTTTCATAAGTTGATCAAATTTCAATTTATTTAATTCTTTCACAACAAATTTATTAATTCTTTCAAAACAAATTTATTTCATTATTAACTGAGTTTACTTATTATCCTATCTAACTCTATTAACATTTTTATAATCAAAATTTAGTGTATAACCTTTATTATAAACACTCAAATTTTATTTATAAATTCAATTTATCTTATATATTATCCAATTACATATTCAACTTCTGAATGATTTAGGTAAGTTGTATTAGAATGCAGTTGAACAATATACAAATAAAATTTTCCCAATTCAATTATTCAAGTTTAAATATTTATTCCAATTTTGGTTTTATTTATAATTAAAATCATCCTTTAACAAAATTTAAGAATTTGATTTCCGATTAACTTTAAACAATTTAGAGTTATATATAATATATTTATATCAAATCAAATTAAATTTTAAAATAAGATACATACATATATATATATATATACAAATCAAATTATACTGAAGAAACTTAAATCAAAATATATTTTTTTCAAAACAAAACCGTAGCAAAGCTACAGAATGATTTCTCCACTTCGAAACTCGAAAATGAATGTCGATGATGCGGCCGCCATCACCGAAATTATTTTCCAGCGACAAAGAGTAGAGCACTGATTTCAACATTTTAAAAATTCTTTGAAAACGATTTATATTCGAAAATATTTTAAATACTATACACTTTAAAATTTTAAACCAAAGTTTGAAATCACCGGAATCTAAATTCTCAAATTTCTGAATTTAATTCATTTCAAATTCCAATCAATTTATAACCAAGTTTATAAATTCATTTAGAATAATAAATGATAATCAAATATTATCATTTCAAACAACCAATTTAATTAACCTATTAAATTCCAAAAAATTTTACTTATATTTTCACAATATAATCAAACAATTTATTTCATTTTCCAAGTTTGAAAACAATATTGTGTCAGTTTGCTCTGTTCAAGCGTTTTGGAAATCCTATCGATAGTGTTGATCAGACGAATCGATCGAAAACCCAAATCAACATCAACAACTCAAACAACACAATATATTTTAAATATTTTAAATATAATTTTACAAATACACTTCCTCGCTCGACGATGCAAGTATGGATTCAAAGCAAGGATAGAGATTCAAATTTGATGAACTCAAATCAAAGAGAATTCTGATTTGAAGATAGGTTCGAACAAAATAAGATAATTTAAATAACAAATAGGAATATGGATAAGTATATATAAATCGCGGGCAACCTTAACCGAGTCGACCGTGACTTCAAAATAAGATCGGTGTAGAATTCCGAGGTAAATCGACATTCGATCTCAAGAAATAGAATTCAGGTATAGCAAGAGATAATTAGCATCGTAAACCGAGGATACAGAAATCTTCGGTAAATCGATGCCTATTATAAAGGAGTTTTGCTCCTTTACGATTCATTTGAAGATTGGCGAGACCGCCGATCAATTATAGGTATCGTTCAAAATAGAGTTATGGGGTGCTCCATAATTGAAAGAAGACGAATAGTGAAGGACACGAATGAATTTTGAAAGCCGGGGGAACGTTCCAAAATTCAAAGGAATCGAGTCAAGAGGAAGAGATTGAAACTCGAATGAGAGTGATTCTGTAAATACATTTACCGTATATGTTTAGTTTTGCCTAGAGCTACCAAAGCTCTGATACCAACTGTAACGACCCGATATTTTGGACCATTCGCATCCATTATAAGTGTATAGGTAGACACTCATGCCGGAGTTGAATTGCTCAAAATACCGTGTTGTTAATTTAAATTTGGCAAAACTGAACATATACAGTAAATAAATATAATCATAGAACACAGACACAGAGTAATAATTGCAGCGGAAATAAAAGAGATAGTAGTTCATGAAGCTACTATATAAATGTATAAGTTACATCAGAGTTTACAACAGAAGAGTAATACGATACATCAGATACAAATCAGAATACATCACTGGAATCATCGAATACTGAAGCAGAATAGATGCCTGGATCTTCAAGCAAAGCTCCAACTCCAAAGGTGAGCATCGAATACTGGTGCACTCAGTCTGACCCGAGCGTAAAGCAAAATACAAAACACTCGAGTCAGGATTAACATTCTTATATCAATAAATCCAACTCAAGTGAAATAGCAATTGAAATACAAGTAACTCAAAGGATGTTTGGAATAACCATCCTTTAAGGATCCGTTAAACTATCTACTAGGTAGTAGTGTACGGTAAGTAGATAATGTCTATCAGTAATATAAAGATATCAAAATAGCGTTAAGTCATGGCCCATTCCACCCTTAACACATTTTTATTCCCAAAAGCATATACAAGACCGTAGTTTCCCCAAAACCGGAAGTCACCAGAGGGCAATCCATATACTCAAGGTACAAATCAAATTCGTAGTGGTCGCGCATAAATGGAATACAAGTATGACAAGGCACATGAGGCTATACCCAAGGTAGTGATACTACCGTTCGCCTGATCCGGACTGGTGAGAACGCAACGCCGTAGCGCCCGCAACACCGTGAAACAACACTCCCAAAATCAAGGGTGCACCAATCGACAACAAGTATAAGTAGTTCGAAGAAGTGTGTCCACTTGAGGTAGCTAATCCTCCATTGGCCCGGCACAGCTCCTGTTTTAGTCATTTCCAATTTGACACAAGTGTCAAGGCTATCCATTATCGTTCTCTTTCTTCAGTCATCACGTACATCATTCCAACCACTTCATTCTGGATCATCACTCCGCGTATAGTTATTAAAGTGGTTTTCGGTTTAGATAGAGAGTATATCCATAACCGAATTCCGGTCTCTTTAATAACTTCCGTAATTATTTCACCGATTGGTCGTTTATATATTTCAAAACCAAATCAAATTCAATTTTAATTTCAATTCGTAAATCAATGTTTCATTTGTCTTTCCAAATCAATTTCCAATAATTTACATTTCAAAACTTCCAAAATCATTTCAAAACCTTATAATTCAATTTCAATCTTTATATTGAAAACTATTCAAATATTGATTCAAGTTCGCACAAAAGTTTCATTCCGAAATCATTTAAATCAATTTAGTTTTAACATTCAAATCAATTTACATTCATTTATCGATTTCATTCGATATCGTTAAATTAATTTATCATTCAAAATAATTTCTATTAAACTTCTCATTCATTAAATCCATTTCTTAAGTTCAACTCCATTATATCAAAACTTACAAATTTGAATTAAATTAATTTCATCAAATCAAATCCTTTAATTTTCAAGTCTTACATTAATTTCAATAAAACACATTTTATTTCTTGTTAAAGAAATTCAATTTCACTTATTTACTTACTTAAATAATTTTCCAAACTTAATTAATAAAGAAACTCAATTTCAATTGTTTACGAAGTAAATTCACTTATTCAAAAGTTCAATTTTACTTAACAAAGAATTCAATTCTTATTTGATTATTAAATAATTCCATCTTATTTAATTATTAACTAATTCAAAACTTAATTATTAAATAATTTCAAAGTTTAATAATTTCAAACTTAATTATTAAATCATTTCAAACTTAATTATTAAATCATTACGAAGTTTAATAATTTCAAACTTAATTATAATTTCAAACTTAATTATTAAATCATTTCACAAATTAAACATCGTTCTTTCATCAATTACATTGTTAATATTTTGTTTCAGATTATTAAAAATTAACATTTTCTTTTCATTTAAAAATTCAAATTTCAACTTCATTTCAAAACCATATTATTTATTCAAGTAAAATATTCGTTTTATTTTAAATCAAATTATTGACCAATCGGGTTTTATTTAATTTCCTATCCTAGGTCAAAGTTCAATTTGGGTATTTATCATTTCAACCCGATTCCAATTCAATTCAAAATCAAAGTATACAAAGGGAACTTGCAATGTGATAACTGGGATGGTGTCAAAGTAAATAAACAAGCAATAACATCAATCAATATTAATTTAATAATCAATTCAAATAATCCCGAAATAACCGTATTAATTCGCATTGTTATTTGTACGAATTAATATAATTATTTCTAGAATCTACACTATCATTTCATGTAGATTAAAGATTATTACATTACGGTTTTTCACTTTTCATCTATTTACAATTTCATACATCATCAATTTATCAACATACATTCAGTGGTTCAAAATGTAATTAAACAAATCCTACGTGTCAATAAATTTAACAGTTAAAGGGGTCATATTATAAAAATGTCAGTTAATCAAATCTAACATTTAACTATCCTATATCAAGTCCAATTGCATACTATTTATCATTTTAACAATAACAATTTAACGTCCAATATAAACATCAACAATCAATCAATTATCAGCCAAACTGTATTATCATCGCATAAATAATTTACAGATAATGGTGTCAGATGTCACAGGTGAACTGATATAGGTAATAGCATATATAACAGTGTAATTAACTAACAGCAGCAAATTTCAATTGTCGTTTCAATTGAAATCAAATTTAATAAATAAAAGAACGTTAATCGTGAGTGATTGCTCACCTTTCGAGGCTAGAGAGAACATGAGAGGACACAGATACGAACACAGATACAGACGCTGAAATTGAGTTACAAATCCAAGCAAAGCAAAATCGACACGAATTTGACGACAAAGCTGATAGATAAGAATCGATGAGAACAAGGTAATTAGTTTCGATAGCACAGAAATGAAATGTACACTATATTATTATATATTTCAAATCAATATTAATTTTAAACACGTACTAAATTAAATATATATATATAGTTAAAATAAACACATATTTATAATAAAAATCAATTTGGTTCAAAACCCTTTAAAATTCATGTACATATAAAAGCAACAAATCTTAAATAACTTATAAAACATCTATATATGTAAATCAACATCCTATATATAACTAATACCATTATGTGCAGACTTTGACAAAATATGCGACCAAACTCAAACATATGCAACTTAATATATTATACTATAAAATCCATCCCTATTATAAAACTAATATCAAATTTTAAAACACAAACATATTGAATCAAACTCTATATATACATAAGTACGGTAACATATATAACTTTTTATCAACTGCACACTACATACGTATAGTTTCAAAGTATTGACGCTTATAAAATATATTATTATTATAACATATATGGTGTATAAGAATATGAAGCTTATATATTTTATAATTCAAGTAAACTAACAAACAATACAACCTATAAGTAAATTCATATATAAAGCTAACGTATTTGTATTTTATCATAAAAGCTAGCTATAGATGGACAACACTCTATATACTTTTAAAATATTCGTACCCACATTTCATACTGTTACTATATAAATATATGAAAAAGCAAACACAACAATATATATATATATATCATTATATTCATATATTTTGAAACTAAATAGTATAGATTCAATATAAATAATAGTTATTATTATAAGAGGAAAGTTCAGGTTACAAGGTCAGGTGAAATAAAAAAAATGTGCTCTTTGTGACTACTCCCCTGGAGGAAGTGATAGAGCTGAGTTGCAAAATGATAATGAACTGAAGTGTACTCTTAATTATATATACATATACGTCATATAATATACATTACTAATATATTATGAAAAGTAAACTGTAGACAAAACTTTACAATATTCTTCTGTGGGATTTCCAAATCTATGTACTAACATAAATTATCAAATAACCAGCATACAACAACTACTCACAATTTATATACTACATATTATAACCAACATATAAAATAACTTATGCAAACAGATCTTATACTCTATAAGTGACCACAAACATTTATACACATACGCTTTAAAAGAGAAAAATCAGTTTTAAATAAACGAACATATTATCTCCCAAAATTTTGTGTAAAGTTTCATATAATATAAAGGTAGATGTGAAAATATAAATGCGCCTACTCAAAACAAAGATCTACAACCTATGTATATAGCCATGCAGACTATCTACAACCTATGCATGCCTAAAATTTAAGTGCAGACCCCAATATAAACTCTTATACTCAACCACTTCCAGAATAAATATATTGCCAATAATATATATAAAACTATAAGTACTAACATATATATAATGTAATATATATAAAATCTATACTTATATATAACACTAACTCTATAAGTATTAATACTTACCCATGCATTATTAGGAGAGACTATGCACAGCCAAGAAGGAAACAAGGCTGAGACTTGGAAGAGAATGGGCAAGCAACAATAGTGGTTTCAAGTGAAGGGAGTAGAGAAACCGAGACAGGGTGAAAGGAAGGGGGAGGAGCAGGCTGTGGAGGTTCCATGCAGAGGCGGCTGAACGTGGAGCTCGGGATGGAAGAAACAAGGCAAGTCAAGGCTCGACCTTGGGTTTTACTACAACGGGGAAGAGCGGGATGGGGTGGAGTACGAGGTGTTGCATGCGTGGAGAGATGGTCGGCGTACATGGCTGTTCGTGGCCAGGGTGGAAGATGCGGCACTAGGCTAGTGGTCTTGGAGGCTGCCGTGGGTGATTGGGACTGAGTGAGGAGATGGGTTGGACTATGGGAAGGCTCGGAGGAGGGTCGGAGCAGTTCGACGAGATGGTTGTGGGTTCGGTTGTCGATTCAGGTGCGTTGGAGGCGGTGGTGCGACAAAGCGTGGAAGAGGATGGAGGTTGAAGCTGCTTGAAAAATGAACGAGTAGGCTAACAGAGATATAAAGCTTTGTATAATTTCTTTTTCCAGTTGGAAGAAGATAGCATTAAAATAAAAGGAGAAAGGAATGAGTGTGAAGCTACAGAGCCAATGGACAGATATGTACGTTAAGGTTAGAAATAAATTTGGGAAATATCAAAAGGCTAGTGGCCATTGATTTAAACGGTAGACAGTGAAAAGACACAAGAACAAAAACCCAAAAGAATCAAATACGGAACCGGTACGGTCAATCATTTTACCGGTTTCGCCGCGTACCGGACTTCAAAACATAGAATTGAATATACCGCCGAGATCAGCATGGCGAGACGAACAAAACGGTATACAGATATCAATGGTATGATTGAATTATAAAAATTCGAATTTTCTAATAGCGGAAAATGCAAGAAAAACGCTGAAAAATAAGATCGACGGAGCCAAAGATGTCCGAATTTGGAAAAACGACAAACTGAAATCTTGCTCAGAAGATGGTTTAGAATTTTTCATTGTAAAAATATTTAGGATTCGGAAACATTTTATTTTCCTCGCTTTTTTACTGATTAAATTGAAGTGAATTTACGCGCGAAATAAACTTTCATATTTTCGGACGAAAATTTACCAGTTGCTATGTTTAACTAGACGTATTCCAAATATTAAATTTTTATTTCAAAATTTTGTCGTTTAAAATTTCACAAAATGTCAACTAATTTCGTTATTAAAACAGTTGAAATTTTACGGGTCGTTACAGAAACCCCACTCCAAAATCATGTTTTATACAACATTAAATTTTCTATGGCATTTAAACATCAAAAGAAATCGGTTTTACCCTAAAACCGTGTATAATCCCATTTAAACAATCTTGTTTAAATTAAACAATTCAATATTCTAGCATATCATCTCCAATTCACCATAAAAACGAATTTACCTTTAAATCTGAAAATATACGATTCAAAACAAAATAGAGATGGAATTATTTTTCACCTTGATTCTGATAAGGAGATTGGATTAAGATTGATTTCCTCTAAGCTTGAATCTCTAGCTTTAAATTTTTTCCTCTTATTAATGGTCGGCTCCCCTTCTTACGTTTTGTTTTCAAAATGACCTGAATGTAAATGTAATGGTAGGAACGAAAATATATATGGGTTAAGGATTATGTGCGGCAAATTCCTAATATACCCTTATGTAGATTAATTAGCTTATAACTTACTCTTAAGCCCTTTTAATTATTTTATTAAGCACGGCCACTTAATGTTTATTCAATTCTCAATCCCCTTATCACTTAGCATTTACATTATTCTATTTAATTTATCTAATTAAATCTATTGAATAATGTTATCAGAAATTAGGGGTGTTACACCATACTTATATAAAACAACTTCCTTATATAAACCTTTCATAAATGTTTACTCTAGAATATCTTGCTTTTCTTTAGGTCATAGTAAACATCTTTTACTAAACTTAACCTTTAACCCAACAATGTCATCAAATGCCTTATAGTCAAACTTTGAAACTAAATTCCCAAGGTGTTTGTTTCAATGTACCACAATTATTGTCTATCCCACCCATGTAGTGAAAAAGGAAAGTTGTTCATAAACTGATCGAGCACAAATCAATAATCAACAAATAATAGTCAATGCTTACAAACTGATCAAGCATGACTAAGCCAATTAATAAGGGATAATAGATAAACATCATTAAACCGCACATGAATTAGACTTCACTATTAACTTACTTTATATATAACTAATATATCGCAAATACCTATACGCTCTAAAATATATAATACACTCAACTCATGCTAGGGCAATCCATACCATATCTCTTAATGAATCATACCTAACTAAAACCAAGGTTCTTGCTTAACCTTCTGCTCTGATACCACATGTAACGATCTGACTTTTTGACCCTCGAATGTCGATACTAAATACATTCACGGTATTCGTGTGGCGGGCACCCAAGTGCCAGGAACTCGAATAGTTATGGTAAAATAAAAAAAGAAATAGAACAAGAAAGAAGGAATACGATATCAGAATCTCACTGTGGAATGATAATATATAATATCATAAGATAGTAAATTAACGGTCACCCTAAGATACATACCATTTTAGAGTTATAATTCTAAATACTATCATCAGCCTGGATAGTTATAACAACATGTCCTCACATATGCTAATATAAGCAGTAGAAAAAAGAATGAAAGTCGCCATGGATCGAGTAATATGCAGTATTCTACTAAATTAAGACTTGTATACCAATGACTTAAATATATCTATATAACTAACCACTGGGAGATAAGCACCGGAATACATAAAGTAAAGAAAGTAAAAAGGACCACACAGGAGATTTTTATACTGGTTCGAATTTCCCATTCCACGTCCAGTCCCAAACTGCTTCTGGATTTAAATAACTCCCTCTCTTCATCTGGAGGAATAGGCATCTGAGCAGTAGAACATGATTTCAATACACTTGCCGGAGCAACCGAACGATACTTCAATAGTTTTGCTTAAGCAACTGAACATGACCTCAACTACAAAAGTAGTAAACAGTTGACTTCATATGCTATAAATAATACGGATGAGTTGATATAGTACAACCTTCCTATAATCCTCTTTGTAAATGGTATAGTGTGTATTTAGGAAGAAATGGAAGTATATGATCACTTTAGAAATGTAACTTAAATGTACAAGTGATCAATATTCACAATATAAATCTTTTGAATGCAAGCGAATTCAACAAGAGATAGAGAGAAGAAATAAAGTAAGAATTAGTTAGTTAAAAGGATAAATTTTAAATCTACTTATAGTGGTAAAAGGTTCTAGTTGAAGGGTTACGATCATTAGAAGGATTGCAAACATTGGGGAAGAAGACAACTCTACAGAATTTGAATTTTTACGAAGTGACACTTCTTCTCTTATTGGTAAGCTGGCTGAAAATAAAAAAAACAGATGGCTGAAATTTTACAAAAAAACAGAAACAAGGCAGTTGAAAAATATGCTATTTCAAACGTCTGAAATTATAATTCAAATAGCTGAAATTTTATTTAGATAGCTGAATTACCTTAAGAGTGTTCTGTTTATATTTTTTGATATTCAAAAGTCTGAATTATAAATTCAGATGTTTGAAATCCTATAGCAAAACATTTGTAGTTCAGTGGCAAGACGTGCAAATTTGTGTTTCATGACTCGGGTCCGATTACCATGTGTTGCGATAATTTCTCTTTGAAAATCTTAATTTTTTGTTTATGGGAAGAATTTTAAAAATCTTGATTTCTAGTTTATGGGAAGAATTTAAAATACAAATTTTCTAAAAACAAACTTTCGAAGCAATATTTGTATGCATGAAATCATCGTATAGTGTACATGATATCAGTCGACCAAACTGGCATTAGAAGTTGACTAATTCTGTGTAACTCTATTTTTAAGATATAAATGTTGCTGTTAATGACTTGTGTGTGTATACCACTTTGAAGTGATTTTAACATATGTATACTATAGATATGACACTCTATGACTAATAATACATTATACGTCATCTTCATCTTGTCTCCATCGTGTATATCTCTTCGATAGTTAATATAGTTTCCCGTAAAAGTCGATTATTGCACAATATATTTTTGTATAGTTATCATTATCAAAATATCAAATAATGAGGTTTTGAAATTCTCCCCCTTTTTGATGATGACAACTATACAAGTTAAGATTTAAATAAAATTAATTTAGTTCTCTCTCTAATTTTTATACTCCCCTTATCGATATGGTAGTATAGTTTTCTCCCCCTTTGTCATCGACAAAAAGAAAATATATATCAATAAGAGTTATATAAAACTTTAATTTGTAGAGAATACAATTAGGTTCTAAATACGAATTCTTAAAATGATATATTCAAAGATAAGATTACTAAATTTTCTAATTTTCCTCCATTTATAGCTCCATTTCCATAAGCATAAAATAATTTGGAATATATCTTCATCTCCATATGCGGTGTACCTATAAAAAATAAGATGTATGTTCTAGTAACCACTTCCTACGTTAGCGCCTGGGGGTTAGGTCTTATAAAGCAATACCTAAGAGGATTTGGTGTTCCCTTTGTAATAAAAATCAGTATTTTTATGTACATTATATATAAATGTCTCTATATACTTATTTCTTATGAGATAGTTGTTAGTCTTTGGAATCCATATCTTTATAGATTTAGGCTTGTTTATCGGTTTCTTTTGAATATCATCCTTCTTTTTGAAATTCGTATATAATGAACTATATTCCTTAGGACTAGATTTTACTTCCTTACTATTTTTATTATAACCCAAGCCTTTGTTATTAAAGGGGGATTATTATTTATTAATAATTCTAGATGGGTTTTCTCTACCTCTATTAAAATTTGAAACATTTTTAGAAATACTTTCTAACTTTGTTTTAAGATCTGTTAGTTCTCTACCTAGCGTATTAATACTACAATTTAAATCACTATTTTCTTTTGTTAATTTTACATTCTCAATTTCCTGAACTTCTATTTCACTACTTAGTATAATGACTTGAGATGTTATATTAACACAAGATTCTTGAGATTCTATTAATTCTTATTTAAATGTTTTCTTTTCATCTTTTAACAAGTCAATTTCTAATTCGCTTCTATTTAGCTTTCCTAAAGTATCTTTATATTTCTTTTTAGATCTTTTAGTCTATTTAACAATTTAGTATTTATTTCATATAGATCATCAATTTTTTTTACTTACATCGTCATTAGAAGCCATAAAGAACATGTTTTCTTGTTCTCATTTGCTATCACTATTTGACGATGAAGATGAATCTGAGTCATCCCATGTGATTGAAAATGCATGCTTCTTTTTCTTGTAAAATTTCTCGTTGTTGTTTTTGAAGCTATTCTTCTCCCCTTTGAGATTTGAGCAATCTTTCTTTATGCGGCATATCTTGTCACATTCATAACATTTGAGCAATGAAGATAACAGATCATTATTTTTGTTGCCAAACTTTTTAGTCTTCTTATACTTCAAAATTTTCCTAAACTTTTTGGCTAGAAATGCAACATCATCGTCATCTATATCAGATTCTTCTTTCTCTGCTTGAACTACGATTGTCTTTCTATCTTGAACTTGCACACATTTTGCATGCAAATTCACTTCATAGGACATGGGATTTCCTATTAACTTTTACAATTGAAATTTCATTAGCTTCTTCGATAGTTAAAACTTTTCGTTCCCAGTCATTAGTCAAGGAGTAAAGGATTATTGACACAATATCAAAATTTGTATATTTTTCTCCTAGTGCAAGATGTGAATGATAGATAACTTTAATTCAAGAGTACATATCATTTATACTCTCATCTTGCTTCATTCTAAAATTGATTTTTAAGCATATAGATCTTGCTTTGTTTAACCTTGTTTGTACCTTCATGAGCCATTTTTAAGGTGTGCCAAATTTCATAAGCAGATGTACACATACTAACTTTATCGAATTCATTTTTGTCCAATGAACAAAATAGCATGTTCATAGCTTTAGTGTTACTAGTAGCATCTATTTTTTGAGTGTTTGACCACTGTGCATAAGTAGTGGTAGGAACAGTGTATTCCTGTTGTGTAATGTTCCAGGTGTCATACCCATTAGCTTGCATATATATTCTCATCCTAGTTGAAAAATAGGCATAGTTTAATCCATTAAATAGTTGTGATCGTATATTAGATTGTCCTTCAATAAAAGTTATAGTAGTGTTGTCCATACTACTTGAATATCACAAAACTTTGTAACGGTTATATGATGGTATGGCTTTGATACTAAATAAAAGTCGTTGTGGATTGAGTAATATGCAGTATTCTACTAAATTAAAACCTGAAACCAATAGCTTAAATAAAGTCTATATAACTAATCACTAGTAGGTAAGCAGCGAAATTAATAAAGTAAAGAAAGTAAATACGATCACACTAGAGATTTTTATACTAATTCGAACTTCCCGTTCTATGTCCAGTCCCAGACTGCTTCTGGATTTAAATAACATCCTCACTTTGCCTAAAGGAAAAGGTACCTTAGCAGCATAACATGATTTCAATACACTTGCCCGAGCAGCCGAACGAGACTTCATTAGTTTTGCCTGAGAAACAAAACATAACTTAAACTATAAAAGTAGTAAATAGTTGACTTCATGTGCTCCAAATAACATGGATGAGTCGATATAGTACAATCTTCTTATAATCTTCTTTGTAAGTAGTATAACATGTATTTGTGAAGAATTTGAAGTATATGATCACTCTAGAAATGTAACTTGAATGTACAAGTGATCAATAGTTCACAATATAAATCTTTTGAATGCAAGATAATTCAACAAGAGATCGAGAGAAGAAATCAAGTAAGAATTAGTTAAAAGGATAGATTTTAACTCTATTTATAGTGGTGAAAGGCTCTAGTTGAAGGGTTAAAACCATTAGAATGATTATAACCTTTGGGAAGAAGACAACTCTCAAGAATTTAAATTTTTATGAAGAGACACTTCTTTTTGTACAGCTCAGCAAGCTGAAAATAAAAATAAGTTGGTTGAAATATTATAGAAAAAGACAGAAACAAAACAGTTGAAAAATAGGCTAACTCAGACTTCTAAAATTATAATTCAGATGATTGAATTTTTATTCAAACGGTTGAATTACCTTAAAAGTATTCTGTTTATATTTTCTAATATTCATGTGAGTCAGCGGAATAGAGATTTTAAGGCTAAATTAACATTAGAGAGGTGGTGAATAGTGTTTAATGGATTATATAAATAATATTAAAATTCTTTAAGATTTTACTTGGAATGGTGGAATTAACAATCACAGAATCAAAGTACAGATAAAAGTAAATGCAGTAAAAGTAAAAAGGAAAGAACAAACCAGGATTTTATACTAATTCGGAGATACCCTACATCCAGTCCCGCACAATTCCTTGTACGAATTTCTTTTCAACTAGGAAATGAAAATACAATCTCGATTTCAAGGCTACGAGACACACCCTCTAGAATCCTTGCCTTTGCGTAGAGCTACTTGATTTCCAAGCCACAAGCACACCCACTTGATTTATGGGCTACTAAGCACACCCAGTTGCTTTAATCAGGCTACAACCATACCTACTTGGATTTTAGGGATACCAAGCACACCAGAAAGTATAAGAGTATGGTTTGATAGATTTTACAAACTTAGATATTTGATGTTGATTATAATTGATCCTATAATGCTTGAATAACACTTTGATCTTGAAAGAGATGATAGAAATCTGTAATAGCCGGGAATTTTTCACCCTCGAAAATCGACATTATATGTCCACTGTATTGCGTGCCGAGCAATCGAATGCTGAAAAACTTGATTTCTAGGGGAAAAGAAGGAAGAAGAAGAGAAGAGAAGAAGAAGAGAAAAGATACTAAAACAACACAGAATCTCACAATCGCAGTAGAATAATATATAATATAATATCAATGATCTTTACAAAAGAGAAACTGTTATATACATACGTCCATCAGAGTAGAACAACAAATCACAATCATTAGCCTGGATGGTTATAACAACCTATCGTTACAGTTTTTGATAATTCAACAAGACTACAACAAAAAATAAACAAATACGGGAATATGACTTAAAGGCCTCCTACTCGTCTCCTGAGCTCCAATGCATCCAAAAGCAATATGTAAATATGCTCGGTCTGACCCGAGCATTATAATAAAATAACACGCGAGTCAGTCTAGAAAACCACATGAGAAAACACACCCAACTGGATTTTAAAGTTATAAAAAAACCTTTGAAATCAAAAGTATCTCGTAAGACCACAACGAACATAAACACAAACGTGTTTACCTTACGATAACCAAAACATTGCAATTCAAATTCTCTTATATTGTAGTAGTGTATAATGTACAAATACTTATTAATCTTAGTTGAAATTGTTACATTGATTAAATTCTAGCATAATAGGTATACAACTAAAACCGTAAAAGCACGTATTGGAGAATGGATTCCATACAATGACTGGGCTACTGGGGTACCGCCCATCATGGTGCATCTCTAGAAAAAATACCACCAAAGTCTAACCTATTGACCCCTGTCAACATAGAACCGGCCTACCCCTTACTGGATAGTACCAAATATGATCACCCCTTCGTTAATGGGTTGCGAAGCATACAAATGTGAGATAATATTGACTCTGGATAGGGATGATCATACCCTACTTGGCAGAGACCCACTTAGCCCTGCTGCATCTATCCTGCTTTATTCATTCCCGGTTGATGAGGCTTGAGACTACGTTTTACCTTTATATAGCACTTCCCACTTGGAATGCTAATACTGTCCTCCAGGCAACAATGCAATACCAACATTCATCCATATAAGTTAATTCTGGGACTGAACAAAACACTTGAGAGCTCGGTCTTCAATTCCATCATCTTCAAGATATCTTCCCTTCGAATGCTTAAGTTGGATCGAAGTAGTTTCCGGATAAAAAATTCAATTCCTGTCTCTTCGAAACAACGTTCGACGGTTCTCGGTAAACCAAATCCCGGTTCTTTAGGAAATAAACAATCGAAGATAAGATCGAAGATCACCACCTAACCATTAGTGGATGGATTTCCTTAACATTTGTCCTAGGAGAGCGAAACGAGATTTATATGTACAATACAACATCATCGGAAATGACTGTGCCATATAACTCACGTGTTTCTCCTAGATATTTCCAAAGTTTTGTTAGGGTCCAAATCCGGTAGTCGATTATTTAACTATCGAATAACAAACATTCAAATCATGGATTTATTCCATAGCGAAAAACCAACATTGGTTAAGCACATAAGAAAACACTGGCTTCTTAAATTAACCTTCTCATTAATAAAAATCACCTGTAAATATTTGTGTATAATTACCTTTACAAAGATATACCCATAAATTTCCAATATTTTCAATACTTAGAAAGATATTTGTATACTTATCTTAACGCTATAAGTATATTCACGAAAACTGAGAAAGATTTCTTTTCTACACAATTCAAAAATCATTCATAAATTCTCTATAAATCTCAAATACCATTTATAAAACTATTTTATAAATCTTCGAAATCGTTTATAAAACTCTATATGGAACCCCTATAAAATCCAACCTCCATTTCTAATTATAAACTCGTTTATAAATTACAAAACATTTATAAACTCTTATAAATCCATTAAACTATTTATAGAACTCTTCTTAAAAATTTATAATCCCATTTCTAAAATTCTTTTAAAAAGCTCTTTTACCCTTTAACTAATCTCCCTTTACGTTTTCCAAATCATGTTATAAAGTTCCTCTTATAAAAACCACATCTGTTTATGAACTCTATTTATAAATCTCGGAGATAATTTTATATAAATTCTAATCATTCACTTTAGAACACAATTATATGATAATAAACATTATAAATAAGTAATAATAATTTCAAAACAATTTAAAAATAATAATTGATAATTCCAAAACATTCTTAATAAACAATAATAATTTATCTACAACATTATTATAAATAATAATAATAAATTTTCAAAACTTCGTTGGTAAACAATTATATTTAATTTCAAACCATATTAATAATTTAAACAATTAACCTTTAAAAATATTAAAATATTTATAACAACTTTAAAACAATATTAATATAAATAACAAATTTTAAAACATAAATATATTTTTCCTTGATAAAAATCCATACTTAAATCTCATTGTAATCATTTCCATATTTGTAAACTGCATTTATGAATCTCTTTCTTATTTTATAAAACTTCTGTTTTATAAATCCCTTTATTTATAAAGCCCCATTATAACCCTATCCTCTTATAAATCTCACTTCAACTTTCAAAATAGAATCAACTTTTTTTTTCTAAAACAACATTCCACATATTACTATAAATCCATAATTTGTAATTTCCTTTCCAATTTATCCAATAATAAAGTTTCCTTTATTTATAACCACCGTTTATAAATTTATCCTTTTTTTAATAATATGATTTTACAAATCTCCACTTTTTTTTGTAAAATGCCACCTTTACACTTTTCCCATTTATACACTTCTAGTTTGTAAATGAATCTTGATATAGTTGTATATATTATTGTTTGAGCCAAAATTGGTCACAAACACCCAATAGCCGTTGAAAGCACCAGTTCGCAATCACAGATTGCAAATATCAAATATGTAGAGAAATAAGTATGCAAATCACTCAGGAAACTTAATAAAAGCAGTAAATGACACATGGTTTATAGTGGTTCGGCGATTTTGCCTACGTCCACTTTTAAGTTTTATCGTTTTATTGCTCGATACTTGAAGATTACAACTTTTTATCGTCTAATACAGCAGGTCTTATGATTAAAATTCGAAATCAATGGCAGCAATGGAGTTCTAGAATGATTCTGGCAGAGTCCGGGCGCTCTTTTACTCTATAAATTCTCCGACCCCTTTTCTGAATGACCAGGGGCTCTATTTATAGGCGTAGGGGGCTGAGATCCTGCTAAAAACCTGGTAGACCACTTCTGGCACGTGAGGGGGCCCACATGTACGACTTCAGGAAATCTGGGCCCATGTCAGGATCGATTCGAAGCACTCGTTCGAATCGATCAAGAAATTATCCAATTGAGACGAAATTTGGCGTGGACATTCTTTAACATGTATGTAAGCTCCTGTGAAAATTTCATAGCATTTTGACTTGTAGATCTCGAGATATCATCGATTCGAAATGGTGATCTTCGTCGTATTGCTTCGTTCGAATTGATCCTGTTCGAATCGATAGGGTCGAATCGATATGCTTGCGCATGAGGATGTTAACGTGCCACGCACTTCCCGGGTTGATCCAGATTTTTCTCCGAGTTTACTGGGTCGACTCCACGTTTTTCGCTGCTTCGACTTGGTGGATTTGAGGGAAAGGATTCGAGGCAAGGTGCGTTCGTATCGATCGTGGCCTATAACGGTTGATCGATACGAAGCCGTCTCAACCGGATGGATTCGAAGTATAGTGGCTTCGTGGTTTCGAAGCGTTTCGAATGACTTTGGTCTCATCGATTCGAAGGGCTTTAATCTGATGGATACGAGCCAATGACCCCTGATGGATTCGAAGCCGCACATCCTGACCGATTCGAACGAGTGCATGTGGTTGCGAACTGGATGGATTCGAACCAAAGGATACGAACAGAGGCCGATCGATTCGAACGTAGGCCTTGCTTATGGATTCGAATAGAAGCTCTGCCTATGGATTCGAACTTAGGGTCACCTCCTCCAACTTGCGTCGATGATATCTTGAGCGTACGAACTCGGATTGACTTGAAACTTGGAACGTTGCTTTTCCTGACCTTGCTTGATGTGTCTTATCAATTGTAGCCCGATCCGGACTCGAGTAAAATTCATCGATATCCATGGTGAAACAGTGTATAGCGAACTTTTACGACGAACTGTCTTTAGTTTTCCAGTCAACTTTTTGGTGTCACGGCCTTGCCAAAAGGCGGGATAACATTTGCCCCCCGAAACATGCCTTGCGATAGGAAGGTGTGTTGTGTAGTTCCATAAGCTGGATGTTCATATCCTGTTGATGACCTTTCGAGGTCGGATGCCGTTCGCGGACAAATAAAGAAATGGGACCGTTCGCGGTCGGATGTCATTCGCGGCAAATGAAGAAATGGACCGTTCGCGGCAAATAAAGAAATGGGACCTTTCGCGGTCGGATGCCGTTCGCGGCAAATAAAGAAATGGGACCGTTCGCGGTCGGGTGCCGTACGAGGCAGATTGTGAGCGTTCGAGGTCGGGTGCCGCACGAGGCAGAGTGTGATCGTTCGCGATCGAATGTTATACTAGATGAAGTGTGACCGTTCGCGGTAAGGTGCCGTTCGAGGAAAACGGTGACCGTTCGAGGTCGGGTGCCATTCGAGGCGAATGAGTGTGCCCAGGGGGGACTTAGTATTATCGATGTCAGGTTCATGTTCGGGTGAATTTCTGAATCAGTGATCGTGGCGGTTCGTCGCCATACAAGGTGTGCTTGTGGACCGTTCGCGATCCAAAGCATACGCGAGTAACTTCTTCTACACAATTGCAAATATCAAATTAACGTTCACATGAATTCCATAACAGAGATGTCCAAACAAGCAAAGTCTAAATGTCCAAATCAACATAGAATAAAAGCAAAGCAAGGATGTAAAAGTGTAAATTCTCACTACGAGACGGTCAATAATCATTCAGAGCATGCCTGTGGATCGTTCGCGATCTCATACATGTGTAAATGGTGTGATGGTGTTAGTGAGAAGTTTACGACTTGTTCATCGTTATTTAAATCAATTGATAACCAAACGGTGCCCCGGCTCGGGGTTACCCCTAGTTGATGTAGATGGTGGCCACTCTGGTTCCACCATTGGAGCTCTCCTTCTCACATACTGAAGTAGCATACCGTTTCTGATATGCCCTTCTACCTCATCCTTCAGGTGCCTACAATCATTTGTGCTATGACCGTTCAGCTCGTGGAATAAACAATATTTGTCTGACTTTCTCTTGTCGGTAGTCGGATCCCGTCGCATTGGTCTACGATAGGCAACTTGTTCTCGGGTGTCTTGGTAGATTCGCTCCAATCCCTCGTTCAGTTCTGAATATGTGGTAAATCGTGGCTCCCTCCATTGCCGCTTTGACCTGTCATCATTTTCTTCAGGCTTTCGCTTCCCTTTACCAGTCTCTGCACCTTTTCCAGGTGAATTACCGCCTCTAACTGCGTAAACATCGATTTCTTCTTCTCTCTCCGTACGAGCGTCCTCTAATCGCAAAAACTTTTCGGCTTCATGATAGAACTCTCCCAGGTCCGTAGGTGGATCCTTAGTTAGTGAATTCTTGAACTCCATGCCATCAGATATTCCAGATACAACTGCCATCATGACCATAGATGGATCTGGTCGATCCACTGATGCTGCTGCCACATTAAATCATGTTAGAAAACTCCTCAAAGATTCTCCAGCCTTTTGTTTTAGAGTCGCCAAACTCATCACGTTCTTGGGTCTCGAAATATGGACCCTGAGTTGTCTCATAAACCTTTCTGTCAAATCTGTCCAAGTCCCAATGGAGCCACTCTCCAGTTGTCTAAACCATAGCGCTGCAATGTCCGTCAAATACAATGGAAAGCACCGGGCCATGACTTCTTGTGATGCCCCCAGCACTTCCATGTGCCTCATATACTTCGTCAGATGGACCGCTGGATCCGTCCGCCCATCATACATTTCCAACGATGGTAGCTTGAAGTCTGGTGGATTCCTGGCCTGCCTGATCATAGGAGTAAAGGGACTCTTATGTACATCCTCCAGATCTCTATTGACTAGTCCGCCTCTCATGGCCCGTCTGACCATTTCTACCAACCTGTCGTTGTCGTCAGGCTGTGATCTTTGAGTGTCACCTTCGTTCTGCCCCCCTGGCTGAGCGTTCACCCCTCTATTGCCACCAGGTTGCTCAGATGTCCCTGAATCTCTTCCCGGGATTGGATCAACATGCTCTAAGTGTGTGCCCCCCAGCTCCGGTGCTGCGCCAGATGGTCCTGCTCCGTTCTTGACTCTGGTTGCTCCTTGATTTTGCGCTCCAAGTTGTCCAATCTGTTGAAGCAAATTCTGGATCATTTCCTCCTGTCTCTTCATCATCGTCTCCATCTCATCCCTGGTGATGAAGATCGATGCTTCGTTTGCCCCCGAGGAAGCCTCTTGACTCCCTCCGTGCTGACTTTGCTCTGGCCTTTGTCTCTTACTAGTTTGCCTTGTCATGATTCTTCGGATTTAAATCTCTTAGCCTTCTGATTCAACTTTCAAATGATTGAACTACTGAATTAGCGTTCTCAGTGAAAGCACCAAAATGTTTGCGCCAAAATTGGTCACAAACACCCAATAGCCGTTGAAAGCACCAGTTCGCAATCACAGATCGCAAATATCAAATTGTAGAGAAATAAGTATGCAAATCACTCAGGAAACTTAATAAAAGCAGTAAATGACACAGAGTTTATAGTGGTTCGGCGATCTTGCCTACGTCCACTTTGAAGTTTTATCATTTTATTGCTCGATACTTGAAGATTACAACTTTTTATCGTCTAATACAGCAGGTATTATGATTAAAATTCGAAATCAATGGCAGCAATGGAGTTCTGGAATGATTCTGGCAGAGTCCGGGCGCTCTTTTACTCTATAAATTCTCCGACCCCTTTTCTGAATGACCAGGGGCTCTATTTATAGGCGTAGGGGGCTGAGATCCCGCTGAAAACCTGGTAGACCACTTCTGGCACGTGAGGGGGCCCACATGTACGGCTTCAGGAAATCTGGGCCCACGTCAGGATCGATTCGAAGCACTCGTTCGAATCGATCAAGAAATTATCCAATTGAGACGAAATTTGGCGTGGACATTCTTTAACATGTATGTAAGCTCCTGTGAAAATTTCATAGCATTTTGACTTGTAGATCTCGAGATATCATCGATTCGAAATGGTGATCTTCGTCGTATTGCTTCGTTCGAATCGATCCTGTTCGAATCGATAGGGTCGAATCGATATGCTTGCGCGTGAGGATGTTAACGTGGCGCGCGCTTCCCGGGTTGATCCAGCTTTTTCTCCGAGTTTACTGGGTCGACTCCACGTTTTTCGCTGCTTCGACTTGGTGGATTCGAGAGAAAGGATTCGAGGCAAGGTGCGTTCATATCGATCGTGGCCTATAACGGTTGATCGATACGAAGCCGTCTCAACCGGATGGATTCGAAGTATAGTGGCTTCGTGGATTCAAAGCGTTCCGAATGACTTTGGTCTCATCGATTCGAAGGGCTTTAATCTGATGGATACGAGCCAATGACCCCTGATGGATTCGAAGCCGCACATCCTGACCGATTCGAACGAGTGCATGTGGTTGCGAACTAGATGGATTCGAACCAAAGGATACGAACAGAGGCCGATCGATTCGAACGTAGGCCTTGCTTATGGATTCGAATAGAAGCTCTGCCTATGGATTCGAACTTAGGGTCACCTCCTCCAACTTGCGTCGATGATATCTTGAGCGTACGAACTCGGATTGACTTGAAACTTGGAACGTTGCTTTTCCTGACCTTGCTTGATGTGTCTTATCAACTGTAGCCCGATCCGGACTCGAGTAAAATTCATCGATATCCATGGTGAAACAGTGTATAGCGAACTTTTACGACGAACTGTCTTTAGTTTTCCAGTCAACTTTTTGGTGTCACGGCCTTGCCAAAAGGCGGGATAACATTTGCCCCCCGAAACATGCCTTGCGATAGGAAGGTGTGTTGTGTAGTTCCATAAGCTGGATGTTCATATCCTGTTGATGACCTTTCGAGGTCGGATGCCGTTCGCGGACAAATAAAGAAATGGGACCGTTCGCGGTCGGATGTCATTCGCGGCAAATGAAGAAATGGACCGTTCGCGGCAAATAAAGAAATGGGACCTTTCGCGGTCGGATGCCGTTCGCGGCAAATAAAGAAATGGGACCGTTCGCGGTCGGGTGCCGTACGAGGCAGATTGTGAGCGTTCGAGGTCGGGTGCCGCACGAGGCAGAGTGTGATCGTTCGCGATCGAATGTTATACTAGATGAAGTGTGACCGTTCGCGGTAAGGTGCCGTTCGAGGCAAACGGTGACCGTTCGAGGTCGGGTGCCATTCGAGGCGAATGAGTGTGCCCGGGGGGACTTAGTATTATCGATGTCAGGTTCATGTTCGGGTGAATTTCTGAATCAGCGATCGTGGCGGTTCGTCGCCATACAAGGTGTGCTTGTGGACCGTTCGCGATCCAAAGCATACGCGAGTAACTTCTTCTACACAATTGCAAATATCAAATTAACGTTCACATGAATTCCATAACAGAGATGTCCAAACAAGCAAAGTCTAAATGTCCAAATCAACATAGAATAAAAGCAAAGCAAGGATGTAAAAGTGTAAATTCTCACTACGAGACGGTCAATAATCATTCAGAGCATGCCTGTGGATCGTTCGCGATCTCATACATGTGTAAATGGTGTGATGGTGTTAGTGAGAAGTTTACGACTTGTTCATCGTTATTTAAATCAATTGATAACCAAACGGTGCCCCGGCTCGGGGTTACCCCTAGTTGATGTAGATGGTGGCCACTCTGGTTCCACCATTGGAGCTCTCCTTCTCACATACTGAAGTAGCATACCGTTTCTGATATGCCCTTCTACCTCATCCTTCAGGTGCCTACAATCATTTATGCTATGACCGTTCAGCTCGTGGAATAAACAATATTTGTCTGACTTTCTCTTGTCGGTAGTCGGATCCCGTCGCATTGGTCTACGATAGGCAACTTGTTCTCGGGTGTCTTGGTAGATTCGCTCCAATCCCTCGTTCAGTTCTGAATATGTGGTAAATCGTGGCTCCCTCCATTGCCGCTTTGACCTGTCATCATTTTCTTCAGGCTTTCGCTTCCCTTTACCAGTCTCTGCACCTTTTCCAGGTGAATTACCGCCTCTAACTGCGTAAACATCGATTTCTTCTTCTCTCTCCGTACGAGCGTCCTCTAATCGCAAAAACTTTTCGGCTTCATGATAGAACTCTCCCAGGTCCGTAGGTGGATCCTTAGTTAGTGAATTCTTGAACTCCATGCCATCAGATATTCCAGATACAACTGCCATCATGACCATAGATGGATCTGGTCGATCCACTGATGCTGCTGCCACATTAAATCATGTTAGAAAACTCCTCAAAGATTCTCCAGCCTTTTGTTTTAGAGTCGCCAAACTCATCACGTTCTTGGGTCTCGAAATATGGACCCTGAGTTGTCTCATAAACCTTTCTGTCAAATCTGTCCAAGTCCCAATGGAGCCACTCTCCAGTTGTCTAAACCATAGCGCTGCAATGTCCGTCAAATACAATGGAAAGCACCGGGCCATGACTTCTTGTGATGCCCCCAGCACTTCCATGTGCCTCATATACTTCGTCAGATGGACCGCTGGATCCGTCCGCCCATCATACATTTCCACCGATGGTAGCTTGAAGTCTGGTGGATTCCTGGCCTGCCTGATCATAGGAGTAAAGGGACTCTTATGTACATCCTCCAGATCTCTATTGACTAGTCCGCCTCTCATGGCCCGTCTGACCATTTCTACCAACCTGTCGTTGTCGTCAGGCTGTGATCTTTGAGTGTCACCTTCGTTCTGCCCCCCTGGCTGAGCGTTCACCCCTCTATTGCCACCAGGTTGCTCAGATGTCCCTGAATCTCTTCCCGGGATTGGATCAACATGCTCTAAGTGTGTGCCCCCCAGCTCCGGTGCTGCGCCAGATGGTCCTGCTCCGTTCTTGACTCTGGTTGCTCCTTGATTTTGCGCTCCAAGTTGTCCAATCTGTTGAAGCAAATTCTGGATCATTTCCTCCTGTCTCTTCATCATCGTCTCCATCTCATCCCTGGTGATGAAGATCGATGCTTCGTTTGCCCCCGAGGAAGCCTCTTGACTCCCTCCGTGCTGACTTTGCTCTGGCCTTTGTCTCTTACTAGTTTGCCTTGTCATGATTCTTCGGATTTAAATCTCTTAGCCTTCTGATTCAACTTTCAAATGATTGAACTACTGAATTAGCGTTCTCAGTGAAAGCACCAAAATGTTTGCGCCAAAATTGGTCACAAACACCCAATAGCCGTTGAAAGCACCAGTTCGCAATCACAGATCGCAAATATCAAATTGTAGAGAAATAAGTATGCAAATCACTCAGGAAACTTAATAAAAGCAGTAAATGACACAGGGTTTATAGTGGTTCGGCGATCTTGCCTACGTCCACTTTGAAGTTTTATCATTTTATTGCTCGATACTTGAAGATTACAACTTTTTATCGTCTAATACAGCAGGTATTATGATTAAAATTCGAAATCAATGGCAGCAATGGAGTTCTGGAATGATTCTGGCAGAGTCCGGGCGCTCTTTTACTCTATAAATTCTCCGACCCCTTTTCTGAATGACCAGGGGCTCTATTAATAGGCGTAGGGGGCTGAGATCCCGCTGAAAACCTGGTAGACCACTTCTGGCACGTGAGGGGGCCCACATGTACGGCTTCAGGAAATCTGGGCCCACGTCAGGATCGATTCGAAGCACTCGTTCGAATCGATCAAGAAATTATCCAATTGAGACGAAATTTGGCGTGGACATTCTTTAACATGTATGTAAGCTCCTGTGAAAATTTCATAGCATTTTGACTTGTAGATCTCGAGATATCATCGATTCGAAATGGTGATCTTCGTCGTATTGCTTCGTTCGAATCGATCCTGTTCGAATCGATAGGGTCGAATCGATATGCTTGCGCGTGAGGATGTTAACGTGGCGCGCGCTTCCCGGGTTGATCCAGCTTTTTCTCCGAGTTTACTGGGTCGACTCCACGTTTTTCGCTGCTTCGACTTGGTGGATTCGAGAGAAAGGATTCGAGGCAAGGTGCGTTCATATCGATCGTGGCCTATAACGGTTGATCGATACGAAGCCGTCTCAACCGGATGGATTCGAAGTATAGTGGCTTCGTGGATTCAAAGCGTTCCGAATGACTTTGGTCTCATCGATTCGAAGGGCTTTAATCTGATGGATACGAGCCAATGACCCCTGATGGATTCGAAGCCGCACATCCTGACCGATTCGAACGAGTGCATGTGGTTGCGAACTGGATGGATTCGAACCAAAGGATACGAACAGAGGCCGATCGATTCGAACGTAGGCCTTGCTTATGGATTTGAATAGAAGCTCTGCCTATGGATTCGAACTTAGGGTCACCTCCTCCAACTTGCGTCGATGATATCTTGAGCGTACGAACTCGGATTGACTTGAAACTTGGAACGTTGCTTTTCCTGACCTTGCTTGATGTGTCTTATCAACTGTAGCCCGATCCGGACTCGAGTAAAATTCATCGATATCCATGGTGAAACAGTGTATAGCGAACTTTTACGACGAACTGTCTTTAGTTTTCCAGTCAACTTTTTGGTGTCACGGCCTTGCCAAAAGGCGGGATAACATATAATATCACTTTATGTAGAATGGCTAATTAATATTTATACCAAATATTTACATCTTCTTTTTAAAACCGTATTCCTTTATTATAAAACATGGATTTATTTTTAAGATTTAAAAAAATCTTTATTCACATTTCAAAATCTCTATTTAAAATATTTTATAAAACTATAAATTTATAATCTCGAAATATCGTACTTTTTATTTTAAAATAAACTTCTTCTTTAAAATTATCCATGACAAATAATTAAAACATATACAATTTCCAAAATCACTTTGAAATCCATTTTTAAATCAATTCATTATTTTATATTAAAATATCAAAAATAAGACCTCAGTGCTACTAAAGCACTAGTTAAGCAAAATCATATATATATGTCATCAAATATAGCATCCAACAAATCATATATCAAATTATATGAAAATTAAATCAATATTGTAAGGAATCCTGTTGGATCCCTCCAACCCGTCCCCCACATCACATATAGTATATAATCATAAAATTATAAATCAACCGCTTCGAGTTAGGATCGTATACAAAGGGTCATCTGCTCTTACATGGGATCGTAATAGGGTCTCATCCGCTCTAGGAGCTGGAATATATCCAAACCTACAATATAACTAGTAAATCATCCAAACATTCAATAACAATCAATAATAAATTATCCACACATCTAATCAAAAAAATTTATTGACTATAATATATTTCTGGTTGACCAAAAAGGTGAATTTAACACACCTTTGATTTTTAGTTCTGTCAAAACACTCCAGTTTGAATTAAAATTGAACAAACCTTCAATTTTAACCTAAAATTCATACTAGCTCCGAATCCATCCAATCCAACTCCATAGCGTAGAATTTGCTGATATGATCGCAACGCAACTTTTCGCGTTTAAAACTGACCTCGTTTGAAAAAGTTATAAATTTATAAACAATTGAACCAATTAATTTATAATTAACTTTTTAATTAACAGCTTTAAACTAATTAAACTTCCCCTACCCACGCTTGTATGCACACTCCCAGTTAAACTCGACTGTGACATAAAATCGACCAACGTCACCGTCTTGTTGCTTTACCGCCGCTATTCGCCTCACGTTGGTCGCCTCATCCATTGCCTATCCATCCATGCCAGCCACACCACCTAACTCCACCACAACATCTCCCGCCGAACCCAAAACCCATCTCAGGTGAAAGGCGGATCCAGGCCACCTTGCCTACTATAGAACGATCCAACCGGTCAAAATGTCGAGCTCCCCTACGCGAACATTTCTCTAGTTGGGACAGAGACCCAATTCCACCTCTAGAGGCACCAACGAACGATGGCCATTGGATGGAAGAAGGGTGATTAATTTAAAAAACGAACCATTTACCTAATAATCGCGATTAATATATGGGAGGAAGAATATGGCTGGGTATGGGCACGATGTGCTTGGGAGTATGGGCAAGCATGGTTGAATAAAAGGAATATATATATATTCCTTTTTATATTCAAAAATAGCTAGCTTGACGCTTTAAAAAATCTCGAACTTCAAACGAGGCATGCCACCTGACATTCTATATGTTATACCCCTATTTCGAACATAATGAAACTATTCTCGAGACCAAATTTGATCATATACAGAAGATAGCTTTTTAAACCCAATTATT
This sequence comes from Allium fistulosum, assembly GCA_030737815.1. Lineage (NCBI taxonomy): Eukaryota > Viridiplantae > Streptophyta > Magnoliopsida > Asparagales > Amaryllidaceae > Allium > Allium fistulosum. The sequence goes on from CM060903.1 coordinate 677,719,897, forward strand.
ATATAAATTTCTAAAATAAGTTTACAAGCGTTTCAAACTCGCATGACCAAATGATACATCCAATAGCCACGAAATTCGACGGTATATAATAATTCATTATTACAGATCTAATAAAACTGGTTCCGTCGAAATCCGAGACAGTGCCTCGGAAGGCTATTTTTACATGTTAATAAAACGAATTATTATAAAAACCAAATTAATCGCTTTTAAATCTTACTTAAAATTTACTATCTCCATTCTTGTTCAACAGAATTTAAATAAGTTTGAAATCATTTTTATCCAAATTAAAACCCAAGATTCAATTTTTTTTAAACAATTCCAATTATTGAATTTAACGATTTAATTACCAAATAAATCGTTGTATCTAAAACTCAAGTTATTTAACTTCTAAAATTAACTTTTCAATATTTAAAATCAAGTTAATATTCCAAATTCAAATGACCAAAATTCTGGGTCGCTACATCCTTCCCCCTTTAAAAGAATTTCATCCCCGAAATTGACAAGGTAAGAAAAATGCCCCAAACCCATTAACTTTTCAAAACAAATTAGTTGAAATAAATTACTGAATTCTTTTAAGCCTTTAAAATTCGTTTATAGATTCCAACTAATACCATTCCAAGTTATAACATAAAAATCAAATTTTAGTTATCAAATTATTTTGAAAATCCTTAAAAAAATTCTAACGCCTTAAATTCGCGGAAAATTTCACCAGCGTATCCTTTACGAGGCTCGATCGAAAAAATTTACAATATATATATATAATCACAAATATACATCTCATCTTCGAGGATGAGGCATCCCGTAGGGAAAAATATAAAAATACGATTGTAATCCGAGATGTGTACCTTATTTTAGTATTAACAAGCATATACAACCAACAAAATGCAAAAGCAAGCTCCAAATATGAAGCATTCGCCATCCGCACCTACTAATCACTCAACAACCAATGAGAACAAGTATAGAAAGTAATATCAATATATAACATAGACTATACAATAACCCCATGCATATATAACAACATAATAAGAGAAACCATCCAACAAATAATATCCATCCAATTTATTCGCCATCGTATCAATTTGCATTTCCAAGTGTCAATGTTATATTTATACACTTTCATTTCTTGTTAACATTCAATTTATTTCCACTCAATTGATTTACATTCAATTACCAAAATTCACATTATTTACACTCGATTCATTTACTAACATTTCTTATTTACATCCAATTTACTCATATCCAATTCATTCATGCCCAATTAATTTTCATCCAATTAATTCACATTTAATTAATCGATATTCAATTAATTTACATTCATTGGTTCACATTCAATTATTCACATTATGTTTAACAACATTTCATTCCATATTTAATTCATTTATGGATCATTTTATAAAATCATTTCATTTTAACTTTTCCTAAGTTAAATTTTATTTCACTATTACTTAGTATATTTCTTCAGTACTAATATTATTTATGAACCATTCCATACAATGATTACCTAAGTTTATTACAAACAATTTTATACTACACCATTAGTGTTTATTATTACTTCAATACTTAAGTTAATATTCAATTCTATCAAGCCACATTCCAAAATATATTCAATTCATTTTCATTTAACCTTTCTTAAGTCAAACTTCATTTTAATTTATTTATTTCATTAACTCAATTTATTTAACTTTTCTTAAATTGAATTTTAGTTTGATATCTAAATTACAATTTTTCTTTCCTTATCTATACCATTTTCAAATTATAAGTTCAACATCTTATTTTTATATATTTATCAATCATACTTTGGATTTTAAAATCAAAACATGTCTCACCAAAACACAACTTCAATGGTAGCAATCCATCATTTAGAAACTCGAAAATGAACGCCGATGATGTTGCAGTCATCACTAGAATTATTTTCCAGCGACTGAGCAGTGCTTTATATTTCTTTTAAATCTTCTTAAAAATATTTCTAGTCAAAACATTTGAAATAACTATTATTATTTTTCCAAAACTCTTGAAAAACAATTTCCAAATCAATGGAATTTAAATTCTCAAATTTCTTGTTTTAAATCCATTTTTATTTACAAATCATATTTATAAATATACTTATACGATTTCATTTCTTTTTCATTTATAAATCACATTTATAAACCATATTCATATAATATCACTTATTATATAATATCATTTCACAAATGTTGATTATTTTAATTATAATCAATACTCTATAATCCATATTTATAAATTCACTTTCATATGTAACTCATTTTACAAATGTTTGTCTTTGTTTAGGTTATAACAATAACAATTTTTATTAGCACAACAACAACAAATGATAATAATCAAATATTATCATTCACTAACAACCAAATATACCATATATAATTATAATAATTTCTGAAAAATTATTCTTTTATATATAAAATATAATTTTGGTAAAATTATTTCGTTTACCAATTCTGAAAACAATACTATATCGGTTTGCCTTGTTTAAGTGTTTAGAAATCCCTATTGATATCATGGTGTCCTACGTACCGACCAGAATTCATATGCCACTCAACAGATAAATTAACACAATATAAAATATTTTTATAATCACTAACAAATACGTGCTCATACACGCACACACACACTCAAAACTCATAATCAGGCATTCCATTACCTCATCACTTAATGAGTTACCCTACCAAAGACAAGATTCTCGCTTAATCTGGCTCTGATACCAAGTGTAATAGCAGGGAGTTATCAACCCTCGAAAATTGACACTACACGTCCACTGTATTGCGTGCCGAGCAATCGAATGCTTGTAAACCCGATTACTAGGGTAAAAGAAGGAAGAAGAATAAGAAAAAAAGAAACTAAAACAACACAAAATCTCACAATCACAGTGGAACAATATAAAAATATAATACTAATGATCTTTACAAAAGAGAAACTATTATATACATACGTCTATCAAAATACAACAAAAAATCACAATCATCAGCCTGGACGGTTATAACAAACTGTCCTTATAATTAATGATAATTCAACAACACTACAGCGGAAAATAAACAAATATCGGAATACAACTTGAAGGCCTCCTACTCATCTTGTGACGCCCCACCTCTATGCTCACGCTAGCCAAGAACACTACTGGGTAATGTTGTCGACTAGCACGAAGAATAAGGCTGTTGAGGAGCGACCATCTGTGTAATTGCTTTGTGTGAGTACCGATATGTCAGATAATATAACTTACATTCCATTTCAAGAGGAAATCCGACATATCAAATACAAACTCGAAGCTACCACACAGTGGCTATGAGGCCTTCAGAAACAAATATAGAAATAAACATAACACAAATCAGTCACAGATATGCATATCACAAAGGCAGAAACAGATATGAATATATCACATAAAAGTGTACATCAAAATAGTGGTCAAACTAGATCCACTGCATCACGAAAGAATAGATACAAGTGATAGACAAAAGAATAAGTATACAACAAGGAGTCTCTATCTCAAATGTATAGTAACAAAAACTACTAAGCTAAGTAGTTAGCCAAAAATCGAATAATAGTCTCAGATGAGGAGTCAAGCAGAAGCACCTGTAACATCTCGGTCTGACCCGAGTATTATTTAATAAGAAAATAATAAACGGATCAGTCTAGCTATAAATATCAGATAAAATGATAGAGGATAAGAGATATGACCAAAAGCGTATGATAACAAAAATGCCATACTGTGACAAGTATATATCAAATAACAACAAAAATCATACAATATCTCAAATATTCTCAAACATCAAAAGAATGTCATATTCGTTAAATTATTCACCAAACACAAATATTGATAGAGCTTATCAATGCAATCCACGAAAATTGGTGAAACACAAATTCTAGAAATCATCAATTAGAAATCCAGAAATCACAAGGGGGAGGCCAATCACAAACGGGAGCATGAAAACTCAAAAACACGTGTATCACAAACGAAACGCTATTCCATGGTCGCTAACCATCAATTTTGAGCCGAAGCTCCACAAACGGCCTAAAGACCACGGGTCGCTACCCCGCCAAATTTGAGCCGAAGCTCCACAAACGGCGTTTTTAGTCCCCACACAAACAAATAGACATCGCACATCGCTAGTCTAAATCACAAAATGATCATCATCGATCGATAAAAAGTGTGAATCACACTATGCTAGTAAATAGATGAGTTTAGCTTCATGTCCCATAACCACTGGCTTAACTTAAATATTTACGAACAGATTGTAGATTTCCACTCGAAAATTGTCACAAGAGTTCAATCGAACAAGTTCAAGAATTAACCGACGAAGTAAACGCATGCGTTTCATACCACTTGTTTCACTAAGCCGTTTAATTAGAATTCTCATACGAATGAGGTAATGGTTTATATATACTAATAGATTAGAAAACGGTTTTAAAAGAGAGCTTTTTATTTAAAATAGTGTCGAAATCGTTTTGATAGAAGAGTTTGAGTATTTACTACTAGTATAGAAACCTTTGTATTTAGAAGTGACAAATCACAAAAATGATTGTAGAAATAATCGATTACCAAAGATTCACATCCGAAGACGTAAATCAAAACCATAAAAATCGATATCAAATCCATCAAAATGGATATACCCAAAAATCCAAAGAGAGAAGTCATCAAATTCGATAGTAAGTGATAACAACTATCCGGATCAACTAAAATCGATTAAAATTGGAAACCCACACAAATTAGGTAAATTGGGCCGAGACAAGTAGATTCAGACGTCTGAATTGGATATTTCAGACGTCTGAACCTGAAGCTCCGGCAGTATTTTGCCTAGGCCAATGATGGCCAAATCGTATCGGAAGCGATCGGATGAGTGACGATTGCTAGGGGTTTACGCCAAACGACTACCCAACCTTAAAGGCTTACCAATACACTCCGACCAACATGTCCAAACATCCATATAAGGATTTTCATAGATTTTGATTTCAAACACCAAAAATTGGAATATTCATCAAACCAATTAAATTAAAAGGCAATGGAGAGGAAATAGATGTTAGGAATTCATACCCAACGACTATCAAAGTTATAGACATAGATGTGAGTTCCAAAAACTCACCTTTTAGACCCAAACACAAATGATAAGCTCTAGAACAAGCAATAGGTTGATCTCTCCTCAACACCACCTCCAAAATCTTCAATCTAATATCAAAGGTGAAGTTTTTCCTAAGTTAGGTTATAAGAATTTCTGAAAATTGAAGAGGGATTGAGATGGAGAAGATGAAGAGGATGCTTACCTAAGCTTTTCTTTGATTTCTAGCTTGAAGTTGATAATTCTTAAGAGAATTAGGGCTTATGAATTTCTTTTCTCTTCCCCCATTTTTCTTTTAGCCTGAGTGTTAGGAAATATTAGAGTGAGTGAAGAGGAGTTGGATGAAGGGTTAAGTTATTAGAAGGTTGATGGGCTGAAACCCAAACCCAAACCCAAAGCCCTAATTGAAAATCTCGAAAAAATTTCCAACTCAAAACATATTGATGTTTATACTCAAAAAAGTCGCAAACACCATTTTGAACTCAATGGAAGTGGTCTCTAGTCCAAATTGTTGAATCTCAATTTCAATCTTCATTCAGACGTCTGAAATTTCCAATTCAGACGTCTGAATCTGGAAAAACAAATGTTGTCTAGTACAATATTCAGACGTCTGAATTGTTCATTTCAGACGTTTGAAAATGGCAATTTTAGCCTATTTCCTTTCTGGTTTGACTCGAGCAATTTCAGACGTCTGAACGATTCAATTCAGACGTCTGAATATCTATTTGCCTGTTTTTTTTTAAAATAGGCACGTCCAAATTGCACGATTCACATTGTCTTTTCACTAATTCGACTGTTCTTCTACGAAATAGTGACATTTTCGGACTTAAATTCGACAAACGATGCTATATTTAAATAAAACATTTAAATATACAATCATAAAATATGCGGGTTGTTACACATCTCCTGAGATCTGATGCATCCAAAAGCAATCTGTAAATATGCTTGGTTTGACCCAAGCATTATAATAAAAAAAACACCCGAGTCAGTTTGGAAACCAGTGTGAGAAAACAACCAAACTAGATTTTAAAGTTATAAAAAAAACTTTGAAATCAAAAGTATCTCGTAAGATCATGCCGCACATAAACACAGACGGATTTTACCTTACGATAACCAAAACATTTCATTTGAAATTCTCTGATATTATAATAGTGTCTAATATACAAATACTTATTAATCTTAGCAAAAACTGTTACATTAATTAAATTCCAGCGTAATAGGTATACAAACAAAACCGTAAAAGATCGAATTGGAGAATGGATTCCATAAAAAGACTGGGCTATTGTGGTACCGTCCGATACGGTGCATCTCTAGATAAAATAACACCGAGGTTGAACCTATCAACCTCTGCCAACACAGAACTGGCCTACCCCTTATTGGATAGTATCAAATATGGTCACCCCTCCGTTAATGGATTTCGATGCATACAAATGAGAGATAATATCAACTCTAGATAGGGATGATCATACCCTACTAGGGAGCGACCCACTTAGCCCTGCTGCATCTCTCCAGTTTAGTCATTTCTGATTGGTGAGGCTTGAGGCTACGTTTTACCTTTGTATAACACTCCCACTTAGAATGCAAATACTGCCCTCTAAGCAAAAATGAAATACCAGCATTTATCCATACAAGTTCACTCTAGGACTGTACGAAACACTTGAGAGCTCTGTCTTCAATTCCATCATCTTCAACATATCTTCCCTTCGAACGCTTAAGTTGGATCAAAGTGGTTTTCAGATAACATATCTGATTTCGGTCTCTTTGAAACAACATTCGACAGTTCCCGGTAAACTCAACCCTGGTACTTAAGGAAATAAATAGTCATAGATAAGATCGGAGATCACCTCCTAACCGTTAGTGTATGGATTTCCTTAACATTTGTCCTAATGGAGTGAAACGAGATTTATATGTACAATTTAGCATAATCGGAGATGATTATGCCATATAACTCACATGTTTCTCATAGATATTTCCAAAGTTTCGTTAGGATCCAAATTCGATAGTCAATTATTTAACTATTGAATAATAATTATTCAAATCAGGGATTTATTCCATAGGGAAAAACCAACATTGGTTAAGCACATAAGCTAACACTGGCCTCTTAAATTAATCGTCTCATTAATAAAAATCACTTGTAAACATATGTATATAAATACCTTTACAAAGATATACCCACAAATTTCCTATATTATCAGTACTTAGAAAAATATCTATATACTTATCTTTATAATACTTTATAAATCTCAAAAACCATTTATAAAACTATATTATAAATATCTAAAATCGTTTATAAAACTCTATATAGAACCCCTATAAAACCCAACCTCCATTTCAAATTATAAACTCTTTTATAAATTTCAAAACATTTATAAACTCATGTAAATCCATAAAACTATTTATAAAACTCTTCTTATAAATTTATAAACCCATTTCTAAAATTCTTTTATAAATATCTAACCATTTATAAAGCCCTTTCACTCTTTAACTAATCTTTCTTTACGTTTTCCAAATCATGTTATAAGGTTCCTCTAATAAAAACCACATCTATTATAAACTCTATTTATAAATCTTGGAAACAATTATAAATAAATTCTAATCATTTACTTTAAAACACAATTATATGATAATAAACATTATAAAAAAAGTAATAAAAATTTCAAAACAATTTAAAAATAATAATGGATAATTCCAAAACATTCTTAATAAAACTACAATAATTTATCTACAACATTATTATAAATAATACTAATAAATTTCCAAAACTTTATTGGTAATTAATTTTATTTTATTTCAAACCTTATTAATAACTTAAACAGTTAACCTTTAAAAATATTAAAATATTTATAACAACTTTAAAACAATATTAATATAAATAACAACTTTTAAAACATAAATATATTTTTCCTTAATAAATATCCATACTTAAATCTCATCATAATCATTTCCATGTTTATAAACTGTATTTATAAATCTCTTTCTTATTTTATAGAACTTCCATTTTATAAATCCCTTTATTTATAAAGCCCCATTTGTAATCCTATCCTCTTATAAATCTCACTTCAGCTTTAAAATTGAATAAACTATTTTTTTTCTAAAACAACATTCCACATATTATTATAAATCCATAATTTGTGATTTCCTTTCCAACTTATCCAATAATATAGTTTCCTTATTTATAACCACTATTTGTAAATTTATCCTTTTATTAATAATACGATTTTACAAATTTCCACTTTGTTTTGTAAAATGCCACATTTATACTTTTTCCCATTTATACACTTCCACATTTGTGAATGAATCTTGATATATTTGCATATATAATATACATATCACTTTATATAGAATGGCTAATCAATATTTATACCAAACATTTGCTTCTTCTTTTTAAAACTGTATTCCTTTATTATAAAACACGGACTTATTTTTAAGAATTTTTTTAAAAAACCTTTATTCACAGTTCAAAAACTCTATTTAGAAATTATAAAACCATAAATTTATAATCTCTAAAAATCGAACTTTTTATTTTAAAATAAACTTCTTCTTCTTTAAAATAATCCAAGAAAAATTATTAAAACATATATAATTTCTAAATCGCATTGAAACCCTATTTAAATCAATTCATTATTTTATATTATTTTAAAATATCAAAAATAACATCCAGTGCTACTAATGCACTAGTTAAGCAAAATCATATCCATGTCATCAAATATAGCATCCAACAAATCATATATCAAATTATGTGAAAAATAAATCAACAGTGTGAGGAATCATGTTGGATCCCTCCAATCTGTCCCCATGCGTCACATATAATATATAATCATAAAAATATAAATCAACTGCTTCGAGGCGGGATTGTATACAAAGGGTCATTCGGTCTTAAACGAGTACGTAACTGGACCTCATCCGCTCCAAGGGCGGGAATATATCCAAACCAACAATATAAATTAGTAAATCGTCCAAATAGTCAATAACAATCAACAATAAAATATCCACACATCCAATCAAAAAATTTATTGACTATAATATATTTCTAGTTGATTAAAATGGCGAGTTTAACTCACCTTGGATTTTTAGTTCCATCAAAATGCTCCAGTTTGAATTAAAATTGAATAAACGTTCAATTTTAACCTAAAATTCCTACTTGCTCCTAATCCATCCAATCTAACTCTATAGCATAAAATTCGCTGATACGATCGCAATGCAACTTGTGGCGTTTAAAATTGACCTCGTATGAAAAAGTTATAAATTTATAAACAATTGAAACAATTAATTTATAATTAACTTTCTAATTAACAACTCTGAACTAGTTAATCTTCCCCCTACCCACGTTCCTACGCACGCTCCCAATTAAACTTGACCGCAACATAAAATCGACCAACGACGCCACCTCGCTGCCTATGCCGCCACCGCTTGCTTCCTGTCCATCGCCTATCCATCCATGCCAGCCATGCCACCTAACTCTACCGCAACAGCCCCTGCCAAGCCCAAAACCCATCTCCGGTCAAAGGCGGATCTAGGCCACCTCGCCCCACCATTGGATGATCTAACGATCAATATGTCAAGCTCCCCCACGCGGACATTTCTCTAGTTGGGAAGGAGACCCAATTCCTGCCTTTAGAGGCACCAACGAACGCTGCCTTTGGATGGGAGGACGGTGATTTTAGAATTTTTTTTAAAAATAAAGAAAGAAAGAAATGGACATTTCTCTGATAATCGCGATTAATATATGAGAGGAAGAATATGGCTGGGTATGGGCACGACGTGCTTGGGAGTATGGGGAAGCATGGTTGAATAAAAGGAATATTTTTTTTCCTTTTCATATTCAAAAACAGCTAGCTCGACGCACTTAAAAATCTCGAACTCAGAATGAGGCACGCCGCCTAGCATTCTATATGTTATACCTCTATTTCGAACACAATGAAACTAGTCATGGGACCTAATTCGATCATATACAGAATATAGCTTTTCAAACCCAATTATTATACAAATTAATGAATTAATTTACAAGCGTTTCAAACTCGCACGACCAAACGATACGTCCAATCGCCATGAAATTTGACAGCATATAATAATTCATTATTATGGATCTAATGAAACTAGTTTCGTCGAAATCCGAAACAGTGCCCAGAAGGCTATTTTTACATGTTACTTAAAATGAATTATTATAAAAACCAAATTAATCACTTTTAAATCTAAATTAAAACTTTATTATCTCCATTCTTGTTTAACAGAATTTAAATAAGCTTTAAATTCATTTTTATCCAAATAAACCCAAGATTCAATTTTTTTAACAATTCCAATTATTCAATTTAAGAATATAATTACCAAATAAATCGTTGTATCGGAAATTCAAGTTATTTAACTTCTAAAATTAACTTTTCAATATTTAAAATCAATTTAATATTCCAAATTCAAATAACCAAAATTTTGGGTCGTTACAAAATCAGAGAGTAAATGAAAGGGAATCAAACTAGCAATGATTGAATTTGATTCTGGTTGAATTTTAATAGATTTTTATTAGAAATTGATTTAGAAATCAGGAGAGTGAAAAGAGGAGAGAAAAATAAGAAAGTAGTTAATGAAAATTTGTTTAAAAGTGTGGTATATATAGAAAAGCAACGGTCATGTCCATTCGCGAAGAGATACGACGAAAAAGCACTCCCATTCAAATTTGAATTCTGAAAAATACGGCTAGTAAATCGACATACTTTAGAGGATATGTCGACGTATCCCTTTGTATTTTGAAAAATCATTTAATAAAAAAAAATTGAAAATGTTAAGTTTTGTAAATTATTTTGAAACTTTGTACAAACATTTAATCATAGTTTATACCTATTTTAATCATATAAAAACTTAATAAAACTTTATAATTTTGAAATATTTAACTAGAATATTCAATCTAATGAAAATAATATATATAAAATCAATATAGTTATAAATTATTAGTATAAACAAAAATTCAATGTATATATAGTTAAACTTAAAATCACTAAAATAATATTTTTATAAATATAAGAGATTGAAAATCATTTAGAGAAATATTTTGAAAAGATTTTAAAACTAGGATATTTGAAAATCAATTTAGAACAAAATTAGAAAAGGTGAGAGAAATCAGAAAAGCACTATCATGGTTTTAACATAAACTCTATGACTCTATAACTTATTTGGAATATCCTGAACTCTTGAACTCTTCAATACTCATGAGTCTTCATTTTTGAACTCTTTAAACTCTATATTAGCATCTTGAATCTACTCTTGATACTGTACAGTCTTCTTAATCAATACATGTCCAATGTCCTGTACTATATACTATATATATATATATATATATCTTGATAAATCATTGGTATCTAATTTTATATAATGTCATATAGTTATCATCATCAAAATCAATACCTAAGGTACTAACAATTTCCCCCTTTTTGATGATGACAAATCTTTATATAAAATATATTATAACTCCCCCTGAGTAACAAAACTCCCCCTTAATTTGTGCCTAGATTTTATATATTTCTCCCCTTTTGTCATCAACAAAAATAACTAACTAAAATTATAACATTAATTCTTGCTCTAATTCTAACTCTAACTCCCCCTAAATAAAATACCAATCAATATGTATATGAATTATATATAATAATGATAAGAAAGATTATATAAAAATAATAAGTGATATGTAAAATTAGATAATCCTAAAATAATCAATCCAAATATTTATTCAATCGAACAAAGTTTATGTCACATAGTATTTAAACAAATTCAGACAAATCAAAACCAATCAAATCCAAACTAAATCAAGTATTACTATTTATATACAATCAAACCTATTTAAACTAGACATTTCAAGGAACTTCAACCCATCCATCAGCACCAAAGATTAGATTCGCTTTGATAGCATTCCAATCTTCATAATCTTTATTGATGGTACACTATGGATTGGTGGTTGGTCTTCTTTGTTTAAGGCAGAAATCATCAACCAAATGACGTCGAAGTGCTTCTTGCTCCTTGATCATTTGCATTTGATTCAATCCTTAGTTTCTTTGGTTTCTTAGGATGAAAGTAAGAACATTCTTGAATGATTCTAGACTTTGTTCGAGGTTTTCGGTTAGTTTTTTGATAGGAGAAGGCATTATTTTGTTTTAGAGTTTAGGAATCCAAAGGAAGAAGAAAGATAGTAGAAAATAATGATTCTCCGCTCTCAACAGATATTTAAAAGGGTGGAAATTCGTTGGAAATGAATAGATGTTTGTTGTCTATTCAATTTTCAAAATTAATTTTTTTTTGAAAAGTTACCGGTGTATGTCGACATACATACCTAGGGTATGTCGAAATATATGCAAAAAATTTCAAAAAAACTTTGTTTTGATATTCTAATGTATTTAGCTTATACTATTATGTTTTTTTAGAGATAATAAACAATGTATATCAGCAAGGAAATATATTTTTCATTCAAACATAGATAGAGGTTATATAGAACATAAATAAATGAGAAGATACATATGATTCAACATAACTAAAACAAGAAAATTCAAAATACAAGAATAGTTTAAACAAACAATTAGAAAGATACGGATGAACTTCTTAAGCTTCCTTTGATTAAGGATGACCTGCTCTTGGTTTTTGAGAAGACCTTTATTGGATGGATTTAGTGGCATATTGATACTTTTCAAAGAGGTATCCTCCTCCTCGACCTCCATTTCATCTTCTTCCTCTTCCTCTTCCTCCTCCTCTTCCTCCTCTTCTCTTATTTCATGCTCTTCTTTCCAAGCCAACTTTTGTTCCTTTTTCGCAAGCATTTCACAAGGCTCGAAAAAGGGTGAAATATGCATAAGTGAAATGTTGCCCTTGTCAAATATTATTTGAGGAATTGTTTCCTCTCCTTTAAGGTCAACACCAAAATAATTGAAAACACGATTAAGATGCACACCATGAAATAGTGTGTTTTCATGTTTAGAAATGTTCTTAGGAAAAAGTTCATCCAAAATGACTTGAGACCAGTTTATGTTGTACTGACCATAAATTGTGAAAAAGGCTTTGAATACTTTTTGAGTCGGGTTATTATAATTACCCATTCTTGGAGTGATACTTTATTGCAAAAGAAGGCTTAATATCCATGCTTTTGGATGCAAGTTATTGTTTTTAAATTCAAAATCATCATCACTTTTGAAAACATCATGAATTACTTCATGATTTTGAAAATCAATTTGAAAAGATGAAAGGTCCATTCCACTAGATTGGCATCCAAGAATGTGACTAAAAGTTCACAATTTAAAATAATTTATGTCCCTTTGACACTACTCTAAACTTCTCCTTCTCTACCATCATAAATATTTCCTTTTCAATTTGCATAAAACATCTTTACTAATTTTGGATAACAAACAAAATTATTTTGAGAAGCATCAATTAAACTAAGAATATCATTTTGCAAACAATGATTGAAAAGATTGTAAGTAGGAAAATCTTCAGAAATAGCAAATCTTCTGGGAAAGACTTTTCCAAAAGATAAATACTCAATATATGCTTGAATGGCTTCTTGATCATTGAAAATATATTCTTTTATTTTCTTAGAAAGCCTTATGGTTGCCTTTGTATTGCTTGAGGATGCCATTGAATAATAGTTTGAGGAGATATAAGAGTTCATGATTTTTGAATTTGAAAATGAAAGTGAGGAATGAATGGATTGAGATAGAGTAAGTAAATAGAGAATCAAAGAACATGTTCGCTGATCAAAAAGGCAACTTTTCAAAACATAGGAATTAGTGAAAAGATGGAGGGAAGTTCAAATTTTGAATTTGAAATTCAGATTCTGTCTGCATATGTCAACATATGCTCATGGGATATGTCGATATATAGGTCAAAATTTTCAAAAATGATTTTTATTTAACTATTTCCTATTTTATTATATAGATCTATTTATAGTTATTCTATTTTTAGAAAAATAATTTTAAATATATTTTATTTTATTATTAAAATATTTATACTTAAAATATAATTACACAATATTCAACTAATATTATTGTTAATCTACAAGATATTCCTAACAACCAATAAGGCAACCAGAAAGAAAAAGAAAAATTCATTAAAAAAAATTTGATATATTAATAGCATACCTTTTTCTGATTAATTTCACCATTTTGTTTTGAATTATGTATTGTTGTGAAGCACATGTTAGCAATTTCTGTATTTGATTCATTATCGCTTGAGGATGTATCTAAATTATCTAATGTTGCGGTATAGGCTCTTTTCCATTTTCTAGATGAATCCATGGTTGGTGTAGTTTTCAATTTATCGAGATATGGACAGTCTCATTTTAAATGACAAGGGTTATCACAGTTATAACGTCTAATGCCATTTTTGTTTCCATTTCCGCTTCCTGGATTGTTGGTGTCATTTCTTTTGAAATTGTTCATCTTTCTATATTTTAGAAATTTTCTGAAATTCCTTATCATGAAGGCAATTTCTTCATCTTCATCGCTATAACAACCTACATATTTTACGATTGTATATTTAAATGTTTTATTTAAATATAGCATCGTTAATCGGATTGAAGTCCGAAATGTTACTTTTTGTAAATAGTCGAATTGGGACTCGAGACCACTTCCACTGAGTCCAAAGTGGCATTTACAACTTTTTTTGAGTATAAACATCGATATGTTTGGAGTTGAGTGGAATTTTGCTATTTTTCTATTTTGGGCTTTAGGTTTGGGTTTCAGCCCACTAACCCAACATAATACCCTAACTCCACCCCACTCCTCTTCATTCATTCATTCCATTTCCTAACACTCAAGCTCAAAAGAAAAATGGGGGAAAGAATGGGAAATAGAAATTCCTAAACCCTAGTTTGATTAGGAAATTCAAGTTCTTGCTCTAAAATCAAAGAGAAGCTTAGGTAAGCATCCTCTTCATCTTCTCCATCTCAATCTCTCTCCAATTTCATAAATTTCCTATAACCTAATTTAGGAAATATTTGTCTATGATCATAGATTGGAGCTTCTAGAGTTGAAGTTGAAGAGTGGTTGATCTTTCCTTTGTTTTTAAGCTTCTCATTCGTTGTTTTTGGGTTTAAAGGTGAGTTCTTTAACTCACATCTACGTCTATAACTTTCAATTTTGTTATGTATGAATTCCTAACATTTGTGCATGTTCATTTTCTTTTGATTTGAATTGATTTGGTGAATTTTCCAAATTTTGGTGTTTTGGTCCAATTTCATGAAAATCTTACTATGGATGTTTGGACGTGATATTTGGGGTGTATCGAAGAGCCTATAAGGCTGGGTTGTCGCTTGGCCTAAATCCCTAGTCGTCGTTGTTCGTCCGATCGCTCCCGAATCGTTTTTGCCATCATGGCCTAGGCAAATTGTTGCCCAGACCAGGTGACCAGACGTCTGGTTGTCAAGTCCAGACGTCTGGTTATGATCTCTGGAGAAAAAAAATATAAGCACGTAGAAAAGAAAATGGCAAAACCTAATTCCAGACGTCTGATTTATAGGTTCAAACGTCTGGTTAGGTCTCAGACGTCTGCTTTGAAATTTCAGCCGTTTGGGGGTTTACTGGATTATTTCCAGAACCTAAATCCAGACATCTGGATTCTAAACCAGACGTCTGGAACTGTGCATTTTTCCTATTTGCCAATTTTTTTGAGTGGATTTCCCATTTTAGTCGATTTTTTTGATCCGGATAGTTGTTATCACTTATTATCGACTTTGATGACTTCTTTCTTTGGATTTTTGGGAATATCCATTTGATGGGTTTGGTATCGATTTCTATGGTTTTGATTCACGTCTTCGAATGTGAATTTTTGGTGAGTTATTGTTTCTACAATCTTTTCTGTGATTTGTCACTTTAAAATACAAAGGTTTCGATACTAGTAGTAAATACCAAAACTCTTTCATTAAAACGATTTCGACACTATTTTAAATATAAAGCTCGCTTTTAAAACCGTTTTCCAATCTATTAGTATATATAAACCTTTACCTCATTCGTATGAGAAATCTAATTAAACGGCTTAGCAAAACAAGTGGTATGAAACGCTTGCGTTTACTTCGTCGGTTAATTCTTGGACTTGTTCGATTGAACTCTCGTGACAATTTTCGAGTGGAAATCTATAATTTGTTCGTAAATATTTAAGTTAAGCTAGTGGTTGTGGGACATGAAGCTAAACTCATTTATTTACTAGCTTAGTGTAATTGACACTTCTCATTGATCAATGGTGATCATTTTATGATTTAGACTATCGATGTGCGATGTCTCTTTGTCCACGTAGGGGACAGTACCTCGTTTTATGGAGCTTCGTCTCAATTTCTTTTATAGGCTAGCGACCTATGGTTTTTATGGAGTTTGGTTCATCGGGCGTTCGCTGTACTACGTCGTTGTCCCAGATTATTTGAGTTTGATTCATCAAGCGTTCGCTGTACTATGTCGTTGTTCCGGATTATTTGAGTTTCAAGTTCATCGGGCGTTCGCTGTACTACGTCGATGTTCCGGATTATTTGAGTTTCAGGTTCCTCGAGCGTTTCGCTGTACTACGTCGATGTTCCGGATTATTTGAGTTTCAGGTTCCTCGAGCGTTTCGCTGTACTACGTCGTGGCACCGGCTCTATGGTTAGCGACCATGGGATAGCGACCTATTTGTGATAGACGTGCTGGTGAGTTTTCATGCTCCCGTTTTGTGATAGGCCTTCCCCTTTTTGTGATTTCTGGATTTCTGGATTGATGATTTCTAGAATTTGTGTTTCACCGATTTTTACGCGATTGACATTGATATGTTTTGTCAATATTCGTGTTTTGGTGAATAATTTAAAGAATATGACATTCTTTTAGTGTTTGAGAATATTTGAGGCATTGTATGATTTTTGTTGTTATCTGATGTATACTTATCACAGTATGGCATTATTGTTATCATAGGTTTTTGTGATACCTCTTATCCTATCTCATTTTATCTGATATTCATAGCTAGACTGATCCGTTTATTATTTTCTTCTTAAATAATACTCGGGTCAGACCGAGGTATTTCAGGTGCTTCTGCTTGACTTATCAGGGTCCATCACCTGACTTTTGGCTAACTACTTTAGCTTAGTAGTTTTTGTTATTATACATTTGAGATAGAGACTCCTTGATGTATAATTATTCTTTTGTCTAGCACTTGTACCTATTCTTTTGTAATGTAGTGGATCTAGTTTGACCACTATTTTGATGTACACTTTAATGTGTTATATTCATATCTATTTTCGCCTTTGTGATATGAATATATGTGACTGATTTGTGTTATGCTTATTTCTATATTTGTTTCCGAAGGCCACATAGCCATTGTGTAGCAGCTTTGAGTTTGTATTAGATATGTCGGATTTCCTCTTGAAATGAAATGCAAGTCATATTATCTGACATATCGGTACTTGCACAAAGCAATTACACAGATGGTCGCTCCTCAACAACCTTATTCTTCATGCTAGTCGACGGCATTACCCCGTAGTGTCCTTAACTAGTGTGAGTATAGAGGTGGGGCGTCACAGCTTGGAATCAGAGCCAAACTTTGGAACAATGTAGAATAATCTAGCAAGGATCATTGTCCTAAGTCTTTCTTAGGAATCGTGCCATAGGATTTAATTCAAGCCTTCGTACCATTCTATCCTATTTCTTTTTATGATGCCTTGTTTTATCAATCAAGTTTGTTTGATATTCATTTGAGAATAACCTTTTTTTCTCTTCTTTCTTTCTTTCTTTCTTAAAGAAGAGAAATAGTTAGATCAGGTCGTCCTAGCACCGGTCAATCCAGTGCTACTCCTCCGAATGGTATTTCTCATTTTGTCCTTGATGGCAATATTTTATTTCGTGATCTTCCTATTCAAATTTCTTTTGATTCGGGTGCATCTCACTCTTTTATATCAAAAGAACTTGTTGATTCTTTTTCTTTAAATATTATGGGCTTGATGTCTTCACTGAAAATTGCGAATCCGGTTGATGGATCTGTAACACTCAGTTTGCTTTGTAAAGATGTCGAGATTATTTTATGTGATTATTTTTCCCGATCCAATTGTTACTTAGGTTTCAGAATGATTTTTGGGAATGGATTGGCCTAACCGATATGAAGCCCATATCCTATGTCCAGTGAGGACTATCCATCTTCGACATTCTGAATCTGTTCAGCAGGTTTTTTAATTTTTCTTAATGATCTCGATTTCCAAATTCGGTGGCATCATTTTATTCTTTAAATCCACAGGATGAGGAAAGTGTTATTTCTCTCATTCAAGTAGTTCGTGAATTTTTTGGTATATTTAAGCTTGTCTTAGGATTATCACCTAAGCAATCTATTGAGTGGTGCTAAGGTCTTTTCAGTTCGACCTTGCCGCCGGCTTTCATCAGCTACGAGTTGCGGAGGGTAGGGTTCCCCTTACCGCATTCCGCACTCGTTATGTTTCTTATGAGTAACTCGTGATGTCATTCGATTTGTCCAGCTTATTTCATCCATTTTGTGAATCGAGTATTCTACGAATATCTCGATGAGCCCATCCTTGTATTCATTGATTATGGATGAAAACAACAATTTAAAATTTACGAATCTTTTTAATGAGATATTTATAAGTATGATTGGATTTTGTTATTAAAATGAGCAAAGAATATTCGTAAAAATTTTAAGAGACATGTTTATCATATAGAAGATGATTTTGTGTTGTTTTGCCCATTGGGTGCTTTAAGAATTCTGGTCGATGCGCTTAATCAATGTTATCGATAGGAATCTCCTAAACGCTATGATGAGACAGTCAGACACAATAAATTGACTTGTAAAAAAGTAAATTTTTCTAAAAAGATGATTATATAAAGTTAATTATACTTTTGAATGACTTAGCTTTTCGGGAAAGAGGATCATTTAAAAGAACTCCTTTCCTATACTCCTATTCTTGTGATTCCCAAAGGGAACCAAGACTTCACTATTTGTACCGATGCTAGTCGTATTGGTTTAGGTGTCGTTCTTATGCAAAAAGGGAACGCGTTATCGCTTATACTTCTATACAATTAAAGCCTACCGAGACTGGATATGCCACTCATGATCTAGTGCTCGCGGCCATTGTTTCCGCCCTTAGAAATTTGGTGTTCATTAGTGTTTCCCTTATGAAGGGTGTTCTGCGTTTCAATCGATCGGGAAAATTAGCGCCTCGATATGTTGGTCCATTTCCCATCACCGAACGTATTGGTTCCGTGGCTTATCGCCTTTTTTATTACCGGCTCAGTTTTCTGCTATTCATGACGTATTCCACGTCTTTCAACTACGGAAATGCCTTAGGGATTCCGATTCTATTCTTGAGCCCAGTGTAATTGAAGAAATTGAAGTTTCACAAAATTTGACTTATGAGCAACATCCTACTCGTATCATTGCTTCAGAGGTTAAAAGCCTTCGAAATAAGGATGTTCCGCTTGTGAAAGTTCAATGGTCCTCAAATCCTAAGGATTGCTCTTGGGAATCCAGAGAATTCATTGAGCGAACACATCCGGACTTACTCTCTCGTGCTCCTTAAGGCGAACTTCTCATTTCAAAATTTCTTCTTTTGTGTTGTTATGCCTTAGTATGGTTGTTACTTTTTATTTTCTTCTTAAGTATTGCGAGGACGCAATTTCTTTAAGGAGGGGAGTCTGTAACAACTCGCATATTTTACGATTGTATATTTAAATGTTTTATTTAAATATAGCATCGTTAATCAGATTGAAGTCTGAAATGTTACTTTTTGTAAACAGTCGAATTGGGACTCGAGGCCACTTCCATTGAGTCCAAAGTGGCGTTTACAACTTTTTTTGAGTATAAACATCGATATGTTTGGAGTTGAGTGGAATTTTGCTATTTTTCTATTTTGGGCTTTGGGTTTGGGTTTCAGCCCACTAACCCAACATAATACCCTGGCTCCACCCCACTCCTCTTCATTAATTCATTCCATTTCCTAACACTCAAGCTCAAAAGAAAAATAGGGGAAAGAATGGGAAATAGAAATTCCTAAACCCTAGTTTGATTAGGAAATTCAAGTTCTTGCTTTAAAATCAAGAGAAGCTTAGGTAAGCATCCTCTTCATCTTCTCCATCTCAATCTCTCTCTAATTCAGAAATTTCCTATAACCTAATTTAGGAAATATTTGTCTATTATCATAGATTGGATCTTCTAGAGTTGAAGTTGAAGAGTGGTTGATCTTTCCTTTGTTTTTAAGCTTCTCATTCGTTGTTTTTGGGTTTAAAGGTGAGTTCTTTAACTCACATCTACGTCTATAACTTTCATTATTGTTAGGTATGAATTCCTAACATTCCTGCATGTTCATTTGCTTTTGATTTGAATTAATTTGGTGAATTTTCCAAATTTTGGTGTTTTGGTCCAATTTTATGAAAATCTTACTATGGATGTTTGGACGTGATATTTGGGGTGTATGGAAGAGCCTATAAGGCTAGGTTGTCGCTTGGCATAAATCCCTAGTCATTGTTGCTCGTCCGATCGCTCCCAAATCATTTTGGCCATCATGGCCTAGGCAAATTGTTGCCTAGACCAGGTGACCAGACATCTGGTTGTCAAGTCCAGACGTCTGGTTATGATCTCTAGAGAAAAATATATATACACACGTAGAAAATAAAATGGCAGAACCTAATTCCAGACGTCTGATTTATAGGTTCAAACGTCTGGTTAGGTCTCAGACGTCTGCTTTGAAATTTCAGCCGTTTGGGGGTTTACTGGATTATTTCCAGAACCTAAATCCAGACATCTGGATTCTAAACCAGACGTCTGGAACTGTGCATTTTGCCTATTTGCCTATTTTTTGAGTGGATTTCCCATTTTAGTCGATTTTGTTGATCTGGTTAGTTGTTATCACTTATTATCGACTTTGATGACTTCTTTCTTTGGATTTTTGGGAATATCCATTTGATGGGTTTGGTATTGATTTCTATGGTTTTGATTCACGTCTTCGAATGTGAATTTTTGGTGATAGATTGTTTCTACAATCATTTCTATGATTTGTCACTTTAAAATACAAATGTTTCGATACTAGTAGTAAATACCAAAACTCTTTCATTAAAACGATTTCGACACTATTTTAAATATAAAGCTCGCTTTTAAAACCGTTTTCCAATCTATTAGTATATACAAACCTTTACCTCATTCGTATAAGAAATCTAATTAAACAGCTTAGCAAAATAAGTTGTATGAAACGCTTGCGTTTACTTCGTCGGTTAATTCTTGGACTTGTTTGATTGAACTCTCGTGACAATTTTCGAGTGGATATCTACAATTTGTTCGTAAATATTTAAGTTAAGCTAGTGGTTATGGGATGTAACGACCCGATATTTTCAACCATTCGCATCTACACATGTCGGACTTGAATTGCTCAAAATACCGCGTTGTAAATAAAATTTGGCAAATCTCAGAATATACAGTAAATAAATAATCACAGATCACAGACACAGAGTAAAATAATGCAGCAGAAGTAAAAGAAATAGTAGTTCATGAAGCTACTATGTAAATATATCAGAGTTACATAAGATACAACAGAAGAAATAGAGTACAACAGAAGTCTCAATAAAATAACCAAGTACAAGCCAAGTAGAACAACGGAATTGAAATAGATAGGACAAGACAAGCAGATAATCTCCAGCGATTCAAATCTCCAAGAGAGTGGAAATCCAAATCTGTGAATAACTCAGGCTGACCCGAGCGTAAAGCAAAACACAAAACACTCGAGTCAGGACAATATATACTTATATAATGTAAACCAACTCAAGTGAACTGTAATAAAGGTACAAGTAACTTAAAGAATGCTTGGGATCGCCCATTCTTTAAGGATCCGTTAAACTACTTACTATGTAGTAATATACGCTATATACAGTAGTGTCTAATTAGTAAAGTATAATCATATAGAAAATAGCGTTAAGGGGATGGTGAACCTTAACGCGGTCGGATCTTTAAACCAAAATCGTAGTGGGCTCGATATGGTAGGTGACACGGCACACAAGGCAATGCCAAGGTAGATATACCAATTGCGCGCACGGACTGATGGAAACGCATAGCAGCCACTACCGCTCCACCTCGAACAACACTCCCAAATCAAGGGTGCGCACCAAATCAATCACAAGTAATAGAATGGAATCGAAGAAGTGTGTCCGATAAGAGGTGCTACCTCACTGGTCCGAGATCGCTCATGTTTTAGCCACCTTATGCCAACTCACGGGAGTTGGGTCCACGTATATACCATAGGATCGTCGTCACCATCCTACTTCATTCTGGAAACTCCACCGCGTACATAGTTCTCAAAGTGGTTTTCGGTATCGACAGAGAGTATGTCCATATTCGATCCCGGTCTCTTTAACAACCAATCGTTATTATAAACCGTGGTTGTAATTTAAAAACAGTTTATACTTCAAAATAGAATATCATTTCAAATCCAAATCTTTATCAAAATAAAGATTTAATCAATTTCAAACCATTTCAATATATTTAAAATATCATATCATTTCAAAACTTCATTTCAAATCATTTCAATATATCAAAATATCATATCTTTCCAAAACTTCATTTCAAATCATTTTAATATATCAAAATACCATATCTTTCCAAAATTTCATTTCAAATCATTTTTATATATCAAAATATCATATCCTTTCAAACTTCATTTCAAATCATTTTAATATATCAAAATATCAAATCTTTCCAAAACTTCATTTCAAATCATTTTTATATACCAAGATATCATTTGAGTTCAAATCTAAATATTCAACTTTAAATACTTTTTAAAATTTAAAGATATCATTCATTTATTATCATTTCAAGTCACCCTTTTAAATAGTTTATATTTCAATCAAAATAATTCATTTAAACCATTTAAAAGTGTAGTTATTATACTTTCAAATCAAGTATTCAAATTTCCAAAGTTTCAATTCAATTCAATCATTTATTTCAATTAAATTTCCATAGACCATTTCAAATCTTATAAATATCAAATATAGATTTAATCCACAAAATAACTATTCAAATTATAAAATAAATTCCAAAGCTTTATTATCCTATATTTCATAAGTCCAATATCTTTTAAATAGATTCAAATTACAAGTAAACCAAATATTTTCCATACTAATATAAACTTCAATTATTCATTCCAAGATTTAATATCATTCAAATTCATTTCAAAATATCAAAATATCATTTCAAAACATCATTTATTTAATTTAAATTTAAATACCATTTAATCACATTTCAAAATAGTTGTATTTCCCAAATCAACTATTCCATTTAAATCATTTAAAATCAATTCATTATATTTAATAATTAAATATTTAATTTCCAAAATTTAATCTTTTTCAAAGATCATTTATACATTTGAATTTATTAAACAAAGAAAATTCAACTTTCGCAGCACTTAGAAAATGCTACGAAAGTTATGTTTAAAAACAGTTCATTAACAAAAGATGGCATTTAAAATGCTGTAATATCTTAATTTAGTTTCAATTAAAATTTTAGTTAAATTTAACAACTATAGAACTAACAAAGTGCTATAATAATCCTTAGTTCAAATTTGCTATTTGGGTTCATTTAAAACAACTACAGCATTTTCCAATGCTGTAATATCTTTACATTACATTTCAAAAATGCCGTCAAATCAAATTCAGAGTTTTATTTACAATTTCACACATAATTAACTTTTAATATAAATCATTTTAACTTATAAAATCATATATTTTCACATTTTAAAAACAATCATTTATATACCTTTATTTCTATGATTTTATAAAGTCAAATTTCCATACAAAAATCAAATTAAATAACAATTAAATTTTCATTTCTTTAATTAAATTCTTAACTTAACAACTAAGTTTAAATTTACAAAATATAACTTATTTCCATTTATTTTACTTAATTAGAATTTCACTTTTAAACAAATTCCACAAAATTCAATTTAAGTTATATTTCCAAATTCAACTTAAATATTCAATTATTTCATATTTAATTTATACAAAATCATTAACACTTTAAAAATTATTATTACTTAATAAAAATCATTAAATTCATCTTTTAAATCATATTTCCTTACCTTACATAAATTCCATTTATAACAAAATCATAAATTCCAAAATTAGCTTATATTTCAAATTCTACTTCACCATTTACTTAATTCACTTATTTAATTTGTAGAAAATCACTAATATTTTATAGAAATCATTTTAATAAAGTTTAAATCAAAATATCATAATATTTACATTTTTAAAATATTTTAAAATTTTCAGAAAAATATATATAAACCACGGGTCTATATATAATTTTCTAGCCTAGGTCAAGGGATACGAATATGTACCATTTCAATCCGCAGTTTACAAAGAAAAACCGGGTTCTATCATTTCAAACCCGCAATCCCAAGTCAAATAAAATAAATAAAATGTCGCTCAGGCTTATCATTTCAGCCCATAACGATCTTTCCCTATTCTAAAGTCCGTTCGGGTATGTATCATTTCAACCCATAGTGAACCTAATCTACAGGGAACTTGCAGTGTGATAAACTGATAAAAATGAACAGAATAACATCATATAACAATAATGGATGATATAACATATGTAATAACAGGGGTAAACATTATATGATCATAATATAACAGTTATAACAGGATGATATAATTTTACAGATTTAAATGGTGTCAGTTTACTAGTTATATAAGTACACTTCGTCTGGTGAGAATTACTCACTTGTATTTGCTGGAGATGACAATCACGAACCCACAACAAGGATTTCCAGAGGCACGAAAGCACGACAATGATTTGAGATTGGAAGAGCCAAAGATATACCCCTTAAAACATTACACAAAACAAATATATAAAACATAAGTTTCAAAACAGGATGCCACTAAACAATGTTAGGAACAACTGCATAAAAAAAAAACCAAAGTATTTGCACTTGCTTTCTACCATCTATGCTTTAGCTCCAGATCTGAAATGGCACGGCTAAAGGCATGGTTTGGATCTGGTTTGGGTTCCTAAAGGTCGGCCTAGCATGTGTTAACAAAGTGGTGAAGTCTAGGTGCATGGATTTCAACTACAAAGGCAAACTACAAGGATTCAATGCAACATTGGACTCGGTCCAATCAAGACCAGGCATGGTCATCTCTGTAGTGGGCTGGAGAATGGTGTGGCAGAGGGTTTCAGGTCATCCATGGGTGGTGGAGGTGGAGTTGGTGGCGGCCAAAGGAAGGTTGAAGGTGATGAAGGCATAGGTGTTGGCTATGGTGCATATAGGTGAAGTTTGTGTAGATTTAGGTGGAGTTTGATCAACTATTGGGCATGGCCAGTGGTTTGGGGCTGAAGAGGAGGTGGTGGATGGTTCAGGTGGTGGAGGAGGTGGCCATGGTGTCTGGAGTGGTGGGGCCGAACCTGAAGTAGAAGAGAAGGCAAGTAAAATCAACATAAACAAGTAGAAAAACAAGAGAAAAACAATGGAAAAAAGAAATAAAATTTACCAAACACTTGGAGATTATGGAGGCCGAAATTTTTTTCAGATAGGAAGAAGAATGTTTTACGTGAATGAGAAAAAAAAAGGCGGCTGAAGAAATGAGGAGATGTGGCCAATTGAATGAAAAATTAGGTTACAAATATGAAAAGGTTAGAAGATAAAAGGCCATAGGAAAACTAAAAGTCATAAACCCTTTCAAATTTCTCATATATATTTATATACATTTAAATAACTGAAAATAATTATAATTTCAGTTAAGATTTCGAAAATATAACGGATAAACAAAATATTAAAAATTAAATATTAATTAGATATGACTAAAATAAGAAAATAGCACAAAATGAAAACTAGGCTTTAAAAATTAGAAGTAACTTCTATAAACTTTGGAAAAAATCTATTTTGATTTAAATACATGTAAAATGAATATAAATAAAGTAAAACACAGCAAATAAAAGTGCATTTATAAAATAAATAAATAATTTTTAATTATATATAATTAAATTAAGAAAATAGCAAAGAAAATAGAAACTACGCTTTAAAATTAGAAAATAAATTCAACAATCTTTGGAAAAATTATTTAATCACTTTAAAAATATTAAAAGACAAAAATATACATAAAATAACATATTAAAACAAAATATGACATTAAAAATATAATTTATATGATTTAAAATAGACAATATTGCTAAATACATCAATTTACACACAATACTGAAATATACATAACTTTCACAATTTAACTCCGTTTCCAACGAAACAAAAAGTTGTATTCAAGTTATTAAATCTATTTTCATAATAAAATATAAAATTTAAGAATTTGAATATTTAAATTTAAAAGTTAAAAGTCAAAGTTTGACCAGTTTGAACAGAAATTCACTTTTCAGTGAAATATCCAATTTATACTAGTTTGAAGTTATAGTTCACATAATAATTAACATTTATTTTTAAAAATGAAATGTTTGAAATCAAACAAGTTTAAAATAGTTTCAAAATAAAAAATAAAGTTAAATTTTAAAATATAGGCCAAAATCTAGGGTTGTTACACTCTTCCCCACTCAAAACTTTTCGTCCCCGAAAAGGAATGAGCTACGTGAAAACACAGGAAAGATAGAGTGAAATAAGATTATGACAAGATGACAAGGAGATTGAAATTATACCTGATAACTGTGGTTATAGGTAAGTTTAACGAGGTGGAGATGGCAAGCAATGCTCAGATTAAAATAAGTATCAAAGGTTATCAAGGATTATTGGAAGATTTCTAAACAGAAAGACTATAGAAAGATGCCTATACCAGTCTGTAGCAAGATGAGGAAAATAAGAACAACTAAAGACAGTTTGAAAACAAAATAAGATAATAGGTTTGAAATTTCCATGGTTTCAGCTTAAACTGATAATTAATTTTACACAAGTTAAATAAATCTTAACTACCTCTAATTACATTATCTTATCATCCAATTTTCTTAAACTAACAATTTCAAAAATCATTATTATACTCAAAATGTACTTAATAAGTTTAATTCCTCTTTATTCCTAATTAAAATTAAATTTATCCCTCTCAATCTATTTTATCACCTATGTTAAATATACTTACACTTATTATAACTGTTTTAATTTATTCCTAATTCCCTTAACATCATTTTGTTTTGTAAGTTATTCAATTAACCTTTTAGTCTATTTACCTCTATTAATCTTTTATAACTAAAATTTAAGTGTATAACATTTATTATAACCACTCAAATCTTATTTATAAAAACTTTTTATATTGTATATTATCTAATTACATTGTTA
This sequence comes from Allium fistulosum, assembly GCA_030737815.1. NCBI lineage: Eukaryota > Viridiplantae > Streptophyta > Magnoliopsida > Asparagales > Amaryllidaceae > Allium > Allium fistulosum. Next base: position 677,747,203 of record CM060903.1, read on the forward strand.
ACTTCTAAAAATTAAGGTAAGTTATATTGGAATGCAATTGAGAATTATACAAATAAAACTTTCTAAAATTAATATACACTATAAACATCCTAATTCAATCATTTCAAGCTTGAATCATCTATTCAAAAATTTTGATTTTCTTTTTATACTTGAAGTTATTATTTAAGATAGAATTTAAGAATAAAATTTCCGATTCTTTTCAAACCATTTAGAGATAAATAAATGTATGCACAAAATTTGTCAAATCAAATTTTAAATCATATATCTATATATATTATAAATCAAATCATCTTTTAGAAATTCATATCAATCAAGTTTCCCAAAAAAAAGCTGTAGCAAGACTACAGAATGGTTTCTTCACTTCAAAACTCGAAAATGAATGTCGATGATGCTGCAGTCATCATCGAAATTATTTTCCAGCGACAAAGAGAAGAGCAAAAAATTTTAAAAATTTAAAATTCTTTGGAAACAAATTTCTATTCGAAAATACTTTAAATAATACAACCTTTTAAAACTTTAAACACAAGGTTTGAAACCATCGAAAATTAAATTCTCAAATTCTTGATTCAAATTCATTTCAGTTCCCAAATCAATTTATAAACAACTATTTATAAATTCATTCATAGAACAATAAATGATAAATCAAGTATTATCATTTTAAATAATAAATTTAAATCAATTTATTAAGTTCCATAAATTTGCTTAGATATATAAAATTTATTTCATTAGCAAATTTAAAATATTATTGTGTCAGTTTGTTCTGTCAAAGTGTTTTAGAAATCCTATCGATAGCGTTGATCAGACGAATCGATCGGAAACCCAAATCAACATCAACAACTCAAACAACACAATATAAAATAAAATATAGATTTAAAAGTACAATTCAAAATGTTTGGAGATATTTTGGAAACAAAAGACAAGATGATTAAATAACAAAATATAAAGATGGATAAGTTTAGATAAATCACGGGCAACCTTAACCGGGTCAACCGTGACTTAATGAATAAGATCAAACGTGGATTTTTCTAGGGTAAATCTACATCCGATCTCAAGAGATAGAGTTTGGAATAACAAAAGATATTAGCAACTAAACCAAGGATAGATAAAATCCCTGGTGAATCGATGCTAATTGTAAAGGAGTTTCCTTTTTTTTTACAAGTTATTAGAGTATTGGCGGGAATGCCAATTCACTATAAAACTCATTCGAAGTGGAGTTATGGGATACTCCAAAATCAAAAGAAGATTAATAGTGAGGGACAAGAATGAATTTTGGAACCGTAGGGAACGTTCCAAAAATTCAAAGGAAATTCAAATAAAAATGAAGAGATTCAAGCTCGAATGAAAGTGATTCTGCAATTAAATTTACCCTATATTCTAGGTTTTGCCACAAAGCCAAAGCTTCGATACCAACTGTAACGACCCGATATTTTCAACCATTTGCATCCGCACATGTCGGACTTGAATTGCTCAAAATACCGCGTTGTAAATAAAATTTGGAAAATCTCAGAATATACAGTAAATAAATAATCATAGATCACAGACACAGAGTAAAATAATGCAGCGGAAGTAAAAGAAATAGTAGTTCATGAAGCTACTATGTAAATATATCGGAGTTACATAAGATACAACAGAAGAAATAGAGTACAACAGAAGTCTCAATAAAATAACCAAGTACAAGCCGAGTAGAACAACGGAACTGAAATAGATAGGACAAGACAAGCAGATAATCTCCAGCGATTCAAATCTCCAAGAGAGTGGAAATCCAAATCTGTGAATAACTCAGGCTGACCCGAGCGTAAAGCAAAACACAAAACACTCGAGTCAGGACAATATATACTTATATAATGTAAACCAACTCAAGTGAACTGTAATAAAGGTACAAGTAACTTAAAGAATGCTTGGGATCGCCCATTCTTTAAGGATCCGTTAAACTACTTACTATGTAGTAATATACGCTATATACAGTAGTGTCTAATTAGTAAAGTATAATCATATAGAAAATAGCGTTAAGGGGATGGTGAACCTTAACGCGGTCGGATCTTTAAACCAAAATCGTAGTGGGCTCGATATGGTAGGTGACACGACACACAAGGCAATGCCAAGGTAGATATACCAATTACGCACACGGACTGATGGAAACGCATAGTAGCCACTACCGCTCCACCTCGAACAACACTCCCAAATCAAGGGTGCGCACCAAATCAATCACAAGTAATAGAATGGAATCGAAGAAGTGTGTCCGATAAGAGGTGCTACCTCACTGGTCCGAGATCGCTCCTGTTTTAGCCACCTTATGCCAACTCACGGGAGTTGGGTCCACGTATATACCTTAGGATCGTCGTCACCATCCTACTTCATTCTGGAAACTCCACCGCGTACATAGTTGTCAAAGTGGTTTTCAGTATCGACAGAGAGTATGTCCATATCTGATCCCGGTTTCTTTAACAACCAATCGTTATTATAAACCGTGGTTATAATTCAAAAACAGTTTATACTTCAAAATAGAATATCATTTCAAATCCAAATCTTTATCAAAATAAAGATTTAATCAATTCCAAACCATTTCAATATATTTAAAATATCATATCATTTCAAAACTTCATTTCAAATCATTTCAATATATCAAAATATCATATCTTTCCAAAACTTCATTTCAAATCATTTTAATATATCAAAATATCATATCTTTCCAAAACTTCATTTCAAATCATTTTTATATATCAAAATATCATATCCTTTCAAACTTCATTTCAAATCATTTTAATATATCAAAATATCAAATCTTTCCAAAACTTCATTTCAAATCATTTTTATATACCAAAATATCATTTGACTTCAAATCTAAATATTCAACTTTAAATACTTTTTAAAATTTAAAGATATCATTCATTTATTATCATTTCAAGTCACCCTTTTAAATAGTTTATATTTCAATCAAAATAATTCATTTAAACCATTTAAAAGTGTAGTTATTATACTTTCAAATCAAGTATTCAAATTTCCAAAGTTTCAATTCAATTCAATCATTTATTTAAATTAAATTTCCATAGACCATTTCAAATCTTATAAATTTCAAATATAGATTTAATCCACAAAATAACTATTCAAATTATAAAATAAATTCCAAAGCTTTATTATCCTATATTTCATAAGTCCAATATCTTTTAAATAGATTCAAATTACAAGTAAACCAAATATTTTCCATACTAATATAAACTTCAATTATTCATTCCAAGATTTAATATCATTCAAATTCATTTCAAAATATCAAAATATCATTTCAAAACATCATTTATTTAATTTAAATTTAAATACCATTTAATCACATTTCAAAATAGTTGTATTTCCCAAATCAACTATTCCATTTAAATCATTAAAAGTCAATTCATTATATTTAATAATTAAATATTTAATTTCCAAAATTTAATCTTTTTCAAAGATCATTTATACATTTGAATTTATTAAACAAAGAAAATTGAACTTTCGTAGCACTTAGAAAATGCTACGAAAGTTATGTTTAAAAACAGTTCATTAACAAAAGACTGCATTTAAAATGCTGTAATATCTTAATTTAGTTTCAATTAAAATTTTAGTTAAATTTAACAACTATAGCACTAACAAAGTGCTATAATAATCCTTAGTTCAAATTTGCTATTTGGGTTCATTTAAAACAACTACAGCATTTTCCAATGCTGTAATATCTTTACATTACATTTCAAAAATGCCGTCAAATCAAATTCAGAGTTTTATTTACAATTTCACACATAATTAAATTTTAATATAAATCATTTTAACTTATAAAATCATATATTTTCACATTTTAAAAACAATCATTTATATACCTTTATTTCTATGATTTTATAAAGTCAAATTTCCATACAAAAATCAAATTAAATAACAATTAAATTGTCATTTCTTTAATTAAATTCTTAACTTAACAACTAAGTTTAAATTTACAAAATATAACTTATTTCCATTTATTTTACTTAATTAGAATTTCACTTTTAAACAAATTCCACAAAATTCAATTTAAGTTATATTTCCAAATTCAACTTAAATATTCAATTATTTCATATTTAATTTATACAAAATCATTAACACTTTAAAAATTATTATTACTTAATAAAAATCATTAAATTCATCTTTTAAATCATATTTCCTTACCTTACATAAATTCCATTTATAACAAAATCATAAATTCCAAAATTAGCTTACATTTCAAATTCTACTTCACCATTTACTTAATTCACTTATTTAATTTGTAGAAAATCACTAATATTTTATAGAAATCATTTTAATAAAGTTTAAATCAAAATATCATAATATTTACATTTTTAAAATATTTTAAAAATTTCAGAAAAATATATATAAACCACGGGTCTGTATATAATTTTCTAGCCTAGGTCAAGGGATACGGATATGTATCATTTCAATCCGCAGTTTACAAAGAAAAACCGGGTTCTATCATTTCAAACCCGCAATCCCAAGTCAAATAAAATAAATAAAAAGTCGCTCAGGCTTATCATTTCAGCCCATAACGATCTTTACCTATTCTAAAGTCCGTTCGGGTATGTATCATTTCAACCCATAGTGAACCTAATCTACAGGGAACTTGCAGTGTGATAAACTGATAAAAATGAACAGAATAACATCATATAACAGTAATGGATGATATAACATATGTAATAACAGGGGTAAACATTATATGATCATAATATAACAGTTATAACAGGATGATATAATTTTACAGATTCAAATGGTGTCAGTTTACTAGTTATATAAGTACACTTCGTCTGGTGAGAATTACTCACTTGTATTTGCTGGAGATGACAATCACGAACCCACAACAAGGATTTCCAGAGGCACGAAAGCACGACAATGATTTGAGATTGGAAGAGCCAAAGATATACCCCTTAAAACATTACACAAAACAAATATATAAAACATAAGTTTCAAAACAGGATGCCACTAAACAATGTTAGGAACAACTGCATAAAAAAAAACCAAAGTATTTGCACTTGCTTTCTACCATCTATGCTTCAGCTCTAGATCTGAAATGGCACGGCTAAAGGCATGGTTTGGATCTGGTTTGGGTTCCTAAAGGTCGGCCTAGCATGTGTTAACAAAGTGGTGAAGTCTAGGTGCATGGATTTCAACTACAAAGGCAAACTACAAGGATTCAATGCAACATTGGACTCGGTCCAATCAAGACCAGGCATGGTCATCTCTGTAGTGGGCTGGAGAATGGTGTGGCAGAGGGTTTCAGGTCATCCATGGGTGGTGGAGGTGGAGTTGGTGGCGGCCAAAGGAAGGTTGAAGGTGATGAAGGCATAGGTGTTGGCTATGGTGCATATAGGTGAAGTTTGTGTAGATTTAGGTGGAGTTTGATCAACTATTGGGCATGGCCAGTGGTTTGGGGCTGAAGAGGAGGTGGTGGATGGTTCAGGTGGTGGAGGAGGTGGCCATGGTGGCTGGAGTGGTGGGGCCGAACCTGAAGTAGAAGAGAAGGCAAGTAAAATCAACATAAACAAGTAGAAAAACAAGAGAAAAACAATGGAAAAAAGAAATAAAATTTACCAAACACTTGGAGATGATGGAGGCCGAAATTTTTTTCAGATAGGAAGAAGAATGTTTTACGTGAATGAGAAAAAAAAATAGGCGGCTGAAGAAATGAGGAGATGTGGCCAATTGAATGAAAAATTAGGTTACAAATATGAAAAGGTTAGAAGATAAAAGGCCATAGGAAAACTAAAAGTCATAAACCCTTTCAAATTTCTCATATATATTTATATACATTTAAATAACTGAAAATAATTATAATTTCAGTTAAGATTTCGAAAATATAACGGATAAACAAAATATTAAAAATTAAATATTAATTAGATATGACTAAAATAAGAAAATAGCACAAAATGAAAACTAGGCTTTAAAAATTAGAAGTAACTTCTATAAACTTTGGAAAAAATCTATTTTGATTTAAATACATGTAAAATGAATATAAATAAAGTAAAACACATCAAATAAAAGTGCATTTATAAAATAAATAAATAATTTTTAATTATATATAATTAAATTAAGAAAATAGCAAAGAAAATAGAAACTACGCTTTAAAATTAGAAAATAAATTCAACAAGCTTTGGAAAAATTATTTAATCACTTTAAAAATATTAAAAGACAAAAATATACATAAAATAACATATTAAAACAAAATATGACATTAAAAATATAATTTATATGATTTAAAATAGACAATATTGCTAAATACATCAGTTTACACACAATACTGAAATATACATAACTTTCACAATTTAACTCCGTTTCCAACGAAACAAAAGGCTGTATTCAAGTTATTAAATCTATTTTCATAATAAAAGATAAAATTTAAGAATTTGAATATTTAAATTTAAAATTTAAAAGTCAAAGTTTGACCAGTTTGAACAGAAATTCACTTTTCAGTGAAATATCCAATTTATACTAGTTTGAAGTTATAGTTCACATAATAATTAACATTTATTTTTAAAAATGAAATGTTTGAAATCAAACAAGTTTAAAATAGTTTCAAAATAAAAAAATAAAGTCAAATTTTAAAATATAGTCCAAAATCTAGGGTTGTTACACTCTTCCCCACTCAAAACTTTTCGTCCCCGAAAAGGAATGAGCTACGGGAAAACACAGGAAAGATAGAGTGAAATAAGATTATGACAAGATGACAAGGAGATTGAAATTATACCTGATAACTGTGGTTATAGGTAAGTTTAACGAGGTGGAGATGGCAAGCAATGCTCAGATTAAAATAAGTATCAAAGGTTATCAAGGATTATTGGAAGATTTCTAAACAGAAAGACTATAGAAAGATGCCTATACCAGTCTGTAGCAAGATGAGGAAAATAAGAACAACTAAAGACAGTTTGAAAACAAAATAAGATAATAGGTTTGAAATTTCCATGGTTTCAGCTTAAACTGATAATTAATTTTACACAAGTTAAATAAATCTTAACTACCTCTAATTACATTATCTTATCATCCAATTTTCTTAAACTAACAATTTCAAAAATCATGGATTTGAAAAATCATTATTATACTCAAAATGTACTTAATAAGTTTAATTCCTCTTTATTCCTAATTAAAATTAAATTTATCCCTCTCAATCTATTTTATCACCTATGTTAAATATACTTACACTTATTATAACTGTTTTAATTTATTCCTAATTCCCTTAACATCATTTTGTTTTGTAAGTTATTCAATTAACCTTTTAGTCTATTTACCTCTGTTAATCTTTTATAACTAAAATTTAAGTGTATAACATTTATTATAACCACTCAAATCTTATTTATAAAAAAATTTTATATTGTATATTATCTAATTACATTGTTAACTTCTAAAAATTAAGGTAAGTTATATTGGAATGCAATTGAGAATTATACAAATAAAACTTTCTAAAATTAATATACACTATAAACATCCTAATTCAATCATTTCAAGCTTGAATCATCTATTCAAAATTTTTGATTTTCTTTTTATACTTGAAGTTATTATTTAAGATAGAATTTAAGAATAAAATTTCCGATTCTTTTCAAACCATTTAGAGATAAATAAATGTATGCACAAAATTTGTCAAATCAAATTTTAAATCATATATCTATATATATTATAAATCAAATCATCTTTTAGAAATTCATATCAATCAAGTTTCCCAAAACAAAGCTGTAGCAAGACTACAGAATGGTTTCTTCACTTCAAAACTCGAAAATGAATGTCGATGATGCTGCAGTCATCACCGAAATTATTTTCCAGCGACAAAGAGAAGAGCAAAAAAATTTAAAAATTTAAAATTCTTTGGAAACAAATTTCTATTCGAAAATACTTTAAATAATACAACCTTTTAAAACTTTAAACACAAGGTTTGAAACCATCGAAAATTAAATTCTCAAATTCTTGATTCAAATTCATTTCAGTTCCCAAATCAATTTATAAACAACTATTTATAAATTCATTCATAGAACAATAAATGATAAATCAAGTATTATCATTTTAAATAATCAATTTAAATCAATTTATTAAGTTCCATAAATTTGCTTAGATATATAAAATTTATTTCATTAGCAAATTTATAATAATATTGTGTCAGTTTGTTCTGTCAAAGTGTTTTAGAAATCCTATCGATAGCGTTGATCAGACGAATCGATCGGAAACCCAAATCAACATCAACAACTCAAACAAAACAATATAAAATAAAATATAGATTTAAAAGTACAATTCAAAATGTTTGGAGATATTTTGGAAACAAAAGACAAGATGATTAATTAACAAAATATAAAGATGGATAAGTTTAGATAAATCACGGGCAACCTTAACCGGGTCAACCGTGACTTAATGAATAAGATCAAACGTGGATTTTTCTGGGGTAAATCTACATCCGATCTCAAGAGATAGAGTTTGGAATAACAAAAGATATTAGCAACTAAACCAAGGATAGATATAAATCTCTGGTGAATCGATGCTAATTGTAAAGGAGTTTCCTTTTTTTTACAAGTTATTAGAGTATTGGCGGGACTGCCAATTCACTATAAAACTCATTCGAAGTGGAGTTATGGGATACTCCAGAATCAAAAGAAGATTAATAGTGAGGGACAAGAATGAATTTTGGAACCGTAGGGAACGTTCCAAAAATTCAAAGGAAATTCAAATAAAAATGAAGAGATTTAAGCTCGAATGAAAGTGATTCTGCAAATAAATTTACCCTATATTCTAGGTTTTGCCACAAAGCCAAAGCTCTGATACCAACTGTAACGACCCGATATTTTCAACCATTTGCATCCGCACATGTCGAACTTGAATTGCTCAAAATACCGCGTTGTAAATAAAATTTGGCAAATCTCAAAATATACAGTAAATAAATAGTCACAGATCACAGACACAGAGTAAAATAATGCAGCGCAAGTAAAAGAAATAGTAGTTCATGAAGCTACTATGTAAATATATCAGAGTTACATAAGATACAACAGAAGAAATAAAGTACAACAGAAGTCTCAATAAAATAACCAAGTACAAGCCGAGTAGAACAACGGAACTGAAATAGATAGGACAAGACAAGCAGATAATCTCCAGCGATTCAAATCTCCAAGAGAGTGGAAATCCAAATCTGTGAATAACTCAGGCTGACCCGAGCGTAAAGCAAAACACAAAACACTCGAGTCAGGACAATATATACTTATATAATGTAAACCAACTCAAGTGAACTGTAATAAAGGTACAAGTAACTTAAAGAATGCTTGGGATCGCCCATTATTTAAGGATCCGTTAAACTACTTACTATGTAGTAATATACGCTATATACAGTAGTGTCTAATTAGTAAAGTATAATCATATAGAAAATAGAGTTAAGGGAATGGTGAACCTTAACGCGGTCGGATCTTTAAACCAAAATCGTAGTGGGCTCGATATGGTAGGTGACACGGCACACAAGGCAATGCCAAGGTAGATATACCAATTACGCACACAGACTGATGGAAACGCATAGCAGCCACTACCGCTCCACCTCGAACAACACTCCCAAATCAAGGGTGCGCACCAAATCAATCACAAGTAATAGAATGGAATCGAAGAAGTGTGTCTGATAAGAGGTGCTACCTCACTGGTCCGAGATCGCTCCTGTTTTAGCCACCTTATGCCAACTCACGGGAGTTGGGTCCACGTATATACCATAGGATCGTCGTCACCATCCTACTTCATTCTGGAAACTCCACCGCGTACATAGTTGTCAAAGTGGTTTTCGGTATCGACAGAGAGTATGTCCATATCTGATCCCGGTCTCTTTAACAACCAATCGTTATTATAAACCGTGGTTATAATTTAAAAACAGTTTATACTTCAAAATAGAATATCATTTCAAATCCAAATCTTTATCAAAATAAATATTTAATCAATTCCAAACCATTTCAATATATTTAAAATATCATATCATTTCAAAACTTCATTTCAAAGCATTTCAATATATCAAAATATCATATCTTTCCAAAACTTCATTTCAAATCATTTTAATATATCAAAATACCATATCTTTCCAAAACTTCATTTCAAATCATTTTTATATATCAAAATATCATATCCTTTCAAACTTCATTTCAAATCATTTTAATATATCAAAATATCAAATCTTTCCAAAACTTCATTTCAAATCATTTTTATATACCAAAATATCATTTGAGTTCAAATCTAAATATTCGACTTTAAATACTTTTTAAAATTTAAAGATATCATTCATTTATTATCATTTCAAGTCACCCTTTTAAATAGTTTATATTTCAATCAAAATAATTCATTTAAACCATTTAAAAGTGTAGTTATTATACTTTCAAATCAAGTATTCAAATTTCCAAAGTTTCAATTCAATTCAATCATTTATTTCAATTAAATTTCCATAGACCATTTCAAATCTTATAAATTTCAAATATAGATTTAATCCACAAAATAACTATTCAAATTATAAAATAAATTCCAAAGCTTTATTATCCTATATTTCATAAGTCCAATATCTTTTAAATAGATTCAAATTACAAGTAAACCAAATATTTTCCATACTAATATAAACTTCAATTATTCATTCCAAGATTTAATATCATTCAAATTCATTTCAAAATATCAAAATATCATTTCAAAACATCATTTATTTAATTTAAATTTAAATACCATTTAATCACATTTCAAAATAGTTGTATTTCCCAAATCAACTATTCCATTTAAATCATTAAAAGTCAATTCATTATATTTAATAATTAAATATTTAATTTCCAAAATTTAATCTTTTTCAAAGATCATTTATACATTTGAATTTATTAAACAAAGAAAATTCAACTTTCGCAGCACTTAGAAAATGCTACGAAAGTTATGTTTAAAAACAGTTCATTAACAAAAGATGGCATTTAAAATGCTGTAATATCTTAATTTAGTTTCAATTAAAATTTTAGTTAAATTTAACAACTATAGCACTAACAAAGTGCTATAATAATCCTTAGTTCAAATTTGCTATTTGGGTTCATTTAAAACAACCACAGCATTTTCCAATGCTGTAATATCTTTACATTACATTTCAAAAATGCCGTCAAATCAAATTCAGAGTTTTATTTACAATTTCACACATAATTAACTTTTAATATAAATCATTTTAACTTATAAAATCATATATTTTCACATTTGAAAAACAATCATTTATATACCTTTATTTCTATGATTTTATAAAGTCAAATTTCCATACAAAAATCAAATTAAATAACAATTAAATTTTCATTTCTTTAATTAAATTCTTAACTTAACAACTAAGTTTAAATTTACAAAATATAACTTATTTCCATTTATTTTACTTAATTAGAATTTCACTTTTAAACAAATTCAACAAAATTCAATTTAAGTTATATTTCCAAATTCAACTTAAATATTCAATTATTTCATATTTAATTTATACAAAATCATTAACACTTTAAAAATTATTATTACTTAATAAAAATCATTAAATTCATCTTTTAAATCAAATTTGTCATACTTCCTTACCTTACATAAATTCCATTTATAACAAAATCATAAATTCCAAAATTAGCTTACATTTCAAATTCTACTTCACCATTTACTTAATTCACTTATTTAATTTGTAGAAAATCACTAATATTTTATAGAAATCATTTTAATAAAGTTTAAATCAAAATATCATAATATTTACATTTTTAAAATATTTTAAAAATTTCAGAAAAATATATATAAACCACGGGTCTGTATATAATTTTCTAGCCTAGGTCAAGGGATACGGATATGTATCATTTCAATCCGCAGTTTACAAAGAAAAACCGGGTTCTATCATTTCAAACCCGCGATCCCAAGTCAAATAAAATAAATAAAAAGTCGCTCAGGCTTATCATTTCAGCCCATAACGATCTTTCCCTATTCTAAAGTCCGTTCGGGTATGTATCATTTCAACCCATAGTGAACCTAATCTACAGGGAACTTGCAGTGTGATAAACTGATAAAAATGAACAGAATAACATCATATAACAGTAATGGATGATATAACATATGTAATAACAGGGGTAAACATTATATGATCATAATATAACAGTTATAACAGGATGATATAATTTTACAGATTCAAATGGTGTCAGTTTACTAGTTATATAAGTACACTTCGTCTGGTGAGAATTACTCACTTGTATTTGCTGGAGATGACAATCACAAACCCACAACAAGGATTTCCAGAGGCACGAAAGCACGACAATGATTTGAGATTGGAAGAGCCAAAGATATACCCCTTAAAACATTACACAAAACAAATATATAAAACATAAGTTTCAAAACAGGATGCCACTAAACAATGTTAGGAACAACTGCATAAAAAAAACCAAAGTATTTGCACTTGCTTTCTACCATCTATGCTTCAGCTCCAGATCTGAAATGGCACGGCTAAAGGCATGGTTTGGATCTAGTTTGGGTTCCTAAAGGTCGGCCTAGCATGTGTTAACAAAGTGGTGAAGTCTAGGTGCATGGATTTCAACTACAAAGGCAAACTACAAGGATTCAATGCAACATTGGACTCGGTCCAATCAAGACCAGGCATGGTCATCTCTGTAGTGGGCTGGAGAATGGTGTGGCAGAGGGTTTCAGGTCATCCATGGGTGGTGGAGGTGGAGTTGGTGGCGGCCAAAGGAAGGTTGAAGGTGATGAAGGCATAGGTGTTGGCTATGGTGCATATAGGTGAAGTTTGTGTAGATTTAGGTGGAGTTTGATCAACTATTGGGCATGGCCAGTGGTTTGGGGCTGAAGAGGAGGTGGTGGATGGTTCAGGTGGTGGAGGAGGTGTCCATGGTGGCTGGAGTGGTGGGGCCGAACCTGAAGTAGAAGAGAAGGCAAGTAAAATCAACATAAACAAGTAGAAAAACAAGAGAAAAACAATGGAAAAAAGAAATAAAATTTACCAAACACTTGGAGATGATGGAGGCCGAAATTTTTTTCAGATAGGAAGAAGAATGTTTTACGTGAATGAGAAAAAAAAATAGGCGGCTGAAGAAATGAGGAGATGTGGCCAATTGAATGAAAAATTAGGTTACAAATATGAAAAGGTTAGAAGATAAAAGGCCATAGGAAAACTAAAAGTCATAAACCCTTTCAAATTTCTCATATATATTTATATACATTTAAATAACTAAAAATAATTATAATTTCAGTTAAGATTTCGAAAATATAACGGATAAACAAAATATTAAAAATTAAATATTAATTAGATATGACTAAAATAAGAAAATAGCACAAAATGAAAACTAGGCTTTAAAAATTAGAAGTAACTTCTATAAACTTTGGAAAAAATCTATTTCGATTTAAATACATGTAAAATGAATATAAATAAAGTAAAACACAGCAAATAAAAGTGCATTTATAAAATAAATAAATAATTTTTAATTATATATAATTAAATTAAGAAAATAGCAAAGAAAATAGAAACTACGCTTTAAAATTAGAAAATAAATTCAACAAGCTTTGGAAAAATTATTTAATCACTTTAAAAATATTAAAAGACAAAAATATACATAAAATAACATATTAAAACAAAATATGACATTAAAAATATAATTTATATGATTTAAAATAGACAATATTGCTAAATACATCAGTTTATACACAATACTGAAATATACATAACTTTCACAATTTAACTCCGTTTCCAACGAAACAAAAAGCTGTATTCAAGTTATTAAATCTATTTTCATAATAAAAGATAAAATTTAAGAATTTGAATATTTAAATTTAAAAGTTAAAAGTCAAAGTTTGACCAGTTTGAACAGAAATTCACTTTTCAGTAAAATATCCAATTTATACTAGTTTGAAGTTATAGTTCACATAATAATTAACATTTATTTTTAAAAATGAAATGTTTGAAATCAAACAAGTTTAAAATAGTTTCAAAATAAAAAATAAAGTCAAATTTTAAAATATAGGCCAAAATCTAGGGTTGTTACATGGGACATGAAGCTAAACTCATTTATTTACTAGCTTAGTGTAATTGACACTTCTCATTGATCAATGGTGATCATTTTATGATTTAGACTAGTGATGTGCGATGTCTCTTTGTCCACATAGGGGACAGTACCTCGTTTTATGGAGCTTCGTCTCAATTTTTTTTATAGGCTAGCGACCACTGGTTTTTATGGAGTTTGGTTCATCGGGCGTTCGCTATACTATGTCGTTGTTCCGGATTATTTAAGTTTGGTTCATCGGGCGTTCGCTGTACTACGTCGTTGTTCCGGATTATTTGAGTTTGGTTCATCGGGCATTCGCTGTACTACGTCGTTGTTCCAGATTATTTGAGCTTGGTTCATCGGGCGTTCGCTATACTACGTCGTTGTTCCGGATTATTTGAGTTTGGTTCATCGGGCGTTCGCTGTACTACGTCGTTGTTCCGGATTATTTGAGTTTCAGGTTCATCGGGCGTTCGCCGTACTACGTCAATGTTCTGGATTATTTGAGTTTCAGGTTCCTCAGGCGTTTCACTATACTACGTCGTGGCACCGGCTCTATGGTTAGCGACCCATTTGTGATACACGTGTTGGTGAGTTTTCATGCTCCCGTTTTGTGATAGGCCTTCCCCTTTTTGTGATTTCTGGATTGATGATTTCTAGAATTTGTGTTTCACCGATTTTTATGCGATTGACATTGATATGTTTTGTCAATATTTGTGTTTTGGTGAATAATTTAAAGAATATGACATTCTTTTTAGTGTTTGAGAATATTTGAGGCATTGTATGATTTTTGTTGTAATCTGATGTATACTTGTCACAGTATGGCATTATTGTTACCATACGTTTTTGTGATACCTCTTATCCTATCTCATTTTATCTGATATTCATAGCTAGACTGATCCATTTATTATTTTCTTCTTAAATAATACTCGGATCAGACCGAGGTATTTCAGGTGCTTCTGCTTGACTTCTTATCAGGGTCCGTCACCTGACTTTTGGCTAACTACTTTAGCTTAGTAGTTTTTGTTATTATACATTTGAGATAGAGACTCCTTGATGTATAATTATTCCTTTGTCTAGCACTTGTACCTATTCTTTTGTAATGTAGTGGATCTAGTTTGACCACTATTTTGTTGTACACTTTTATGTGTTATATTCATATCTGTTTCCGCCTTTGTGATATGAATATCTGTGACTGATTTGTGTTATGCTTATTTCTATATTTGTTTCTGAAGGCCACATAGCTACTGTGTAGCAGCTTTGAATTTGTATTAGATATGTCGGATTTCCTCTTGAAAGGAAATGCAAGTCATATTATCTGACATATCGGTACTCGCACAATGCAATTACACAAATGGTCGCTCCTCAACAGCCTTATTCTTTATGCTAGTCGATGGCATTACCCCATAGTGTCCTTAACTAGTGTGAGTATAGAGGTGGGGCGTCACAATTGCTGTCTGAATCCAGATTATCCATCATTAAATTAAAAGCTCTAGATTTCTTCTCTATTGCTTTGCTTTCTCTCCCACCCTGCATTTGTGCTTCAAAAGATATTAAATTGCCAATTAACTCTTCAATTTTTAGAGTGCTAATGTCATTAGCCTCTTCGATTACAAGACACTTTTGATCCCATTCAGGAGTATGTTAATTGAGGATTTTTCTAACTTGATCCTCTTTAAAAAAAACTTTTATCCAGTGCAATAAGCGACTGTACTATATCTTGGAATCTACTATACATATTAGATATGGACTCATTTGGACTCATTTTGAATAATTGAAACTGGTTTGTTAACATAGAAATTTTAGTCTGTTTGATGTTACTTGTCCCTTCATGTGTAACTTGCAAAGTTCTCAAAATTTCAAATGCAGACTTACATATAGATACTCTATTAAATTTATTTCTATCTAGTGAACAAAATAATATATTCATAGCCTTAGAGTTACTTTATGCAACTGCTTTTTGGTCAGCAGTCCACTGTGAAAAATTAGTCTCGGATTCAGTGTACTCATTTTGTGTGATATTCCAAGTGTCTACACCAATTGACTGTAATTAAATTTTCATTCTATACGACAAATATGTGTAATTACTACCATTAAAAAGTTGAGGTCTAGCAGTGGACAGTCCTTCGTGTAGGATCTAGATTAACCCTAAAGGAGGGGTGAATAGGGTTATAGCAAATTTTCTTGAATTTAAATACGAAATCAAACTACAGATAAGTAAGTATATATGCTGAAAAGTAAATCACACACAAAATTTACCCAGTTTCGGCAACCCCTGCCTACTGCTGCATTCCCAGATTTCTATTAGAATTAAACAGTATCCCGCTTACAAACACTCTAACAGACTCGCAAACCCTGCTACCGCCTTTAGAGTTTTGCAAACTCGCAAACCCTGCTCACTGAACTAATCCTAACTAGACAATCTGACACTACCTAAACCCTAGGTGGTGATTTACCCTGATTTGATTCGAAGAGTACAAATTTTTAAAACAGAAACTAAGAGCAAAATTATATTGAAAATTTAAAACCACTTTTGCTCCCAAAAAAATAACCCGGCCCAAACTAAATAAAATAAAGAAAAACTAAAGCTTTTTAAAACAAAGCCGGCCCAAAAATTAGATTAAGATATCGGCCCCTTTTCACTTTTGTCGACCCGCTTGTTTTTGTTGAGATAATGGTGGCTTCTGGATTTAGGGCTCCACCTCGATCTCCGCTGTGATGTTGTTCCTCCTTGTCTGTTGCTCTGAATTAGGGCTTCGGCTCGATGCTTCCAAAATTAGGGCTTTGCCCTTGTGTTTACGGCTTCGGCCTTGTCTTCCTCTTGTGGTTCCTCTGTGAGCAATTTGGATTTCGAATTACTTTGTCGATGTTGTTGCTCTGTTGATTCGAGATGATTGATTTGTTCAATTGTTGGCTTCGGTATGTGATTTCTGCTCTGTACTTTTTAACCTGATTGCTTGAACTCGATTGTTCTTGCTTTTGCGCTCTGCTCTGTTATGTTGATTTGGGTTTTTATTTTCTCTACACTCTGTCGATGATGATTTGGGTTCTGTATATATAGGGTTTTCGAAACCCTAATACTTCGTCTGATTTGATTTACTTGATTCCCACGTTGTTAAAACTTTCCCTTAATATGTTTGCTATTTTAAGAAGGTACTTCGTACCCACGGTTTTGATTTTTAAACGACCGATCTTTCTTTGATTTACATACCAGAAACTTTCCTAAATTATTTTTGACTTTGACTTTTTCAATTTATATATATATACTTGATTTGAAATTGTTTGTGGCCATGTTGACTTCGACTCTGACTAGATTTTGTGAACATCGGCCTTGACTTTCTGTGTTCATCCCTGAGTTTAGCTTTGATCTGACTTGATCATTGTCTCTGATCATCTTCTTCTGGTCATCTGTGTTTATCCCTGACTTTGGTCATAGTTCGGTGATGATCACCTGACTTTGTCTTCACTGACTTGTTCATGCTTCCATTGTTTCACTTGTACTCTGATGTTTGAACTTGATTTAGTTTGAACTTGTTCTTCACTGACCTGACTTGTTCAATGTTTCTGATCATATTCTCTAGCCATCTGTCAACAAATGTTGACTGTATTTGAATTTTGCTTTGTTTCTGTTTTACTGTGACTTCGGTCACTTGAATCACATTTATTTTGATTTCTCTGGTCTCATATGCATACTGCCTATGCACATGCTTGATTCAGTTGCAAGTGTACTTGAATTGATGTTGTGGTTGTATTGCTTGTGATCTCTGTTTGACCTGTACACTGTCCTGTACATGTAGTTAGTTGTAGTGTATTATCACTTATATGTTGTTCATTTTTCTGTGATCCCTTTGCCTATGCTCTCTGTAGTATGATGCACTGTTGATGGTCTTTGAGTTGCAGTGCTTTGTGCACTTGTGTAGCCAGTTGATATAGTGCTTCATTACTTGTCTGTTTTGATGTGCATGTGCACTTGATCATGGTTGCAGTTGTAACTGGACTTCAACTTGTTGCATACCATTTATGTGTATTTGTACTTGCAACCTTCAGAGGCAGTTGGCATTTGAACTTGTTATTCACTGTGTCTTCTGATGCATACTGTTTGTCACTTGAACCTGTTTCTCTGATCAGTTGGATATGCATGTGTTGATTCTGTGTTTGTTCATGTAAGTGCTTCCATGTTGCCTGTGTACATGCACAGTTCTAATCTGTAGATTTAATCTTGATATTGTTGTCATGTATACAGTTGTGTTGACTTGAATCTACATTAGAGTTGTGCATTGCATTGTCTTTGATCATTGTTTTGGTCTGGTCATTTGAACTGTAGCTGTTGCATTCTTGTGTTTGTTGGTTTCACTTGAGTCTGGTCTCTATTTTGTAGCATCCAGTTTTGGTTAGTTCTGCATTTGATTGACTTGTAGCCTTTGTGCATGCTGATAGTCCACATCTCTATTGTCATAGTTGCAGTGATACTTTGAGTTGTTGATTGAGTTGTATTACCATATTGTTCATGTGTACATTTGGATTTTGGTCGAGGCCATCTGAACTTGAGTTGAATCTGATTTGGATTTGACTTTGTGTTTGGTTGACTGTGCACACGAGTTGGCGAGGCAGTGCACACGTGTATCAATGTACACGTGTGTATTGCAGCCACTCACGATTACCTGTCCCTGATATGAATACTGATATGCACAGATATTACACAATCAAAGATGATGACAATAACCTATATATCTGAGACAACAACAAAAACAAATTTTATATTTTTGCAAATTCAAATTTGTTTATTTTCAGATTACTGCTGTAGTTGTTAATTATACATGTACACAGGAGACAGGACAAGAACTGGAGGTGGACAATGCAGATAGTTATAGTTGAGTGTTGAGTGATGTAGTGAGGAAACAAATGTAAATATGAAATGTATTAAATCAGTGTAATGTATGAAATCATGAAATGTAAAAAATCAGTGTATGAGCTGAAAACTTTTGTACTGTATAAAATATTTTATTGAATAAAAAATACTGATTGAATTTGTTAAATTCTGTGCAATAGTATTATTATTCAATATGAATATTTATTCCTATATGTGTATAGTACAATCTGCAAACACATCTATAAATTGATATATATTTTGTTATCATCAAACAAGAAACACACATCAAACACTTCGATAAATGAGTTACTGACAAGTGTATTAACAGTGTTACTAAAAGTACTATTGCCAGTGTTGGTAGCCATTTAAAATTTTCAAAAATCAGATGATGAATACTTTGAAAACCAATGCTCCGATACCAAATATGAGTCAGCGGAATAGGGATCTTAAGGCTAAATTAACACTAGAGGGGGTGAATAGTGTTTAATGGATTATATTAATATTATTCAAATTCTTTAAGATTTTACATGGAATGATGGAATTAACAATCATAGAATCAAAATATAGATAAAATTAAATGTAGTAAAAGTAAAAATGAAAGAACACATCTGGTTTTTATACTGGTTTGGAGTTACCTTACATCCAGTCCCACACAATTTCTTGTACATATTTCTTTTCAACTAATAAATGCAAATACAATCTAGATTTTAAGGTTACGAGTCACACCCTCCAGAATCCCGGCCTTTGGGTAGAGCCATTTGATTTTCGAGCCAAAAGCACACCCACTAGATTTACGGGGTACTTAGCACACCCAATTGATTTAATCTGGCTACAATCACACTACTTGGATTTCAGGGGTTCCAAGCATACCATAGAGTATAAGAGTATGATTTGATAGAGTTTACAGACTTAAACTTCGATCATGATTACAATTGATCCTATAACGTTTGAATAGCACTTTGATCTAGAGAGAGATGATAGAAATCAGAGAGTATATGAAAGAGAATCAAACTAGTAATGATAGAATTTGATTCTGGTTGAATTTCGGTAGAGTTTTCGATAGAATTTGATTTAGAAATCAAAAGAGCGAAAAGAGGAGAGAAAAATAAGAAAGTAGTTAATGAAAATTAATTTGGAAGTTTGGTATATATAGAAAACAACAGTCATTTCCATTCACAAAGAGATATGATGAAAAGACACTTCCATTTCAATTTTAATTTTGAAAAATATGGCTAGTATGTCGATATACTTGTAAAGGATATGTCAACATATCCTTTTGTATTTTGAAAAACCACTTAACAAATTTTTTTTTGAAAATATTAAGTTTTGTAAAATATTTTTAAACTTTGTATAAACATTTAATCATAGTTTATACATATTTTAATCATATAAAAACTTAATAAAACTTTATAAAATAATTTTGAAATATTTAACTATAATATTCAATATAATGAAAATAAAATATACATAAAATCAATATAGTTATAAATTATTAGTATAAAAATAATTCAATGTATATATATAAACTTAAAATCACTAAAATAATATTTCTACAAATATAAGAGATTGAAAATCATTTTGAAAAATGTTTTGAAAAGATTTTAAAACCAGATATTTGAATATCAATTTAAAAATAAATTAGAAAAGGCGAGAGAAATCAAGAAAGTGCTATCAAGGTTTTAACATAAATTCTATGACTTTGGTAAACCAGCGTGAGAAACTCACAGAATATGTGTGACATATAACAGCACCTTCTGAGACTACATAGAATACCATAACGGTTGTCCCCTCAAATGAGCCAACCATCTATTAAGTACATATATCGATATAATAGATAATGTCTAGGGTGTAGAACATAGATCATAAAATAGTTGTTGTGCGTACGACACAATAATAATAGGTATACAATCAATACTGCCAAGGCGCATTCGTGTATGGATTTTTCCATGAAGATCTCTTCGGTCTAGTCGAATCTAAACTCCCCGACAAGGATTAGAAACTTCCTTTCGAGCATCGTATATCTCTACATAGAATATACTATAAGGTAAACACAACAGGCCCAACGATGAACTGCGTGGCACAAAGTATCAATAACTCCCACTAGCGACATATTGATAAGCATACTCTATATCTAGAGTTGATATACCCTCATGGGTAAGCTAAACCCAAGGTTGCACATCCTACTTTGTTTAGTCATTTTCGATGTTGTGGCTATGTTCGGCATCTCTCACACAAGTCTTCATTACTCGAACAGAATACGTACCGCAAATGGATTCCATCATCTCGAAAAGATCATAAATTGCTACATGGATTCATGCATCTTGAATATATCTCAAATCTCCACATAGATTCCTGCGTAAGTCCTCCGACGAATGTTAACACTGTCCTCTCCCATGGAATACTCCTAAAGAAAGACAATCCCACACGATAGCATCGTTCGAAATGTTTGTGGAGTATACGTCTTGTTTGATGATAACAAATATATTTGTATATTGATTTTGTTTTCAGATTGTGTTATATTTTAGAAATCAAAATATCACACTTTTGTTTCTAAGTGAATTATCGGTCAATATATCTCATTTGTTGGATTTGCACGCATCACACAGCAAACACATACACACCTATTTTTATTTGTAAAAATAATATGTATTTTATTATTCTTAAAAAGGAATTGTTGTGAGAAATTGCAGTAAATTTCCGTTTAATATTAATAAATATATATTGTATTTAATGTGTGTGGTGTTATTTATTTATAGATTTTAAACAATCTTGGTTGTGGAAAAGTTTTCTTTTGGTAAAATAAAAGAATGCATATACAAAGAAATGGAAACAAATTAAAAATCCGAAGTAGAGAATATACCAATTCGCAATTAGAGGCAGTATATATGAAGGAGAAATAAGTAGATATTGGAAGCATTGGAAACAAATTAAAAATCTGAAGCAGAGAATATATCAGTGCGCAGTCAGAGGGAGTATATACAAACAAAGGGGAAACAAATAGAGATTGAAATCGAAGAATTGTTTACACAATCAAACGATATATTTTGAAAGATATAACATAGTTTATTTTCCATTATGTACAAATTTTAATTGAATGAAGGGAAACAAATTATCTCACAAAACAATTCCTTCTCTGTATATCCTCATACATATTTGTTTCCACATATTCACGTCCTCATCCTGAGCCTATATAAACAACTCCATCCACACATGTGAATCTATTAGTAGCAAATACATCTTTACTACCATCAACAAAGCAATTTCAATTCCCCTTTACTGATCAACCAACTCTTTTTTTTATCAAACTTCATTCTTATCATTACACCAACCATTATCTCATCACCTCCACCATCTCAGATTAAGTAACTGCCATATCACTTCATGGCATAAATGACTATGTCCATCATCATCTACAAACACATCAAGCATCTAGCACCGTAGCTTTGGACCTTATCTTGGTGGCGACATTCGACTTTAGGAGACTGACTGAGCTTAGGTGGCGGTGGCAATTATCTCCAAGCAAGGCATCGGCTTGTGATTTACGGTGAAGCTAGGTTGCGCCATCCAGATTAGGTTAAGTCGAATTATTTTTGGGAAACTGGATTTCAAATTGAAGAGAAAATCAAAAGTGGCTGGAGTGTTAAACATAGGAGGTCACATGGCACATCAAATGGGAGTTTGACTTTAATTTGTAATTTCATTTTTTGGTTTAGTCTATTTTTTTTCTTTCGAACTCTAGAATTTAGTTTTGTGCTACGTGCTATAGTTTAAGGATTCTGACCTTAGGGGTTTGAGTTCAAGCAGAGCTATTAGGCATAGATTCAGAATATTTGTTAGCAGTGTCTGCAAGTTTACTGTTTGTAAGCATTTGAATATTTAACTATAGTAATAGCTTTGGGGGCAATAGTAGGCATTAGGTCGAAGCTGGGTGTATCTTGTGTTATTTATTTTCTACATTTACGTTTTCGCACAATGTTTTATCTGTTTATCTGTGAAATTTTTAGATATCCTCTTCACCTCCTCTCTAGGGTATATTACTCGATCCTACAAGTGGTATCAGGGCAAGGTTCTAGGTTTACTCTAGAGTCATGTCTGTTTCTAATAACACTTTTTCAAAGGGTTAGTTAATAGCTAGACCACCTATGTTCAATGAGACTGATTATGCTTACTGGAAGGCTAGAGTGAAAATATATTTGATCTCTGTTGACTATGATGTTTGGATATAATAGAGACAAGGTAAACTCCACTCAAAATGACAATCAATGATGTAGAATTCCCTAAACCCAAAGACAAATGAGATGTAGTTGATAAGAAATTGTTTTCATTAAATGCTAAAGTTATGAATGCTCTTATTTGTGCTCTTGATAAGACTGAATTAGTTCGAGTTTCTCATTGTTTGACTACGTAGGAAATTTGGCATACTTTGGAGGTTACAGATAAAGGTACACCTCAAGTCAAGGAATCACCTCTCGCCTCACTTAGCAACGAATATGAGTGTAACGACCCAAAATTTCGAACAAATTAAATTGAGAATATTTGATTTATTTTAAATATTTGAACGATGATTTAATTTGAATCCCCGATATAATTTTGAAATCTGCGATTAAACTTTAAAATTTAATCGATTGAAAGTTGAATAAGAATTTAAATCTTCAATTTACAGTTGAAGAAAAATATTTCAAAAGTTTTTAAAATTCGTATTGATAATTCTAAAGGTTATAGAACTTTTAAAATTGGATTTGGAGTTAATCTGTGAAGATTTAATATTTTAATATTTAATTATCGACTGAAAAATAGCCAATTTTCGAACAGTCTCAGAATTGAACGAAACCAGTTCCATTGGATCCGTAATAGTTAGTTATTATCGGATTTCAATTTTCGTATCCAACGGAGTTGTCGTTTGACCGTGGCAGCTTGAAACGCATCGAATTGTTTTTAATTTTAAATCGTCGAGTTAAAAATAGTCATTTTTCAAACGGTCTCGGATTTCGACGAAACCAGTTTCATCGGATCCGTAATGTGATATTATTGCATGGTTTCAAATTTCATAATTTTTGGATGTACCATTTGTCCGGTGCAAATTAAAACGCATCGAAATCGATTTAAATTGGTTTAATTTAATTTGATCGTTTATTGCCATATCTCACACATACGATCGAATTAGCTTCCGAAACCTGTTCCATTGCGTTCGGAACGCGGGATAAACCTTACAAGCGCCAGGCGGCACGTCAGATTTGGAGATCGTTTGAAAAAGTCGTTTTAAAATGAATTTAATATTAATTTATATACGTATATATATACGTTCACCAAACCAAAACCCTAGATTCATTATCTCAGCCGGCCCTAAGAAATCAATGGCCAAAAAGCTTATAATCTTTTCTCTTCAATAACTTTCGATCCATTCACAATCAAGCAAAGTCGTCAACTGCAAATATGAAGAGCACGAGGAGACCTTTACATCCATACGGTGGAGTAGCATGTAACTCGTCGTGGTGGCCAGAAATAGACCGAAAGTGCCACGCGTTCGTCCTCGATTTGCGTGAGAAGGGGGAGGCCGAGCTCAAAGCCCTTCCAGCCGATAGTGGAGCTCGTCATGGCGAGTTGAATGGCGGCCTTTGATCGACGAGGAGATGAACGATGTGGGTTGCAAAATTGATGAGGGGGGTGGCGGCTTTGGGTTCTCATTCGCGTGAAGTTGCCTGGGGATGAAGATAAACGCGCACGGCCAGTTTTGCCTAGATCGAAATCAATGGCTGAGATGCTATCTAGGTTATAAATTTGAAAAGAAAATGTAAATTAGTTTATTTTAAATTCGTTCAAAGTTTAAAATTGCATATCTCTTTTATACGTGATCAGAAATTGACGAAACAAAATGCGTTGGAATCGTATTCGCGAATACTACGCGATGCAACTGGATTGGAATCGTTTGGAGCTAGTTTTAATTTCGGGTAAAATTAAACGCCCGTTTAATTTTATTCGAAATAAACGCTGGAACGGAATTTAAAATCAAGGTGAGATTTTCTCACTCAAATGAAAGTGGATTTTCTTTTACAGTTATTGATTGATTGACTGACTGCTTGGATGTGATATTAGATATAGTAGGATATATATCTATATATAGCAATATATACATATTGGCATATGTATATATTGGATTGATTGATTTCCCGCCTCGTATAGCGGATGAGACCCTATTGCGCCGTTAGTAAGCGGATTATTTTTATAAAACCCATATACCGCGATAATTCCGTACTGGAGCGGAATTGGTATTGTGCTAACGTCTGTGGATGCAGGGAAACAGGTTGGAGGGATCCAACTGGTTTCCTCACCAGTATTTATTTATTTACAGATATTGATGTATATTCTGTTATCATATGTTGATATATGATGTTTGTGTTGTGATTGACTAATTGGTGCTGTTGCATCATCGGATTCAAGTTTTTAACTTTAAAAATAACGACTTTTACTTTAAAAGGATTTTAAAGTAATTTTTGAAAGTAGACGTTTTATTTAATTATTGAATTGATTTATTTTAAATAAATAAACGTCTAGAATTTTAAAGTTATAAGAGTTAAGATTTTGGTGAAATATAACCAAAGTGTCATTTTTGAAATGAAAATCGATTTATTTATAAAATGGTTTAAGTTGGGATTTTTGAATAACTATAACGATTTGTATAAAAAGATTTATAAAAATTGATATTTATAAATCAAAATATTGGAATTATAAAACGAGTTTTTATAAGTGTTAAAAATGCAAAATTTTGGAATCCGTAAGTGAATGAAATTTATAGATTTATAAATTGTGAAGTTATAAAATGGATGAAACTGTAGCATAAAAGATTTATAAGAGATTAACTTATAAATTGGATTTTTGCCTTTAAATGGAATATTGATCGAATTTGTAAATAAAAGGAGATTTATTAAATCGAAGTTGTTATAAAATAGAAATAGAATTTATAAACGTTGTTTTATAAATTCGAAATCAATGGGGTTTGAGAAATTAAATATAGAAGATGTTTAAAGAAGATATATTCGCGATTTTGGATAGCGAATTTTTATTGAGATAAAAATGTGTAGAAATGATTGAAATTGGGTTAAGTGAATTATATTCACGATTTTGGACAGTGAATATATTATTAAATAAATGGATTTATTTTTGAAGAAGTGATATTAAAAATGAAGTTAAACATTTTAAAGATGTTTTAAAATGTATTATGAATCGGAAGCATAGATTTCCGCAGTTCTTGTTGAAATAGACGTTTTCGAGAAATAAGGAAATGGTGGACTATAACACTGTTGTTATAGTAAATGATTTCCGAAAGGAAATGTTTTTATATAGTATTGGGATTTACATATCTATCTTAATTTCGAATCCCTATACTAGTAAATTTTGAGTCGTCGTAACGATGTTTTACGTAACATTCGTTTTGACTCAAATTGATGTTGTTATAGAAAATAGATTTCCTTAAAGAATGAAATATATACTTAATTTTGATTTAAGTATATTGAATATTTTCAAATGTTGAAAATAAATGGATTTGTGAACCACTTATTATTAAATAAGTATGGAAATGTTTTCCAAAACGAAATGAGATGTTTTTTTGAGAATTTATCTTCTTAAAGATAAATTGAAATTGAATATTTGAAAACGATTGAAAATCGTATATCAGTAGATATTTTTGAAATGTAAATTCACTATGGAATTTATAAAAAGAAATGGGAATTCGTTTAAAAATAAATATTGATTTATTTTTGAAGTGTGGAAATTTTATATCTAGTAAAGATATTTTGGAAGATGAAATAATTTGGAAAATTATTTGGAATCTGATGATGTTGCGCATCTTTATTGATAGTTAAATAACCGACTATCAATAATTACCTTTAGATAGGTATTTGTTGTGAATTGGATGAATTTGAATGCCACACTTGTTTTTAAATAAACGCTCACTATTCGGGTTAGCCGGGAAAGGACCATGGGGTCGTATAACCCATTCCGAATATGTGATACGTCGTTATGAATTGCATTCGAAGACCGGTGTTGAAGACCGGATATTTTTGAAAACGGAAGGATTACCGTCGAGTTACTCTACATCGACTGATCTTCGATTTAGAGGTTTTATCACCCTTAGTGACGGGAAGTCCGGACGTGATTAGAAAATTATCCGGATATGCAAGGGCTTCGTGAGAAGTGCCTTCGGTTCTGTTCGATCCCGGAACAGACTTGTATGGATTGTGTGTCTGACGTCACAATTTGAGATATAAAGCTGATTTCTTTCAAATACATTTCTGTTGGTGGCGGAGAATTTATTCTCTTAGCTTAACACCCTTCTCTAAGACGTACGAGCTTAGAGGTTATGTAGTTGAAATTTATCAGCGATATATCCCAATTTGGTAACGTGGCATACTGAGTGTTTCTGTGAAATGATCAGTGTTTGATCATTTGTGATATGATCATTTGTTTGATCTTATATCTTTGTGATCATAGGTTGATCATTTTGTTTGACCCGAAGCAGGGCTTTTTGAGAAAGCGTAGCTTTGTGGACGAGACTTCGTCGAGCCTCACACCCCGGAAATGGTCGAAATAGGAAGGATGCAGCAAGGTTCTAGGGAGTAGCGCACCTTAGTGTATGTCATTCCTTCTGGATAAAGGTGGTATCATGGTATGGAGCCCAGATACTTAACCTCTGTGGTTGCTGCAAAATTTATTTCTTTGTGGTTGTTGCGAATCGGGGATCCTCGGGAAGATCGGTGACGATCGGGGGATGGCATACGCGTGTCAGTAGTTACCTATTTTTGCAGAGGTAACCCGGCCTTGTGTTGGCAGAGATCCGGTTAGGTTCTCGGGTCGTCTATTCCAGGGACGTACCCATCGTGGAAAAGGAAGTTCCTTAGCCTGACCATTTGTTGGAAATCCAAAGAAACAATACGAGCCTTTACGATTTCAATTGTATAACCTGTCTCCTCAGGAGGCAGCTATAGCAGGCATAATATAATGGTACCTATGCTGGCTAAGATTTATATTCTACTTTCGAAAGGTTTTCCACTATGCACTAATAATAATATCAAAAAGAATTTGATTTTTTGCGTAGTAAGCATCTTTGACTAACATAAGAAGAAATCTCCTCCAAGTCTGCGTTTGCATTGTGTGTGTGGTGGGAGGTCTTATGGTAGTTTCATTTTCCAAAAGCATTGCGAATTGACTTTAAAATTCTCTGCTATTTATTTTAAAGATAAACTGTTTTACGATCTCACACCAGTCACCATGACTGACTCGGAGTTTATTGTTTCCCTTCTAAACTCTGGGTGCCCACCAATTTCCACACGGGCAGTCTAGAGTTAGGTTATCAGGATATTCTGGATATTCTGGAGCTTGGAGATAGGCTGGAGGTCGAGACGTAGTATTTGTATCTGATAGTATTTATTCCGCTGTGTATTCTGTATGAGGACAAGTTTATATAACTGTCCATTGTTGTATATTGACTCTGTTTGATGTATGTATAAGATGATATAGTTCTTTGTTTTAAAGATTATTCATTTATCTTTTATATGTTGTTCCGCTGCGATATGTGAGATTCTGATATTGTTTTCTGTTTCTGTTTCTGCTCTTGTTCTGTTGTTGTTCTTTCTTTCTTTCTTCTTCTGCTTCCTTCTTCTTCTCTTTTTCTTCTATTTCTTCTTTCTAAAACCCTCACTATTGGAGTTTCCGGCACTCGATTTCTCGGCAGTCGATAAAGGGAGTATCGATGTCGAATTTTCGAAAGTCGAAAATTCCGGTACGTGACAGCGTGGTATCAGAGCATATGGTTAAGCGACAACCCTGCTCTGTTGGGTATTACTCATTAGAGATAGAGTCAGTAGTACTCTAGAATGAGTTGAGTGTAATAATAGATACGAGTGCGTATTTGTTAGTGAATATAAAATTGTTTTATATTGTGATGATTGGTTTGTTGAGTGGTATATGGATTCTGGTCGGTATTGTCCGTACAACTCTATCGATAGGGATCTCTAAACACTTATATAGAACAATTCGGCACAGTATTGTTTTAAATAGGGTAAATGAAATAATTTTACCCAAAACTATTTTTTGTATATATAAGGAATGATTTTCTATAAATTACTATAGTATATGGTTGCATGGTTGTTAGAAGTGATAATATTAATCTATTATCATTGAAATTAAATAAGAAATTGAAATTGTAACTCCAAAGTTAAGAAATAAATTCACATACAAATGAAATTTGAGAATGTAAATTATAAATGTGAATTGTAATTTAAAACGGAGTTCCAGAAAAGTATTTGGAAATGTTTTAAAAAGAATTTGAAAATTTTGGAGATTTGGATAGTTTAATTCCTTTTTGATTTGAAAATGGATTTCAAGGGTTTTGAAAAATGTTTTGAATGAATGAAAAGCTCTAAACTCTTGTCGGTC
This sequence comes from Allium fistulosum, assembly GCA_030737815.1. Classification (NCBI taxonomy): domain Eukaryota; kingdom Viridiplantae; phylum Streptophyta; class Magnoliopsida; order Asparagales; family Amaryllidaceae; genus Allium; species Allium fistulosum. The sequence continues at coordinate 677,776,504 of CM060903.1, forward strand.
GCTGGAAAATAACTTCGGTAATGACTGCAGCATTATCGATGTTCATTTTCGGGTTTCCAAAAGAGGAATTGCTACCAAATTGTTTTAAATAGAGGTGGTTTGAAAATTTTGGATTTTGTTTAAGAAAATTCAAAGGATAATTTGAATTGTTTTCAAAATGGTTTTGAAAAGGTTGAAAAGACTTTGGAATACTATATAAAAATATTTATGAAATATTATGAAGTTGATAACTTGTAAAGTTTAAAGTTTAAATAAAAATCCATTTAACGAATGAAATTTATAAATGTGAATTGAAATATAAAGAGATGAATTCATATATGAATAAAATGGTGAATATAAATTGTAAATGAATGTATAAATGAAAATAAAATTCCTTAATAAAATGGAATTGTGAATGGGAATGTATAAATGATTGTATAAATCAAGATGTAAATAAGTTGATAACTTATAGAATATTTGAAATCTGATTGGAATGAGATTCAAATTGAAAACAAATGAATTAGGGAATGAACAAATAAATTTGCAATTGCAAGTGCAAGAAAATAAAATTGAATGTTAAAATTCATTTCGAATTTGTAGGCAATAAATTGAATTGAATAATTATAAATGAAGATAGAATTGAAATTGTAAACTGAATCCAAATTAGATTGGAATTGTGAATTGAATTCAAATGAATTTGAAATGTAAACTTGAATGAAAATAGATATATAACTTCAACAGTGAAGTAAAAATATATAAGTAGTTTATATTGAAAATTTTGTAATAGAATTGTGCAAAATGATTTGAATGTTGTAACTAGATATTATGGCTAGTAGGACGTACAGGTGTATAAAGGAATTGGATTTGATTTCAAAGATAAATTTGAATTGCTCGACAAAAGGTATGTATTTGAATTTCAATATGAGATTTGATGACTTTCTTGTCTAGCCGCTTGGATTTTTCTTTTTCTTTTTGAAATCTGAGAGTCCGTAGGGACGTTTTGTAGTCGTACCGTGTTAGCCGCGCAAAGGAGACGCTGGCGAAATTTTTCGAAAATTTCGGGTGTTAGAAAAATTTTGAGAAAATTTGGAAGTTTAAAATTTGAATTTAAATTTAAATTTGAATGGTTAAGTAAACAAAGCTGTTTGAAACTTATGATTGAAGTTAGAAATTTAGTTGAATAAATAACGAATCTTTAGTAGAGAGATTTGATTTGAAAATTTGATAAAACTATTGATTGTGAAAAATGATAGACGAGTTAAGGACCACTTTTCCTAACTTGTAATTTCGAGGACGAAATTCTTTTAAGGGGGGAAGTCTGTAACGACCCAGAATTTCGAACAAATTAAATTGAGAATATTTGATTTATTTTAAATATTTGAACGATGATTTAATTTGAATCCCCGATATAATTTTGAAATCTGCGATTAAACTTTAAAATTTAATCGATTGAAAGTTGAATAAGAATTTAAATATTCAATTTACAGTTGAAGAAAAATATTTCAAAAGTTTTTAAAATTCGTATTGATAATTCTAAAGGTTATAGAACTTTTAAAATTGGATTTGGAGTTAATCTGTGAAGATTTAATATTTTAATATTTAATTATCGACTGAAAAATAGCCAATTTTCGAACAGTCTCAGAATTGAACGAAACCAGTTCCATTGGATCCGTAATAGTTAGTTATTATCGGATTTCAATTTTCGTATCCAACGGAGTTGTCGTTTGACCGTGGCAGCTTGAAACGCATCGAATTGTTTTTAATTTTAAATCGTCGAGTTAAAAATAGTCATTTTTCAAACGGTCTCGGATTTCGACGAAACCAGTTTCATCGGATCCGTAATGTGATATTATTGCATGGTTTCAAATTTCATAATTTTTGGATGTACCATTTGTCCGGTGCAAATTAAAACGCATCGAAATCGATTTAAATCGGTTTAATTTAATTTGATCGTTTATTGCCATATCTCACACATACGATCGAATTAGCTTCCGAAACCTGTTCCATTGCGTTCGGAACGCGGGATAAACCTTACGAGCGCCAGGCGGCATGTCAGATTTGGAGATCATTTGAAAAAGTCGTTTTAAAATGAATTTAATATTAATTTATATACGTATATATATACGTTCACCAAACCAAAACCCTAGATTCATTATCTCAGCCGGCCCTAAGAAATCAATGGCCGAAAAGCTTATAATCTTTTCTCTTCAATAACTTTCGATCCATTCACAATCAAGCAAAGTCGTCAACTGCAAATATGAAGAGCACGAGGAGACCTTTACATCCATACGGTGGAGTAGCATGTAACTCGTCGTGGTGGCCAGAAATAGACCGAAAGTGCCATGCGTTCGTCCTCGATTTGCGTGAGAAGGGGGAGGCCGAGCTCAAAGCCCTTCCAGCCGATAGTGGAGCTCGTCATGGCGAGTTGAATGGCGGCCTTTGATCGACGAGGAGATGAACGATGTCGGTTGCAAAATTGATGAGGGGGGTGGCGGCTTTGGGTTCTCATTCGCGTGAAGTTGCCTGGGGATGAAGATAAACGCGCACGGCCAGTTTTGCCTAGATCGAAATCAATGGCTGAGATGCTATCTAGGTTATAAATTTAAAAAGAAAATGTAAATTAGTTTATTTTAAATTCGTTCAAAGTTTAAAATTGCATATCTCTTTTATACGTGATCAGAAATTGACGAAACAAAATGCGTTGGAATCGTATTCGCGAATACTACGCGATGCAACTGGATTGGAATCGTTTGGAGCTAGTTTTAATTTCGGGTAAAATTAAACGCCCGTTTAATTTTATTCGAAATAAACGCTGGAACGGAATTTAAAATCAAGGTGAGATTTTCTCACTCAAATGAAAGTGGATTTTCTTTTACAGTTATTGATTGATTGACTGACTGCTTGGATGTGATATTAGATATAGTAGGATATATATCTATATATAGCAATATATACATATTGGCATATGTATATATTGGATTGATTGATTTCCCGCCTCGTATAGCGGATGAGACCCTATTGCGCCGTTAGTAAGCGGATTATTTTTATAAAACCCATATACCGCGATAATTCCGTACTGGAGCGGAATTGGTATTGTGCTAACGTCTGTGGATGCAGGGAAACAGGTTGGAGGGATCCTACTGGTTTCCTCACCAGTATTTATTTATTTACAGATATTGATGTATATTCTGTTATCATATGTTGATATATGATGTTTGTGTTGTGATTGACTAATTGGTGCTGTTGCATCATCGGATTCAAGTTTTTAACTTTAAAAATAACGACTTTTACTTTAAAAGGATTTTAAAGTAATTTTTGAAAGTAGACGTTTTATTTAATTATTGAATTGATTTATTTTAAATAAATAAACGTCTAGAATTTTAAAGTTATAAGAGTTAAGATTTTGGTGAAATATAACCAAAGTGTCATTTTTGAAATGAAAATCGATTTATTTATAAAATGGTTTAAGTTGGGATTTTTGAATAACTATAACGATTTGTATAAAAAGATTTATAAAAATTGATATTTATAAATCAAAATATTGGAATTATAAAACGAGTTTTTATAAGTGTTAAAAATGAAAATTTTTGGAATCCGTAAGTGAATGAAATTTATAGATTTATAAATTGTGAAGTTATAAAATGGATGAAACTGTAGCATAAAAGATTTATAAGAGATTAACTTATAAATTGGATTTTTGCCTTTAAATGGAATATTGATCGAATTTGTAAATAAAAGGAGATTTATTAAATCGAAGTTGTTATAAAATAGAAATAGAATTTATAAACGTTGTTTTATAAATTCGAAATCAATGGGGTTTGAGAAATTAAATATAGAAGATGTTTAAAGAAGATATATTCGCGATTTTGGATAGCGAATTTTTATTGAGATAAAAATGTGTAGAAATGATTGAAATTGGGTTAAGTGAATTATATTCACGATTTTGGACAGTGAATATATTATTAAATAAATGGATTTATTTTTGAAGAAGTGATATTAAAAATGAAGTTAAACATTTTAAAGATGTTTTAAAATGTATTATGAATCGGAAGCATAGATTTCCGCAGTTCTTGTTGAAATAGACGTTTTCGAGAAATAAGGAAATGGTGGACTATAACACTGTTGTTATAGTAAATGATTTCCGAAAGGAAATGTTTTTATATAGTATTGGGATTTACATATCTATCTTAATTTCGAATCCCTATACTAGTAAATTTTGAGTCGTCGTAACGATGTTTTACGTAACATTCGTTTTGACTCAAATTGATGTTGTTATAGAAAATAGATTTCCTTAAAGAATGAAATATATACTTAATTTTGATTTAAGTATATTGAATATTTTCAAATGTTGAAAATAAATGGATTTGTGAACCACTTATTATTAAATAAGTATGGAAATGTTTTCCAAAACGAAATGAGATGTTTTTTTGAGAATTTATCTTCTTAAAGATAAATTGAAATTGAATATTTGAAAACGATTGAAAATCGTATATCAGTAGATATTTTTGAAATGTAAATTCACTATGGAATTTATAAAAAGAAATGGGAATTCGTTTAAAAATAAATATTGATTTATTTTTGAAGTGTGGAAATTTTATATCTAGTAAAGATATTTTGGAAGATGAAATAATTTGGAAAATTATTTGGAATCTGATGATGTTGCGCATCTTTATTGATAGTTAAATAACCGACTATCAATAATTACCTTTAGATAGGTATTTGTTGTGAATTGGATGAATTTGAATGCCACACTTGTTTTTAAATAAACGCTCACTATTCGGGTTAGCCGGGAAAGGACCATGGGGTCGTATAACCCATTCCGAATATGTGATACGTCGTTATGAATTGCATTCGAAGACCGGTGTTGAAGACCGGATATTTTTGAAAACGGAAGGATTACCGTCGAGTTACTCTACATCGACTGATCTTCGATTTAGAGGTTTTATCACCCTTAGTGACGGGAAGTCCGGACGTGATTAGAAAATTATCCGGATATGCAAGGGCTTCGTGAGAAGTGCCTTCGGTTCTGTTCGATCCCGGAACAGACTTGTATGGATTGTGTGTCTGACGTCACAATTTGAGATATAAAGCTGATTTCTTTCAAATACATTTCTGTTGGTGGCGGAGAATTTATTCTCTTAGCTTAACACCCTTCTCTGAGACGTACGAGCTCAGAGGTTATGTAGTTGAAATTTATCAGCGATATATCCCAATTTGGTAACGTGGCATACTGAGTGTTTCTGTGAAATGATCAGTGTTTGATCATTTGTGATATGATCATTTGTTTGATCTTATATCTTTGTGATCATAGGTTGATCATTTTGTTTGACCCGAAGCAGGGCTTTTTGAGAAAGCGTAGCTTTGTGGACGAGACTTCGTCGAGCCTCACACCCCGGAAATGGTCGAAACAGGAAGGATGCAGCAAGGTTCTAGGGAGTAGCGCCCCTTAGTGTATGTCATTCCTTCTGGATAAAGGTGGTATCATGGTATGGAGCCCAGATACTTAACCTCTGTGGTTGCTGAAAAATTTATTTCTTTGTGGTTGTTGCGAATCGGGGATCCTCGGGAAGATCGGTGACGATCGGGGGATGGCATACGCGTGTCAGTAGTTACCTATTTTTGCAGAGGTAACCCGGCCTTGTGTTGGCAGAGATCCGGTTAGGTTCTCGGGTCGTCTATTCCAGGGACGTACCCATCGTGGAAAAGGAAGTTCCTTAGCCTGACCATTTGTTGGAAATCCAAAGAAACAATACGAGCCTTTACGATTTCAATTGTATAACCTGTCTCCTCAGGAGGCAGCTATAGCAGGCATAATATAATGGTACCTATGCTGGCTAAGATTTATATTCTACTTTCGAAAGGTTTTCCACTATGCACTAATAATAATATCAAAAAGAATTTGATTTTTTGCGTAGTAAGCATCTTTGACTAACATAAGAAGAAATCTCCTCCAAGTCTGCGTTTGCATTGTGTGTGTGGTGGGAGGTCTTATGGTAGTTTAATTTTCCAAAAGCATTGCGAATTGACTTTAAAATTCTCTGCTATTTATTTTAAAGATAAACTGTTTTACGATCTCACACCAGTCACCATGACTGACTCGGAGTTTATTGTTTCCCTTCTAAACTCTGGGTGCCCACCAATTTCCACACGGGCAGTCTAGAGTTAGGTTATCAGGATATTCTGGATATTCTGGAGCTTGGAGATAGGCTGGAGGTCGAGACGTAGTATTTGTATCTGATAGTATTTATTCCGCTGTGTATTCTGTATGAGGACAAGTTTATATAACTGTCCATTGTTGTATATTGACTCTGTTTGATGTATGTATAAGATGATATAGTTCTTTGTTTTAAAGATTATTCATTTATCTTTTATATGTTGTTCCGCTACGATATGTGAGATTCTGATATTGTTTTCTGTTTCTGTTTCTGCTCTTGTTCTGTTGTTGTTCTTTCTTTCTTTCTTCTTCTGCTTCCTTCTTCTCTTTTTCTTCTATTTCTTCTTTCTAAAACCCTCACTATTGGAGTTTCCGGCACTCGATTTCTCGGCAGTCGATAAAGGGAGTATCGATGTCGAATTTTCAAAAGTCGAAAATTCCGGTACGTGACAATGAGAATTTTGTGACATTAAAGGACAGAAGTATAAAAGGGATGTATGGACATTTTTCAGTGTTGGTATACAATTCAAAGCTTTTGGCAAGGTGTACACTGAAGTTGAGTTGGTTCGAAAAATTCTAAGAATTCTTCCAAAGAATTTTGAGGCAAAGGTGATTGCGATAGAAGAATCCAAAGGTCTAAATAAACAAAGCATGGAGGAACTGATTGGAAATCTGATGACCTATGAAATAGAATTGAAATTTTAGGAAGACCGTGATAATTCAGAATCCAAGAAGAAATCAATTGCACTCAACAGCACTCTTGACAACGATGATGAGAATAATCCTATTATTGAGCTGGCAAGGTTGATAAGCGGTCTTAAAAATTGGTCCAGAAGAAATTCCAAGTTTACAGCAAAGAGGAAAGGTGTTAAGTCAAAGCAGTCCAAAAGCTCAAAAAGTTCGGATGAAAAAATCATTTGCTACAAGTGTGGAAAGCTGGGTCATAACAAAATCAACTGTTTGTTGATTCAAGGTGAGAAAGTAAAGAAAAAGAAAAGATGAGCCTTCGTTACAACTTGGGACGATGAAGAAGGAGAAGAATGCACTGATGGTGATGAAGCAAAAGCAAATCTATGTTTGATGGGACATTCAACTCGTGATGATAGTGATGATGACTCTAGTGAGTTATTAAATTGTATTTATCAAGGTTTTCTCTTAATGTGTCATGAACTTACTGAAACATATGATAGTCTCAATCTTAAAAACAAAAAATTGAAATCTGAAAAACTGAGCTACTTCACATAAATGATAAGTTCAAAACCAAACTTGAAAAAGTTAAAGAAGCTCGAAAGTTTGAGTGTGAAAGCTATTAATTTTTTAAAAAGGCGTTGGATGAATGCAAGACAAACCTTGAAGTTCTCAAAGATGAGATATTGATTTTAAAGAAAGATGATGATGCAAAGAGCGAAAATTTCATTAAAAGATGTACCATGCTTATAGAAAAGAACATGTCCCTTAAATTCAAAGTCCAAACTCTTGAATCAACTGTTAATAAATTTTCTAGACGTGAAAGGTCATTAAATATGCTCTGGGAAATCAACTATACGCGAATGATAGAAAAGGACTTGGTTTTGGTAAATCACAACATAATAGGGAAATAATGATTGGTAATTTATGAGGCAGAAGCGTATTTCCAAAATGCCTATGTTGTGGTAAAGTTGGACATAGTGTTGACAGATGTTGGTATGGGAACAAGTGCAAAAATGTTAGAGAAATTTGGGTTCCTAAAGGCACTCTTGATACTTTTAGTTGGAATAGGAACAAATGCAAAGATGTTATACAAATTTAGGTTCCTAAAGGCTTCATTGATAATTTTGGATTACTGAGCTATAGTGTCACAAATGTTAATAAACCTACGAAGTTTTCTAGGTCTTCTTTTTCTTCCAATCTGTAGATATGTTAACGGGCTAAGGAGCAACTACGATGGAGGCAGATTTCGAGTTGTTCTATACATTTAATGAGCGATAATTATAATGTTCCTTAGCCTAGGAAAATGAAGTGGAGATCCACTAACTTTGGATGAAAATGATGAATACAAATGTAACTTCAAAGATTATCTTGGTGAGAATTCAAATGTTGGACCAAAATTTGTTTGATATTGTAAAGTACATAGTGCACTTTTTTGATGATGCTTGATTTTTATGCTTGACATTGATGATGAGATATACACCAGTGTCTGCGATACCATTGTACACCACCACGACACGAAGAGAGTGCAAGAGTTATCATTGTTCAGCACCGTTGATAGCCTAGAAAACAAATGGTATGGTGAAATCGTAACTTGTTTCATCTTTCCAAAACATCTGCTATGACTTCTAACCTTTGTGATTTCTCCAGTCTGATATTTTTTGATAGCTCACATGTCTCATGGATTGATTGATATTTCACACAATTTTTTATGCACATGCGGAGAGTTTGTTTTTACATTCTGTTTTATTTTACTTATTTCCTTCTTAGCTTTTTTTTGAAAAAAAAAATCCAAGAAATATGTTTTTGCTTTCTTAGGATTTTTTTTCTTATTTTGCTGTCCATATCTATTCGTGGGGTGAATATTTTGAAATGAAACCTTTTGGCTAAATTTTTGACGCTAATTTTTTGACGATAAACTTGCTTCTAATGAGATTAGCTTTGACATTCTACATTTGACATGATTTTTGTTTGTAAATGATTCTATGAAATGAAAGTTTCAAATTTTATGATGAATTTTTCAAGGTGTATTATTGGTATTCAAAACTTAAGATGATTGGAGGAGAATTTTTTAAGCTTTGTAATGAAATTCTTTGAGATCGAGCATTTGATTTTTGTTTTGATATATTAATCTGTATACCCTTAGACCATGTGCTTCTCTTTACACAAATAGCTATAAAACCAATTCATATTGCATGTTCAAGGATAGAATATAGAATTAAATATATTTTTGAGATATTTGTAGAGAATTTACTTTTGAAATCATATCACAATGGATTGAACTTTCTTATGTGATTTTCAAGTATTTACATTGATTACTAAGATGATTAAGGATATTGCATTTTGTACTTAATTAAATAATAACATTATGATATTTTTGATAGCCAAGCATACGTTATAGTTTTTATTTTTGACTATTGCATATCCCACATCATCTCTGAATCTACCATTTGACTATCATATTTTATCGATTCACTTTATTTTCTTTCTTTTCACTATTATTCTTGTTCTTATATGAGTTGGCTAAACTGACATACCCAAAATTTATCGTTGAAATGCCATAAAAAGTATAAAAAAATTACTTATATGATATAATGAAATCCCTAAGCCCCAATATTCCTATAAAATAGGTGTGTCGATGCTCATCAAGTACCATCCATCCTCTTCTAAGAGACCTCGCGGCAATGCATGGATGGAAGGTTCTTGATCTCCTCTACGATGAGTTTGGGATAAGTTATTCTAACTTGATTTCATAATGAATTAAAAATAAGCTATTTAATCATGTAACATCTTATGGGCTATGTTATTTGAACCCAGTTACATATAACTACACTTATTTTCTTCACACTTTTTCTCTCGGGATATGACTTTGATCGATATAGTTACTATGGTTTATGGTTGATTTTTCATTAAATATTTATTATCATATTTTCATCGAGTTTCATTATCCAATATTACTTTCTCATCATGTTAATTTGACATTTATACATTTGATGAAAACAAAAGAGGAGAGAGTGGTTAAGATTTGATTACATTATGAATTCATTGTTTATTTTGAAAGGAATATATCGGTTTAATATTTTATTCTAGAACATATATACCACATATGTAGCGGGAGCATGTTATGTTTATCGAAACATTCTGCTGTGATTTTGGTTTTTATGACATCAAATATACACTTAACATGAATTACATTTGACAAATCTTAACTTGTTGTTTATTATCATCAAAAGGGGGAGATAATGGAGTATATATCTTGTTTGATGATAACAAATATATTTGTATATTGATTTGGTTTTCATAGTGTGTTACATTTCAGGAATCAAAATGTCACAATTTTTGTTTCTAAGTGAATTGTCAGTCAACATATCTCATTTGCTTGATTTGCACGCATCACATAGCAAACACATACATACCTATTTCTGTTTGTAAAAATAATATATATTTTATTATTATTAAAAAGGACTTATTCTAAGAAATTGAAGTAAATTTACATTTTATGTTAATAAAGATATATATATATATATTGCATTTAATATGTGTCTAATGTTGTTTATTTATAGGTTTTAAATAATCTTGTTTGTGGAAAATTTCCTTTTTGGTAAAATAAAAGAATGCATATACAAAGAAATGAAAACAAATTAAAAATATGAAGCAGAGAATATATCAGTACGCAATTAGAGGCAATATATATGAAGGAGAAATAAGTTGAGATTAGAAGCAATAGAAACAAATTAAAAAATATGAAGTAGAGAATATATCAATGCGCAGTAAGAGGCAGTATATATAAAGAAAGGAGAACCAAATAGAGATTGAAATCAAAGAATTGTGTACACAATCAAACAATATATTTTGAAAGCTATAACATAGTTCATTTCCTATCATGTGCATATTTTAATTTGTATACAAGGAAACAAATTATCTCATAAATCAATTCCTTCTCTGTATATCCCCATACATATTTGTTTCCACATATACACATCCTCTTCATAAGCCTATATAAACAACTCTATCCACACATCCAAATCTAGCAGTAGCTAATACATCTTTACTACCACCAACAAAGCAATTTCAATTCATCTCTATTGATCAACCAACTCATTTTTATCAAACTTCATCCATATCATTACTCCAACCATTATCTCATCACCTCCACCATCTCAGATTGAGTAGCTGCCATATTACTTCATGGCATAAACGACCGCGTCCATCATCATCTACAAACACATCGAGCATCTAGCACCCTAGCTTTGGATCTCATCTTGGTGGCGACAGTCGACTTTTGGAGACTGACTGAGCTTAGGTGTTGGCGGCAATTATCTCCAAGTGAGGCAATGACTTGTGATTTACGGTGAAGCTGGGTTGCGCCATCCAGATTGGGTGAAATTGAATTATTTTTAGGAAAGTGGATTTCAATTTGAAGAGAAAATTAAAAGTGGGTGGAGTGTTAAACATAGGAGGTCACATGACACATCAAAGGGGATTTCGATTTTAGTTTGTAACTTTTTTTTAGTTTACTTTTTTTTCTTTCGAACTCTATAATTTAGTTCTGAGTTGTAACTTAGGGATTTTTATCTCAAGGGTTTAAGTTCAGGCAGAGTTATTAGGCATAAAGTTAGAATATTTGCTAGCAATATCTACGAGTTTACTATTTGCAAGCGTTTGAATATTTAACTCTAGTGATAATTTTTGGGGCAACATTAGGCATTAGGCCGATGCTGGGCATATCTTATATTATTTATTTTCTGCATTTACGTTTTTGCACTTTGTTTTATCCATTTTTCTACGAAATTTTTAAATTCGTTATTCACCCCCACTTTAGGGTATATTACTCGATCCTACAAGTGGTACTAGAGCAAGGTTCTAGGTTTCCTCTAGATTCATGTCTGTTTCTAATAATGCTTTTTATGAGGGTCATTCAATAGCTAGACCACCTAGTTCAATGGGACTGATTATGCTAATTAGAAGACTAGGATGAAAATATATTTGATCTCTATTGACTATGATGTTTGGGACATAATAAAGATAGGGTCACACTACCCAAAATGACAATCAATGATGTAGAATTCCCTAAGCCCAAAGACAAATGGGATGTAGTTGATAAGAAATTGCTTTCATTAAATTCTAAAGCTATGAATGCTCTTATTTGTGCTCTTGATGTAGAATTCCCTAAGCCCAAAGGTCATTGAATATGCTTTTTGGAATCAACTATGCACGAATGATAGAAAAGGACCTGGTTTGGTAAATCACAACATAATAGAGAAAACATGATTGGTAATGCACGAGGCAGAAGCGTATTTCCGAAATGCTTATGTTATGGTAAAATTGGACATAGTATTGACAGAAGTTGGTATAGGAACAAGTGCAAAAATGTTAGACAAATTTGGGTTCCTAAAGATACTCTTGATACTTTTAGTTGGAATGGGAACAAATGCAAAGTTGTTAGATAAATTTGGGTTTCTAAAGGCATCCTTGATAATTTTGGATTACTAAGCTCTTGTGCCGTAATAGTTAATGGACCTACAAATTTTTCTAAGTCTTTTTTTCTTCCATTGTGTAGATATGTTGATGGGCTAAAAACAACTACGATGGAGACAAATATCAAATTGTTCTACACATTTAATAAGCGATAATTATAATGTTCCTTAGCCTAGAAAATGAAGTGGAGATCCACTAACATTGGATGAAAATGGTGAATACAAATGCAACTTCAAAGATGATCTTAGTAAGAAATTCAAATGTTGGAGAAATTTTTTTTGATATTGTGGAGTACGTAGTGCACTTGTTTGATGATGCTTGATTTTCATGCTTGACATTGATGATGAGACATTCAAAGGCCTAGCGCTAGTGTCTGAGATACCATTGTACACCACCATGGCACGAAGAGAGTACAAGAGGTATCATTGTTCACCACCATTGACAGCCTAGATAACAAGCGGTATAGTGAAATTGTAACTAGTGTCACCATTTTAGAATATCTACTATGACTTCTAACCTTTGTGATTTCTCCAGTCTGATATTTTTTTGTAGCTCATATGTCTCGTGGATGGATTGATATTTTACACAATTTTTCATGCTCATGCGGAGAGTTTGTTTTGGCTTTTTTTATTTTACTTGTTCCCTTCTTAGAATTTTTTTTGTTTTTGAGAAAAAATCCAAAATATATGTTTTTGCTTTCTTAGGGTTTTTCTTGTTTTTCTCTTCATATCTATTCATGGTGTGAATATTTTGAAGTGAGACTTTTTGGCAAATCTTTGACACTAATTTTTGATGATAAACTTGCTTCTAATGAGAACGGCTTTGACATTCTACATTTGACATGATTTTTTTGCAAATGATTCTATGAAATGAAAGTTTCAAAATTTGTGATGAACTTTTTAGAGATATGTTATTGGTATTAAAAACTTGAGATGGTTGGAGGATAATATTTTTGAGCTTTTTTATGAAATTCTTTGGCACTGAGCATTTGATTTTTGTTTTGATATATTAATGTATATACCCTTAGACCATGTGCTCTTTTTTTACACAAATAGCTATAAAACCAATTCATATTGCATGTTTAAGGATGGAATAAAAAACTGAAAAATATTTTTAAGATACTTAGAGAGAATTTACTTTTGAAATCATATAACAATCGATTGAACTTTATTATGTGATTTTCATGTATTTACATTGATTACATGGACGATTAAGGATATTGCATTTCGTACTTGATTAGATAATGACGTTATGATATTTTTGATAATCAAGCATATGTTATAGTTTCTATTTTTGACTATTGCATATCCCACATCATCTCTAGATCTACCATTTGACTGTCATATTCTATCGATTCACTTTATTTACTTTCTTTTTCACTATTATTCTTGTTCTTATATGCGTTTACTAAACTGATACTCCTAAAATTTATCATTAAAAGCCCAAAAACGGTAAAAAAAATTACATATATGATATAATAGACACCCTAAGCCCTAACATGCCTATAAAATAGGTCTGTCGGTACTGTCAAGTAACATCCATCCTTATCTAAGAGACCTCTTGGTAATGCATGGATGGAAGGTTCTTGATCTCATCTACGATGAGTTAAGGATAAGTCATTCTAAGTTGATTTTAGAATGAATTGAAAACAAGATATCTAATTACGTAACATCTTATGGGCTATGTCATTTGAACCCTGCTACATATAACTACACCTATTTTGTCACTCTCTTCCGCTTATAGGATATGACTTTGATCGATATAGTACTATGGTATATGGTTGATTTTTCATTAAATATTTATTGTCATGTTTTCATCGAGTTTTATTATTCGGTATCACTTTCTCATCGTGTTAATTTAATATTTATACTTTTGATGAAAACAAAAGGGGGAGAGAGCGGTTAAGATTTGGTTACATTGTGAATTCATTCTTGATATTGAAAGAAAATACATCGATTTAATATTTTATTCTAGAAAATATATATCACATATGTAGGTGGGGAATATCAACATGGGGAGCATGTTATATTTATCAAAACATTCTACTACGATTTTGTTTTTTACGATATCAAATACACACTAAGCATGAATAACATTTGACAAATCTTAACATGTTGTTTGTTGTCATCAAAAGGGGGAGATTATTGAGTGTACATCTTGTTTAAATACAATATATATTGTATTTAATGAGTGTCCAGTGTTGTTTATTTATAGGTTTTAAACAACCTTGGTTGTGGAAAAGTTTCCTTTTGGTAAAATAAAAGAATGCATATACAAAGAAATGGAAACAAATTAAAAATATGAAGCACAGAATATATCAATGCGCAATCAGAGGCAGTATATATAAAGGAGAAATAAGTAGAGATTGGAAGCATTGGAAACAAATTAAAAATCTGAAGCAGAGAATATATCAGTGCGTAGTCAGAGGGAGTATATACAAACAAATGGGAAACAAATATAGATTGAAATCGAAGAATTGTTTACACAATAAAATGATATATTTTGAAAGATATAACATAGTTTATTTCTCATTATGTACAAATTTTAATTTGTAAACACGGAAACAAATTATCCTACAAATTAATTCCTTCTCCGTACACCCTCATGCATATTTGTTTCCACATATTCACATCCTCTTCATGAGCCTATATAAACAACTCCATGCACACATCCAAATCTATCGGTAGCCAATACATCTTTACTACCATCAACAAATCAATTTCAATTCATCTCTAATGATCAACCAACTCCTATTTATCAACCTTCATCCATATCACTACTCCAACCATTATCTTATCACCTCCACCATCTCAGATTGAGTAGCTGCCATATCACTTCATGACATAAATGACTGCATCCATCATCATCTACAAAAACATCGAGCATCTAGCACCGTAGCTTTGGATCCCATCTTGGTGGCGACATTTGACATGGAAGACTGACTGAGCTTAGGTGGCGGTAGAAATTATCTCCAGGCGAGGCCACGACTTGTGGTTTGTGGTGAAGGTAGGTTGTGCCATCCAGATTGGGTAAAGTCGACTTATTTTTGTGAAAGTGGATTTCAATTTGATGAGAAAAATAGAAGTGGTCGGAGTGTTAAACATAGGAGGTCATGTGACACATCAAAGGGGAGTTTAAATTCAATTTGTAATTTCTTTTTTTGGTTTAGTCTAGTTATTTTTCATTCGGACTCTAGAATTTGGTTGAGCTACGTGTTGTAGTTTAGGTATTTTGATCTCAAGGGTTTAAGTTCAGGCAGAGTTATTAGGCATAGAGTTGGGATATTTGTTTATCATGTAGGGACTATTTGTAAATTTTAAAATGTAGGGACTCAAATAGAGAAAAGATATTAATATAAGCATTATGCTTTTCATTAATAGTTCAATAGTCATCCCATATAGTTTCCCTTTCTCTTTTCCTGCAACCTCCCTCACTTAAGAACCAAAATGAATAATATAATGTTATAGCCAGTCTCATCTTATTTTCAAGAAAAAATATGAGATCTATTTTTCCTACAGAAACAAAATGGATAAATAGCCATATTACTTAAAAATTCATTGATCGCTTTGTTTCAAATTAAACTACCCCAACATTCCATCTTAGAGTGAACGTTTATTAAAATGATTTTGAGAAAGAGAGTAACTGATTTATTGCAATGACTGATGAATTTATAGAGAGAATTGTTATTTTATACAATAGCAGTATGCACGGTATTTATACAGGCAATCTTTCAATATTCCTTATTGGGCTGAAAGCAAGCCCACAACCCGAAGACCAAAGGAATACTAAAGTGGTGAATACTAGTAGAAGCGAAAGCGTATTCTTCATTTTATACCCCCCTTCAGACCTAGCTCTTCTGCTAGGGTTGCGATTTTCTTCAAAAATGCACCGCCATCAAAATTACGCCAAAATAATTCAGATCTGACAGAAATTTGAGATCTTTCTTTCTTTACTTGAGTGTCTATGTGAGCTTCAGTAGGCTCGAGGGCATTTTGTGAGATGTTCTAGCAAAATGGTCTTGCTGCCTTCAAATTGCTACGGTTCCAAGCTCAAACTTGTTGAGACTCGTGAGATCTTGCACATGGAAGCTGAAAGATCGATCTTTTATTTAGCATATGGATCTGAAAAGACATGTTGGCTCCTTGATGACGAGAATCTGCTTTGTCACATCCTGAAATTTTCGACTTTCGAAAATTCGACATCGATACTCACTTTATCGACTGCCGAGCAATCGAGTGCCGGAAACTCCAATAGTGAGGGTTTTAAGAAAAAGAAAAAGTAGAAGAAGAAGAAAAAGAAGAAAGAAGAACAACAGAACACATCAGAACAGAAAACAATATCAGAATCTTACACATCGCAGCGGAACAATATATAATAGATAATTGAATAATCTTTAAAACAAAGAACTATATCATTTTATACATACATCAATCATCAGAGTCAATATACAACTCAATACAACAATGGACAGTTATATAACTTGTCCTCATACAGAATACACGGCGGAATAAATACTATCAGATACAAATACTACGTCTCGTCATCCAGCTTATCTCCAAAGCTCCAGAATATCCAGATAACCTGGTAATCTAACTCTAGACTGCCCGTGTGGAAATTGGTGGGCACCCAGAGTTTAGAAGGGAACAATAAACTCCAAGTCAGTCATGGTGACTGGTGTGAGATCGTAAAACAGTTATTCTTTAAAATAAACAACAGGAAGATTTTAAAGTAAATTTCGCAATGCTTTTTGGAAAATGAGACTACCATAAGACCTCCCACCACACACACAATGCAAACGCAGAATTGGAGGAGATTTCTTCTTATGATAGTCAAAGATGCTTACTACGCAAAATCAAATCATTTTGATATTATTTTTAGTGCATAGTGGAAAACATTTCGAAAGTACAATATAAATCTTAGCCAGCATAGGCATTCCGCACTTATGCCTACTATAGCTACTATGTTCAATAGCAGGTTACCGCCACATTCCATAGCAGGTAATACAACTAAAACCGTACAAGTCGCGTATTGTTTCTTTGGATTTCCAACAAATGGCCAGGCTAAGGAACTTCCTATCCACGATGGGTACGTCCCTGGAATAGACGACCCGAGAACCTAACCGGATCTCTGCCAACACAAGGCCGGGTTACCTCTGCAAAAATAGGTAACTACTGACACGCGTATGCCATCCCCCGATCGTCACCGATCTTCCCGAGGATCCCCGATTCGCAACAAACCACATAGATAATAATAATGCAGTAACCACAGAGGTTAAGTATCTGGGCTCCATACCATGATACCACCTTTATCCAGAAGGAATGACATACACTAAGGGGCGCTACTCCCTAGAACCTTGCTGCATCCTTCCTGTTTCGACCATTTCCAGGGTGTGAGGCTCGACGAAGTCTCGTCCACAAAGCTACGCTTTCTCAAAAAGCCCTGCTTTGGGTCAAACAAAATGATCAACCTATGATCACAAAGATATAAGATCAAACAAATGATCATATCACAAATGATCAAACACTGATCATTTCACAGCAACACTCAGTATGCCACGTTACCAAATTGGGATATATCGCTGATAAATTTCAACTACATAACCTCTGAGCTCGTACGTCTCAGAGAAGGGTGTTAAGCTAAGAGAATAAATTCTCCGCCACCAACAGAAATGTATTTGAAAGAAATCAGCTTTATATCTCAAATTGTAACGTCAGACACACAATCCATACAAGTCTGTTCCGGGATCGAACAGAACCGAAGGCACTTCTCACGAAGCCCTTGCATATCCGGATAATTTTCAATCACGTCAGAACTTCCCGTCACTAAGGGTGATAAAACCTCTAAATCGAAGATCAGTCGATGTAGAGTAACTCGACGGTAATCCTTCCGTTTTCAAAAATATCCGGTCTTCAACACCGGTCTTCGAATGCAATTCATAACGACGTATCACGTATTCGGAATGGGTTATACGACCCCATGGTCCTTTCCCGGCTAACCCGAATAGTGAGCGATTATTCAAAAATAAGTGTGGCATTCAATTTCATCCAATTCACAACAAATACCTATCTAAAGGTAATTATTGATAGTCGGTTATTTAACTATCAATAAAGATGCGCGACATCATCAGATTCCAAATAATTTTCCCAAATTATTTATTCTTCAAAAAAAAAATATCTTACTAGATATATAATTTCCACACTTCAAAAATAAATCAACGTTTATTTTTAAAACGAATTCCCATTTCTTTATAAATTCCATATTGAATTTATATTTCAAAATATCTTCTGATATACGATTCTCAAATCGATTTCAATATTCAATTTCAATTTATCTTAAAGAAGATAAATTCTCAAAACGTTTCATTTCATATTGGAAAAGCATTTCCTTACTTATTTAATAATAAGTATTTTCACAAATCATTTATTTCCAGAATTTGAAAATATTCGATATACTTAAATCAAATTAAGTATAATTTCATTCTTTAAGGAAAATATTCTTTTAACACCTTTATTTGAGTCAAAACGAATGTTACGTAAAACATCGTTACGACGACTCAAAATCACTAGTATAGGGATTCGGATTTTAATAGGTATATAAATCCCAATACTACATCAAAACATTTCCTTTCGGAAATCATTTACTATAACAACAGTGTTATAGTCCATCATTTCCTTATTTCTCGAAAACGTCTATTTCAACAATAAATGTTGAAATCTATGATTTCGATATTTCACACGTTTTAAAACATCTTTTAAAAACAATTACTTCATTTCATATATCGCTTTCTCGAAACATATCCATTTTATTTAATAATATATTCACTGTCCAAAATCGTGAATATACTTCACAAATTACATTTCACTATTTCTACACGTTTTATTTCAAAAATAATTCGCTATCCAAAATCGCGAATATATCTCCTTTAATAATCTTCTATATTTAATTTATCAAATCCCATCGATTGGTTTCCGAATTTATAAAACAACTTTTATAAATTCCATTTTCTATTTTCTATAACAACTCCGGTTTATAAATCTCATTTTATTAACTTCAAAAATTCACTTATAAGAATAAGTGATTTCAGATTTATAAAACAACGTTTATAAATCACATTTGTACTTTATAACGATTTCAACTTATAAAATCATTTCATTTTGCAATTTCTATTTATATCTCATCTAAGTGCAAAAGTCAAATTTATAAGTAAATTTCTTATAAATCTTTTATTCTACAATATCTATTTACTTTATAACTTCACGTTATAAATCTATTAATTTCATTCACTTATGAAATCCATTTATACTTCTTTCTAACACTTATAAAAATTCGTTTTATAAGTCCAATATTTTGATTTACAAAAATATCAATTTTTATAAATCTTTCTATACAAATCGTTTATAGTTATTCAAAAATCCCAACTTAAACCATTTTATAAATAAATCGACTTTTATTTCAAAAACGACACTTCGGTTATATTTCACTAGAAATTATGACTTTTATAACTTTAAAATTTTACGTTTATAAATCGATTCAAAAATTCCATAAAACGTATATTTTCAAAAATCACTTTAAAAATCCTTTTAAAGTAAAAGTCGTTATTTTTACATTTCAAAACTGAATCCGATGATGCAACAACACCAATCAGTCCATCACAACAGTCAAATATCATCTATCATCATATGATAGTAGAATATATCACAATATCTGTAAATAATCAATACGGTGAGGAATCCAGTTGGATCCCTCCAACCTGTTTCCCTGCATCCACAGATGTTAGCACAATACCAATTCCGCTCCAGTACGGAATTATCGCGGTATATGGGTTTTTATAAATCCGCTTACTAACGG
This sequence comes from Allium fistulosum, assembly GCA_030737815.1. NCBI lineage: Eukaryota > Viridiplantae > Streptophyta > Magnoliopsida > Asparagales > Amaryllidaceae > Allium > Allium fistulosum. The sequence goes on from CM060903.1 coordinate 677,796,650, forward strand.
CGCAATAGGGTCTCATCCGCTATACGAGGCGGGAAATCAATCAATCCAATATATACATATACCAATATGTATATATTGCTATATATATGTATAGATATATCCTATCATATCTAATACCACATTCAAACAGTCAATCATCAATCAACAACTGTAAAAATTCCACATTCAATTTGAGTGAGAAAAATCTCACCGTGATTTTAATTCTGATTCCAGCGTTTATTTCGAATAAAATTAAACACGCGTTTAATTTTACCCAAAATTCAAACTAGCTCCAAACGACTCCAAATTAGTTGCATTGCGAAGTACATGTCGAGACGATTCCAACGCACTTTGTTTCGTCATTTTCTGATCACGCAGCAAAGAGTTACAACATTTTAAACTTTGAACGAATTTAAAATAAACTAATTTACATTTTCTTTTTAAATTTATAACCTAGATAGCATCTCAGCCATTGATTTCGATCTAGGCAAAACTGGCCATGCGCGTTATCTTCTGTTCTCCTTCTTCCAGGTCATGCGTGCACGCGAGATACACCCATCAGCCGCCTCTAAGCCCTAATGCACGCGACCACCCCGATCCCCTCCACCTCGATCAGACAACGCCACCACGTAGGCCTCGACACACCCTACCATCGACCAGAATTGCTTGGAGCTCGGTTACGTCTACGCGTAGTGATTCGTGCTTGAACGCGCCACGTTCAACTGAGTTTTGCCGTCGATCCGTAACGTATATTTCGATCATACCCGTTGATTAGATAGAACTCGAAGTGCTCAATATTTTTCCAGTTGAAAGTTTCGTGAATTGATTAGTGGATTTGAAGAAAATGGAAGAAGTAGATGATTGTTTTTCAGCCATTGAATATATCACAGGCGGCGGCTGAAGAGAATTGAAACCCTAGCTTTTCTTCTTTTGCAAATTTAAGAAACAAGGTCCTTTTATAGAAAATTTCACGATTTACTATTCATCGAATTTTTCCGAACTCCGATTCGAGCGTGCCGGCTGACGTTTCTAGGGTTTAACCCGCATTCCGAACGCAATGGAACAGGTTTCGGAAGCTAATTCGATCGTATGTGTGAGATATGACAATAAACGATCAATTTAAATTAAACCGATTTAAATCGATTTCGAGGCGTTTCGACTTGCCCCGAACAAACGGTACATCCAAAAATTATGAAATTTGAAATCTTACAATAATATCACATTACGGATCCGATGAAACTGGTTTCGTCGAAATCCGAGACCGTTTGAAAAATGACTATTTTAACTCGACGATTTACAACTAAAACGATGTCGATGCGTTTCGAGTTGCCACGGTCAAACAATAACTCCGATTGATACGAAAATTGAAATCCGATAATAACTAACTATTACGGATCCAATGGAACTGGTCTCGTTCAATTCTGAGACTGTTCAAAAATTGGCTATTTTTACAGTCGATAATTAAATATTAAAATATTCAATTTTCATAGATTAACTCCAAATTCAGTTCTGAAAGTTCTATAACCTTTCTATAACTCCAGTATGATTTAATATAACTTTATAAATCATTTCCAGCACATTAAACCCATATTTCAATTATTTCTGGAATTTCAATCATTAAATTATCGATTTAATTGACCAAATTAAATCCAATATTCGAATAATAAATTATTCGACTTCTTAATTCCACTTATTAATATTTAAAATTAATTAAATATTCGAATTTTAATTATCAAAAATTCTGGGTCGTTACAGACTTCCCCCCTTAAAAGAATTTCATCCTCGAAATTACAAGTTAGGAAAAAAGGTCCTTAACTCGTCTACTATTTTTCAACATCCAAATAGTTTTCTCAAATTTTCAAAACAAATCTTTCTAATAAAGATTCGTTATCATTTAACTAGCTTTCTGACTTCAATTATGAGTTTTAAACAACATTGTTTACTTAAAAATTCAAATTCGAGTTTAAATTCAAATTTTAAACTTTCAAAATTTCTCAAAAATTTTCTAACACCCTGAATTTCCGAAAAATTTCGCCAGCGTCTCCTTTGCGCGGCTAATACGGCACGACTACAAAACGTCCCTACGGACTCTCAGATTTCAAAAAGAAAAAGAAAAAGCCAAGCGGCTAGAGAAATAAGTCATCAAATCTCATATTTGAATTCAAATACATACCTTTTGTCGAGCAATTCAATTTTTATCTTCGAAATTAAATTCCAATTCCTTTATACCTGTATATCCTACTAGCCATTATATCTAGTTACAGCATTCAAACATTTTGCAAATTCGATTACAAAATTTCCAATATAACTTCCTATATCATCTTTAAGTTCATTTTTGAAGTTATATATATCCATTATGATTCAATTTTACATTTCGATTTCCATTTGAATTCTATTTACAATTTCAATCTAATTTGGATTCAATTCAACTTCTGAATATTGACTTTCATTGATTAGCTTTCATTTACACTGCTTATTTTAGCATTCAATTTGGTTCAACACCTTTCAATTAGCTTTGATGAATTTACACTTACATTCATTTTTCCATATCAATTTACTTTCATTAGATTGATTAACATCCAATACATTTATTTATTCAATTGCTAATTCACTTAACATTTCAAGTTGAATTTCACTTATATAACTCAAGTTCATATTCATTTCAGTAATAAATTTTGATACCCAAAATCAAATTCATTCATCATTTCTTAAGTTATATTCCCATTAAACATCATTTATTTCACTTTCATTTTCTCATTTTATAAGTTATGCAACTTATATTCAAAAATTACCACTTGGATTTTTATTGATTCACTTATACTTACTTTAATTCAACTTAATAATATTTCATAAATATGGTATTCCAGAGTCTTACCAACATTTCAAAAATCTCTTTTGAAAACAATTCAAATTATCCTTTGAATTTTCTAAAACCAAACCCAAAATTTTCAAACCACTTCCATTTAAAACAATTTGGCAGCAATTCCTCTTTTGGAAACCCGAAAATGAACACCAACGATGCCGCGGTCATCATCGAAGTTATTTTCCAGCGACCGAAAAGAGTTTAGAGCTTTTCATTCCTTCGAAATCCATTTTCAAAACAAAAAATGATTTAAACTTTCCAAATCTCCAAAATTTTCAAATTCTTTTCAAAACATTTCCAAAAACTTCTCTGGAATTCCGTTTTAAATTACAATTCCCATTTATAATTTACATTCTCAAATTTCATTTGCATGTGAATTTATTTCTTAACTTTGGAGTTACGATTTCAATTTCTTATTCAATTTCAATGATGATAATTCACTATTATTACTTCCTAACATCCATGCAACCATATACTATAGTACTTCATATAAAAACATTTCTTTTCTATACAAAAATAGTTTTGGGTAAAATTATTTCATTCACCCTATTTAAAACAATACTGTGCCGAATTGTTCTATTCGAGTGTTTAGAAACCCCTTCGATACAGTTTTGCAAGACTGTGCCGACGAAGGTTCATATACCACTCAATAAACCAATCATCACAATATAAAACAATTTTATATTCAAATAACAAATACGCGCTCATATCTATTATTACACTCAACTCATTCTAGAGTACTACTGACTCTATCTCTAATGAGTAACACCCAACAGAGCAGGGTTGTCGCTTAACCATATGCTCTGATACCACTTTGTCACATCCTGAAATTTTCGACTTTCGAAAATTCGACATCGATACTCACTTTATCGACTGCCGAGCAATCGAGTGCCGGAAACTCCAATAGTGAGGGTTTTAAGAAAAAGAAAAAGTAGAAGAAGAAGAAAAAGAAGAAAGAAGAACAACAGAACACATCAGAACAGAAAACAATATCAGAATCTTACACATCGCAGCGGAACAATATATAATAGATAATTGAATAATCTTTAAAACAAAGAACTATATCATTTTATACATACATCAATCATCAGAGTCAATATACAACTCAATACAACAATGGACAGTTATATAACTTGTCCTCATACAGAATACACGGCGGAATAAATACTATCAGATACAAATACTACGTCTCGTCATCCAGCTTATCTCCAAAGCTCCAGAATATCCAGATAACCTGGTAATCTAACTCTAGACTGCCCGTGTGGAAATTGGTGGGCACCCAGAGTTTAGAAGGGAACAATAAACTCCAAGTCAGTCATGGTGACTGGTGTGAGATCGTAAAACAGTTATTCTTTAAAATAAACAACAGGAAGATTTTAAAGTAAATTTCACAATGCTTTTTGGAAAATGAGACTACCATAAGACCTCCCACCACACACACAATGCAAACGCAGAATTGGAGGAGATTTCTTCTTATGATAGTCAAAGATGCTTACTACGCAAAATCAAATCATTTTGATATTATTTTTAGTGCATAGTGGAAAACATTTCGAAAGTACAATATAAATCTTAGCCAGCATAGGCATTCCGCACTTATGCCTACTATAGCTACTATGTTCAATAGCAGGTTACCGCCACATTCCATAGCAGGTAATACAACTAAAACCGTACAAGTCGCGTATTGTTTCTTTGGATTTCCAACAAATGGCCAGGCTAAGGAACTTCCTATCCACGATGGGTACGTCCCTGGAATAGACGACCCGAGAACCTAACCGGATCTCTGCCAACACAAGGCCGGGTTACCTCTGCAAAAATAGGTAACTACTGACACGCGTATGCCATCCCCCGATCGTCACCGATCTTCCCGAGGATCCCCGATTCGCAACAAACCACATAGATAATAATAATGCAGTAACCACAGAGGTTAAGTATCTGGGCTCCATACCATGATACCACCTTTATCCAGAAGGAATGACATACACTAAGGGGCGCTACTCCCTAGAACCTTGCTGCATCCTTCCTGTTTCGACCATTTCCGGGGTGTGAGGCTCGACGAAGTCTCGTCCACAAAGCTACGCTTTCTCAAAAAGCCCTGCTTTGGGTCAAACAAAATGATCAACCTATGATCACAAAGATATAAGATCAAACAAATGATCATATCACAAATGATCAAACACTGATCATTTCACAGCAACACTCAGTATGCCACGTTACCAAATTGGGATATATCGCTGATAAATTTCAACTACATAACCTCTGAGCTCGTACGTCTCAGAGAAGGGTGTTAAGCTAAGAGAATAAATTCTCCGCCACCAACAGAAATGTATTTGAAAGAAATCAGCTTTATATCTCAAATTGTAACGTCAGACACACAATCCATACAAGTCTGTTCCGGGATCGAACAGAACCGAAGGCACTTCTCACGAAGCCCTTGCATATCCGGATAATTTTCAATCACGTCAGAACTTCCCGTCACTAAGGGTGATAAAACCTCTAAATCGAAGATCAGTCGATGTAGAGTAACTCGACGGTAATCCTTCCGTTTTCAAAAATATCCGGTCTTCAACACCGGTCTTCGAATGCAATTCATAACGACGTATCACGTATTCGGAATGGGTTATACGACCCCATGGTCCTTTCCCGGCTAACCCGAATAGTGAGCGATTATTCAAAAATAAGTGTGGCATTCAATTTCATCCAATTCACAACAAATACCTATCTAAAGGTAATTATTGATAGTCGGTTATTTAACTATCAATAAAGATGCGCGACATCATCAGATTCCAAATAATTTTCCCAAATTATTTATTCTTCAAAAAAAAATATCTTACTAGATATATAATTTCCACACTTCAAAAATAAATCAACGTTTATTTTTAAAACGAATTCCCATTTCTTTATAAATTCCATATTGAATTTATATTTCAAAATATCTTCTGATATACGATTCTCAAATCGATTTCAATATTCAATTTCAATTTATCTTAAAGAAGATAAATTCTCAAAACGTTTCATTTCATATTGGAAAAGCATTTCCTTACTTATTTAATAATAAGTATTTTCACAAATCATTTATTTCCAGAATTTGAAAATATTCGATATACTTAAATCAAATTAAGTATAATTTCATTCTTTAAGGAAAATATTCTTTTAACACCTTTATTTGAGTCAAAACGAATGTTACGTAAAACATCGTTACGACGACTCAAAATCACTAGTATAGGGATTCGGATTTTAATAGGTATATAAATCCCAATACTACATCAAAACATTTCCTTTCGGAAATCATTTACTATAACAACAGTGTTATAGTCCATCATTTCCTTATTTCTCGAAAACGTCTATTTCAACAATAAATGTTGAAATCTATGATTTCGATATTTCACACGTTTTAAAACATCTTTTAAAAACAATTACTTCATTTCATATATCGCTTTCCCGAAACATATCCATTTTATTTAATAATATATTCACTGTCCAAAATCGTGAATATACTTCACAAATTACATTTCACTATTTCTACACGTTTTATTTCAAAAATAATTCGCTATCCAAAATCGCGAATATATCTCCTTTAATAATCTTCTATATTTAATTTATCAAATCCCATCGATTGGTTTCCGAATTTATAAAACAACTTTTATAAATTCCATTTTCTATTTTCTATAACAACTCCGGTTTATAAATCTCATTTTATTAACTTCAAAAATTCACTTATAAGAATAAGTGATTTCGGATTTATAAAACAACGTTTATAAATCACATTTGTACTTTATAACGATTTCAACTTATAAAATCATTTCATTTTGCAATTTCTATTTATATCTCATCTAAGTGCAAAAGTCAAATTTATAAGTAAATTTCTTATAAATCTTTTATTCTACAATATCTATTTACTTTATAACTTCACGTTATAAATCTATTAATTTCATTCACTTATGAAATCCATTTATACTTCTTTCTAACACTTATAAAAATTCGTTTTATAAGTCCAATATTTTGATTTACAAAAATATCAATTTTTATAAATCTTTCTATACAAATCGTTTATAGTTATTCAAAAATCCCAACTTAAACCATTTTATAAATAAATCGACTTTTATTTCAAAAACGACACTTCGGTTATATTTCACTAGAAATTATGACTTTTATAACTTTAAAATTTTACGTTTATAAATCGATTCAAAAATTCCATAAAACGTATATTTTCAAAAATCACTTTAAAAATCCTTTTAAAGTAAAAGTCGTTATTTTTACATTTCAAAACTGAATCCGATGATGCAACAACACCAATCAGTCCATCACAACAGTCAAATATCATCTATCATCATATGATAGCAGAATATATCACAATATCTGTAAATAATCAATACGGTGAGGAATCCAGTTGGATCCCTCCAACCTGTTTCCCTGCATCCACAGATGTTAGCACAATACCAATTCCGCTCCAGTACGGAATTATCGCGGTATATGGGTTTTTATAAATCCGCTTACTAACGGCGCAATAGGGTCTCATCCGCTATACGAGGCGGGAAATCAATCAATCCAATATATACATATACCAATATGTATATATTGCTATATATATGTATAGATATATCCTATCATATCTAATACCACATTCAAACAGTCAATCATCAATCAACAACTGTAAAAATTCCACATTCAATTTGAGTGAGAAAAATCTCACCGTGATTTTAATTCTGATTCCAGCGTTTATTTCGAATAAAATTAAACACGCGTTTAATTTTACCCGAAATTCAAACTAGCTCCAAACGACTCCAAATTAGTTGCATTGCGAAGTACATGTCGAGACGATTCCAACGCACTTTGTTTCGTCATTTTCTGATCACGCAGCAAAGAGTTACAACATTTTAAACTTTGAACGAATTTAAAATAAACTAATTTACATTTTCTTTTTAAATTTATAACCTAGATAGCATCTCAGCCATTGATTTCGATCTAGGAAAAACTGGCCGTGCGCGTTATCTTCTGTTCTCCTTCTTCCAGGTCACGCGTGCACGCGAGATACACCCATCAGCCGCCTCTAAGCCCTAATGCACGCGACCACCCCGATCCCCTCCACCTCGATCAGACAACGCCACCACGTAGGCCTCGACACACCCTACCATCGACCAGAATTGCTTGGAGCTCGGTTACGTCTACGCGTAGGGATTCGTGCTTGAACACGCCACGTTCAACTGAGTTTTGCCGTCGATCCGTAACGTATATTTCGATCATACCCGTTGATTAGATAGAACTCGAAGTGCTCAATATTTTTCCAGTTGAAAGTTTCGTGAATTGATTAGTGGATTTGAAGAAAATGGAAGAAGTAGATGATTGTTTTTCAGCCATTGAATATATCACAGGCGGCGGCTGAAGAGAATTGAAACCCTAGCTTTTCTTCTTTTGCAAATTTAAGAAACAAGGTCCTTTTATAGAAAATTTCACGATTTACTATTCATCGAATTTTTCCGAACTCCGATTCGAGCGTGCCGGCTGACGTTTCTAGGGTTTAACCCGCGTTCCGAACGCAATGGAATAGGTTTCGGAAGCTAATTCGATCGTATGTGTGAGATATGACAATAAACGATCAATTTAAATTAAACCGATTTAAATCGATTTCGAGGCGTTTCGACTTGCCCCGAACAAACGGTACATCCAAAAATTATGAAATTTGAAATTTACAATAATATCACATTACGGATCCGATGAAACTGGTTTCGTCGAAATCCGAGACCGTTTGAAAAATGACTATTTTAACTCGACGATTTACAACTAAAACGATGTCGATGCGTTTCGAGTTGCCACGGTCAAACAATAACTCCGATTGATACGAAAATTGAAATCTGATAATAACTAACTATTACGGATCCAATGGAACTGGTCTCGTTCAATTCTGAGACTGTTCAAAAATTGGCTATTTTTACAGTCGATAATTAAATATTAAAATATTCAATTTTCATAGATTAACTCCAAATTCAGTTCTGAAAGTTCTATAACCTTTCTATAACTCCAGTATGATTTAATATAACTTTATAAATCATTTCCAGCACATTAAACCCATATTTCAATTATTTCTGGAATTTCAATCATTAAATTATCGATTTAATTGACCAAATTAAATCCAATATTCGAATAATAAATTATTCGACTTCTTAATTCCACTTATTAATATTTAAAATTAATTAAATATTCGAATTTTAATTATCAAAAATTCTGGGTCGTTACAGTGTTGATGTGAGATTATGGTCTTGTTTGGGAGGGCTTGCTCCTTCCTTGACTCAGAGTGGTGAGAAAGTTCATGTCTTTCCTGATTGTTAAGGTTCGTAACACTTAGCTTTTCTCTGAGTCGTGTAAAGCTGGCCTTTGACAGCGGCTTTGTTAGAATGTCAGCGACTTGGTAAGTTGCAGGTATGTGATTGATATATAGCGTCCCTCTTGTAACTTGTTCATAAACAAAATATAGGTCTAATTCCATATGTTTAGTTCTGAAATGTAGAATTGGGTTAGCAGTAAGTGACATTGTGCTGAGATTATCACACCATATTGTAGTTTTTCGTTCTGTTTTGACTTGTAGTTCACTCGATAATGACTCTATCCACATTATTTCTACAGTTGCATTAGCCACACTCCTGTATTCGACCTCTGTACTTGATCTGGATACAGTTATCTATTTTTTTGAACACCATGAAATAGGGTTTTTACCTAGATAGATACAATATCCACTTGTTGATCTTCTGTCATCAGTGTCACTTCCCCAATCTGCATTTGCATAGCCAGTAATGCTGATAGTTTTGCATGACTCAATAGTTAGACCATAATTTAGTGTTCCTTTGAGATATCTCAGTATCCTCTTTACAGCTTTCCAATGCTCATCTGTTGGACTTTGCATAAATTGACTCACTTTATTTACACTAAATTAGATTTATGGTCTGGTGATTGTTGCATATTGAAGTGCACCAACTATACACCTGTACTGGCTGTCATTTGTAATTATTTCTCCTTTAGTCTTTGATAGATGAGCATTGGCCGGTTATCATGGGTGTTGGAATTGAATTTGATTGATTCATTTTTTCTCTAAATAGGATTTCATTGATATTTCTTCCGACTGAGTTGAATCAGAGACTTTGATGGTCTTTTTACTTCAATTTCTAAAAAGTAGCTCAGGCTCCCAAGATCTTTAATTGAGAATTCTTTGTTTAAATGTTGAATAAGACTGTTGATTTCTAGTTCATCACTACCTGTAATAATAAAGTCATCAACATAAATTAGTATATAAGTAATAATGCTAGAATTAAATTTTGTGAACAGAGAGTTGTCTGATTTGTGCAGTTGTTGCCCAGTCTGACTAATGTCGATTTTAGCTTTTCAAACCAAACCCTTGGAGCCTGCTTGAAACCATAAATTTCTTTGTTCAACTTGCATACTAGTCTTTCATTTCCATTTTGTCTGAATCCATAGGGCTGCTCCATATAAACTTCTTCCTGCATAACACCATTCAAAAATGCATTATTTACATCTAGTTGCTTTGTGTTCCAATTTCTATATAAGGCAATACTGAGAACAATTCTGATAGTGGAAGGCTTCATAACTGGGGAAAAAGTTTCAGTAAAGTCAAAACCATTTTATTGTGAGTAGCCTTTTGCCACTAGTCTTGCCTTATATTTAGAAATTGAACCATATGTATTTATTTTTAATCTGTATGTCCATTTACAACCTACTATATTTTTATCAATAGGCCGAGGAACAAGATCCCATGTCTTGTTTTTCATAAGAGCCTCATATTCTTCATTCATTGCTGCTTTCCATTTTTCATTTTGTATAGCCTGACTGTATGTGCTTGGCTCTTCATTTTCTAGAGATGCATTGTATAGCTTTGGCTTAAATATGCTACTTCTTTCCCTAGTGATCATATGATGTCCGGTTCTTTCAGGGTGTGTTGATGGCCACTATTATTCATTTCTGTTTCTTGTTGCTCATTAGTTGATAGTGAATCATCTAATGACTAATTTGGACTTTGCTGCATTTGATTGTCTGACTGTTGCATTTGAGAATGTATGTTAGTTGATTCAGTTTGTTCATGATTGGATCTAAAGAGGACATTGTGTGTTGTGAACTTTGATTGCTTTGAGCTGCTTCTCCAGTAATATGAGCTGGCTTGTCAATCACCACAGGTATGGATAATAAAGGGCATTTTACATTGTAAACCTTTTGAGATGTTTTGATTACTGAGTTGCTAAAAGGAAACACCTATTCATTAAAAACAACATGTCTAGAGATAAACATTCTTCCATTACTAGATAGACATTTATAACCTTTCTGGTTTGCTGCATAGCCTAAGAATGTACATGGTGATGATTTGAAACTTAGTTTATGAGAATTGTATGGTCTGAGATAGAGAAAACATAAACACCCAAACACTTTTAAGTTGTGATAGTCTGGTTTAATGTTGTAGAGAACTTCTGATGGACACTTTAGTTTAAAACTTTTGTAGGCAGACTATTAATTAGAAAACCTGCAGTGGCAAATGCATCATACCAAAACTTGAGTGGTAGTGATGCATTTGCTAGTAGTCTTAGACCTGTTTCCACAATATGCCTATGCCTTCTTTCAATCAGACCATTCTGTTCAGAAGTGTATGGACAAGTTGTTCTATGTATAATCCTTTCTTTGAAAATACTCCCTTAAGGGTAGGAATTCTGTACCACCATCTGTTTGCAGTACTTTTAGCTGACAATTTGTTTGTTTTTCTGCCTGCACTATAAATTATTGTACTGCATTGCATGTTTCAGATTTTGATTTTAAGAAATATATCCACACATATCTTGAGTATGCATCAACAAAAGAGATATAATATTTATACCCATAGTCGGTCAGTATGGGTGCTGGACCCCATAAATCAGTTGCAACTAGCTCTAGTGGTTTGTTGTAACTGATTTTGGAGTCAACAAATGGTAGTTTGTGACTTTTACCCATTTGACAATAAGTACAAACATATGGTGTTGAAATATTGTTAAAGGAAATATTATTTTCATTCAACACATATTTAACAATATTTGCATGGGGATGTCCAAGCTTACAATGCCAAGTATCAAAAGTCTTACAGTCATTTACATATTTGATTTCAGAATTATTACACCATTTTTCTTTACATCCAGATTTTCTTGAATTAGCCACATTGAAAGTATACAACCCTTTAACTTCTCTACCCTGCAAGAGAATTTCTTTTGTTAGAATATCTTTGACTAGAAAATATCTTGGGAAAAATTCAAAAAATACATTATTATCTTTGGCAAATTGTGACACACTTAACAAAATTTTTTGACGATTGTACTCTTAATAAATTATGCAAATATAATTGTTTCTTTCCTGTTATGTATGCACTTTCAGTGTGTGTGATTTTTGCAGATTTACCATTACCTATAAATATTGATTGTGTATATTTATATTCTTTGTTGCCAAGATTTAAGTTCCCTAAACTGCTAGTAACATGATTTGTTGCTCCAGAATCAGGATACCAATTATCATCATGAATGTCTTCAATTTTTGCATTGTCATTGTTGTTGCAGTCACTTTGACCTTTAATTTCTTGTTGAACACTTATCATATTTTCACTGGGTTTGTAACTTCTTGCACTGTTGCCATTTTGATGAGACGGGGTGTAGTTGATATCAAATCTAAAGTAACATTTATTTACAGTGCGACCAAGCCTTTCACATATCTGACATCTGGCTCTGTTATCCCTACTGTTATTGAACCATCTCCCACTTCTTCCTCTTGATCTGGAGGACTGACCACCTCTATGGTTATTAAACTGTTTATTTCTGTTGTTGGATGTTTTTTCTTGATTCTTGAATTTGTTGTTGGTGGTAAAGTTTACAGACATGTCTGATATGATTGGTTTCTTTTGTACCAATCTACCTTCATGAACAAGAAGTGTAGAGTGGACATATTGTATTAATGGCAGAGTTTCTTTAGATGATATTACAGCTACCACTGCCTCATATTCATCGTCTAATCACTCTAAAATTGATAGAACATGTTCAGTATCACTGACCTTATGTCCAGCAGATGATAAATGATCACATAATGTTTTTACTTTCACAAGATAGTCTCTCATTGGCTGGTTTTCCTTTTTGACATTTTGGAATTGCCTCTTGTAGTACATTATCTTGGCTACTGACCGAGTGCTAAAAATTTGCTCTATTGTGGACCAGATCTCATGTGATGAGTTACATCCAATTAATTAAGGAAGTAGATTAGCACTTATAGATGATATTAGCCAAGAACTGACTAAGTTATCTTGTCTTTGATGTATTATGAATTCTTGATTGCTAATTAGCTTCCCATCCTTGTCTGTAGTGTACTTTGGTGGTGTGATTACAGTACCTTGGACATATTCCTCGAGTCCATATGCTTTGATTGTAGTTTCAATTTAAAACTTCCGAAGCAAGAAATTGGTTTCATCAAGTTGAATAGACAGCAACTGACTTTGAGGCTTGATAATTTCTTTCAGCAGTTCTTGAGTGGAATTCATTCTTGCATTAGTGTGGGTGCTGGAGGAGGCAGAGTTGTCGTGATCTCCTTCAACCATTGATTCAGTAATCAAGAAAAGTGATTATAAGAGGATTGTTGCAGAGAAAATGTTGTGCAGCCAGGCAATTCTTGAATGATGAGGATGATCTGTCAAGAGTTCTTAGGCGAGGCACAATAAGAAGATTAAACAGTAAGTAAACTGATCTGATGGCTTATTATCTTGATCTCGAGATGGGTAAAAAAACAGAATGATCTGAACAGAAGAAGAAAAAAGATGATGAGAATTCTTTTAATTATCAAATGATTCAAAAGTGCAGCCTGATCTTGAAGTGATGATATTAGATCTGATCTTGATTAATGGTAAGGCATTTGTTGTTAGGCATATAATGCTCTGATACCAAAAAATGATTTTGAGAAAAAGAGTAATTGATTTATTGCAATGATTGATGAATTTACAGAGAGAATTATTATTTTATACAATTGCAGTATGCACGGTATTTATACAGGCAATCTTTCAATATTCCTTATTGGGCTGAAAGTAAGCCCACAACCCGAAGACCAAAGGAATACTAAAGTGGTGAATACTAGCAGAAGCGAAAGCATATTCTTCATTTTATATTTATGCTGTTGAATTCACTTTTGAATTTTATAAATGTATTACTCGTGAGATATGTGTTTGTGTATGTCCTATAGAACTAAAATATAATATATAACATAGTAATACATTATTAGTATATGAATAAACCACCATGAATGACTAGAGCTATATTACGTCAAAGCAACTAAAGTTGGATCTTAATTTATTCATAACAAAATGAATAGCTAAAAATTCTTCATTCAACAATCATCTCCTTTGGCTATTCGTCAAAAAATGTTATTCTTGAAGCCTTCAATCTGTAACATCCCACCATTGTCACATATTTTGTTATGAAATATAAATATTATGAAAAATTATTACATAACAACTAGTAAATGATGTGGAATGTCTAATAAATTGAGAATACTTATGTTTATGCATTGAATAAATCATGTTCAATATTGAATAGTGAGACCCGCTTAAACATACTTTAAGTTAAACCTGATAAGAATCATTAATGCATGAAATAAAATACAAGAGTACTTGAATTATAGAAGTGTGTTATGTATGGATGATAATGAGTATATGTCATGTGCGCAAAATTATACATAAATACAATGAAATACATGTACTTATACATAAGTATATACACGTATATAAACATAATGCTAAACATAAAGGTGCACATGTACAAATATATGTATGTATACATGTATATATATCCCAAAAACAAAGAAATTGGCTGGATAAAAAGGTCATGGATCACCCTAAAGGGTCACTTAAGGGTCACCTAGGGATCATTTTTCCAAAGTACCATAATAACCCCATATTATACTATAAACATACCATATCTCCTCACTTCCATAATGAAAAAGAAAACGCAAAAAAACTATATAAATCTCAAAAAGCCTAGTAGATCTAAGAGGAGCTAGAGCATATACCATCAAAGTGAATAATATTATATATGTTTAAACTTTAAACTTACATGTTATTGTAAAATATATAAAGTGAGTAATGAAACGATTAAGATGGAAACTAAAGTTTATACACCCTTTTAGTAATTTGAGCATAACGTTTGCTATACTCATCTATTTTCTATTATACTTTACTTATTGGAAAAGTGGTTCAAATATTTACAACTTTTTATACACTTTCAAAAATTCAAAGGTTTACCGTCTTTAAATCTTGTTGCAATATCTTATAGATTTCTGGTCTATTCGATAGAAGTATTACCCAAAAACCTTTATGTATTTGGACATATTTATTATTCTTTAAATGGATATGGGTAATTTTTGATTTTCTAGAAAAATAAGAAATAAATATACAACTCTTATTTTATAGGATTTTTCAAATTCAGAAGTTTTCTATTTTGAAATCATGTTGCAAAGTCGAAGATGTTTTTGGCTAGTTGATATATGTATTATGCAAAACTTTTTTTGTATTTTGATCATATCTTTTGATATGCTAAATGGATGGATAAACTTTATTTTGATGGAAATCAAAGAAATGTACATACTACTTTTACTTTATATATTTTTGCAAAATCAAACGTTTTCTATCCTGAAATCTGGTTGCAAAGTCAAATATGTTTTTGGCTAAATGAATATCTATATTATGCAAAACTCTTTTGTATTTTAAGCATAAATTTTGATCCTATGAATGGATCTAATAGCTTATAGGAAAGCTAGGTAGAAGATCTATAACTTTTGATTTATAGACTTTTGCAAATTCAAGAGTTTACTGACTTGAAATCCAGTTGCAAGATGAAGAATACTTTCGTATTAGTTTGATAGCTACAATCAAAAACCCTTTCACCATTTTGAACATAACATTTGATGTCCTGAAAAGATTTATGTAAGGTTTAATTTTACAGAAAGCTAATGAAAATATCTACAATCTTTATTTTATACAATTTTCCATATTTTTCCATTTAGTGCTTGAAAATATCGTCGCAAAATTAAGATTGCTTTCAACTAGGCTGTCAAAACTCAATCTAGATCTTTTAGCATATTCAAGTCATAAATTTTGATTCTCTTAACAATTTTCGACTATTCAGTACTTTCTAGAGATGTTATTCAGATCTATGCAACTTTTTTTAAATAATGCTTTTCCCAATTCTATGGTTTATTTCCTTTAAAACCTGTTTCAATGTTGCAAATACTCTCCAAGTTGTTTAGATTCTGGATTTTTACTTTCTAGTGTATAAGCCATAAATTTTGGCTCATGCCATATTTTTGAAATCTATGTCATGATTTTGTAAGATGATTTAGCATGCTAAAACATTCCTTACAAATTTACTTGTTGATTCCATGATTTATAGCTCTAAAAGTTTTATTGAATATGAACTACTTTCGCTTTCATGATCTAACCTTCACAAGCATTTATATACAACATTAAGTATAGTACTAAAGCGATGCAAATGTCATTAAATGAAGCGTATTGATAAATATTGATTTGACTAAATTAGAAAAGTCACAACCTTGATTCTATAAATTAAAATATGATGGTATGTGTTATCTGGCATTTGAACTAAGTAACATCTCGATGGATCTAGATTTCAAGATGATGAAGAAATGGGTCAAGAAACCAAGGAATTGTCAGGAATGATGGACAAATGGAGCATAAGAAGTTTGACTAAGATTTACACAAAATCATGTTAGTACCGACATGATTGATCATGTCGGTATTGAGTTATTTGAAGATAGTGGACCTACTTCGAATTGTAGATGGAGTTGCCTTGTATTTTAATGGAAAAGATAAAGGATTGAATAGGATAAATCATGTCAGTATCGACATGATTTGAAGGAGCAAGTTTTCAGTAAAAAATTTAAAGCTTGGAGATTTGAAAAAATATGAAGAAGAATCAAAGAAGCGAGATAGCAAAAATATGACGATATCGAGATGTTTTGGTTGACGATTTTTACTCGTCATGTACGCCTGAATATTTGCACCTGACCTTTTACGTGTTCTTCCACAAGCTAGTGATTTTGGAGGAAGGATTCGACTTAAATACATAAGTTTCAACAACAAAAAAGGAACATTGATCTTTATCTCGATTTTAAGCAAGAAAGCTCTACCATCGATCATTTCTTCTTTGAAATCATTATGTAATTGGCTGAAGATGTAAGATCTAATCGAAATAAAGTTGGTCGTCGACATGGGCAATCGAATCAAGGCCGAATCACTTTAAAAAATTGCGATTTTCCTCATTTTTCCATTTCATTTTTGATTGATCTATCCCGTTTCTATTTGAATTGGGGTGTTTTACCGCTTTTTAGCATAACATTTTTGGTGCTTTCCCAAGAAAGATGAATCTCAGGAGTAGACCTTTACTTTCACTTTGGATTTGAAGAGTCAAAGAACCATATCTAAAATGCTTTGTTGTGGATTTTTTATTACATGGATTTGGAAAGAATTTACTATTAGATATGAAGAGAGACGACTCCCAGAAAAGAGAAGAGTGCCAAATCTGAAACAATCGTTGAAGGAGATGATAAAGGATCTCACCATGAACAGGAGAACAACCAATCAATTGCTCTACCTGTATCTTCATCTCAATCGATTGAAATTGTGATGAGAGCTGAAATGGAGAAGATGATGTTGGACATGAATGCAAAGATGCTTGAATAGCAAAGTGTCAAATGGAATTAATGAGAAGTATACAAGAGTAGTTAATGGCGTTGGCCCAACCCCGGCAAAGGATTAAATGTCAATAGCAATGGAAAAGTAGAAGAGAAATGTCTTCTTATGATTCTAGTAAAGAACGCTTGTCTTCGAGGGTACGGAATGGAAGGCCGGGCAAACAACCAATGGAGAGATGGGCTAGCGCAGCATAGAAGAAGGTTGCAAAAGATGGAGTAACTCTTCCAAAACCAAATTAACTCGGTTTGAGAGGTCTAATCAAGTTGGTACTAAGAAGTCTTCTGATATGCTGAATCTATCTAATAACAAGAAGGACTTGCAGGATGGCAATACTGGTGGGGATGGACAAGTTACTGGTACACAAGCCAATGCAATTTAGGCCAATGTTGTGGAACCAACTAGAAAAGAACATCAAGGGTTAGGACGATTAATTCCTCCAAAGATAGGGAAAGCTACAAGTCATGGGACTAAACGAGAAATTTTGCAGAGTCAAACACTTAGGGTGTTCTCAACGATTTTCATCCAACCACCCAAGGCGGTGAGGAATATATCGCTGATATGGTTAAAAGAATGTTGACTAAGAGCCAGCATAGATGTGATGAGGAATGGGGTTCATCATCGAGTCAGACCCCATTCACTTAAAGCATCCTCGAAGCAAAATATGCAAAGAAGTTCATAATGCCATTGTGCCAACCTATAATGGAATGACTTATCCAAAACAACATCTGTTAAAGTACATATGGCATATGGATAATGCTCGTGTGACGAATGTTATCGGATATAAGTACTTTCCCTTATTCTTTGATGGAGTAGTAATGATGTGGTTCACTCAGCCCATGCCGAGGTCCATATCATCATTTTTTCTACTGGCTAATAAATTTATGAAGTAGTTCTAAGTCCACACTGTGTAACTAAAGGAAGTTAAGTCATTATCAAATATGTATCAAAGTTCCAGAGAGACTTTGAAGAACTTTTTGAATATATTTAATGTTGCAGCAATGGTGGAGATCAACTCCAAAGAGGAAATTGTACTAATGGCACTAATAAATGGCATACGCGAGGACATATTTTGGTATATGGCTCAAAAGAAAGCAATCATTTACTATGGAAGAATTTTACCGTAAAGCTTATCGATTTCTATGCTTGGAAGAGTTAGATTTGGTAGCTGGGTTGACTACTAATGGTCGAGAAGGGCAAGTAGTATGATACAAAGCAATGTTACCCGAGTGGTGAAAGTGTTGGAAGTGTTGTGGTGAATTTTGTGAATGCTTTCAAATATGACACTTGATTCTCTCTAAATCCAAATAACAACAAATTTTCAATAAAAAGAAATTGATCTAGCTTTTAGATTCTTCAAATCCAAAGTTAAAGCGCTGATCAACACCAGAGATTCTTCATTTCTATTGTAAGGACAAAAAATGTTGTAGCAAAAATTAACATAACACCCCAAATCAAGTGAAAACAAGATGATCCAGATCAAAAATGAATTTAAAATGAGAAAATACAAAAATTTTAGGCTAGTTTGACCTCAAATCGATTACCTTCGAAAACTATTAGTCTTATTTCAATGATTTTGTGCAAGTATAATCAAATTACAAGTGTGTAGATCTAGATATCTATTGAAATTTGAGTTCAGCAGCACTTCATGGTAAAAAACGAGATAAGGAATTAGAACTCTATTCATTGATTGATGGACAATTATAGTCAAATTCACCCTTCGAAGTAGCTAGCCCATGGAAAAAAAAGTAAAAAATCCAATCTGCACTTTAAGGCACAAAAGGACGAGTAAAACTTAGTAGTCAAAACAACTCGATACCGACATGGTCATGTTGGTATCAGCATGTTTTGGTGACCTACTTCTTCGACTTTTCTTCATACTAATTCAAGCCTTCGTGCTCCTAATCTTTTTCTGACAAAATTGCTCCTTTATATCATGTTGATACCGGCATGATTTGTCTTATTCAGCTATTTATCTTATTCTTCAAACTATAAGGCAACACTATCTATAGTTCAAAAATGGGTCACATGTCTTTAATCAACTCGGTGCCGACATGATTTGCCTTATGCAAATCATGGCTAAACTTCCCATGCATTAATCATTCATCATTCTTGACACCTCTTGAGATTCTTGATCCATTTCTACGTCACCTTAAAGTACAGATTCATTGAGATGTCTTTTGAATCAAATGTCGGATAACAGTAAGTGTGAAGTGGATTTCTTGAAATTAAAGGACTTGTTGACTAATGCACCTACGTTAGTCTTGCCTAATGGAAACCAATACCTTATGGTTTATAAAGATGCTCTTGGAACCAATTTAGGAGCTTTGCTAATGTAGAAGGTTTGAGTTATAGCCTTCACTTCTCGACAACTTAAACTACGTGAAGTTTGTTATCCTACACATGACTTAGAGTTGGTAGCAGTAAGCTTTGTGTAAAAGATATAGAAACACAACCTTTTTGGAGAATGATTCGAACTATTTATAGATTATAAATCCTTGAAGTATTTGTTCTCTTAAAAGGATCTGAATAAGAGGCAATGGAGATGGTTGGAATTTTTGGAATCTTATGACTTCAAGATCGAGCATATACCAGGAAAAGGGAATAAAGTTGCAGATGCACTTAATAGAAAACATCAAAATATTATCCTAGCAATTCTTGTTGAATGGAAAGAGGCTTCTTGTGAAGTACACTTGAGATCGACTACTGTAACTAACCAAAATATACTTTGTTATTTTGCTTAGAAGTTCGACCAAAGTTAACTGATAGAATTTGTGAAAGGCAAAATGATGATCAAGTAATAACCAAGCTTATCAGATGATTAAAAGAAGGCACACATATCGAGGACCTAAAAAACTTTGATATTGATCAAAATGAAAAGCTCAGAAAGAAGGGACACTTATGTGTTCTCGATGTAGACAACCTTCATACATATGTCCTTAAAGAAAGTCACCGATCAAAATTTACCATTCGGCCAGAGGGATAAGGATATATCAAGACATGAAGAGAAACTTATTTTGGGATGTGATGAAAAGGGATGTTGGCTTGTATGTAAGACATTGTCTTAACTATCAGCATGTAAAGACTAAACGCATGAAGCCATGCAAATTACTTTAATCGGTTGAAGTTCCTTTTTGGAAATAGGATTTGATCTCCATGGATACCATTGATGGAATACCATGGTCCAACAGAGAAAAATAAGGCATTTGGGTTATCGTTGATTGACTAACTAAAAGGAGACATTTCATATTTGTTAAATCAACATGAACAGTGACAAGTTTGACTAAGTTGTATGTAAAGAACATCGTAAGACTCCGTCGAATCCCGAGTAGCATTGTGAATGATAGACAACATATTCACATAGTATTTTTGGAAAATCCTACAAGTTACTTTAGGCACCGAGATGAACACGAGTACCATATACCACCCTCAAACAGATGGATTTACTGAGAGGGTCAATAGAATACTTGAAGACTTATTAAGATCTTGTGTTTTGGAATTTGGAGAGTCTTGGGAAGACAACTTAAATTCAATGGAACTCTTATACAATAATAGCTATCATACTAGCATGGGAATAACACCATTCGAAGCTCTTTATGAGAGTTCATGTAAGTCACCTACTTACTGGTTAGAAACAAGAGATGAAGTTTTGCTTAGATCGAAATATATCAGAGATGCGACCTAGAAATTTGAGTCGATCTGTACTTGAATGAAGTTAGCCCAATTGAGGAAGAAAAGCTATGTTGGTCACTAAATAGTTAATATTGATATCGGATATGTATCAGTCAAGTACTGATATGAGATATTTCCATATATTGTGATAACATCGGATAATATCGGTAGCATATCGGACTTGTCTAGAACATGTTATAAACGATATTGTACCATGTTATAATGTTATAAAGATTTTAATTTTTTTAGATATTTGGATCTATATTTCCACTACTACTAAAGACTGATTGCATATAGTTCACATATTACAATTTGTTTACCAGAATATTCTATTAAAAACAGGTCTTTAAATAGGCTCAACAAAACCAATAAATTTATATAGGATGCGTGTTTATTCCTTTCTTCATTTTTATACTACATTCTTTATTTCTTTGGTCACCTAATCATCTCTACCATTTTTTAATTTTTATATATTAAAAGTTTCTTCATTTTCACTTAAATTATAAGTAATGTTAATTTGATACGAATTACTAGTTCTAACCCGTTCTTTATCAATGTATCAAATATATAACTTTAATGTCTTAAACTTTTAGTTCCTAATGCTTAGTAATAACTAAAAATAAATAAAAAAAGAATTTCCATAAGTAACCTATAAACTAGAAATAGTGAATAAAGAAAATAAATAAAAAGAGAAGCAGCTCTTACACAATCTTATTATTAGTGGTAAAGTTCTCACAAAGATTAAAACAAACAAAATAATGAATAAAGAGAGTTTTCTTCACTGAAAGACTAAAGAAGAAGACTGGTAAAATATGGTTAAAATTGAAAAATCAGTACAATGGGATTTCTAATATGATCAATATATTGTCATTTATCATATACTAATTACAAACATTAAGAATGTGAAGACATTTATTTGTTATTTTCTTTAACACATACAATAAAGATCGGTATACTTAAAAAATATCGTGTTTCTACACTAAATATTGAACTGATATCGAAAAATAATGGATGATATATTGATAATGATATTTTAAGTGATATTTTGGAAACAATATCGGCTAAGGAGTGATATGAGATATATCAATGATATATCAACAATATTATCTGATATTAACTACTTAGGTTGATTGAAGGCATAAGGAATTAGAGTTCACGATAGGAGAGCATGTGTTTTGTGAAAGTATCGCCTATAAGAGAGGATATGTGGTTTAGAAAGGTAGGAAAGTTGGAACAAAGATATGTATGACCATTCCCTACCAGCAAGAGAATTGGTATAGTTGACCATCGAGGGTAACTACCGAGCAAGTTAGTGGGAGTGCAAAATGTATTTCATATTTCTTAAGGAAATATGTGCATGATCTCGAGACTCGTACAACCCAAAGCTTTAGACCACCTAAAAGTGGAACCAAATATTACCTATGTGAAGGAACCCATTCATATCATAGACTAGGATATAAAAGAGCTAAGGAACAAGGTTATTAAGATGGTAAAGGTATAATGGAATACCAACATTGATGATTGTATATAAAAAGTTGAGGATAAGGTTAGTAATATTTATCATTTCTTTTTGAGGTATGACTTATGATTTTTAGGCACATAAATATATCTAGTAAGAATGCTAACATTTTTTTCAATAACTAGTAATCATATACATACGATCATTATTGTAATGATGCCTCATCTGAATTTCGAGAATGAAATTTCTATAGGGAGAGAAGTCTGTGACATTCCTCCATTGTCACATACCATTATAATGAAATATAAATATTACGATAAGTTGTTATATAAACTAGTAAATGATGTGGAATGTCCAATAAATTGAGAATGGTTGTGTTTATGCATTAAATAATCATGATCATATCAAATAGTGAAACTAGCAAAAACATACGAAAGTAAAACCCGATAATAAGCATAAATGCATGAAATAAAATACATAAGTAAGCATAGAAGCATCTTATATGTGGATGATAATGAGTATATGCCATATGCATATACATATACATATACATAAATACACATAAATAAATGTTCATATACCTAAGTATATACATGTACATAAACATATCCCTAAACATAAAGGTGTACATAAACAAATGGGATATACATGGACCATAAACAAAGACATTGGCTGGTTAAAACGGTCTAGGTCACCAAAAGGATGCTAGTGGTTACTCAAGGGTCACCTAGGTGTCATTTTGCCAAATTACCATAATCATCCAACGTTACACTACAAATATACCATAACTCCACACCACCGTCATTTAAAGTGAGAAAAAAGCTATATAAATCTCAATAAGGTTGGTAGATCTAAGTTAGGGGCTGGAGCATACACCATTAAGGTATGTAATATTGCATGATTTTAAAATTCCATAGTATTTTGTAATATATTAAGTGAGTAATGAAATGATTAAGGTAGAATTTGATGTTTGTATGTCCATTTAGTAATTTGTGCATAGCTTTTTCTATACTCATTTATTTCCAGATCATCTTTTTCTTATTGGAAAGGTGACTCAATGATATACAACTTTTACCTTATACACTTTTGTAAATTCAAAGGTTTACCATCTTGCAATCATGGTATATGTGTTTTGGTCTATTCAATAAAAGTATACCTAAAACCCTTTTAGTATTTTGAACGTATCTTTTGATTCTCTAAATTGATTTGGGTATGTTTAGTTTTTCAAACAAATAAGAAGCTAATTTACAATTTTTCTTTTATAGGCTTTCATAAATTTAATTGTTTTCTATTCTGAAATTCTGTTGCAGTAACGAAGATGTTTTTGGCTAATTGATATATATACTATGCAAAACCTTTTCTATATTTGAAGCATATCTTTTGATCTAATAAATAGATCTGGCTTAACTTTAGTTTACTGCAAAGCTAAGAAATATATGTACTACTTTTATTCTATAGAACTTTTTTAAAATCATATGATTTCTAACTAGAAATCCGGCCGCAAAGTCAAATATGTTTTTGGCTAGATTGATATATGTACTATGAAAAACCATTTAATACTTTAAGTATAACTGTTATCCGGGTTTTTAACCCAGCATGATCCAAGAGAAGTCGGAACAACTTTGTCAAGTCAGAATAGCCCAGAAGTCAACCAAAAGAACTAGAGTAACAAGCCAAAGGGTGTTAAGTAAAAATGAATAGAAAATACACTAAGGACATGGATCGCTAGCGATCATAGTATTAAATCATGAGTTTGCATAGCCTCGCGCATCATGATTCAATCCATATTACAGAAGCAATGACAGAGTTTGACGAGATTCCGAGTTAGTTCAAGAGACAAGCATTTGTCTAGTCCAACCAGCAGCTAAATACAACCAGCAAGTAGACCGTCATCAAACCAAGGCGACGTGCAACAAGATTACGTGAACAACATCGACACGAGATGACAAAGGCACTCCAGACACCAAAGTCCAAAAATAGGCGAAGTGTATGGATCGCCAGCGATTCATACACTATGGATCGCCAGTGATCCATACATCATTATAGGGTCGTTGCGACTCATACAAAACAAAGCAAAGAGTAAAAGTTAAGGAGTTAGCTCACACTTGAGCAAACACTATGGATCGATCCATGGTTTTGGCTCGGGTCACGTGGCATACTCCAGTGCTCCTTCTTGTAATCACCTGCAAGTGGTTAGGGAATAGGCCTGGCCCAGTAACTCTCCAACCTCTATAAATACTCTTCCACCTGCAACATAAAGGGGATCCCTCTGGACTGGTAGTTGAAACTCTACTGGAAGCTTTCTTCACTCTTTATCTCGCTCATAACAATCTTCAAAGGGGTTCAATGTGATTCTGTTGAATATGCAAGTATATGATTTTTGTTTGATGATAATAAACATATATATATATTCGTTTAAATGTATTTGTTAATGTACTATTTTATTTTCACAGAATTAAATAAATATTTGCTGGAAAAAAAACGGCATTTAAATTCAAACAGATATTTTATTCAAACAAATATTTATTACAATTTTGAATAGTACAAATTTGTGCTCTCGCTATATATATAAAATTTCAATCACAATACATTTCAATTTATACAACTGTCCTCACTATATATCGCTCATTCACACGTATTTTATCTTCAACTCAATTCCAGATTGAATCCAGCATCTGAGCAATCTGCAAAATAAATACTAACGTAGTAAAATTGTAAAGAAACTATTTTGTAGTGTAAAATAAAATGTGTATTTTGAAAATATTATTTGCCTCAGTTATTTAGGTTGTTCGTCATCATTTAATTTTGAATTTATCATACACGAACAGCTTGTGACATGCACAGTGTATCACTGTACATGCCACAAGGTCGTGCACACTAATATACACTTGATAAAATTACAGGGACAAGTGAGCACAAGGTCAAACCCAAATCAAAAGCCAGGTTCAACTCAAGTGTAATAAAAATAATGTCACGACATGAGCACAAGGTCAAACCCGAGCTATAAGGTGGATTCAACTCAGGTGCACTAGAAAACATCATAAAACAGTCGAGCACAAGAATTCAAATACAACCAAACAAGAACACAGTCTCGACCAAAACCGCCACCAGAGTAACATGAATATTTCATGAACCAGCTCATAAGCAACTCATCATCAAAATGCAAACTAGCTTAAAGCAACATGGCAATGGACTGATACAAGTGACTCAAACCAGGGCAGTGCAAAGTTCAAAGAAATGCAAACAAATGAACACATATGGGCAGTACACAAGTAAATGACAACATGCAACATGTACGCAATGTCAACCAGAAGACTCGGTACAACTTCAAGCTACTACATGGTGCAGCAGCCTCAACATCAAAGACCAGACCCAAAATACATGAAGCAGTGAACTACAAACACACACACACATATATATATATATATAGTATGACCAAACTTAATTGCATAAGCATCAACACAGAGATCTGGCTCAACACCAAAGTACAATAGAACATGTGCATATATACACAAGCCCGGCAACATGGAATCAAAGTGAAGACTGCATGATGTAACATGAAGACAACAACAACTATGAAGTCAACAAAGCATCCAGTACACAAGACTCAAGTCTGCAACATATAATTGAATATATACATGCGAGAACATATATGTAAATATATGCAGTGAAACAAAGTACAGACAAGCTACATGAAGACCAACATCTATGCACATGACTAAATGCATATGAACTCATGTGGACAATGCAAACAAGTAACATATATATGCTACAGAGACCAGAGAACCAATCTACTAGACATAGAGTTTCAAACAAGGTCAAAACATCATCACAAAATAAAAGTATCGAAGTCAGAGTGAAAAATTCAATACACAAGTACAGGATACAGTGATGCAGAGGCCGAGACAAAATCAAGCAAGGAATTAACAAAGTCAATGTCAAGTTCAAATGCCAGAAACTCAAAGCTGTGATATTCACGAATTAAAAAATACGATGAACAAGTCAAAAAAATGAACGAAGTCAACAGAAAATCAAGCCGTAGTAGCCAAGGAATCAAACAAGTCAGAATCGAGCCGTGGTGATCAAGCAATCAGGAAAAGATAGGAAATTGAAGAAGTCAGAAATCATCTCAAGCAATCAAGCATAATCAAGTGGCCGAGAAAAATCATCAGATGATAAAATACGAACGAGATTATAGGGGATCAAACCCTATTTAACCCATTCATCATCGACGTAGAAAAATTATTTGAGTTCAAGCAATATCACATAGTATAGCATCAATTAGGAACTCAAATCAAAGTCGAGTATAATATAAATCGAAAACGGGACAAACGTACCGATTCAAAGCATCGAACAATCTCGACTAATTGAAGTAACCAAAAGCAAATCAGAGATAGAGAGTCGACTATCAAAGCAAAACAAAGCAATATCCACTATAGTCGACCAACATCCAAGCGGCAACTTCAATTTAACAAAAAGCCCTAATTTTCCATAGAGGAATAAAGCAGCCTTAATCGCAAACGAGAAGAGAAGAAGGAATCGGGCCGAAGAAATAAACGAAAAAGGGGAAACATATTTTTTTATCACTTTAGTTATTTGGGCCGATTTCTTTTAGTATAAACGTGGGCATTATTTTTAAATTAGAGTTTAGTATTTTAAGTTATTTTGTATTTTCTTTTTTAAACTTGTGTGTAAATACTAGTCGTGTGACTAGGGGACGAACTACGGTGGTGTAGTTCGAGAATTCACAACTCAGTGGCTGAGTTGTGGCATGGTTTTGAGCGTAGAGTTAGGTTAGTCGATAGCGGGTGTCTTGAGTTTACGTGTGTAAACATCTGACTACTTAATTTCTAGTAGAAACCTTGGGGGCAGCACGTAGGCAGGGTTTGCCAAAGCTGGGTAAATCTGTGTGTTCTATTTTCTACTTTTAATATTCTACTATTATCCGTGCTACTATAATTCTGCTATATCTGTGTTGCGATTATTTTATATACTTTCGCAATAAATTTTTATAATTGATAGTATCACCTTATTCACCCCCCCCTCTAGGGTGGAATTGATCCTACAAGTGGTATCACAGCTAGGAACAAAAGCCATTTTTGCTTTTAAAAATTTGATTTTTCAATGACCAATTTTTGTTTTACAAATTTGAACGTTTCAAATGGCGTCTTTTAATAATGCTTTTGCTGAGGGTTGGTCCAATATTATTCCTCCTGTTTTTGATGGAACGGATTTTTTGAATTAGAAATTAAAAATGGAATTTTATTTAAAATCTGTTAATGTTAAATGTTGGGATATTATTGAAAATGGTTGTGATATAATAGATGAGAAAAATACTTCGATTAATTCTCTTGCTATGCATATATTATATTCTCATGTTAATCAAGATAATTTTAACTTTATCCCTCATTGTGAAAATGCACCGGAAATCTGGAATACTTTTGATGCAATATATGGTGCAAAAGGCAACAACCGTGAGAGATCCCCCATAATCGACTCAGAAAGGTGCTTGACAGGACTGGCAAAATGCAGCAGTGAAGAAAATCCAATAGCCGATGAAATAAGTGATTTTCCAATCAATGATTTAGTTCTCTCGTGCCAAAAATTAATTGAGAATAATAAAGCTCTTGAGTTAAAAAATAATAAGTTGGAAAGGGAACAAGCTAAACTTCATCGGAAAAATAATGAATTGGAAAATGAGCTTAAAAATGTTAAGAAAAATAAAAATTCTAATTGCAAAAGGTGTTTGAATCATGAAAAATAATTTGCCCGTCTTCATGAAAACTTTCAAAAGTTAGAAAACGAAATTTTAATTCAAGAGAAAAATAAAAATGAGTTGATTTGTAAAAATAATATTTTGCAAAAAGAGTTGGATTGCTTTAAGAAGTCAAAATTTTCGAAATGTATGAGTTTTGAAAAGAAATTAAATAAGATCAATGAGTATTTCAAAACCCTTGAAAAAGAAAACGTGATTTTGAGCAAATCTGAAATTATTCGATTAAATCACGAGTTTGAAAAGGAAATTGAAAAAATCAAGGATTTTGAAAAAATTGAATTTAAAAAACTCCAATTCTTTGAAACTGAGATGCTTGAAATTGAGAATAAAATTAGATAGCTTCAAAATGAAAATATGCGATTAAAAATGAATTGTTTTGAAAAGACAGATAATAGCATTAGTTGTTGTTCGAAGCTAATAAATGAAAATAAACTTTTAAAATCCTAAATTAATAAACTTGAGTTGGTTACTCGGAAATTTTTCACTAAAGATAAATCATTAGAAAATCAACTCTTCGAAAATAAAAGGAATGCATTTGGATTTGAAAAAGTGTCAAAATATGAATAAACAACTAATAACAATGTCAAGGGGAAATATGTGATACCCAAATGTATAAAGTGTGAAAATATTGGACATATCAAGAATAATTGTCGAAATATATACAAAAACAAAACCGTTAAACAAATATGGATTCTAAAAGGTACGAATATAAATGGTTTGAAATTTAAACAGAATTGGATTCCCAATGGTACAATTGTAAATGCGAACGGTTTGTTATATAGACAAATTTGGGTACTAAAAATTTCAATAGATAATAAAAGTGGTGCTACATTCGTTAGACCACTTGCCTTCCCCAAAATTTAGACACACAAGTAGGCTAAGGAAAAACCTTGATGGAGATAGATTTCGAGTTGCTCTAAGTGATTGATAAACTAAAATTTAAACATTGCTTAGCCTATAAAGATTAGATGGAGATCATCGCATTTTGGATATCACAGAATAGAAGAAAGTAAGGTATGATCTCTCAACTCAATTTTTGTTCATATATTATTAATTAGGTTTTGATCGACATTGTTGAAATATTTATGACATATCTTGATCATCTCAACTTTGATTTGTGAAATTCTTAAAGTTTTTGAAAAGCTAATCGATAATGCTATAACTTCTCTGACTTTTGATTCGCTTTGGAATGTCATGGAAAACGACTTTGACAAATTTTTCTGAATATGTGTTTTTGCTTTACTGGTTCACTTGTACTTGATGTGCTGAAAATTTCAAAACAAATTCAAGTGTTGAGGAACACACTTTATTTTATATACCACTATATATCACTATGAATATCTAAAATACAAGTCATATCTTATATGATCTCATGTTGAAATCATTTCTGCAATAATTTAATTATTTATATTGATTTTCAACTTGAAGTCATTTTCACAAAAACCCCTTACAGAAAATTGATTTTCATTTTTTTGAAATAATATCTATCTAATGATATCCTTGACTTAAAGGGGAATTTAGATGCAGGTTACACAGGTAGCCTAGTTAATAGAAAAAGTATTAGTGGAACGAGTTTTATGTTGAGACATTCAGTAATTGCATCATTTTCAAAGAAAATATCTGCATATTTTTCACTTGAAATAATTTTCAAATTAGCAGACATTTTTCTTTTATAAAACCCCTTCCAGAAAATAGTTTCTGTTGACCTTGTTTCAGATTAGTTATTTTAGAGAATTTGATTTTATAATTATTTTTGGTTTTGATCTTAAATGACTACATTAACCAATCTGACACCCTACTGATTATCGAAAAGATAAATAGTGATTGAAAAAGTGATGAGTGTTGATATTAATCATATATTATAACTTGAGACAGTATAATTAGTAAATTTCTTTAGAAATTTAAACAAGAGTTATAAAAACTTTTTGTTGGTAAAAATTCCATGACCATTTCTATTTCTATCATATTTCTATCGACCATCACTCATCAAAATCCAATATAGTAGGTCAATATGTGGTATCTTAATCGGGAAATCATTCGTTTTTCAATTTAATTATATTTTTAAGCAATAAAAACATTCAAAGTATTCGCTTTCATTTAAAAGTCCTCACGGTTTATGCATGGGTGAATTACTTGGAACTTTTGATTATGTGCTTCCATGCTCATTTAAAAGTCCTCACGGTTATGCATGTATGGAATGCATATCAAAATTGATCGATTAAATAAACAAGTTGATTCTGATCCCATTTAAAAGTCCTCACGGTTATGCATGGTTAGAAGGTACTTGAATTCATTTTTTAATAAAAATTTGGAATACTACTAATCTCATTTAAAAGTCCTAACGGTTATGCATGGTTAGTAGATATCCAAATTCCTGAAATAAATATACCACAAATAGACACAACTGTATGGTTTTATATGATGACATTATCCTTATCGCTCTAAAGTGGAATATGCGTCAAATAGAGTATTTATGATTTTTGTTTGATTTTTTATTGAAATTTAATATTTATATTTGATTGAGTTTTAATGTTGTGTTAATGTCTATCACTTTATCTCTATTTCTCTAACACTATTACTCTTTTGCTGATAACAAAAAGGGGAGAGAGAAGTTAAGATTTTGATTACTAAAGGTCAAATATTTTATTTTGTATTTTCTATCTGCATATAGGTTCGTTTGCATATTTTTATTTTCATGCATATATGAAGGGGGAGCTTTGTGTAGAGAGGGAGCATTTAAATAGGGGGAGCAAATTGAATGACCAAATACATTTAATAAATTGAAAATCTTAAATATATGTTTGTTATCATCAAAAGGGGGAGATTGTTGAATATGCAAGTATATGATTTTTGTTTGATGATAATAAACATATACATATTCATTTAAATGTATTTGTTAATGTACTATTTTATTTTCACAGAATTAAATAAATATTTGCTGAAGAAAATAAATAACACAGAATTTAAATTCAAACAGATATTTTATTCAAACTAATATTTATTTCAATTTTGAATAGTACAAATTTGTGCTCTCACTATATATATATAATTTCAATCACAATACATTTCAATTTATACAACTGTCCTCACTACATATTGCTCATTCACTCGTATTTTATCTTCAACTCTATTCCAGATTGAATCCAGCATCTGAGCAATCTGCAAAATAAATACAAACACAGTAAAATTGAAAAGAAAATATTTTGTAGTGTAAAATAAAATGTGTATTTTGAAAATATTATTTTCCTCGGTTATTTGGATTGTTCATCATCATTTAATTTTGAATTCATCATACACGAACAGCTTGTGACATGCATAGTGTATTACTGTACATGCCACAAGGTCGTGCACACCGATACACACTTAATAAAATTACAGGGACAGGTGAGCACAAGGTCAAACCCAAATAAAAAGCCGGGTTCAACTCAACTGCAATAAAAATAAAGTCACGACATGAGCACAAGGTCAGACCTGAGCTATAAGCTGGATTCAACTCAGGTGCACTACAAAACATCACAAAACCGTCGAGCACAAGAATTCAAATACAACCAAACAAGAACACAGTCTCGACCAAAACAGCCACTAGACTACCATGAAGATTTCATGAACCAGCTCATAAGTAACTCATCATCAAAATGCAAACTAGCTCAAAGCAACATGGCAATGGACTGATACAAGTGACTCAAACCAGGGCAGTTCAAATTTCAAAGAAATGCAAACAAATGAACACATATGGGCAGTATACAAGTAAATGACAACATGCAATATGTGCGCAAGTCTACCAAAAGACTCAGTACAACTTCAAGCTACTACATGGTGCAGCAGCCTCAACATCAAAGACCAGACCCAAAATACATGAAGCAGTGAACTACAAACACACACACATATATTTATATAGTATGACCAAACTTAATTGCATAAGCATTAACATAGAGATCTGGCTCAACACCAAAGAACAATAGAACATGTGCATATATACACAAGCCTGGCAACATGGAATCAAAGTGAAGACTACATGATGTAACATGAAGACAACAACAACAATGAAGCCAACAAAGCATCCAGTACACAAGACTCAAGTCTGCAACATATAATTGGATATATACATGCGAGAACATATATGTAAATATATGCAGTGAAACCAAGTACAGACAAGCTACATGAAGACCAACATCTGTGCACATGACTAAATGCATATGAACTCAAGTGGACAATGCAAACAAGTAACATATATATGCTACAGAGACAAGAGAACCAAGCTACTGGACATAGAGTTTCAAACAAAGTCAAAATATCATCACAAAATCAAAGTATCGAAGTCACAGTGAAAAATGCAATACACAAGTACAGGATACAGTGATGCAGAGGCCGAGACAAAATCAAGCAGGAAATTAACAAAGTCAATGTCAAGTTCAAATGCCAGAAACTCAAAGCCATGATATTCACGAAATTAAAAAATACGATGAACAAATCAAAAAAATGAACGAAGTAACCAGAAAATCAAGTTGTGGTAGCCAAGGAACAAACAAGTCAGAACTGAGCCATGGTGATCAAGCAATCAGGAAAAGGTACGAAATTGAAGTAGTCAGAAATCATCTCAAGCATTAAAGCATAATCAAGTAGCCGAGAAAAATCATCAAATGATAAAATACGAACGAGATTAAAGGGGATCGAACCTTATTTAACCCATTCATCATCGGCGGAGAAATATTATTCGAGTTCAAGCAATATCACAGAGTATAGCATCAATTAGGAACTCAAATCAAAGTCGAGTATAATATAAATCGAAAAGGGGACAAACGTACCGATTCAAAGCATCGAACAATCTTGACTAATTGAAGTAGCCGAAAGCAAATCAGAGATAGAGAGTCGACTATCAAAGCAAAACAAAGCAATATCCACTGTAGTCGACCAACATCCAAGCGGCAACTTCAATTTAACAAAAAGCCCTAATTTTTCATAGAGGAAAAAAGCAGCCTTAATCGCAAATGAGAAGAGAAGAAGGAATCAGGCCGAAGAAATAAACGAAAATGGGGAAACATATTTTTTTATCACTTTAGTTATTTGGGACGATTTCTTTTAGTATAAATGTGGGCATTATTTTTAATTTAGGATTTAGTATTTAAAGTTATTTTGTGTTTTCTTTTTTAAACTTGTGTAAATACTAGTCGTGTGACTAGGGGACGAACTACGGTGGTGTAGTTCGAGAATTCGCAACTCGGTGGCTGAGTTGTGTCAGGGTTTTGAGCGTAGAGTTAGGTTAGTCAATAGCGAGTGTCGCGGGTTTACGTGTGTAATCATCTTACTACTTCATTTCTAGTAGAAACCTTGGGGACAGCACGTAGGCAGGGTTTTGCCGAAGCTGGGTAAATCTGTGTGTTCTATTTTCTACTTTTAATATTCTGCTATTATCTGTGCTGCTATAATTCTACTATATCTATGTTGTGATTATTTTATATACTTCCACAATAAATTTTTATAATTGATAGTATCACCCTATTCACCCCCCCTCTAGGGTGAAATCGATCCTACAGATTCTCCAGTGGATCCCAACCTTGGAGATTCAATCTAGTTAAGGATATTCAAGAGCTTTGTAATCAAATACATCTTGTAACAGTAATCATTCTATAATAAAACTATAAAGTTGATGTAGGCTTCGTTAACAACCAAACCACTATAAAAATCTTCTTGTCTCCTTTCTATTTCTACTTTCTTTTTATATCTATTATCCATATTATTGTCCTATGAGAGCATGGCTGGTGCTTTCACACTCAAACCAGGGTGTTGATCCATTTTTTGGGTTAATATTTTGGTGCTTTCACTGAGAACCTAACTTAGGGTTCAGATCTAGCTATCTACTTTGGATCAAATAGGTCCAAAAGTTAGGTCCTTAACCTTTGCTTGAAAATTCTGTTGCTTGGAATCAATGACTCCAGGGAAGAAAAGAACTGCCTTTGGAAGGTCCATAGGGGCAGTGATAGCTGGAGAAGATATGAATCATCAGCAAACTAAAGTAAATGGTGCTAACTTGGGAGATCAAGCGCCGGCATCCTCCAGTCAATGCGAAGTCGTTACAAGGGACGAGTTATACAAAATGGATGATGAGATCAACCAAAAAATGGAAAGCAGTCAGAAGGCTCTGATGGATAAGCTCAATGCTCTCTTAAGCTTACAGTCAAATCCTGCTCCAATAACTATGGTTGAACCTGCAGCTGCCATAGAGCAAGAAAATTCTTCCATTTCGGGCTTAAACAGGAGAAACGGGAAGCAGCCGTAGAAAAGGGTGACATCAGGAACTATGGGAATCAATGTAGAAGGAAATACAGGTACTCCACTCGCTGCAAGGCAACCAACTTTGACCTTGAACCAAGGGGTGAAAACCCCACAAGAGGATATATCCACGGACCTCTCCGATTCAGAGGCTGGAGAACAATTTAATGATGATAAGTTTGAAGGAGAATGCTAATGCATTCGATAATGCTGGAAATGTCAAAACTGCCCTAGTCAGAATAACCCCAAGCCAATGGGACCCCGAGGGAGTGGTTCACCCAAAGACAGGAGAGCCTAGGCTTCAGCCCACTTGCCAAGACCATTTGCAAAGTCAAACACTTGGTGCAGTGACTGACAATTGTCCCTAGGATTACCGAACATCGGAGGCATTTATCACGGTTATGGTTAAGCGATTGATGGATGAAAATAAAAACAGAAGCGATGATGAGTGGGGATCCGCACCAAGTCGAACTCCCTTCACTAATGAGATCTTGAATGAGCGATATCCAGATAAATTCATGATGCCAACTGTCCCATCCAATGACAGGATGAAGGACCCAAAACCCCATTTGTACAAGTATAGTTGGTACATGGACGGAGCAAATGCTTCAGAAGCTGTTCGTTGTAGATGTTTTCCCATTTTCTTAGAAGGAATCACTTCCATGTGATTCACTAGGCTTCCGTCGAAATCCATCTCTACTTTCGATCAACTAGCCACAAGATTCCTTGATCAATTCAGGCTCCATACTGCGCAACCTAAAGATGTATGTCCCAGTCCGGATTATTCCAGGGACGAAACGAATCGCCGAAGTCTCTCATGAACCGGTTCAATACCACAGTGACAGAGGTTAGCAATCCAAATGAGGACATGGTTTTCATGGCTTTAGTCTGAGCCATTCATCCCGAAACTAAGTTCGGAAAGTGGATCAAGATGAAGCAACCCACTACAGAGAAGGATTTCAATCACAAAGCAAGTCAATACTTGAGATTGGAGGAGGCGAAGGAGCTAGAAAGGAAGTCCTCTGGCATGCAACCGTTAAACGTTGGACAGAGTGGCGTGGCAATTAATCAAAATACAAACGCTTCCGGAACTTCTGAAGGAATCATAGGGAAAGATGGAAACTAGAAAAGGAAGAATCGGAATTCTAATAAGAAAAATGGAAACAATAAATGCCTTAAAGGCTTCAGGCCTGAAGATTACACCCCTCTCAACGCAACTCCAAAAAATATTTATCTTGCGACACAAAGGACTGAGGAATATAAAAAACCCCTAGGGAGGAAGCAACCGAGCAACAGAATCGCTCAGGAAAGTTCTGCCGCTTCCACGAGATGCATCGTCACAACACAAACGAATGCTACCACCTAAAGAACTTGATTGAAGAGATGATTCGGGAGAACAAGCTCCAGCAATACGTAAGAAAACCATAGAATCCTGACCAGCCCATGGTTCCTTAAGCCCCCAGGAATAAAAGGAACCAAGTTGGAACCAGTGAAGAGGGATCAAAGCGAACTGACCAGAGACTCATTATCTGGATGATATCTGGAGGCCCACATCCTGCATAGAGAAGTTGGGGAGAGATTAAGTAGTATGCAAGTTCATTAAAACACGCTCTGAAGGAATCATGTCTCACAATAGAAGATGAG
This sequence comes from Allium fistulosum, assembly GCA_030737815.1. Classification (NCBI taxonomy): domain Eukaryota; kingdom Viridiplantae; phylum Streptophyta; class Magnoliopsida; order Asparagales; family Amaryllidaceae; genus Allium; species Allium fistulosum. The sequence continues at coordinate 677,833,068 of CM060903.1, forward strand.
GCTCCAACCAAGCAGCAGAAAATATTGAATGATGATATTGTATTCAGAAACCGAGATACCAAAGGGATCGAAGCTCCAACTCTCAACCCGACGGTGGCGACAGTAGGAATCGGACCCACTGTGGTCTGATGAGTATTGGTTAATAGCGGCAGTTCTGTTAATATACTTTTCAAACATACTTTGACCAAATGAAGATCGGCATGAAAAGTGTGTATGCATGCCAAACAATAATCCAAGGGTTTACTGGCGAACCCAAACAACTCGTAAGGATAATTGGTTTGCCAGTGGAGCTTGGAGAGGGTGATCAAAGAGTTACCCTCGTTTAGACCTTCGTAATTGTGGATGAAACTTTTGCGTATAACACCTTCTTGGGACTACTTGCCTTAGCTAATTTCAGAGTCGCTCTGGCCCAATGGTGCCTTACCATAAAGTTCCTAACTGCAAACGGAACAGGAGTGGTCAAAGGAGATCAATGCGCCACCAGAGAATGTTACATTTTAGAGTTACGTGAATCTAGAAGAAGGGAAAAGGGGAAGAATGTGGGGAGAACTCTCCACATTCGTGAACCTTCGTAATAGCAACTACAGAACCACCTCTGGCTCGGGGACCATAGCCGATTCGACAAGGCTTTGGACCCTAGAAAGAAGAGTTCGAGGGAGGATCGGGCAGCACTGGCAGAATTGACGGTGGCTGTCCCAATCGATATGGACGACCCAACAAGAGTCTTGAAAATTGGATCGCGCCTTGGAAACAAAATGTGGTTGGAACTTGTTTGTACCAAAATTAGGCACAACACTCTTCGGATGTGGTTGAAGAGATAAAATGAAGAAAATATATATAAAATGAAGCAGATCTAACAAACAGACCAATAAATAGATAAGAAAATGCATAGAAACACACGGGTTTAGAGTGGTTCGGCGAATTGCCTACGTCCACTATGAAATGATTGATGTTTATTGAAATTCACTCGCTGTTTACAAAAGATTACAACAGTACAACTGAAGTTTGATAATCATTTCGGCATAATATCGGCGTAGAGAAGCCAAAAGTCCTTCTTCTGTAGGCCTTGGGGCTCTATTTATAGACGTAGGAGGCAAATATCTTGCTCAGATCTCGGGAGACTTCATCCGGCACGTGGGTGGGCCTACGCGATCGATCCCAGGCGATTTCGACTCGATCCGTGATCGATACGAACGAATTTCGTATCGATCAAGACTTGCTCCAATCGAGTCAAAATTTGGCAAGAACATTCTTTATGTTGTACGTAAGCTCCTGTGAAAATTTCATAGCATTTGGACTTGTAGATCATGAGATATGATCGATGCAAGTTGGAGTTTTTCCAACCATGATCGATACGAACGAATTTCGTATCGATCAAGACTTGCTCCAATCGAGTCGAAATTTAGCAGGAACATTCTTTATGTTGTACGGAAGCTCCTGTGAAAATTTCGTAGCATTTGGACTTGTACATCATGAGATATGATCGATGCAAGTTGGAGTTTTTCCATCCGTGATCGATATGAACGAATTTCGTATCGATCAGGACTTGCTCCAATCGAGTTGAAATTTGGCATGAACATTCCTTAAGTCATACGTAAGATCATGTGAAAATTTGGTGGCATTTGGACGTGTAGATCTCGAGTTATGATCGATGCAAGTTTGGATTTCTCAAACGTTATCGATCAATATCTTGAGCATACGAACTTCAATTGACTTGAAATTTGGAACATTGGCTCTCATAGCTTTGCTTGTCGTGTCATATCAATTTTAGCTTGATCCGGACTCGGATAAAATTCATCGATATCCATAGTGAGCCTGCGTATAACCGATCTCCAAGACGAACTGTCATTGGTTTTTAGTCAAATTCTTGGTGTCACGGCCTTGCCAAAAGGCGGGATAACATTTGCCCCCCAAAGTACGTCTTGTGTGAACATGACGTGCTTTGAAATGCTGCATCCTTCATTCTGAAAAAGTTCTATCTGATTCGTTGAGTAGTTGCTATCTTTTCGTCAAAAGATGTAACCTTCGATCGATTTCCAGTAATATAAATGTTGATTTGTTGGCTGCCAATGATTATGCAGTGCATTGTTGTAATTGAGTGTCGAGTGCTAGCGATTTGTTGTTCACTATTTTAATTGTCATCAGGTAAGCATTCAACTCCTGTAAATTTTGAAAATTGAATGTTAGTCTGGCATACATGCACGTTCACGGGTCGTTGTCAAGTTTTTTTTTATCGAGTTTCGCAATGATCCTCTCCTGGATCGATGTGAAATTCGAGTTGTAACAACGTTCGATGGTTGTTTTAAGTCCTTCCTTTGTATCGATCCTCTCCTGGATCGATCTGAGATGTTGGAATGTATGCTTCGTATCGATGGATACGTAATATTGGGTCTCGGATCGATGGATACAAAAGTAATGCTTTGTATCGATGGAGTCGAACGATCCAGACATAATCATGCAGTGATGCTTCACGGAGGATATGTCATTTCTTATTCCTTTATTCAATAAGAATATCCGATTGTGGATAATATTTGATAGGAGTCATCCATGACTCTTTTTCTAGATCCGTCTCCAAGATCTAGTTGATCTTCATATGTCAATGCCTGGAATAATAAGCATTTCAACTGGGACAAAGTATATTTGTCGCGCATCCCCAGAACTAGCTAGCTTGGCGAGTGATTCGGCCTTTTCGTTTAGTTCTCTGAGACACCAAGGACTTGACTAGAAACCAATGACGGTTCGTCTTGGAGATCAGTTATATGCAGGCTCTCTACGGATATAGATGAATTTTTCCCGAGTCTGGATCAAGCTACAATTGACATGACACGACAAGCGAAGCCATGAAGGTCAATGTTCCAAATTCCAAGTCAATCCGAATTCATACACTCAAGTTATGATCGATGCAAGTTGGAGGAAATATCATCAAATTCGTATCCATCATTAGGCCAAAGTTCGAATCGATCAGGATCGTATCCATCGTCAGGCCTCATTTCGTATCGATCATCTTCGTACCCATCAACGGATAGTGCACTTCGTATCGGTCGGCCAATGTCTACTTCGTATCCATCAGCTGGAGAGCCATGTTCGAATCCATCAGTTTACTCTAGTTCATATCCATCAGGTGACCGTAGTTCGTATCCATAAAACATTCACTATTCGTATCCACCAAGCCAAGCAGCTCTGCCATCTATTCGAATCCATTGCAATATTGCTTGTTCGCATCCATCAAGTCGAAGCAACTTTGATCGATGCGAATAAGAGCTGGCTTGATGGTTACGAACAAAGTGACCTCTATCGATGCGAACTACACCACTTCCATCGATGCAAACTAGACCATCCCCAACGATTCGAACTACACCACTTTCATCGATACGAACGAGGCGAAGTTCAAGGGACGACTCGGTCAACTCGGTGTAGAAGGTGGATCGATCCGAAGAGTGCTCGCCACGTCACCACCTGATCACATGCAACCATTGATTTGAAGGGATCAATTCGAATTGATCGATTCGAATCATACAGCCTATCGAAAAGCTACAACTCGTATCGATCATAACTCAAGATCCATAAGTCCAAATGCCACCAAATTTTCACAGGAGCTTACATACAAGATAAAGAATGTTCACACCAAGTTTCGACTCCATTGGAAAAAATCTTGATCGATACAAAATTCGTTCGTATTTATCACGGATCGAGCCGAAACTTCATGGGCTCGGTCGCATGGGCCCACTCACGTTCCAGAAGAAGTCTCCCGAGATCTGAGCGAAATATCAGCCTCCTACGCCTATAAATAGAGCCCCAGGGCCTACAAAGAAAGGATCTTTTGACGCTCCAACGCCCAGACTCTGCCGGATTCGATTCCATACTCCATTACTGCTGTTGTACTCGAATTTCATAACTTTAATTCGCTGTAATCCGCTGCAATCAATTGTAATCATCAAAGAAACATCAATAAAGTGATCAATTTCATAGTGGACGTAGGCAACACGCCGAACCACTCTAAATTCCTGTGTTTCTGTGCGTTTTTATCATTTACATATCTGTTTTCTGGAGTTTTTGTTAGATAATCCTCTTTTTCCATTTAATTTCTTAATTTTATCTCTTCAAAAACTTCCAAAGAGTGTTGTGCCCAATTTTGGTACAAACAGAACTCACTAAATTTCTTCACGCCAACTTGGATGTGTTCGCATGGACACATTCCGATATGTGTGGGGTGTCACCAGAAATCGCATGCCACGCGCTCAACATTGAACCTAAGTTCACGCCAGTAAAGCAAAAGAGGTGCAGCCTGGGTCCTGAATGGTCCAAAGCATTATGAGAAGAGGTAGACAAGTTAATAGCCGATGGCTTTATCCGTGATGCAACTTATCCTAAATGGGTATCTAACCCGGTCTTATTCAAAAAGTCCAATGGGAAGTTGTGAACCTGCATCGATTACTCGGACTTAAACAAAGCTTACCCGAAAGACAGCTTCCCTCTGCCCAGAATAGAACAGCTTGTGAATGGAATGGGGAGGCATGAACTGCTATCATTCATGGACGCATTCTTAGGGTACAACCAAATCCTGATGCACGAACCAGATCAAGAAAACACCAGCTTCATCACTGATCTAGGACTATACTGCTACAGGGTAATGCCATTTGGTTTAAAGAATGCTAGAGCAACTTATCAAAGGTTGGTGAATACCATGTTCCGGCGCCAAATCGGGAAAACCATGGAGGTTTATATGGATGACATGTTGTTCAAATCGCGAGGAGCTACCAACCACTTGGATAATCTTGCTGAAATGTTCGAAATACTCCGAAAGTATGGAATGAAACTCATTCCACATAAATGTCACTTCGAAGTAGCCTCCAAAAAGTTCTTAGGATTCATCATAAGTACCAGGGTTATTGAAGCAAATCTAGAGCAGATAACGGCCCTACGAGAAGTCCAAGCCCTGAAGAACAAGAAAGAATTGCAAAGCTTGAATGGGAAGGTCGCAGCTTTAAGCCGATTTATCTTGAAAGCCACCGATAAGTGCATACCATTTTTTGATGCGTTAAAGAAAGGAAAGAAAAACTTTGAATGGAATGCGGCATGTCAAACTGCATTTGAAGAACTGCTGCGACATATGGAAGCTCCGGCAATCCTATCAAAGCCAGTGGACGGAGAGGACCTATTCATTTACCTAGCAGTCTCGCCTCATGCTTTAAGCATTTCCCTTGTGTGTGAAGAAGCAAATATCCAACGACCTGTATACTACATTAGCAAGCGGTTTACTGGAGCCGAGAAAAATTACCCAAAGCTAGAAAAGTTAGCATATTACCAGCTGATCGCATCTGGGAAACTAAGACCATATTTAAAAGTCGGCTTCCCTCTGCCCAGAATAGCCAGCTTGTGGACGGAACGGCAGGACATGAACTTCTATCATTCATGGATGCTTACTCAAGGTACAACCAAATCTTGATGCAAGAACCAGTTCAAGAAAACGCCAGCTTCATCACTGATCTGGGATTATACCGCTACAGGGTAATGCCATTCGGTTTATAGAATGCTGGAGCAACTTATCAAAGCTTGGTGAATACCATGTTCAGGCGCCAAATCGGGAAAACCATGGAGGTTTATGTGGATGACGTGTTGGTCAAATCGCGAGTAGCTGCCAACCACCTGGATAATCTCGTTGAAATGTTCGAAATACTCCGAAAGTATGGAATAAAACTCAATCCACTTAAATGTTACTTCGAAATAGCCTCCAGAATGTTCTTAGGATTCATCGTAAGTGCCAGGGGGCATTGAAGCAAATCCATAGCAGATAACGGCCCTACGGGAAGTCCAAGCCCCCAAGAACGAGAAAGAATTGCAAAGCTTGAATGGAAAGGTCGCAACTTTAACCGATTTATCTCAAAAACCACCGACAAGTGCATGCCCTTTTTTGATGCATTAAATAAAGGAAAGAAAACTTCGAATGGAATGCGGCATGTAAAACTGCATTTGAAGAATTACTACGAAGAATTGCTGCGACACATGGAAGCCCCGCTAATCCTATCAAAGCCAGTGGACGAAAAGGACCTATTCATTTACTTAGTAGTCTCACCTCATGCTTTAAGCTCTGCCTTTGTGCGTTAAGAAGCGAAAATCCAACGACCCGTATACTACATTAGCAAGTAGTTTACTGGAACCGAGAAAAATTACCCAAAGCTGGAAAAGCTAGCATATTGCCTCCCGATCGCGTCTAGGAAACTACAACCGTATTGCCAAGCACATCCAATCAAAGTACTGACTGATTAGCCTCTAAAATAAGTACTGTACCGACCTAAGACATCCGGATGATTCTCAAGTGTAACTTCGAACTGAGCCAATATGATATTACCTACCATTCGAGAAAGGCTATCAATAGGCAAGCGCTGGCAGATTTCATCACCGAGTTTACCACACGGGATGACGAAGAACAAACACCATCGGAAGTGGAGACACAATGGAAACTCTTTGTTGATGGCACATCTATCAACCTCTGTTCGGGGGCGGAAGTAGTGCTTGAAACCCCCAAAGGACGAGCCATTTGCTATGCCTTATGCTTGGAATTCCTACAACAAATAACGAAGCAGAATACGAAGCACTAATAGTAGGACTGAAAATTGTGAAGTAACTCGAAATAAAATCCGTCCATATCTATAGTGACTCCCAGCTAGTCGTCTGCCAAGTAAAAGGCGAGTACCAGGCTTGAAGGGAGAACCTTGCACCGTATCTTTCTAAAGTACAAGAGTTGCTGAGTGACACTGAACATTATACCATAACCCATATTCTACGAGAGCAGAACACCAAGACTGACTACTTAGCTAAACTGGCAAGCTCTGGAGAAGCTTAATCATTGGGATTAGTCCTGGTTAAGACCCTGACTGCCCCGAGCATAGAAGAAATGGACGTCGACTGGATTCTCGAGACCACCCCCGAACCAGAAACATGGATGATGCCAATCAAGAACTACTTACTAATAGGGACCCTTCCAACTGACCGGAATCAATGGAAAAAACCTCTCCGGAAGGTGCTGCGATTCATAATATAGGATGGGATACTTCACCGAAGAGGATTCTCAACCCTCCTTAGATGTGTGACAAACGACGAAGCTCGGCAGATCCATAAGGAAGTGCACGAGGGCGAATAGGGAAACCATATTGGGGGTCAAACCCTTGCAAAGAAAGTTCTTAGGTACGGATATTTCTGGCCGATAATAAACCACAATGCAGCAGGCTACGCCAAGCGATGTGATCGTTGCCAAAGATTCGACAAAATAAAAAAACTTCTTCAACAGAATTAACACATATGGTTAGCCCGTGGCCATTCGCAATATGAGGAATTGACTTGATTGGAGTATTGCTAATAGCTAAAGGAGGTGCCAAATACGCTATATTTGTTGTTGACTATTTCATGAAATGGGCCGAAGAGGAACCGCTGGCCACCATTACTACAAAGAAAGTCATTAATTTTGTTACTAAAAACATTATTTGCAGGTTTGGTGTGTCACAAAAATCATCACTGATAACGGGACCCTGTTCGAAAGTGCTGAGTTCAAAGACTTCTACAAACGCTTCCGAATTGAGAAGAGCTTCTCCGTAGTTGCTCATCCGCAAGCAAACGGGCAAGTGGAAGCAATAAACAAGATCATCAAGTCCACTATCAAAAAGCAACTAACTAAAGCAAAAGGAAACTGGGTTGATGAACTTCCACTCGCACTATGGCCTTAAAGGACAACTCACAAAGCAGCAACTAGACACACTCCGTTCGCCTTGGCATATGGCTCAGAAGCAATGGTTCCGATCGAACTAGAAGTCCCCTCTCACCGAAGGCAAAACTTTAATCAGAAGCAAAACGAGCAACTCCTACTCGAATCACTGGATATGATTGACGAAAGGAGGAAAGAAGCCGAGTTAAGGACTGTCGCCCACCAAAAAAGGGTCGCATGATACTTCAACTCCAAGGTTCACACCTAAACCTTCGATGTTGGAGACCTCGTCCTCAAACGGATCTATCACATGCCAGGAACCTTCGAACCAAATGGGAAAGGGCTATATGTGATATATCTAAAGCTAAGCTATGGAACTTTTAAATTAACAACCGTCGACGGAGTCCAAATTCCCAGAGCATGGAACAACGAATCGCTGCGCCGCTACTTCACTTGAAAACTACCTTATGTACTTTCTATTTTTCAGCAAATAAGCCATCCTGGGATGCCGGGGGCATTGTAAATAGGAAAAACTTGCCCAACTTCTATTCATAAAATTAATTCGCTTTTTGAACCAACGAAATTGTGTTCATAATAGTAACCTGCTGAGTCGAACGGGTCAAATCGACTCAAAACCATACAATTGCTACTTGAGAAAGTGGAATCATGTTCAAGTGTGCCTCACCTACCCGTTGGGTCGACAGAAGCAAATCGACTCAAACCGTTGGATTAGCGAAACCCGATCCCTGCCTTCTATGATCCGGTGTTGCCCCGGCAGCGTCGGGAAGGCTCAAATAAAAAGCCGCTCATCCCGTAAGCCATGCATTAGCCCGAAGATAGGCGACGCTGAGAAGTATCAAAAACTGCACATTTCATAAGCCGCGCACCAACTCACCGAGCCGTGAAATCACGCTCTTAAAACATGAACTCCTCACGTTGCCTAAAGAGAGGCAACATTGAGAAGTATTTTAAGTGTCGGAATTGCCTCGGCAATACTAGGAAACTCATCTATCACAAGAATTGCGAAGATCAACTCACTCCCATTATCGGGAGTAATGGGTGCGACTCCAACAAAATCAGAGTACTACGAACCAGTAGAAAACTCCAATTGCTAACATTCCATGATAAATAATAATATTTAACGCGAATAACATTTAACTGCTTACAGATAACTCGTATGATGTACACGCCCAGGGCAATGAAGTGCATATTGGAAGATTGCAAAAATCCGAAGAAATAATACTCATGGGTACCAACTCACGTTTTTGAGAAGTGGTGAGTGGTTTAACTTCCAAAATTTTGCAAAGATTATTCATTAAGTTAATCACGTAACTGTATGCTTATGAATTTTCTAATAGTTAATCTCATAACTGTATGTTCTGCACTAAGTTTACGTTTTCGTGCATATTTTAAACATGCATATGTTATATACTTTCCAGAATCGCATAAAAACATAAGTTGCAAAACTTGTAAAAGGAAAAAATAGAATTGTGACTTAGTCAAATTCCATGTTTTGGCATGCAAACCATTCGAACCGTAAGTTACCGGTCGTTTGTAAAGTATTTGAAGTAAACAGCTCTATGAACTGGGGGCATACACCGGCACTCAAATAAAAATGTTATGCCTAAAAATAAAGATTTCACATTTCACAAGTTATGTTACTCCAAACAAATAATTTTGACAGTAATCACGGGACCAGATAAAGTGAAATGGAATTAAACGAAATATCAACAGTATATTACTTATAATTTTCTTCTGTACAAGGTCAAAACGTGGGGGTCGTACTCACACAATACCGGCCAACAAAAGAAAAAAGTACAGACAGCACAACAAAAACACTAAGTGCATAATCTGCACTTGAACAAAACATTGCAAAATGAATCAAAGCCAGATCAGCTACCACCCAAGCTTCTCATCGCTTCTTTCCACCACTCCTCTTCCCGCCTTTTGTTCGAAGTTTTTACTTCACCTCGGGAGTGGTGTCGCTGGTAGTGATGTCGACAATCTCCTCGGTGCTGATGTCCTCTTCCTTCTATGTGACTCTTTCAGAAGACTCGCCTTTCATTTTACACTTTCAAGATCTACGGGAGCTTTTAGAGGCCTTGATCGCTTCGACTTTCTCTTTCTTAATGGCAACCAGTTCTTGTTGAGATTTGCGTGGCTGCTCAATTTGAGTTTCCTGCTCCCGAACTTCGACCGCCGTGAAGCACCTTCTAAAGATACAAAAGGGTCATCCAAGCCATGCAGTGCGGCGATCTTCTCAGATTTCGGCCCTGTCTGCGAACTAGACACGGACACGGCGACCGGAGCAGGTATAGAAATGAGCACGGAAGCAGTAGAGATAGCAATAGATCCAGGCATTGAGGAAACCAACGGATCGGCAGATAAGGAGGACGGACCTATAAGATAAAAAATGAAAGCGTTAAATTCGTCCTGCTCTTGCGGTGTGAGTTGAAAGTGCTCGAACTCGGGGAGAAACAAGTAGATTACCTGCACCGGAAAAATGATCAAGAATGTCAACTTCGTATTCACCGCCTTCACCCCCCTTCGATGGCTCCATAATCCATCTTCTCCATCTTTCTCTCGAAAGTATTCTAAAGCTCCAAATAATCCGTTGTAATAGCGGCCTTCTCAACTTCGACACAAGTTTTATCGGCGCTAAGCTGCATGACTCGGTCGTGGAGCATGGCAATTATCTCAGCCTGGTCAGATATTGTTTTATCGCACGACTTCATGACTTCTTCGTATTCAGTGATCATCTTATTATGATTTTCTACAATCTTCTCATGGTTGGAAATAGTCTTCCTCTAGGCTTCAATGATCGTATCGTGGGCTTCAAGTTCCGCTTGTAGTTTAACTTCCTCAACATGCGCTTTATTGATTTCATCTCTCAGGACGATCTCGATCTTCGCATGGGCCTCTTTTAGCTCCTTTAGCAAGCCAGCGTCGTTCTTGCTTTCTCGAAGCACCTCATCCTTTTCTTCTTCCAACTGTTTGATTCTGGCATCGTGCTCCGCCAACGCTCTCTCAAAATCATCCTTCTTTGATTCGAAGGAGAGGATTTCTTGATAGTTGTTGTGGTTAGTGTCCGCCAACTGTTTGAATAACTTCTCCCACCCTTTGGCTTGCTCTAAATCATTCTGGATAACCTAAAGATGGCGCATGTATGTATCTCTACGAACCGGATGAAGATCACGATCAATTTATTGCCCCTTAAAAACCACCCGGGGAGCGCCTCAAGCCTGGAAAGACCGGATGGAAGGACATAGGTAGATCTCCAGTGAGGGCGTGAAGAGCCGGGGGCGAGAACCACTTGAGATGTCGGGACTTGAGTTGAAGATGGAATGTGTATAGAAGAAACCGGGACTTTAGAACCAATTGAAGCGGGGGCCGGAATGAAGGCCTGTTGTTTTGAGGAATGGGAACCGCGATTAAATTTTGACTTTTTCAGTGGCTCATCTCTCTTTTCGGATGTCTTCCTTTTTTCGTACCTACCTTTGTATACTCGGCCTCGTTCCCTCTCGTCTCGACAACAAGTTTCAGCATCTAAGTCTTTTCTTCTTCGATATTCCTCCTCCATTTCATGAGGCTGGTGATGGTTGGAAGACCGTTTTGACCAGCGCTGAGAGTCAATCAATTCTTCAAGATCATCATAGAGACCATGTCCCCTCATGGTACCTGACATGAAAGATAAATAAAAAGTCTTAGAAACGGAGAATAGGAACGAAAAGTATATGTGTGAGTGAGTGTAACCCTAGTGAAACGTGTAATGTGTTTTGGGGGAGGGCCTAAAGCGACGTCACGAACCGGAGCGAGCAGCCGTCATGGAAGGAATTGGGCTGATTTATGGCGCAATATGGCCCGGACGAGGAGACTTCTCTTCGAATTTGAATTCTTCTCCCATGAGCACGTCAAAATCGATGTATACATTGCTCAGATCTCCAAAATCTACGTCGGCATCTTTGGTCGGGGAATCCCGACGTCGTCCAGCTTTTAGAGCGTCATCCTTTTCCCTTATCTTTAAGGAAGGAGAATTCGGGACAACGGGGCTCATCCTCAGAGTCTCATCACATGATTCAGAATCCCCATCATCAGATTCTGTGTAGAAATCATCATAAGAAGTGGACTCATCGCTACTACTCCCAATATCTCCCTCCTCTTTTTCTATGTCCATCGCGACCTTGCCTTCCCTTTGATTAAACTCCTCTTCCTCTTCTTCTGGAATCGAGGACATTCTAGCCGGGTAACTGGCCTCGATTGCGGCATCTTTTCCCTCATGAGTCTCTTCAGCCAACTCGCCGGATAGGCCTTCCCGTTCTTGAAAAGCGCCCTCTTTGAAACCGTAAGATGAGTAGGTGGATCGCGTGCGTACCTTGGATCGAGAAAGGGATGGGACCTCAATTGGAACTGCGCATCTCCCCGGATGCAACAGTCTGTATCAAAGCATGTTTTCATCAGTCAACAAGACTTTAACAGATCTTTTCCCAGCATCAATAGCCTTCGGGGCTCTTAAAGTTCCATCGAGAGACAAGTCCCTGTTCGGCCTCGGAATAACTGTAAGAAATTCGACTTGTTAGAAATTCCTCAATGACACACCAAAACTTAATTAGTAAGAAAGGGAACTTACCCCCATCGTCCAAAAATGGTAGAACCCTTCAGGACATCTGACAAAGAAATATTGAGTCTTAAATTGGGACAAGTTGTTCTGTAGTTGCAATACAATTTTACGATTCTCTGGGCCTCGATTACAACCAAGGAATGACACTCATCTCTTCTTTTGAATGAAAGAAAGTACCTTAACTTGTCAAAGCTCGAGGCAATGTTGAATGTTCGCATGAAAAGGGCGTGCAAACAAGTTAAGATGGCGTATCCGTTGGGGTGAATCTGAAACAGAGCGATTCCTAATTTCGAGAGGGTCTCTCTTAAGAAATTGTTAAAAGGGGGCACAACTCCATTCTAACATAGATATAGATGACAAGCGGTATACCCTAGGGTGGCATATGAGCAAATTCATCCTTCAGTGGAAGACACACATCTTCCTCCGGGATGCCGTATTGCAGGCAGATATTGTGCAAGACTTTAGAAGAAATCACGGAGGAAGCTCTCTCCGGCGGATTGAGAAGAACTCTAAAGTTAGGTGGAGTTCGATCCATGACCGGACCAACTGGAACTAACTGGCCGTACTCAGCCTGTGAAGCGGAAGGAGAAGGGGCGACAGAAGATGACTCAACCTCCGAAAGTGCAGGACATCCTCCGCTAGACTTACGGCGAGAAGATGGGTACTTCATTCTAAACAATAGAACTTACGTCTGAAATGGTCAGTTCCTTCCAGTACAGGTACACCGTGCGTGCAAAAAAAAGCAAAATCAATCTGAATCCTCCAGAAGGACGAAACCAATTCAGGATGTGTCGTGCGTACCGGCTATGGGATATGGCACAAGTCAATTCTGGCTCAATGGACGAAGATAGCAAAACATGTCAAGCACGAGCAAGGCCCGAATGTCATTCCGTGGGGAACTCAAGATTCGATTTACTATCTTCCTCCATTAAGCCGCAATCGACTCAAACCCTTCATGATTAACACCACGAATACAACTCTGTCGCCAAATCAATAAATGAACATCATAATCAGCGAACCCACGTTGAATTAATGATCCAAACACGAAGATGGTTGAAGCTTTAAGATCAGGGAACCAAATAAGGTGGATCGGCAACGACCCTAGAAAGCAAACGAAAGGACAAGGGTTTAGCATGGCAGAAATCAATAAGATGGTCGGAGTTCTAGAGTCGGTGGCAAAGCAAGTTCAGCGGCGTTGAGGAAATTACGATGGAAACTTAGACAGGGTTGGATCGGATCACTGAAGGAAGCTTGAGTCGCTGTAGGAAATTGAAGGCTCGGGTCGTGAAATGAGAATGGGATAAGTCGACCCACAGGGTATAAATAGGAATAGGAATGAAGGAGAATAAAGTATGCCAAAAAAATACTAAGTAGTCAGGTCGCTAGCGATCTGTCTACCATGGAAAACTAGCGATCCATAGGGTCGCATGTTTTTATTTCGAATTTGCTTAGCGACATTCATATGCTACTTCGAGACATGTTGGGAAGTTATAGAGTAAAGATTGGTCTTCTATGACAAGCAATGGCAGTCCAGGGCAAAACATAGCAAGCGACAGTCTAGTCTAATTCAAATTCGTGTAACTCTAACACAACTACTTGAAATTCAATAAGCAGGAACTAAAAGGTGATTACTTCTGGAGCACACCTTGTTTTCAACGAAGACGTACTCTGGGGGGCAAATGTTATCCGAGTTTTTAACCCAACATGATCCAAGAGAAGTCGGAATAACTTGGTCAAGTCAGAATAGCCCAAAAGTCAACCAAAAGAACTAGAGTGACAGGCCAAAAGGATTCAAGTAAAAGGAATAGAAAATACACTAAGGACATGGATCGCCAATGATCCATGGCCAATGGATCGCTAGCGATCCATAGTGTTAACTCAGGAGTTTGCATAGCCTCGCGCATCATGATTCAATCCATATTACATAAGCAATGACTGAGTTTGACGAGATTCCGAGTTAGTTAAATCAAGAGACAAGCATTTGTCTAGTCCAATCAGCAGCTAAATACAACCAGCAAGTATACCGTCGTCAAAACAAGGCGACGTGCAACAAGATTACGTGAACAACATCGACACGAGACAACCAAGGCACTCCAGACACCAAAGTCCAAAAATAGGAAAAGTGTATGGATCACCAGCATTCCATACACTATAGATCGCCAGCAATCCATACATCAACATAGGGTCATTGTGATGCATACAAAACAAAGCAAAGAATAAAAGTTAAGGAGTTGGCTCGCACTCGGGTAAACACTATGGATCGCTAACGATCCATGATTTTGGCTTGGGTCGCGTGGCATACTCCAGTGCTCCTTTATGTAATCATCTGCATGTGGTTGGCGAATAGGCCTGGCCCAGTAACTCTCCAACCTCTATAAATACTCTATCACCTGCAACATAATGGGGATCCCTCTAGACTGATAGCCGAAACTCTGCTAGAAGCTTTCTTCACTCTTCATGTCCCTCACAACAATCTTCAAATGGGTTCACTGTGATTCTCTGGTGGATCCTAACCTTGGAGATTCATTCTAGCTAAGGATATTCAAGAGCATTTTAATCAAATACATCTTGTAATAGCGATCAGTCTATAATAAAAACTATAAAGTGGACGTATGCTTCGTTAATAGGCGAACCACTATAAAAATCTTCTTGTCTTCTTTCTATTTCTACTTTCTTTTTATATCTATTATCCATTTTATTGTCCTGTGAGAATAGGGCTGGTGCTTTCGCACTCAAACCAGGGTGTTGATCCATTTTTTAGGTTAACAATAACTTTTGATCCTATGAATGGGTTTAAGTAAATTTTACTAGAAAGCTAAGTTGAAGATCTACAACGATACCTTTATAGACTTTTACAAATTCAAGAGTTTAAAGACCTGTAACCTAGTTGCCAAGTGAAGTATGTTTTCAATTAGTTGGATAAGTACAATCCAAACACTTTTCAATATTTCAAGCATAACATTTGACCTTATGAACGGATTTGTGTAAACTTTAGTTTTTTGGAAAGCTAATGGAAATATATACAATCTTTTTTTGCACACTTTTCCATATTTTTCCATTTACTATTTTAAAATGTTGTTGCAAAGTTAAGATTGTTTTTGACTAGGCTATCAAAGCTCAATCTAGATCCTTCACCGTATTTAAACCAAAACCATTTATCTTCTTAACCGTTTTCATTGATTCTAGACTTTCTAGAAAGATAATTCAAAGATGTACAACTTTTGTTTACAATACTTTCCTCAATTCTAAGCTTGCTTTCTTTAAAACTTGCTTCAATGTTGTAAATACTCTTTGGGTTGTTTTAAAGATTTTGAACTTTTGCTTTTCGTGTAAGTCATAAATTTCGGCTCACACCAAATTTTTGAAATCTCTGACAAGACTTAGAAAGACCATTTGGTGTAATAAAGCTTTCTTTTTAAATCCTCTTATTGATTCCATGATTTATAGCTCCAAAAATTTCTTAAATATGAACTACTTTCACTTTCATGATCTAACCTTCACAAAACCAAAATATAAAGATAGCACTAAAGTGATGCAAATGTGATCAAATAAACCGTATTCCTAAATATTATATTGATTGAATTAGAAAACTCATAACCTTGATTCTATTAAATCCAAATATCATGCCATGATAACATGGGGTATACAAAATGAACGTGTAAGTGAAGCTTAGACATTTATGCTACGCTGGCATAGATTTAACTTATATATGTTTTATTTGATATTACCATGAAGTGTGACACTATCTTATATGACCTCATAGCCTTATGATTATTGATAAAGGACAAAATGATCTCATAAATATATTTACCTTAAAGAGGGTTGTTGACTTATGATTGGGGATTATATAGATCCAGTCCAAAGAATATTGTTTAATGGAACTGGGATATTCACTGAAAACTTTGTACTGCCTCTTTAATAAAATTGCACACTATATATAGTCGATGTGGTGGACTCATTTGTATATGCTTAAAGATAAAAAGGTTGATTAGTAACTTGGAAAAGTTACTGGAAGAAGTATGAATAATAATGAAATAAGGATGACAAATATTTTGAATAAATGGCACCTCAATGATAAAGTATGGATAGTAATGAATAACAAATTTTTTGAAATGAACGACTTGTCAATTATTTGGAACCTAATGAAAAGATTGAAATCGATGATTGCTATGGTAGCTCCTTGGGTCGTTTCTTCTATTCCACGAAGCAGTAGAGTCAACAGTCTACATTCACGGGCCATACATCATAACAGGTTCATAATGAATGCATGGGATAAACTGAGTGAATTAGGAATGGGTTGATAGTTCGTGACAATAAAAGACTGAAAGATGAAATAATGAAAGAACAAAATGATATCATGTATTGGTATAAGTCAAATGGTAGGTGGCCTTAAAGAAGCTAATTTAATGAAAGAGACAAAAATCATAATGTGAAGTAGCACATGTAACTTGAGCATACATCTTGGTTATGAAGCACAAAAATGAACACAATGATATGCGTTAAGACTAGAACGCACTGATAAAGTGTAAGAAATTAATGAAAGGGTTAAATTTGATGGCCATAGTCTAACACCCCATAAATTAATAAATAATCAGTTATATGAATAAGGTTTTAAATGATTTAATCATGAGATTGAATAATAAACGTGATAAGTATTTGGGCATACATTTACTTATCAGGATTTTTCTTTAGTTAAAATTTACTAGAAATAATTAAATGAAAAAAAGGAGAAAGGGTCGAAGGCCTAATTATTCTTTGGAATAAAGATAACCGCTTTCCTTTTTCCATTTCATTCTACCCTCAAAATTAAATAGAATTTTTAAAGCTCTTTAATGGTGATTGGAGCCTAAACAAGACAAAAGAGGAAAAGAAGAAGATTAACTAACAACATGAATCAACTATGAAATATAGGTGAGTAATATATCCTCTAACTCCATTTTCTTCCATAAATTGTTCATAGCCGAATTAATAATGAATATTCCTCATACTCGTTGACCCAAAAATTTATTATGACGTGGAATTATATTATTAGAGCTTGTTTTGGTTTATAGGGGTTTCCCAAAAGTAAATGAATTGACATGAATTATTTGGGGTTCATATACTATTGAAATTGGGTAGAGATAGGGAGTTTAAGTAATTTTGTAAAAGAAAACATATATAAATATTTTCTATGATTTTTTTGAAATAATATAAGAAATTTCTAAAAGTAATTATGTAACGACCCGCAAATTTATCACTTTGATAAATATATTTATATTTGAAATATTAAAATATAAGATTTTATATCACAAGTTATAATGTTTTGAACCATAAATAATGATGGTAAACTTGTTTTAAAGGTATATTAAAAAATATGGATATTTGGGGGTTTTCATCAGAAAAACGACGAAAATCAGTTTTCGGAAAAATTGAGATTTTCTCGATAATAAAGCGAATGGAACTAGATATATACACTTATTTATCCATTTAAGCAAGAATATGAAATAAAAATTATTTATTATATTTTTGAAAATAAAATATATTTATGACATTATCAAGGATATCATCGTTGTTTATATATTTTCTAGAATTTTAAATTAAGTTTAAATAATCGAATAATTGTTTTAAAATGATAATAATTCATTTTAATTATTATATAGTGATAATAATTGTAATACGGCCTTTTGGCCAGGCAGTATACCATCGGATTTGGCCAAATGGACTTCGTGATCATCAAGGTGGGAGGCCCGAAGAGATGGTTACCAGGGTCAGAGATCGGCTATAAACAAGACTATGGACGATGGTCAAGCAGATTCGGATCAGATCATTAATTTTTGTTCCAATCAAGGTGCAATCGTTATGAAGTGAAAAAGAAAGCCTCACGAGGCTACATTTCAAATTTCAAGTCGATCGGAGTTCATATGCTCGAGTTATAGGAAAAGGAAGAGGGATCGAATCGTATTCAGCTCAACAGTACAACTCAACGGTGATTGCCCCATAACTCAACAACCACAATGCGAATTGCAGTGAAACTTCGGAAATAGAAAGAGGGGACTTTAGGTATTCTACTCTAGGGATCACATGACATTTGGAGAGGTATGGACGGATCGGTCCCTATCCCTCAATAGGGATCGGCCCTCTTCCCTCTTCCCTCTTAGGGATCGGCTAAACAAAACTTTATAGCAATGATTGATCAATAACTCAAGATCTGCATATCCAATTGACAATAAAATTGGAGCACAAGCTTACTACAACGTATGGAACACCCCATATGTATCGTACATAAAATGGGATACTTTGGAGGGATCAGACCCTATCCCTCTAAAGGGATCGGCTGAAATCAGAATACATGCAACACCACTTTACGAAAAACACGATATCTCACAAACCATAAGTTGGAATGGCACGATATTTGGAGGGGCAAGTAGCAAACATCATGGAGAACACCCCAAAGGGATCACACCCCAGTTGGACACAAAAATAGGGATCGAGGTCGATCCCTATTGTGAGCCCCAATGGGCCTAAAAATTCTTGTATGGCCTCGTCATTGCTTGGAGGTGCTTCTTTCAAAATGTCAACTCGATCCATGCACGTCTTCCCCTATAAATGCAACAGGCATGGCATCAGATAAAGGATCTTCTTTCTGCTTCCCTTGATCCTGAACCTAGGCTACACTCTGCCAATTTTATTCTTGGATTTTGGATTGTAATTGTAAACAAACTATAGTATAATAAAAAGGATTGTTCTGGAGTGGACATAAGCCGAAGTTAGCCTAACCACTATAAATCTTGTCTATTTTTACTTGCTTTCATTTTTAATTTGTTTTTTCTTCATATTATATTCTCTACATTAGATACTCTCTGAGATCTGTGACTGGATATTGGTGCTTTCACATAACTGGGTGTTGGTGGTCAATTTTGACGCCAACATTTTGGTGCTTTCACCGAGAAGGACTTGCACCCGTGGATTTGGAAGCTATGATCTTGGATTTGGAAGCTTGGATACTTGGATCTAGAAAACAATGGATAGGCAATCAACAAGGAGACCATTAGCAGATAGGAGTCGCCATGGAGGGAGTCAGGAGGCATCCTCTGTTGCTGGAGCTAATCAAATATCTATCTACATCACCAAAGATGAAATGGCAACAATGATCGACGTTATGCAGAAATGGATGCTGAAAAGACAGGAGGAGACGATGTAGAATCTACTCATATAGATCGAATAGATTGGAGCCATAGGAGCTACTGAAATGCAAAACCAAGAAGTTGGAATGATAAAAATTACTGGAGCTATGGATCAAGGAGTTGAGGCGACAAGAATCGCTGGAAATTAGAACTGGAAACATGGAAATGGAGCTATTGAACAAAAGGATGAAATAGAGTAGCCGAGGGCGGTCCCCTGCCATTTTAGAGGGATTGGCATAGATACCTCCAGAGGGATCGGCCCTGATCCCCATAGGCTAGGGGGCAATCCCCCGGCTCTGGTTGATCGTGATGTTGGAGAACCTACGGTCGATCCCATGGATGTTGGTGCAAATTGGAATTTGGATGCTCGTTCGAAGGAGTATGTTTTGAAATTCCCTCATGGACTCGGGGGCAGTTTGGAAATGATGATAGGAGACTACCACTGGATGACATTGACAGGTTTGTAGAGATGATCGGGATAGCTTTGCGTGGAGGATTTGTGAATAGAGATCTAGAGGATGTAAATAGAAGTCCATTCACTCCTAATATTAGGAATGCTAGAAATCCATTGGAGTTTAGACTACCAACACTAGAAGTATATAACGGAAAGTTGGACCCAACTATGCATACGATGAGATAGATAAAGTATATGGAAGTACTGAAGGCATCGGAGGAGGTCATGGCAAGGTGGTTTCCACTTTGTTTGACGGAGTTAGCTGCACTCTGGTTTAGGCGGCTAGAGATGGTTCAATAAGGACATGGAGCGAGTTGGTAGATCGGTTCATGAGGCAGTTTCGGGCCCACATCACAAGACCAAAGAATGTTATGACATTAGCAGCACTAAAACAAAGGATTGGAGAGTCTCTAAGGAGTTTTCTAACATGATTTAATGTCGCGGCGGCATCAGTTGATCGGCCAGATCCATCCATGGTTTTGATGGCAGCAGTAACAGGAATCACTGATAACATAGAGTTTAAAGACTTATTGGCACAGGATCTCGAAGAGTTTTTCCACTTAGGTAGAGAGGTTCCTACGGCAGGAGGATGCACGGGTCGATAAATAGGAGGTGAACGTCGCGTAAGGCGAAGGATCATCAGAAGATGCAAACAAGAATGATAAAGGCAAATGGAAACTGGATGATGGGTATGATGGGACAAAAAGGTGATGGAAAGAGCAGGAGCCAAAGTTCTCTTCCCACTTTGATTTTATGGAAAGCGTAGAATGGATTTATCTGGACACAAAGGGGTAACTCCCCTATCTAAAACCAGCAAGGAGGGATCCCATAGAACGGGAATGCAGGATTGGAAAATATTTCCATTTCCGCGAACTGGATGGGCACACCACTGGTGAATGCCAGCACTTAAAGGATATGGTTGAGGAACACGTCAAGAATGACAGGCTGGCATAGTACGTGGAATCAAGCAACGACGGTGGAACAGGAGCAGCCACCATCCACATCAAACAGAAATGGCCCTGGATCGGGGTTACGACCCATCATCAACTGATTGTGATGGCAAGGACCATGTTTAGGACTTGAACTTCGATCATAAAAATAACTTTTCAATTCTATTTTCAAAAATAAAGCGGCTACACCACTTACACATGTATGGGAACCAGAGCGGTCCTAGGCATGCTTTGAGATGGCAATAAACCGCCCTATCTGGAGGGGCAACACCTAGTTTTTTCTAGTTATTTTGGGCATTTACAATTTGAATTTAATAAATGGATTTGGATTTTATGGATTTAGTCCTCGACTGGAGAGTCTTGGCTGAAGAAAGGAATTCAATTTAAATTTGATCGCTTTATGTCCTAGGACACAGGACCAGAATGCAAGAAGCGAGTCGCTTCGCCGGAGAGCGATAGGATCGACTCATTTATAGATGTTCCCTCTTTTGCTAGAGAATGACTGGATGGGGTTCAGTAAGAGCCCGAAGAGTCTAAGATCGGCTAAGGACTTAGGCTAAGACGTCGCTTAATGTTCAAGGACATTGAACCGGAGTGCAGGGAGTAACGCCGCTTCGCTGGAGAGTGACAGGATCGGCTTACTCGTCGTTGTTTCCCCTTCACCGGAGAGTGACAGGATGGGATATAGCAAGAGCTCGAAGGAGCTATGTTCGGTCCAGGAGGACCAAGGCATCGCTATATGCCCCCAACGAGGCCGGAGTGCAAAGGATAGGTCGCTTCATAGGAGAGCGACGGGATCGACCTATTCAACTATTAAGTTTGGATCGAGCTTAGCAAGGGTCCAGAGAGACCATCAATGATCTAGAGAGATCGTAGGGTTGGCACACTGATTTCCAGGATTGCAAATAGCTATGGATTTGGATATTGACCTGGAGCGGTCATGGATTTGGATATGAACCCGGAGCAGTCTCGGATTAGGCTGATGACCCGGAGAGATCATGGATTTGGATATCAGCTTCAAACAACAATGGAATTGTCTTTAGATGGATACAGATTTGGATAAAACGATCCTGAGAGATCGTGTATTGGTTAATGTAACGACCCATAATTTTACCACTTTGAAAATGGAAAGTTTAAATAATCATATTTCATGTGATAAATAAAAATGGTGAACTTATTTTTAGAATTAAATAAAGATGTTGGAATTTTACCATAACGTTGACAAAATTGACAAAAGCCGGTTTTCGATAAAGTTGGATATACAGTCCAAAAAAATTGTTTTGAAAGATAAATAAATGCTTTTAAAATCATTATCTAAAGATAATAATAGGTTGATAAAAGTTTTATAATTATATATATATATATAATTATGTTATAGTGATTAACAAATTTCGTCGCGCATTGACAAAATCAATGTCGTATATTTGCAAATGAATTTTGATATTGTTTTGTATTATTTTATAAGTCAAATACACTTGTTTTAATTATTTAAAAAATGATAAGAAATTTATTCTGAAGTTTGGTTTACATGAATAAATAGTTTAATAAAAATGTCAAAATGTGACCGTATAATATTTTTTCGAAAATCAACGTTTTGTCGTATAAAAGTTGCCGCAGCATTGTTGCACCTTTGTTAACATGTTTTAACATATATATTACATATTTTAATAATTAAACATGTTTGCTTTTATTAATTATGATTAGGAAACTTCTAGAATATAATTAACAAAAGTAAGTAAAAAAGAAAAGTCAAAGGAGTAAACATCACATCAAAATCAAACCAAATCTTCTCTTTAGCCACTTTTCCATCCAAATACATTTTCTTAGCTCTTAAGTGACTATGACATAAAGTAAGAAGTGATGGTAAGTGTTGAAAAAGTAAGGTTACTTTAAAGTTAAGTAAGGTTATTTTGGTAATTTGGTAAAAGGATATTCTAGTAACTTACCACTTTATTTTTTCCTATAAATACACATCCATCCTTCTCATTTTCTCACACAAATCATTCTTTTCTTCTTCTTCCTTTAAGCTATGTTAATGGCTTCTTCTTCTCTTCTTTTCCTTACTAACTTTTCTTAAAATCATATCAAACCAACTCCAAACTCCACCAAACTTTGTCAAAGTTCTTATATCATCATTAAGACATGGTCTAGCATCTAAGAAGTGAAGAAATGTTGGAGGAAGATATAAAATAGGGGGAGGCCGAACCTATTGAGGAGGGAGGGGTAAGTTAGAAAGCTCTAGTGCAAGAAAAAGAGAAGGAAGTGCCGCCCGTTTCATTCCATGGAAATAGGAGGAAGTTTAAAGTACTGCAGAAGCTCTACCGAATTTTTGGAAGTTTGGAAGAAGAGATTGATAACATAAAGCAAAGAGGAATAAAGTAGAAGTTGATTAGTTAAAGTTAACAATGGTTTAGTGAAGTGTTATTGATAAGAATGTTGGTAGGAAGTTAATCGATTTGGTTAAAAGTGAGAACTCCTAAACTATATTATATTATATGTTGAATGATTATATGATATTTGCAAATGGATTTTTAATATGTTTTGATCATCAAGTTTGGTTGTTTTCATATGAATGTTGAATATATATATATGCAAGTCACGAAAATACACATCGATAAGCACAAAAGGAAATCACTTTCCTTAAATTAATGAAATGGTGTATATGGAATTGTTGAACCTCTTTAAAATGGTTTGAAATGTATTTGGAATGTTTTATAAACGTTTAAAAATGTTTTGGTGAAGTTTGAAAACAAATAGAAAATTTGGTCAAAAATAAGCGTCGCGTAACGACAGCTCGTGATTTCGCGCTATAAAAATCAAACAAGTGTAAAAGTTAGTGTATAGCTCGATATTCTTCGAGGTAAGAATTTTATAAACTATTATATCCATAGTTTTCCAACGAAGAAAGAGAATCAAGATTTCGATAAGTAAATTTTGAAATATGAGTAAAACAAGCTTTTTGAAAAATCTTGAATTTGTAGTTCGGAATCCAAAACTGGATTTCTTTACAAATGATGTTTTAAAATGTGGAATAAATCTTAGAAATCTTTTAAAATTTTTAAAAGTGATTTGAGTAATAAAATTTAATTTTCAAATAATAAAAAGTCCTTTTGATCAATATAGCTAATAAAGGCACTTTCCGCAGCACTTTTCTATAACTTTTGAAATAGAGTTTTAAACTTAACGATTCTTATCCAAATCTTTTATAAATGTTTTCAAATGGATAATTAAGAGTTTTAATAATGATTTGGAGGTTTTCTAGCGTATTGAAGGAAGTTCATATAAATGATTTAAAGAAAAATCTATTATAAATAAGTGGTTTAATCTTGGCTCTAAAAGCTGACGAGTGGACTGGATTTTTCTATTCATGAGATGTGGATGTGAGGTGCTTAAACAAAGAAGATGTTCAGGAGCAACCAGTGCCCTGGCTCACCTGGCCTCTTCCCTGGGCGAGGGATAGTAAAGGTCGAAATGTCAAAAACGAGTTAAGTAAAAAAGGATTTAATTTTCCAAATTTAATCACAACTTGATTTTATGGAGATGATCTTCTTGTACTCGGTGTTAAAGCCCAAAGAGGGAACTCGTACTATTTGTGGAATTTAAAAGGTGATTTCGCCGTTATTCCACCCATAGTATTTGTTGAATACGGGGATTGATATTGAGTAGAATTAGATGATTTCTATAAATTCTGCTCACTTAATATTTACTAGTTTTAGGGATCAACATCCTAGATAACATGGTTTTAACTCGATCAAAATAAAGAGTTTTGGGTTAAGAAATCTTTGTTAAGATTTATAAGAAATGATTTGGAAATATTTTCCTAAGTGTAAAAGAAATGATTTCGAATTATTCAAATTAAAAAAGGTTTTAAGTAATCAAAGGTTTTGATAAGAGGGGTTTAATGTTTCCGTATATACTGGAAGGAATGTTTTAGAAATATATATCTCCAAAGGAGATTTTGATAAAAAGAAATAAATCAATTAAAGAATGATTCCCTATTCACAGAACATCTTTTTATCGATGATTGGTTCGAAGGAACCTATTCGGATTCCTATCATATTATGTGGCAGTAGTTCTTCATTTAAGATCTTCGATGTAAGGACTTCTCGCTACTAATCCTAGGGGTAACTCCCAACAGGATGTGGTAGGAGAGTACCTTCGGTTTGTCCTATTCCTGGACAACTTGAATGGATGAATGTCTGACATTGCATTCCTAATTACATTGATTGATCTCTATGAACGTATCATCTGTTTGGTGGCGGAGAAGGCAATTTCTCTTTTCTTAACACCCTTTCCTGAGATATACGAGCTTAGGAGTTATATGTTTGTAGAAATCAGTTGTATGATCATGGAATGGCAGTGTGGCATTCAAAGTGGAATGTGCTATGTGAAAGGTAAAATGATACCTTAGGCCTCATCAAACGAAAATGGAAAAAAATAGGGTACATGCGGTAGGGATAAGTGGGCCACTCCTATTAGGAGATGGTCATCACCTTTCTAGATAACTGTGACGCCCCACCTCTATACTCACACTAGCCAAGGATACTATGGGGTAATGCCATCGACTAGCACGAAGAATAAGACTGTTGAGGAGCGATCATCTGTGTAATTGCTTTGTGCGAGTACCGATATGTTAGATAATATGACTTGCATTTCATTTCAAGAGGAAATGCGACATATCAAATACAAACTCAAAGCTACTACACAATGGCTATTTGGGCTTCGGAAACAAATATAGAAATAAGCACAACACAAATCAGTCATAGGTACTCATATCACAAAGGCGGAAACAGATATGAATACAACACATAAAAGTGTACATCAAAATATTGGTCATACAAGATCCACTACATCACAAAAGAATAGGTACAAGTGCTAAGCAAAAGAATATGTATACATCAAGAAGTCCCTAACTCAAATTCATAAAAGCAAAAACTACTAAGCTAAAGTAGTTAGCCAAAAGTCAGAAGCTAGCCGTTGCTAAGAAGTCAAGTGGAAGCACCTATAATACCTCGGTCTGACCCGAGTATTATTTAAGAAGAAAATAATAAATGGATCAGTCTAGCTATAAATATCATATAAGATGATATAGGATAAGAGATACCACAAAAACATATGATAACAATAATGCCATACTATGTCAAGTATACATTTAATAACAACAAAAATCATATAATATCTCAAATCTCCTAAAATATTCAAAAAGAATATCACATTCTTTAGTTTATTCACCAAACCCCAAATATTGACAAAACACAATAATGCCAATCGCAAAAATTGGTGAAACACAAATTCCAGAAATCAACAATTAGAAATCCAGAAAACATAAAGGGGGAGGCCTATCACAAATGGGAGCACGAAAACTCACCAACACGTGTATCACAAACGGGACGCTATCCCATGAAAATACGGGGTACTGTCCCCCCTTGGGGACAGATAAGCTGAACATCGACGTACCTAAAAAGATATGCCCCATGCACAGTCGAACATCGACGCACCTGAAAAGATACGCCTCATGTACAGTCGAACATTGACGCACCTAAAAAGATACACCCCATGCACATACCTATTGAGCTGAACATTGATGCACCTAGAAAGATACACCCCATGCACCAAACTCATTGAGCCGATTGCTCCATGAATGGTCAAAAAGACCAGGGGTCGCTTGCCCCTAAAAATGAGATGAAGCTCCATAAAACTGGGTACAGTCCCCCACGTGGACAAAGAGACATCGCATATCGCTAGTCTAAACCATAAAATGATCGCCATCGATCAATGAAAAGTGTAGATTACACTAAGCTAGTAAATAAATGAGTTTAGCTTTATGTCCTATAACCACTGGCTTAACTTAAATACTTACGAACAAATTGTAAATTTCCACTCGAAAATTGTCACAATATTTCAATCGAACAAGTCTAAGAATTAACTGACGAAGTAAACGCAAGTGTTTCATACCACTTGTTTTGCTAAGTCGTTTAATTGGATTTCTCGTACGAATGAGGCAAATGTTTGTATATACTAATAGATTGGAAAACGGATTTAGAAACGAGTTTTGTATTAAAAATGGTATTTAAATCATCTTTGTGAAAGCGTTTGAGTATTTACTACTAGTATAGAAAACCTTTATATTTTAAAAGTGACAAATCACAGAAAACGATTGTAGAAACAATCGATCACCAAAAATTCACAATTCGACGGCGTGAATCAAAAACCATAGAAATCGATACCATATCCATCAAATGGATACTCTAAAAATCCAGAAAAGAAGTCATCAAAGTTGATAATAAGTGATAATAACTGATCGGATCAACCAAAAACCGATTAAAATGGAAATCCACTCAAAATAGGCAATTTGGTTGAAGTAAGCAGCTCCAAACGTCTGGTGGTTATCCCAGACGTCTGAGCTGAAACTCGGGAATTTTCTTCCAGATCTCCCAGACGTCTGATATAAAGCTTAGATGTCTGAGCTGAAAGACTGGAATTTATTCCCATAGCATTAGACGTCTGAGCTTATTATCAGACGTCTGAGCTGAAGCTCAGGGTAATTTTCACCAAGGCCATTGATGGCCAAATCAAATTCGAAACAACGAATGAGCGACGATGGCTAGAGATCGATGTCAAGCGACAACCCAACCCTATAAACTCATCAATACACTCCAAATAACATGTCCAAACATCCTCATTAGGATTTTCATAGAATTTGACTTCAAAATACCATAAATTGAAAAATTCACCGATCCAATTCAATTCAAAAGCAAATGAACATGAAATAGGTGTTAGGAATTCATACCTAACAACTATCAAAGGTATAGACATAGATGTGAGTTCAAAAACTCACCTTTAAACCCAAAAACACGAATGAGAAGCTCTAAAACAAAGGAAAGGCCAATTCCTCTTCAACTTCAACTCAAGAAGCTCCAATCTAAGCTAATAAGAAAATATTTCCTAAGTTAGGGTTTAGAATTTCTGAAATCGAAGAGAGATTGAGATGGAGAAGATGAAGAGGATATTGCTCACCTAAGCTTCTCTTTGATTTTGGACTTGAATTGTATTTCCTAATCAAACTAGGATTTTGGAATTCTAATTTCCAATCTTTTCCCCAATTTTTCTCTTGAGCTTGAGTGTTAGGAAATGGAATGAATGAATGAAGAGAATTTTGAGTGGAGTTAGGGTATTATGTTGGGTTAGTGGTCTGAAACCCAAACCCAAAGCCCAAATAGAAAAAATAACAAAATTCTGCTCAACTCCAAACATATCGATGTTTATACTCAAAAAAGTTATAAACGCCATTTTGGACTCAATGGAACTGGTCTCGAGTCCCAATTCGACTGTTTACAAAAAGTAACATTTCAGACCTTAATCCGATTAACAATGCTATATTTAAATTAAACATTTAAATATACAATCGTAAAATATGCGGGTTGTTACAATAACCCTCTATATATCGGGTTTGTTGTTTATGTATGGGACGTCTCGGATAGGTCGGTAACGACCGAGGTGATGTCATATTAGGTACTAACCAGATGAAAGGAGTAGGCTGGTTCTGTGCTGGTATAAGCGTTCAGTATCTGGACCCTAGGTACATCCCTCTAGAGGTGTACTTACCTTGTCATTTGTATGGAAATCCATTCTCCAATAAGTGCCTTCGGACTTGATTGTAAACCTATTATGACGTCAAATTAAACCAATGTAAAACTTTCGGCTATTTGAATACATTTACTTGAAAATTATTTTCAAAGAATGTCATTAAAAATAATATCAAATGTTTGGTTATCATAAGGTAAAAACTCATTCCGTGTTTATGTGCGAGGGGTCTTATGAGATACCCTTTTTCTTTTTAAAAATGCGTATTTTGAGTTCTCACACCAGTCCCATGACTGGCTCAGAGTTTATTTTCCTTTTCCTTAAACTCTGGGTGCCCTAATTTTCCCCAAGCAGCCTAGTAGTTAGTTTTAGTTTAGAAGAAATCTAGAAGAGCTTGAAGCATGGAGTCCGAAGATTTTTCTAAAGATTTTTGTCTATTTCCACCACATTCTTTTGCTATAGTGTTCCGCATTTATAAGGACAAGATTTATAACTGTCCATGTTTTAACTCTGATAAATGTACTAAATTTCCGCTGTAAAGACTATTTGTCGAAATAATATATGTGAGATTATGTTCTATCTTTATTTTCTCTCTTACCCTTAACGATCGGGTTTTCGGCGCTTGGATTTGCAGCACGTGAATATTGTGGATGTATTAGTGTTGATTTTCGACGGTTGAAAATCCCGGTTCGTCATAATTAAT
The DNA here is from genome assembly GCA_030737815.1 of Allium fistulosum. NCBI lineage: Eukaryota > Viridiplantae > Streptophyta > Magnoliopsida > Asparagales > Amaryllidaceae > Allium > Allium fistulosum. Next base: position 677,862,239 of record CM060903.1, read on the forward strand.
AATTTGGAATGGATCCGGAATTGGATATTGACTCAGAATAGTCATGAATTTCACTAACGATCCAGAGAGATCAAGGAATTGGATTGGCAACGGATTGGATTCTGTACTGGATAATATGGCTATCGATGGATTATAGACTTTAGATTTTGGATTATAGTAATTCAAAACACGCTTCCTATCTTAAGGCATGTTTCGGGGGCCAAATGTTGTACCGCCTTTTGGCCAGGCAGTATACCATCGGATTTGGCCAAATAGACTTCGTGGTCACAAAGACAGGAGGCCCGAAGAGATGGTTACCAGGCTCGATGATCGGTTATAAACAAGACTATGGATGGTGGTCAAGCAGATTTGGAACGGATCCTAAATTTTTGTCCCAATCAAGGTACAATCGGTATGAAGTAACAAGGAAGACCTTATGAGGCTACATTTCAAATTTCAAGTCGATCGAGTTCGTATGCTCAAGTTACGGGCAAAAGAAGAGGGATGGGATCGTATTCAACTCAACAATAAAACTCAACGATGATCACTCCATAACTCAACAACCACAAGATGAATTGAAGTGAAACTTTGGAAACAGGAAGAGGGGACCCTAGGATGGCTAAACCCAACTTTATAGCAAAGGTCGATCAATATCTCAACATCTGCACATCTAATTGACGTGAAACATAGAGCATAAGCTTACTACAACATGTGGAACACCCCATAGGGATCACACATCAAATGGGATACTTTTGAGGGATTGGCTCCAATCCCTTCAAAAGGGATCGACTAAAATTAGAATACATGCAACACCACCTCACGAAAAACGTGATATCTCACAAACTGTAACTCAGAATGGCACAAAATTTGGAGGGAAAGTAGCTAACATCATGGGGGAATCCCCCAGAAGGATCGCACTCCATTTGGACACCAAAGTAGGGATCGGGGCCAATCCCTATTATGATCCCCAATGGGCCTAAAAATTCTTTTGTGGCCTCGACATGGCCTGGTGGTTCTTCTGCCAAAATTTCATCCTGATTCGTGCACGTCTTCTCTTATAAATACAACAGGCATGGCATTAGAAAAAGGATCTTCTTTCTTCTTCTCTTGATCTTAAACCTAGGCCACACTCTCCCAATTTTATTCTTGGATTTCGAATTAAAACTGTAAACAAACTACAATATAATAAAAATGATTATTCTAGAGTGGACGTAGGCTGGAGTTAGCCGAACCACTATAAATCTTGTTTCTTTTTACCTGCTTTCATTCTTAATTTGTTTGTATTTCATATTATATTCTCTACATTATATACTATCTGAGATCTGTGACTAGATATTGGTGCTTTCATATAACTGGGTGTTGGTGGCCAATTTTGATGCCAACAACAATTGATTTATGATAGTTATATAAATGTATATACTTGTCTTAAAAAGTATAAGAAAATTCATAACGCTTTATCGATACAACAACACTTTTTGTGGACACCTGTTTAATATTGATTTATATGGTTTTATAATTCAAATGTTATCATTTTAATTTATTGCTAATGATAAGAAATTAGTTTTAAAATTTTGTTTTATTTATATGTAATTTAATTAATAAGTGAAAATGTGACCGAGAATCGGCTTTCCGATTTTCAACGGTTTGACGAACGAAAGTCGTTCAAAGTGATCGCAACGTTATTTATATGTCTTGTGCAAATGTATAACATGAACATATATGTACTAATATATATATATATATATATATATATGCGCGCACATATAAACATATAAAATACATATACACACTTATATATACATCACAAAATATCATGATATTTTACACTTTTCTTTCTACTTAAGCATCCTAAAAGCAAACTAACCATCACCTCCTTACACACCATCATCATTCAAGCACATGGAAAGGAGGACAAGGGGGAGTGGTCGTGCGTGTGGGAGGGGAGTGGGTTAGGCGTAGTTTGGTAATTTCACATTAGATATTTGTTCACTCATTTTTACCACCCTCCATTCTCTCATTTCTTCATACCATCTTCTTCTTCTTCCAAGCTATTTCAATGGCTTCTCACCATAAAGAAATTATGGAAAAATATTGTAAGTAGAAGAGAAATTTTTTTTATATAAGTATAGGATATCAATCCACCTGAAAAGCAAGTTCAAACTCCTCCTCTACCCATCATAAACTCACGACCACCTTTGCACACCAAATCCATCCCTCTATCCAAGCAAGATCGTACACTTCCAAGGATCCTAGGGTCGATTCAATAAGATTTGGTGCGGTGATAGCGAAGCTATAGTCAAATTTGGTAAATCTAGAAACCAATGAAGGTGAGAATTACTCTGCTAATTTATTATAAATTATGTGATGATATAATGAATTTTCTATGATTTTTTTCTATGTTTGATCATCATGTTTTGGACGAGATAATATGTATGTTTGGTTGTGGAAATAATTCACGTCGAATTTACACAAAAGAAATCACTTTCCTATAAGAATTATAAAAGTGTTACGGAATAGTTAAACCTCTTTAAACATGAATAAAATGGTTTTTAAATAGTTTATAAATGTTTTATAAATATTAAATCTCATTTCGGTAAAGTTTGGAAAAGATCTGAAAATGGAGTCAAAATAAGCGCGTCTGTAACGGTAGTTTGCAATTTCGCACCATAAGTTAAATCAATGTATAGAATGGAATATAGCTCTGAATTATTCGAAATAAGAATATTATGAACTCTGATAACTATAGTTTTCAAATGAAGAAGGAAAAATCAAGATTTCGTTAAATAGAATTTGAGTATGTGCAAATCAAATTTTTAAAAACATCGCGGTTTGGCAGTTTTGGAAACCAAAGTGGCAAATGCTTTAAAATTGATATTTTTAAATCTTTAAAAATATGAAATAAATTTTATAAATATGTTAAAATGTTTTAAAAGGGATTTGAGTTATAAAAATGGACATATATGAAATGGAATTAGTGTTTTGAACAAAGAAGCTTTAAAAACACTATTCGTAGCAGTTTTTGCAGCGGTTTCGGTAATTTTTGCAAATTATGGTTTTAACTTAATTATTCTTTTCCAATCTTTTTATTAATCTTTTCAAATGAATAATCAAGTATTTTAAAGATGATTTGGAAGTATTATACTTATCTTAAAGGAGTTTTAAATAAATGGTTAGAGGAAAATTATTTTAAACAATATTTGGAATTGTGTTAAGTAAATGAAAATCATTTCTAAAAGATCATATAAAAGAGTTCAGAGTTGATCAAATAACTTGACTGCCTTATGGGTGACAGAGAGATAGTCTCTAGACCTAAGCTTGGACAACTAGTGTCTGGGTTCCGCTTTAGCTATCTGGACTGGCCCAACGGAGGGAATAGTAAATTTGATTTACTCGGACCACATCTTCCTAAGATAAAAAGAGATTCGGAGCTTTCCAAGGGTTAAAAAATATTTAAAATAGGATTTTGGTTGTTAAAGAAAACATTCTAGTTAAACCCCATATTAAATTCCGAGGAGGGATCTCGTACTATCCGTATGAATTTAAAAGGTGATTTCATCGATATTCGACGAATAGTACAGTTTGAATATGGAAATTAGTATTGGGTATAATCAGTCTAAAACTTATGAATCCCTTTTATTCAATACTAACTGATTTAGGTTTACAGGAAATGATGTCTTAAATAAAATTATTTTTGACCCACTAAAGATATGTTTTGGAAATGTGAAATCGTTATTAAGATTTGAATTATACTTTTCGTACGTAATTAAAGATGAAATGTTTTGATATTTCCAAAGTTAAAAGAGGTTTTAATGAACCAAAGGATTTGATAAAAGAGGTTTAATTATCCCATATATACTAAAACAGAATATGATTTAAAGATGTATATATCTAAAGTGATATTTTACTTAGACAAAAAAATATTGATTAATTGAATAATAATCACTTATATACTTGACCTCTTTTATCGATAATTTGTCCAGAGAAACTAGGATCGGATTTGGTTATTCCTATCTAAAAACCACTTCAAACCAATATACATTTGAAATTGAAAACAGGTTAAAGACAATGCTTTTGAAGATGGAGATCTTCATAATATAGGTCTGCTTGTCACTAACCTCTGGGGTAATTCCCTTATCATATATATGGTGGTAGTGGTTCCTTCAATTTGAAATCTTCAATGCAAGGACTACTCGCTACTAATCTTAGGGGTGATTCCCAAACAGGATGTAGTAGGAGAGGTGCCTTCGGTTTGTCCTGAGCCTGGACAACTTGTATGGATGAGTGTCTGACATTGCATTTCTAAGACCACGTACATTAGATTTTACAAACGTACATCTGTTTGGTAGTGTAGGAGGTAACCCCTTTTATACTTAACACCCTTCTCTGAGAAGTACGAGCTCAGAGGTTGCACTTTTGTGAAAATGAATTAGTGTGTCATCAGAAATGGAAATATGGTATTCAAAGTAGGATTTATCATATGAAAGGTAAAACATTACCTCAAGCTTCACACATCGGTAATGGCAAAAACAGGGTAGATGTGGTAGGGCTAAGTGGGTCGCTCCCATTAGGAGATTTTCATCACCTTTCTAGATTAGCCTCTATATATTGGGTTCGTTGGTATGATGTGGCCGCGGATAGGTGGGAAACAACCGGGGTGATGACATATTCATTTCTATCTATGGTAAAGGTAGGTCGATTCTATGTTGGTAGAGGTTGGAGCCTCAGGTGCATCCCTCTAGAGGTGTACTGTCGAAAGGTAATCCCTTACTTAATCATTGTATAGAATCCATTCTCGAATACGAGCCTTTACGGCTTTAGTTATAAACCTATTATGCTGGAATTTAATAAATATAACAATTTCGACAAAGATTGTATATATCTATTTGAAAGAGTTTTCAAAGAATGTCATTAACTCTGATTTTACGTAGCAAATGGTTTGGTTATCGTAAGGTAAAAACTCATCTGTGTTTATGTGCGGCGTGGTCTTATGAGTTGCCCTTTGTTTTCAAAAATATCCATGTTTTGAGTTTTCTCACACCGGTCATATAACTGATCCGGAGTTTATTTTCTTTTCCTTAGACTCTGGGTGCCCTATTTTTCCAGACAGCCAAGTAGTTCAGGTCTAGCTTAGAACATTTTAGAGGAGCTTAGAGCAGGAGCTGGAGTTTCCTCTGTAGATAGTTATCCATTTCCATTTCTACTGCATTCGTTTGCTATTTGTATGTGGCACTAGTAGGGATAGATATTTATAACTGTCCAGGTTGAGATTAAGATAGACTCTAATGTATGTATTTAAAATCTCCACTGTAAAGATATATATTGAAATAATATATGTTATGTCATTCGTGTTAGATTTTATTTTGTCTTTATTTTTATTTTTACCCTTGATTAATTTGTCATTCCAGCACTTCGATGCTCGGCACGTGAATACCATGGACATATTAGTGTCGATCTTCGAGGGTTGAAAAGGAGGATCATCACAAATTAGGCTTAGCCGAAGGGTTATAGAGCAGAAAGGTAAATGATTGGAGCCAGAAGGCATTTTAATTTAATAAAGTATTAATTAATTGGTCAATATACTAGATCCATAATTTGAACTGAACATGCAAGGAAAGAAATTAACGGCTAGAAAAAACTAGGTCAAAAAAATCAAAATTTGGCATGTGTAAAGTGAGTGTCAGATGTATAGAGGGCTATTCCCAATATGTACTGAGAGTGGTATAGTAGAACCGAGAGTATGAAACTGAAACCTAAGTAATAAGATTTAAGGAAAGTTATGAAGCGTTCTTTTAAGTTTACTAACCGAAGGAGAACTCAGGGGCCGAAGGTGTAGAAAGAAACTATGCCTCAAACCTCTCTCAAAACTGTCCCCAAGTATTCTCCTTTTCAGGAGTTTCAGCTATCATTGTCTTCTACCAATATAAGGCATCTTCAAGTAGCTATCTAGAAGCAAGCCTTCTTTTCTATGCATCATTCAGCACCAAATACCTAAAGAAATGCTCACATAAATTCAACTAGTTTAACACTTCCACCACTAGTTCTCTTCTGGTAAATATCTTGCCTTCCAAATTCCTAAAGTCTTGATTCAACTTCGAAAATTCTTCCCTCATAGCCACTCTCAGCTCAACTACTTCTGGCATGGTTTTCTTCATCATCAGTGCCATGAACTGCTGGAACAAAACATTATATCCATGCCTAGGATAGGTGGGATAACATCGTTCATTACCACCGGAGGCACTTCTCTACCATTGCCTTCAATGACCAGAATATTGTCATTCTCTCTCCTGACATTGGTTCATTTTATTGTAACTCTTCCACTTCTCAAATCCATTTCTGCTAAGAATGTCCTCACTAGAATCAGAAAGAAAGGGAGTTTGTATAGAATATTGTCATTCTCTCTCCTGACATTGGTTCATTTTATCTACCTTTTATGTATATATCAATTACAGGTACGTTATATAGTAGCATAGACCCTCCCCAAGGTGTTTGTTTTCTACTATCTCCTCTTACTTCAAAATTTACTTAACTCTATTTTACTCAAGTTTCCCCTAACCTAAGCTCTGATACCAACTGTAATATCCCACATTCTGAGACACAAAGACAGAACCCCAATGATGCTGTCACCTTGGAATTATCTTTCGGTGACAGAGATGAGATTAGTTATATTATACAGTCTTAAGTAAATAAAGTTGACAATAACTCAAAGTAAAAAAAACATATTAAATATTACATATAACAATTTAGTTTCCAATACTTCTGCCCATGTAGAGGTCAAAATTTTAATACAACATAAATATTAGTGTTATGCCCAACGTATGAGGATGTTGACATAAATACTTCAATGGAATTAAAATAACAAATATAACGCCCAAGCCTTCTGCTCTGTCTTCAGCGCCTTTTATTCATCTGTTCCATAAGCAACCTGTCTAAACCCATAAACTTAGCCTACTCGAGCAAGTACTATGAGTTTATCTGGAAAATAAAAATAAAAACATGGGTCAAACATAAAGTCTATTATAAGCAATATATTACCCTAACATAAAACATAATGAGACTAGGTTACTAAAGAACGGAATGGGTTTTCCACTTACAATAATACAACATTCATTTAATTAGCTTTAAGTTTAAGCATACACAATCTTAAGTATTTTACATATGTCGTAAGGAAATATCCAAAACAAAACTCTTCAGAATACAAAACCATATCCATTCATGACACAAACCCTAACCAAATGCCATAGTCTTGGTTGCCGCCAAGGCCTTAAACATTTTGCTAAAGATGTATGGTTAAATTCCTAACCTTCAGCTGCATAATGGTCTTATGCCTATAAAGTTTACTAAGTTCCAATAATTACACCAAGGGTCTCGGTTGCCACTTAGGCATATATAATCACTTTTACACTTCGGTTGCCACTCTAACCTCACTCCAACTTCATTTTCATATTCCAGTTGCCACTTCAGGCCTTACATCAATGTTGTCGTATTTCGACTAACGCTCTGGGCCTTAGACCTACTTCGTTCTTGGTTTCTTGACTACCACGCTCTGCCTTACATATTGCACTATTCCTCGGTTTCCACCCTAGACCTTACACCAATTGCTTTCGTGTTCTAGACGATTGCCACTTTGGGCCTTATACCACGTTTTCGATTTCAATTGCCACATTAGACCTTACACCTACGCTTTTGTGTTTTGGCTGCCACACCTAGCCTCATGCCTACTTCGTTCATGGTTGTTACATCAAGCCTCACACCTATGCTTTTGGTCTCCTGACAGGCACTCTAGGCCTCACGTCATCAATCGAACACACTACCTAACCATTTGCTATTAGGCTTTCTAATTAGCTGATCATCAAGCTAGCACAAGTTCGAGTCTATCTGGTCAAAATTTACTGCTTATCACATTATCATTAAAGTTTAAGTACTAATTTTAGTTGCCTTAGCCTTAGCATACATTTCAGCCTCCAAAAGTTACTTGTATCGGTTTCAAACACCCTACTAAGTGCTAAACAGCCCTCGGGAATGTCGAAACTGGGCCAGTCCGCAACAGAAGATATTGATGAATTTCAAAAAAAATCCCTTATTGGATCTATACTGGGCCTATGAAGTCTAATTCATTTAGAACATTTCTAAATTTAATTTAAATAAAATCTCATATTTCATTTATATTTATAAATCATTGATAGAAATTTATTTAATTTATGTTCAATTAAATGTATAAGCATACATATGCATCATATACATATATTATGTCTATGCATGTGTAACATGATATTCCGTGCAAGGTATAACATGCCCGTATATAAACGTTGGGATTTACATTGCAACGGACACGTTAGATCATCCTATATGTATTGTGTGTTGTCCAAATATATATATTATACTTATTATTTATAAATATTAAAGTATGTTAACATATATATATATATATTGAGAAAATATTAATGATTTATATACATGTAAATATTATTGTATTAAATATTAAGTAAACATATATATACACATAATATATGATTTTTTTTAATTATTATATATATATATATATATTTAAATGTATATATATAATATATATATAAGTATATATGCAATATTTGAATATAAATATGTGTTTATATAATATATCTATTAAATAATAGTAAAGCAGAAGAATTTGTTGGTCTCCTATTAAATCTAGAAGTTTTCTCTCTTCTCCTAAATTCTCTCTTGATATTTTTTTTAAAGTGTTTTTAATTTATCAATTTTTCACTTCTTTTACTACTTCTCTCCAATTAGTTTACATTTTGTATGGACATTTTAGTTTAAACAATTATTTACAAATAATTCCTCGGTTACTTCCTAAAATTTCATATTCAAGTCCACATATTTAGGTTAATTACATAATTGAAAATATAAATTATCTAAATAAACTCAGTTTGCCAAAATATTTTTCTTTCAAATATAAAGCTATATAAAGCACATAACATAAATAATACATATAAACAACATTAACAAATTTGATTTATTATTCTTTTATCTCAATGAACTTATCATACATTGCATTGAAAAATTATGTTATGTGACTTCAAATACCTACATTTTAAAATTTCTACAATCATTCACAAACTCCTTCTCAATTGTTTACTAATATTTTATATTTAAATCCATGCGTATAAACTACTTAAAAAATATCAAATTTAAACTATTTAAATAAATTCAGTCAATGGTTAGTCTATTCTTCCAATAAATCCTAAAAATATATGCCAATTTTAATGTGTGTGTATTCATATTAAATAAAAATGTTAAATTATCTATTTCATTCAATTATAAAGATATATAGATTATATAAAGCAAATTATGTACATAAACAATAACGACAAAGTAAATTTGTAAATAAATTATAATGCATTTATATCAAAAATTGATCATACTTTCTACTATAAAATTCTATTTTTAATTTCAAATAACTCTACATTAAAGTTCTACATTTTTTTACAAATCCATTCCCTATTCTTTCCTAACATTTACCTTTAAGCCTATATATTTGAGCTAATATGTAATTTTAAATTCATCATATTTAAACAAATTCATTTAAATAATATTTGTTAAAGTTCATTTATTTCATTGAATTTATTACATTGCATAATAAATTTTTAATTTTACATTAAAAGTATAAATGTTATATTTTATAATATTACTGCGTGCAAAGCATGGATTACACATTAGTATGTATGTGTGTGTACACACATACACATATATATACAAATTATAAAATTAGATTAAATTATTCTAGATCAAATACATTAAAATATGAATTAATTAGTAAGTATGTGTGTGTAATAAAATTTAACAATGTATGTGTGTGTAATAAAATTTAACAATGTATCTGTACATATGTGTCTGTAATAAAATTCCAGATCAAATACACACTAGTGTTTATGTGTGCAATAAAATTTTATTATAATTTTATTACATTAATATATATACATGAATTAATTAGTCAAACAACAATAAATTAATCATAAAAAATATTTATAGAACATATTTTCAAATTCCAAAAAATCAGGAATGATATTTCAAGGTTTAGAAAAAAAATCCCATATTTTTCCAATCAAAATATTATTTTTTATTAATTTAATATTTTCAGCCGAAATATAAAATGATTTTAAAAAAAAAATCTAATTGTTAGGCCGAGAGTTTCTACGATGAAAAAATAATTTTATAAAATTCGAAATCTAATTTTCAAAGCATAATTTATTTTGTATGAATTTTTAATTAGTATATTGATTTAAATAATAAGAAAAATATCAAACAATTGTTAAAAAATTATTTATTGTCACCAAAAATTATAATTAATTTAAATATGCATTTATAAAATATAAGTTCAATTATTTACATGATATAATTATATAATTTAATATAAGTCATATAATTAAATAAAATAACATGTATATATATATATATATATTAATAAAATAATAATAAATAAAATAAATTTTATTCGGCTGTGTATATCTACATGCAAAAATTATTGTTTTTTTAATTTAATAAATACATACACATAACCAATCTAATATGTAACAACATCAATATTTATAAGAATCTCATCTAACTAACAATATAATATACATATATATGAACAATATATTGTTATCCGAAGATTATATATCATATATGAAATTAAACACATACCTAAAACTAATGCTCTTAAGTACACCTTATAATGACAAGTTCTCTCTTCTTTGAGACCATCTCGATTAGACAGATTGCTAATCCTTGAACTGTAAACCCTTTACTATCAAAATAGTTGTTGCTTTGAATTTATTAAATTTGAATATTGATGGGCACTTAGAGGTATATATCTATCAGTAAAGGAAGAATAGAGGCAGCCAAAAAAGTCCTCTAAAGGTTGAGGATAGAGATGCTTATATAGAGGAGAAGTTGGAGATATTTTAGGATCAATATCCTACATCAACTCTTACCAATTTTCTTCCATCTTATCCCTCCCTCTTAAAGCCTTTGTTGCACCATTGTATGGTTGCATATTGCCCTTATTTTGGTCGAAATTACCATCCCCTTTCATGGGCTTTAAACCCATTTTAAGCCCAAATAAATATTATTAATTAAATATAATTTAATTGCTTATTGGTATCGCATATCGATCGATATATTTATAACTATTATAATATACACAATAACATCTATTCCTCAAATCATATTCAAAAATTTATTATTAATATTTCATAAATATTAATCAATTTATAACAATTATAAACTAATTAAATCATTTGGTGTAAAGAGAATTCACTATTCCGGTTGTGAGACTTGTCAGGTGTAAATTCGGTTAATGATTAATATCGAACGATTCGAATGTTAATGTTCACACGTCACTTAGTAGGTGGTGTGACATTTTGGTCAAATTTATCGCTACTTAGTTTCAGTAAAATCCAATTTTATATTATCGACTGTTACCCAATTGTGACATTTTTTACACCAATTCTCTTCGTCAAAGCTATATCACTTTGGACTTATGGAATTTCGTACAGGTCAAAATTCCAATATCATCCATATTCAACTCTTTAGTCTAAACACAAAGTCCCTGGTTCAATAGTAACAATTATTATCAACCAAAATGCTTTGGCCAAAGACTTTGACTTTGAGTTGACCGTGATACTAACCCCACATAACTGAGAAGACGCATCCTCTCTTGAATAGTACTTCACTTCCAGTACTTCCACTCGATCCAACTATAGTCACTCGATGGACGTCATGCCATGATTTGACTATAATCAAAGCGAAGCATTGATACTGAAGATCCACTATATTCTCAAGTCCAGAGAATTATGTAAATCGGTCACATCAATATTTTCTATCTGACCTTAGTCATATTAACCAACAGAAAACTATCGAATGAGTCATTCTGTAGTTTTCCAATAACTATCAGTATGTAACCCCTAGGCTTTCCCAGTAGTCATAAGTAATACACTGCCCAAAATTTGAAGAGCAATGCATACTGTAGTCTCAAAGGATACATCGATATCTAGTCTCGATGTATCTTGATTAGGAACATTTAAAATGGCATATTTGTATTCATTGTGATAAATTACTCACGGTTACAACACATTGTAACTGCTGTCACAAAATGTACCATTTATGGATTTACTATCAAATATACTTTAATTAAATTAAATAATTAATATACACATTATATCAAGTATATAATAGAAAGAAAACATTATTATTTTAAACAAGTTTGGTCAACGAATTAGATATATCTAGCAATTACATAATTGCCCCTAGGGCATACCCCTAACTTTATCAATCTTCCACTTGCACTTGGAGTCAATTATGGAATCTTATTCCAACTTCTCCAATAAGTTTCCTCAAAACCAATTTGGTCGGTCCCATAGTGAACGAGTATGCTATTATGTTTCAATTATCTACTATGTCAATCAACTCTCTTCGATGTTAATAAACTTTCTTTATCATGTTGAACAATTCGGAGTATGTCTCTCGACTATTAGTGAGCTATAATTTCTATTATGAAATATATCATAACATTGTTATCATATAACAATGTTTTGGATTCTCAATATTTGGAATCACCTTCAGCCCAATTCAAAATTTATGCATTTATATTTATATATATTGTTTTACAATAGTGTTATTCAAGTTGATGTATCTAGCCCTTTTTCATTGAATCAGCCACAGTCTTTCATTTGGAACATTTCCAACTTAATGATTCTTAAATTGAATTTATTGATGACATATTATACTTAATATCACTTATGAAAGTTTGAGTCCAAACACTCCTTCATAAGAAGTTCGTTGGTTCTGTAAACAATTCTCTAGTAATTCATAAATACATGAGAATACCTCAAAGAACCATTAGTGATATATATTTGGATTTGATATTTGCTTTTGTGTATCAAATACATGAATAAATCACGATATCATAGATAACATAACATGCATGATAATTCCTATTGTCAACGCATAAGGAATCCTTCTTACATGTTTCGTATTAAACATTTTAATAGTGTCTCCTTGCATATCAATATGGGACATTTCCAATATCTTTTATACTTGCTATAAAAGACATCATTTACAAATGAAACGTCAAGTATTAAAACAACTAAGGCCAATTTTAACATAAGTGCATTGTTAAAAATCAGCAATGTGTTGTTTACTTATAGTGTAGAAATATCAATGTACCATTTAACGTTCTTTCTTTGAACACACGCTTCCTCTGCGTTTTGATTGATAATCAAACTATTTGATATTTCTACCAATATATTTATTTAATTCTGATACTTATAAAATATACTTTCTATCATTTCTTGGATTATATCCAAAAATTTACAAACCCAAATATCGCTCATACTGACTTCGAGACACTTTGGTTGTTCTATGCAAACAGTTTATTCTAAATCATTTTTAGAATTTTCTATTTCAGCACATACTTACCAAACACAAATTCATACTAAGCAATAATTTTGTAAGTAAAATATGAACCTACTTGAGCACATCGAATGGTGAATCTATTTCGTTAATTTCAACAATTGAAATTTACAGTATTATTACTATCAATGTGGCTCATTATATTCCAACTGCATTTTTCTTTCTCTTAAAGACACATTTGCAGCTAAAAGGATAATATCTTTTTGTATACAACTATCAAAATAATATTATGCTGATGTACTTGGAAACCATTACGGATTTGCACATCATACCAAATCATAGAGCCGATACTCTTAATGGTTTAATTAAACAACCAATGATTATTTATTCTTGACATTAATAAGAAACTCACGGTTTCTCTTTAATGTACAAGAATACTCATTAGACATTCTAATGTATTTGTGTTCACTCAGGTTTGGTCAATTTTATTTCATCCCGTATAATTGGTTTTATCATTGGATTGCATCCAAATCCATTTATACTAATAACTTCTTAAAGAAATTCCTTCGCTATGAAGTTGGTATTTCTTAAAACAACAATTGTTTATCAGTGCAATAGAATGGGCATTCATAAACATTTTATGAATTGCCTCATATAAAATTAATTTTGCATTAGTTCATAATATACTTATGTTTAAAACATAAATTAGTTATCTAATGACCATCATTTCCGAAATTCTCTTAGGACGATTCATACAAGATCTCTTACATATTGTTTATACCAAATTGGGCACAACACTCTTCGGATGTGATTGAAGAGATTAAAATTAAGAAATTAAATGGTAAAAGAGGCTAATCTAACAATCACACCAATAAGAGCATGCAGAAATAGAAAAAGACAAGAAATTATAGTGGTTCGGCGTTGTAGCCAACGTCAACTTTGAATGTTTTGCTGTTTATTGATGATTGGCAACTAATTACAACAGTACAACACTCTAAGACTCGAGTTACAATGGAGTTGTGGCAGAGTAACGGCGTAGCAGAGTCCATAGTCCTTTTTCTGTAGGCGTAGGGGTGCTATTTATAGGTGTAGGTCTGAAATATCTGCCCCCGAACTCGGAATACCTCTTCTCACTCGCGGGTGGGCCCACCAGATCGATCTAGGGTCATTTGGGATCGATTGGGATCGTTTCCCATCATCTTCGTATCGACCAAGATTGTGTCCATTTGGGCTGCGACCGATCAAAAGCATTCTTGAGGTGGTAAGCAAGCTCCTTCGAAAATTTCATAGCATTTGGAGTTGTAGATTTTGAGTTATGATCGATCCAAGATTGGATTTGTAGCTAGGCTGAAGTATGCATATCGATTTGTGCGTATCGATCCATGCGTATCGATGACGTGGCTCGAGAATCCTGGGGAGATCCACATTTCATTCTTGTTGATCGCTTCCTTTGGTTCGACCCATTCCTTCGTATCCATCTGGCACTCTTCCGTTCGTATCGTTGCAACGTCCTCGCCTTCGTATCGATTAAATGGTCATTGGTTTGTATCGATCGTTTGACTGATCGATATGAAATGTATAGAAACAAGATTGATATGAAACGGCCAGTTAGGGAGCAAACTCGGATCGATCCCTATGTACTTCGTATTGATACTTGGTTTGTGGTCTTCGTATCGATGTACTGACTGATCGATATGAAATGTGTGAATGGGGGATCGATACGAAGAGTGTTAAGGGTTGAGAAAATGAACTCTGAGCGATGCCTATACCTGATGTATACGAAGGGGATGGATGTGGAGTTTGATGGATACGAATATGATGGATACGAAGTAAGCATGTCTCATATGAAACTTGATCGATCCATAACTTGAACATACAAACTCCGATTGACCTGAAATTTGGAATGTCGCCTTTTATAACTTTGTTTGTCGTGCCATGTTAATTGTAGCTCGATCCGGACTCGGACCAAATTTGTCGGTATCCATAGTGGACCTATGTATAACCGATCTTCGGGACGGACTGTCTTTAGTTTCTAGTCAATTCCTTGGTATCACGACCTTGCCAAAAGGCAGGATAACATTTTCCCCCTAAAGCACATTATGTGTGAACATGATGTGTTTTGAAAAGCTACAATCTTCATTCTGAAAAAGTTCATTCTGATTCGTTGAATAGTCATCGTCTTTTCGTCAAGAGATGTAAACTTTAATGGATTTCCAGCAACATAAATGTTGAACTATTGTCTGTCAATGATCATGCAGTGTTTTGTTGTAACTGAAGGTCAAGTGCTAGCAATTTGCTGGTCACTGTTTTGATTGTCATCGGATAAGCATTCAATTCCTGTTAACTTTGAAAATTGAATGTTAGTTCGTCATACATGCATATATGTTAACCTGACTCCTGTTCACGTTTGCACGTTCACGGGTCGTTGTCAAGTTCTTAGTTTCTTGTTTGGATCGAGTTTCATATCGATCCTCTCCTGGACCGATATGAAATTCAAGTTGTAACAATGATTGATGGTTGTTTTCATTCACTCCTTCGTTTCTATCCTCTCCTGGATCGATTTGAGATGTTGGAGTGTAGGTTTCATATCGATGGTCTTCGTATCAATGGAGATGAAATAGATGAACGATCATTGATGGATACGAAGTGTTAATCTCTGGATCACTTTGAGTTAATTAATACAAAGCTATGCTTTCGTATCGATGGAAATGATCGTTCCAGGTATGCTTGCTAAGTGTATTTCGTACTGATACCACTTTTGACCGCTTCCATCGGTTCTTACCACTAGGAAATGAATCGTTTTTCTCTTGGTTTTGAAGGCATATAAATACCTTTCTTACCTAGACAAATTTTTCCACTTGCCCTAGTTTTCATATCCGCTTCGTATCGACCTAAATAGAGAAAAAGTTGCAAAGTCTTCATCTCCAAACAATTAACCCGCTAATCCTTTGACCCAATTCCTTTAAACTTAGGTAATTAACCGACTAAAACCACTTTGAAATGATGAGACTCGAGTCTTAATGCCATTTCATTCAAAGGAATGGTCAATTCCGGTGTCGTCGATGTCGGAACATGGACGAAGTGAGGTCACGGAGCTTTTTAATGGCGTTTTGACAACTTGGGGAAGAAGGAGCTATCGATCGAGGCGATGGAGACATTCGTATCGATACGAGATGGATGGCAGCTACTTTGGGTCAATCTGAAAGGTGGGAGTTCGTATAGATCTGGAATGATCGATACGAAGTTGCTTGCCTTAGATTATTACGAAGTGGAGCGGTCTGGAGTGATCGATACGAAACCAAGGCTTCGGGATCGATATGAAGAGTATCGATCTGGAACGATCGATACGAAGTCATAGCTCTGGACCTATACAAAGGTAGACTTTGTTTGAATGATATAAGTTGAACTTTAATGGATACGAACTAGTGGCCTTTTGCATATTCGAACATTTGACTCCGACGAGCTTTAGCCTTGCATAACTGGACTTGACCGTTAAATTGCATATTTGACTATCCTTCGAAGCTCGTCGATGGAACTATAATTTGACAAACATAACGAAATTTAATATGGATCGTTCTTTGAAGTCAGGATGGCACGGTTGAGACGATTAGCGATGACGGTCACTCTAGACGAATCTCGAAGTCTTATTGTTTTAACATCTTTCGAACTTGTAGAATTTTAAAGTATCATATAGCACTACACTACACAACATGATCATTCACTTCACATTGGTGGGAACACGGGTTTATTGCCATCTAATGACGATTTTTACTGAGTTCAATAGTTATGGATCCCGAAAGCTTTGGGCAGTAGGAAGTTCAAAGTTCTCCACTTTCCATTATTGAAATACCAGAAATCGCAGCAGACATAATAAGTCCTACTCCAGATGAATTGCCGGGTGCTGCTTTAGTTTTAAATCTGGAGGATTTAGTACGTTCTAAAATCTCTGAAGATATGCTAGGCAAAATCTGCCTCAGACATGGTCTATCTCTAGAAGATGTTCTGTTACCGGGGCCGAAAGACAGCGCCCACAATCCCGCAGAAGGGTATACTGCTTGCAATAGGTTCACATGTAGCCGAAACGTTGCCCCCATTCAATCAATTTATTCGGGAATTGCTGTTCTTTTTTAGGATTGCGCCTTCTCAATTGCATCCAAACGGATATGCCCTGCTCAACAGCTTGTATATTATCTTCATTGGGCATCTTTTTCGGACCCCGACTGTCGAGGAAATCAGATATCTATTTAACATCAAAAGTCATGGGGACAACCCTTCATTCACCTTCTTAGAAGCAGTCCAAAACTGCCAAGTAGTGGCGGGCGCTTAGAACAAGTTGAGTTACTTCAAGACCGAATGGTTCTTCGTCCGATGCCCACCAGGATTTTCGAGACGGTGGTTAGTTAGACGTAAGTGATTTAACTTCTTCGTCAATTAACTTGATAATATAAGTTGATGTTGAGTCTAATACTGCATTTCTTTTACAGCTTCGATTCCTCGGTCCGAAGGAGTGCAATTCAAGGAGATAGTGAGAACTCTCCAATTGATGCCTGCTGAACTTAGAGAGATCGATGAAGTCCTTAGCGATGATAATTTATCACCGTGGGGCTCATAGAGAGAGGCCAAAGCATTGGATTAACAGGAGTTCCCAAAGTGGCTCTGGTGAGGCAAGGAGGAAGAAGAGCTCCTGGCGTTGTAATCACTGAACACGATGATAACGAGAGTTCGCCAGTTGGGGATGAGCCCGTAGTTGCACCTTCGCATAGTCTTCGATTATTGAAAAGAAAAGGCAAGGCTCTCGCCCATAAATCTCAAAGGCGTAAAACTGTTATGGTATCCCTACCTCCTGCAAATGTTATAAGTCAGGAGACTTCTCCTCCGCAAATGGAGAGTTCTTTGAAAGGATTGGTGGATATCCCTATTCCACGTGACTTGGCTTCATTTCAAGATTTTGGATTAGAGGGACTTCACTCCCCGTCGCAAAACGATGCAGGATTAAGTGCTTTAGATGTAGGGGAGCCAACTCTTGCGAGCAAGGCCACGACAATCAGTTGGTTGGGGGGATTGCACATGCATACACACATTTCACGGCATCACACAACTTCTAATCACGTGTTTTCTAGTTTCAGGAGATAACTAATTCTGCTTCTCTTTTCATTTTACAAAAACAATGGTGAGGCTGGGGTCGATGCTTAGCAGTCTTCATTCTAAACGCCATGCATCTAGCTCTCACTTTGAATCTTATAGGCATGAATCTGACAGAGATTATGACCGTGGCCATCACTCTAGCCAGGAGCGTGAGCATTATGAAAGGGAGAGGGAGAGGCCACATCAATATAGGCGTCGCTCCCGGTCGCGATCGCCTCCACCTAAAGGTTCATCAAATCCCTCCAACTCCGGCAGACTTCTGAGACTTCCCCCCAAATAGTGACTCCTCATACTTCAAAGACTGGCGAACAACACCGTAGGACTGAGGTGGAAGCTCCCATCATTAAAGAATCGGTCGCTATAGAACCCACTGGAGAGGGAGCCATTCAGATTGCTAAGTTAAAGCAAGACTTCCCAAATATTTGCTTTGATGGCTTCCATTTCCCTTTGAACTTGAAAAGAATTCCCAATGATGTAGAAAAACTGGTACAGGACTACGTGCATGATGTTTATAGCCAGTACCGGGAGTGGGTCAAAAGTACAGAAAAGGCTTCGGCAGTAGCTTTCGAGCGAGCCAAGATAATTGAGAAAATGGGGACCGATCTTGCTAAGAAAAATCGGATAATAGAAGTGCTCAATAATGAAGCCGAGTCTTCACAGAAATCAGAGATGGAGGCTGATAAGGGAGCCGAAGAGGCAAAACAGTCCATGGAAAAAATGCGACGGTCTCATATGGACTTGGTTCAGGAGATGGGCCACCAGAATACCCTTGTCATGGAGGAGAGAGATGCTGCAGTGAAAGAGCTCAACGAGCTAAAGGAAAAACTTGCCGAGGCCATTAAGGTAAAGGATGAGGCCAACAAATCAGCCCAGGAGGCGTGCGAACAGACGATGGCGCTTAAGGATGAAAGGCATGCGGAAAATTTAAAGGCTCAGGAAGTCGAGGCTAGAATTGAGAATGAAATTAAAGCGGTTGATGCCAGGATGGAGAATGAATTTGAAGATCTCCTAGTCACATACAATGCCAACGTCATAAGAAACCGCAATCTAAACTGGCTCGGTGAAGATTATCCCTTCCAGTTGTACAAAGCTTGGAGCCTTTGGTGGAGGACGAGAAGGTGACTCGTAACACTACAACCATCGATGAATTAGAACTGGAAAACCAAATACTTGTCGGAGATGAGCCGAAAGTCCTCCATGACACTATCGGTGCTCTCGAAAAGGAAAAGCTTGTTGCTAAGTATCCGAACGTTGGAGAAGGATCTGGAGTTGAACATCATGAAGCAGGCTCTGAAGCGCTCCAAGTCTCTCAATCTGAGCCTACTTCTTCTATTGATCTTCCAGCTATTCCGGGATACGACCCTGACCAGCTGCACCTATCTCCAGTACATGAACACGGCTTTGAAGGGGCATCAGCCCAGCATGTGATTCAATCCGAGGAGGGTATTCTGAACACTTCTCCCATTTTTCCAAATGCAGGAGCACTGTCAGAAGATGTCACTAACATTTTCTCCTATCTTTATTCAGTTATAGATTCTGCATCAATCGATCCTCCTACAACCCAAGAAATGCACCATGAGTAGGAGACAATAGCGACGGAGGCCACAACTACAATGGTCGCTACATCAACTGGAGAGACGCATGAAAGCAGCTGCGTGCTTGATAAACAAATACTGGAAGCGCTCCTTAGTCATGAAAGCGACCCGAACATTGAAATACCTTTCAACTTAGACGAAGACCTGATCATAATTGGCTCCTCTGGTCCAACCAGCAGTATTCCAATGGGAATTCGCATGGAGCGGGTTGTTCGAATAATGGAGGAGGTTAAGGCCGAGATGGAGCAGGCTAAGCTGGATCGTAGAGTTGGTGGCATGGCGGGTCCTGGCCTGGTCCCGATACTTGTCATTTCTCCTGGTGGCACAATCATTAATACGGGTGCTCCTCCATCTTCTAACATCGATAGTGCCACCATTCCAATTCCTGTGAGTTCTGAGGAAGAGACTGCTCTGATTCCCCCGGCCGGAGACAAGCCAGCTGGAGCAGGTCGGGGAGGGAAAGGCTCGAAGAGAGGACCGAGTGGCAGTGCAAGAGGGTCTACGCCAAAGAAGAGCAAGAGGGATAAAAAAATCAAAGGCGTAGACTTGCACTTTTGCTTTTTCTTTTTGTAGATATCTAAAATAAGCTTCTCTTTTGCTTTTTGTAGGCCGTGTATAGATGCGGGTTCGGCCCCTGCTTATAGGAATTCCTCGAATAAGTTTTTGTGCTTATCTTCTTCAAAGAATAGTGGAACTAAAACTTCTTTTTGTTTTTTCAGCATAACTCTGCATTTATTTGTTTAAGTATTTTAGCACTCACGTTTCCATTCAATGTACTTGTGAGGCTTTAGTTTCTGAGTCAAACTTGAGTCTGGTCGCTAAGTCCTGAAGTCATGGCTTCGGGTCATAATCAAATGTCAAGTCGAGTCCCAACGTTGCGCCGTTTGGGCTAGCGGCTAGTACTTGGGTTATGCCCCCAGTCTTGGGCATAAATTGAAGTAGTTCGTCGGTAGTTGTCTTCCGCCTTTGCTAATTTTAATTTAACTAAGTCGGAACAAAGTTAAAGTAAAATGAGTTTGAGTGGTCGGATCACACTCGTTCGGTATTCGGGATTATGTCCACATTCCGGGGACATAAGTTATTTTACGGGCAGTCAGTCACACCCGTTTAATGCTTGGAATCATATCCGCACTCCGAGGACATGAGTTAATTTACAGGCAGTCAATCACACCCGTTTGGTGTTCATACTCCAGTCCACACTCTCAGAACTAGAGTTAGTTGATGGATGGTCAGTCACACCCATTTAATGTTTTTGATTACGTCCGCACTCTGAGGACATAAGTTATTTTACGAGTGGTCGATCACACCCGTTTAATGTTTATGCTCTGGTCCGCGCTCTCGGGACCAAGATTAGTTGATGGGTGGTCAGTCACACCCATTTGGTGGTTATACTGCAGTCCGCTCCCTCGGGACCGGAGTTAGTTGGTGGGTGGTCAATCACACCCGTTTAATGTTTATACTCCAGTTCGCACTTCGGGAATCTAGAGTTGGTTGATGGGTGGTCAGTCACACCCATTTGGTGTTTATACTCCAGTCCGCGCTCTCGGGACCAGAGTTAGTTGACAGATGGTCAATCACATCTGTTTAGGCATTAGGATCTTGTTCACACTCTAGGAACAAGGAGTTGATCAAGGTTGAGGACGGTCGGATCACATCCACCTTAATTTGGCAATCGAAGTTGCGGATGGACGATCCATCCTCTTCAAGTTTGAATTTGGAATCTGTGCCCCAGCTCGCACTCCGGGAGCTGGAGTTCGTTAGAGGATTGTTGTGTTTCAATCCTTCTTTTCTTTATAGCTGTTTGTCCCCGAGCTTGGGGTTTCACTTAGTGAGCGACCGGTCGGATCACGATCCCTCCCTATTTGAATGAGTCCCACCGTGGGATGGGACTTAGCTCTTCATACATCATGATGGCCGCACGATGCATGTCAAGGATCGTCACTCTAGCTTGATGCATCTGCATTTTATTGCTAGAATAAGAAAGTATGGCAAAGTCAGTTGCCTTATTACAAATTCAAATTCAAAAAATGCATAAACAAAATTCAAAGGAAAAATAGACTAAAATGAATAAAAGTCGGTTATGTGTAATAACGACGGAGACTATCGCTATTCCATGCTCTTGGCAAAGTGAGGCCGTCAACAGTTGATAGTTTGAACGTGCCATCTCCAAGTCTCCGTTCGATGGCATACAGTCCCTCCCATGTTGGTTTCATGTGTGAAGGAACTGGATAAATTCATTTGAGTACAAGATCCCTAACTTCGAAGGTTCTGGGTCGAACATTAGCGTTGTATAATAGGGCAACTCGGCTGCGGTGTGCTGCTTCCCTCAAATCAGCCTCTTCACGCTTCTCATCCAGCAAATCCAGAGATTCCGCAAGTAGTATGGCATTTGTCTTTGGATCGTAATAGGTCACATGGTAAGAAGGTACTTCTAGTTCAACTGGAATAACGGCTTCGGAGCCGTAGGAAAGTGCAAACGGAGTGTGGTCGGTCGCGGACTTGTGGGTAGTTCGATATGCCCATAGTACCATGGGAAGCTCATCAACCCACTTGCCTCTAGCCTTCTCCAGTCGTTTCTTTAGAATGGACTTGATAACTTTGTTGACAGCTTCGACTTATCCATTCGCTTGAGGGTGAGCTACTGCTGAGAACTTCTTCGGGATGCGGTAGCTTTGACAGAAATCTTTGAACTCGACACTATTGAATTGGGTCCCGTTATCAGTTACAATTGTGTGTGGGAGGCCAAAACGACAGATGATGTTGCGCACAATAAAGTTGATTACTTTCTTCGTCGTGATAGTAGCAAGGGGCTCAGCTTCCGCCCATTTGGTAAAGTAATCGACTGCAACGATGGCGTACTTCGCACCACCCTTGGCTAAAAGTGAAGACCCTATTATATCAATGCCCCATGTGGCAAACGACCATGGACTGACCATCTGCGTGATTTCGGTAGGCGGGGCTCTTGGAATCCTGGCATGCTTCTGGCATCTATCGCATAACTTGGCATAAGACAATGTGTCTCGATTCACGGTTGGCCAGTAATATCCATATCCGAGTATCTTTTTTGCAAGGGCTTGCCCCCTAGTGTGGTTGCCACACTCTCCCTCGTGCACGTCGTGTAACGCTCGTTTGATTTCATCATGGGCGATACACCGGAGTAAAGGAATAGAATACCCTCTCTTGTATAGGACTCCATTCTAGATAATAAATCATGAAGCTTTTCGGAGAATCTGTCTTTTCCCGCTTTTGTGATCGGGTAAAGCTCCATGCTCATGATAGTTTTTGAATGGAGTCATCCATGACTCCTTCTCGGACATTGCCTCGTGCACCCAGTCTGTCTCTAATTGATCGATACTCGGAGTGGTAAAAGTCTCAATGGGGACGAGTCCCATCTGTTGTGCTTCGCCAGTGCTGGCCAGTTTCGCTAAAGAACCGGCTTTCTGATTGTGATCTCGGGGTATACAATGAATTGCATAATAGTCAAACTGATTCTACACTTCTTGAACCCGAGTAAGGTAGGTAGCCAATCTCCGGTCTCTGGCTTGGTACTCTCCTCGAACCTGGCATATGATCAATTGCGAATCACAGTAAATTTCCACAGCAATACTTCCCAAGTCTCTGGCAAGCCTAAGTCCAGTAAGTAAAGCTTCGTACTCGGCTTCGTTGTTAGTTGCGCGGAAGTCAAACTTCAAAGCATAGCATATGGATCGGCCTTCTGGGGTTTCGAGTACCACTCTAGTGCCTGAGCAACGGTCGTTTGATGCACCATCGGTGTATAGCTTCCACACAGCTTAGGAGATTCACTGGCTTCGGGCAAGTCTTCTGGTATGGTGAATTCGGCTATGAAGTCCACCAGAACTTGTCCTTGAATGGCTCGCCTTGGTGTATAAGCGATATCAAATTGACTCAACTCGATATTCCACTTGAGCAATCAACCAGACATTTCAGATCATGTAAGGATCTGTCATAATGGCTGGTCGGTGTAGACTGTGATCGGGTAGGCCTGGAAATATAGGCGGAGCTTTCTCGAGGCTATGATGAGACAATAAGCTATCTTTTCCAACTTTAGGTAGTTTCTTTCTACCCCTGTCAATCGCTTGCTAATATAATAAACCGGTCGCTGGATCGGATCCTCTTCCCAAATTAGCGTAGCACTGATCGCGTTTGCTAAAATCGCCAGATAGATGTATAATCTCTCGTGATCAACCGGCTTCGACAAAATGGGAGGTGTCGCCAGATGTTGAACTAGTGCTTGGAATGCGCCTTCACACTCCTCTGTCCATTCGAAATTCCGCTTTCCTTTTCTAATCAGATCGAAGAAAGGGATGCACTTGTCTGTAGATCTGGAGATGAACCTGCTTAAGGCTGCCACCTTCCCATTAAGGCTTTGCACTTACTTTATGGTTCTAGGAGTTTCGAGATTCCGAATCGCCCATATTTTCTCAGGATTGGCTTCAATTCCTCAAGCGTTGACAATGAATCCAAGGAATTTTCCTGATGCAACTCTGAAATGACACTTCGACAGAATGATCTTCATTCTGTACTATCGGAGTATGTTAAACATTGTTTCCAACTCACTGACATGGTTGATGGACAGTCGCGACTTCACGAGCATGTCATCCACATACACCTCCATGGTCTTTCCGATCTGGTTAGCAAACATTCGGTTCACGAGCCTTTGATAAGTTGCCCCAGTGTTCTTAAGTCCGAACGGCATTACTTTGTAATAATAGAGTCCTAAATCAGTGACGAAGCTAGTATGCTCTTGGCCGGGAAGGTGCATTGGGATTTGAGTATAGCCAGAATACGCGTCCATAAAAGATAAGAGCTCATGTCTGGCTGTTGAATCCACAAGTTGATCAATTCTGGGAAGTGGAAAACTGCCTTTAGGGCATGCTTTGTTTAAATCTGAGTAGTCCACACATGTTTGCCATTTCCCGTTCGATTTCCTGACAAGCATTGGATTTGATACCCACTCCGGGTATAATGCATCGTGAATAAACCCATTCGACTTGAGTTTATTTACTTCTTCCTTAATGGCGGCAGATCTCTCTGGATCCATACCATGCCTTTTTTGTTTGACCAGGACATGCCGCGGGTCAATATTTAATGCATGGCTCGTGATGTTCGGCAAGATCCCACACATGTCTGAATGAGTCCAAGCAAACACATCATGGTTTGCCCGGAGAAAATCAACCAATTCATGTCTCATCTGGTGGCTAAGTTGAGATCTGACCTTTATCATTATGGAGTCATCATTGTCGTGGATCGGAACATCGATCATCAACTCGGTTGGGGAAGCCTGATTGTTTTTTACTTCCTCTTCATCACTATTGTCTCGGGGATCAAGATCTTTAAGGAACTGGTTGTGGCGCCCGGGCCTAGGCCCAGGCGTTAGCTGTCAATTCTCTGAAAAACGGATGCAGAGAGATTCCTCTACGCCCTTGCCTTTCTCCTTACACTGCGCATCCCGCAGCTCAGCAACATAACAGGCGCGTCCAGCCACCTGATCACCATGTACTTCTCCAACCTCATTATCAGTGGGGAACTTCAGAGTCAAACACCATGGGGCAATTGCTGCCCTGAATTCTGCGAGGGCCGGTCGGACCAAGAAAGCATTGTAGGGGGAATGAATGTCTAACACAACAAACTGCAGCATCCGAACTCTTCGGTGGTCTCCAATACCCAACTCAACTGCAACTCCACCATTCCAACTGGTACAGTTGCGCTTCCATTAAAACCATGAATTCGTGACTGACACGGTTTTAGATCTTTTGCCTCCATTCTCATTTGGTCGTGAGCTTGCTTAAAAAGAATGTTCACAGAGCTTCCGCTGTCGACCAAGATCCTCTTCATCCAAGCAGGACCTATCTGGGCTGAAATGACCAACGTATCGATCGTGGGGGCCTCGACTCTATCAGCATCTCGATTTCTATAAACGATGACGTCTGTCATCGTTCTCTGTTGTTTCGCCGGGGCCCCGTCATCAGAATTACTACAACACTCAAAGTCCACATGCCTAATCGAACTGGCATATGACTCCATTTCCTTCCAGCTCCGATCAGCTGGATGAGGACCACCACTCACCGTGTTTATTACCAATCTCCCGCCAGTACGTGTGGGTTCTTCGGGCCTAGCTTGGCCTTGACCTTGATTCGAGTTAGATGGGCCTGCACCTCCATCTTGTGGAGCCCGAACAAACTGTTCCAACTTCCTTTCTCTAATCAATTTCTCGATGATGTCTTGCAAATGACGGCACTCGTTAGTATTATGGCCGTAACAATCGTGGAATCTATAGAATTTTCCGATTTGAATTTGTTTCTCAGATGATTACTTCGAAGGTGGCTTCTTATATTGTCTGGTATTACAAGTCTGCAAATAAACATTTTCCAACGATGTGTTTAAAGGGATATATCGGTCGAACATAGGAGCTCTAGGTCTCGGTCCGCGATTTGGGTCTTTTTTCTTCCCCTGACTTCCATTGCCCTTCTGTTGACCTTGCTTGTTTTGTATGTTCAATTGTACTTTGCAGGAATTCTGACCAGTCTGTTTCATAGCAACATTACTCTAAATATCTTCAACACTGGGGCCCGCATCGTCCTGCTTCCTAGATCGTCTAGCGTCTTCTCTCCTCACAAACCGGGCTGCCTTAGCATAGAAATGATCCAACTAAGCAGGGGGTTTCCCAGCCAAATAGTTGCCAAACTCGGAATCGAGATCGATCCCTTTAGTTGATGGCATTAAAATAGAATTATCATTGGGGTTGCTGACCTCAGCACAGGCAGCATGAAACCTTTCCAAAGAACGTCTAAGAGTCTCTCCTGGAGCTTGAGTAACACTTGACAAGGAGTTGATATCCTTTGGCCTTGTAACATGCATACGAAACTGTTCGACAAACTTTGTAGCCAATTGATCGAACTCGAAATGGATCTGCGTGGTAGACAAGTGAACCACATAGTTGCAATCCCTCCCAAAGAGATAGGGAAACTCCTACACTTGACCGCATCATCAGCCTAAGCGGTGTTCATGAGCCATTCATACTTTAATATATGCTGGTTAGGATCCGAACTTCCTTCGTACATGGGCAAGGTAGGCATCCTGAATCGACGAGGTGGCTCGGCATAAAGGATGTCGTTGGTGAACGGAGTATGACTTCGGGAGATTCCCTAATCGTCATTAGTAAGACCTTAATTTTCTCGGATCATTGGTGAATCATGGTTGGAATGCCAGACATCTGGACATCTGGGGCCAAGGCATGGTCGGGTTCCATGTTGCGGGGACGGTCCGGGCGCTATCGACGGTCCGTTCCTCGCCTCCTTGGCACCCGGTCTTCGGGAACGCAGGGTTCATGAGAATGGATATGTTGATGAAGGGCTGGATCTGGCTGCTTCTGGATCTCAGCTTCCGGATCTATAGCGGCAGCAGCTGCATGGTCATGGATGGTGTGATAAGAAAGCACCCCTCCTCGGGAGGAGGGTCCAGCTTGGTGCCCTGTAGAAGGACCAACCCCGGCTTGTCCGAGATTCACAACACGTTGATGCCCGAAGGCTTCCAAATAATTTCCATCCAACCGACAATGTGTAGATCTTTGGTTGAAGTCAGATGAAGCCGAGCTTTCAGTCGAGGAATGTGAGACATGATCCCTCTTATATCTCCTTCGCCTTTCCTTGTTTAGCTGGTTCGCGAGCTTCGTCTTGGCACGGATTTGCTGGGTGAGCTCTTGACGGCTTTGAGTGAGCTCTTGCATGAGGATCTGGAACTCCTCTCTAGTCACAGGACCTTGTGGATCTGAAGCTCCAGCTGATGTCTGGCCTCTGGTAGTAAGCTGCATGGGATTTTGCATATCCCTTCCTTCTGGATCTGCAGCATTTGAAGTAGTTCTGGTAGTACACACCATGGTTGATGTAACTCTTTCCTAGATCTTGAGTAATCTAAGTAGAATGGAAGAAACCACAAGAAAACAGATTTGGATATCCTTCTTAGATTTTAGCAATCCAACAACGGCAGTAGATCTAATGAATCGGAGAAAAATGGAGTTTTCTCAGTGAAAGCACCAAAGTGTTTGTACCAAAATTGGGCACAACACTCTTCGAATGTGATTGAAGAGATTGAAATAAAGGAATTAAATGGAAAAGGAGGCTAATCTAACAATCACACCAATAAGAGCATGTAGAAATAGAAAAGGACAATAAATTATAGTGGTTCGGCGTTGTAGCCTACGTCCACTTTGAATGTTTTGTTGTTTATTGATGATTGACAACTGATTACAACAGTACAACACTCTAAGACTCGAGTTACAATGGAGTTTTGGCAGAGTAATGGCGTAACAGAGTCCATAGTCCTTTTTCTGTAGGCGTAGGGGTGCTATTTATAGGTGTAGGTCTAAAATATCTGCCCCCGAACTCGGAATACCTCTTCTCACTCATGGGTGGGCCTACCAGATCGATCTAGGATCATTTGGGATCGATCCCCATTATCTTCATATCGACCAAGATTATGTCCATTTGAGATGCGATCGATCAGAGGCATTCTTGATGTGGTAAGCAAGCTCCTGTGAAAATTTCATAGCATTTGGACTTGTAGATTTTGAGTTATGATCGATCCAAGATTGGATTTGTAGGTTGGCTGAAGCATACATATCAATCCATGCGTATCGATCCATGCGTATCGATGACGTGGCTCGAGAATCCTAGGGAGATCCACATTTCATGCTTGTTGACCGCTTCCTTTGGTTCGACCCATTCCTTCGTATCCATCTGGCACTCTTCCCTTCGTATCGATGCAACGTCCTCGCCTTCGTATCGATCAAATGGTCACTGGTTTGTATCGATCGTTTGACTGATCGATACGAAATATACAGAAATGGGATCGATACGAAACAGGCGGTTGGGGAGAAAACTAGGATCAATCCCTATGTACTTCGTATTGATACTTGTTTTGTGGCCTTCGTATCGATGTACTGGATACGAAATATGTGAATGGGGGATCGATATGAAGAGTGTTAAGGGTTGAGAAAATGAACTCTGAGCGATGCCTGTACTTGATGGATACGAAGGGGATGGTTGTGGAGTTTGATGGATACGAATATGATGGATACGAAGTAAGCATGTCTCATGTGAAACTTGATTGATCCATAACTTGAGCATACGAACTCCGATTGACCTAAAATTTGGAATGTCGCCTTTTATAGCTTTGTTTATCGTGCCATGTTAATTGTAGCTCGATCCGGACTCGGACCAAATTTTCCAGAATCCATAGTGGACCTGTGTATAACCGATCTTCGGGACGGATTGTCTTTAGTTTCTAGTCAAGTCCTTGGTATCACGGCCTTGCCAAAAGGCAGAATAACACATATAATTATTACGTGCAGTCTTTCGACTCGTACAACCCTTCTAATCCTTGGCCTAGGATATATAGGGGTTTCTTATAAACCCTTATCTCGTATGGTCTTGTAAACTAATCATTGGATGATATTAATTTTACCTTGTATACTACTCTTAAGTACATACCTTATAAAAAGTATTTAACTTAGGTTCACCCATCATTAATTATGCTTTTTCCAACAAAGTTCGATTACTCCTTACCAATGCATCATTATGATAATATAGGGAGGAGTGACTCTTGAGGTTGAATCTTTTATTCATTTTTAGGTACATTCGGAACTCTTTCCAATATAGTCACCCACTCAATCGAATTGAATCATTTCTATTGCATGTTACATTATTTACTTTCGTTTTATATTCTATGAGCTTATCTTACACTTACACATGTGTATCAAATACACATGTCCATGTCTGTGATGACTCATCGGTGAATATGACGAAGTATGTGGAAACGTTTTGGTATTAATAGACTTACGATTGCCTATATCTATATGTATAAATCCTAGGAGTTCGTCAACTCTTATGATTCTCTGACTAAATTGGTGCATAGCCCTTAATTGTTTAAGATATAATTAACCAGTATCATATGATTCGTAATCATATAATAGAATTATTTCTCAAAACTATGGCTTAGTCTATCTTTCTAAAATAATTGTAGACACTTCGGTATTTTCAATTGTATCACTTTTGTTGTAAAAACAAATACCATATCATAGTTTTATTTCATAATGAATATTTATAACATTCACACTGAAATATAACAGTCTATTTTTCAATTACCATTAAAAACAGTCATTATTTCATAAATAATGTTTGGTATGTTTACGAATATAATTTTCGTAACCTGATGAAATTAATAAATGCTATATGCCATTCTCCCACTATTTCTTCTATTACTATAATAGCCTACTAAATTTGGAGGACTAACATTCATTTAATATAAACTATTTATTTCTTATACTACAACTAGTTTACAGCAGAGAGTTCTTTGATCAAATATCTTGAACTTAAAAAAATTCTCATAGAAAACAATTTTCTATATGAAATTACATTTTGGAATAGGAATCATATTTTTTATTCCAATATCAAGTATCAATTATTATTTTACAATTCTAATTTCCGATGTTTCTTTTTGAAGCGGAAGTGACATTCATCCTCTCCATCCCAACTGTACTTTTAAATCGCATCTACTATTGTACAGTCATTATTCTTTTTAAATGGTCGAACCATTCAAACGAATACCCTTACTACAACATCATAAAAACACTTTACAAAGGTGCACTCGATCATCCTTAACATTTAACGCATCAAATATGTTGCACTTTGCATAAACTGGTTCAACTAACATTTCAGTGATCGTGTTCTTAGATCTACCTTATACTTTTGGTCTAGTGTTACATTAAACACCATTCAATCCCTTTGTAATCAATCAAATTGAATACTCGATCTTACAGTACTATTTTGTAACATCCCCCTACTTGGAGGCCCAAAACTAACGGTTACGGATGTTGCAGTCATCCATAGTTATTAATCCTTGGCGCCCAAATACGGCGGTGCTAGATACATTGATACACAGATCACAGAAATATAGAAAAAAATTATAATTCAAAAATAGATTTCCACATTCCATTCAAAGTATTTCATGTTCATTACATAATCCCAAACGTTAACCACATTCAAAAAAATATAATTAGTATACATACGCCAAGAGCAACATATGAAGATGTCCCCTTGGTAGATCAGAGAATATAATAAGGCCAATAAATCTGCCTATACAAACAAAACACACAGTGGAAAAAGATATCTCTAAATAACTATATGCCTCCTACAAGCCTCCGAAAGTTTTATTCGTCTAAGAAGAGAATCTGAAAACCCTAAACCTCAAACTACTCAAAATCAATTGAGTACCCGAGAGTTTAAGGAGAAAACAAAAACTTTGAGTCAGACATAA
Source organism: Allium fistulosum (assembly GCA_030737815.1). Classification (NCBI taxonomy): domain Eukaryota; kingdom Viridiplantae; phylum Streptophyta; class Magnoliopsida; order Asparagales; family Amaryllidaceae; genus Allium; species Allium fistulosum. The sequence continues at coordinate 677,893,666 of CM060903.1, forward strand.
AGCATGGTATGAATAATAATCTATCATCTCAAACCAAATAGATATCTAGTGAGACCACGCCACATAACGTAACGGGTTTTCCCCTCACTAGTATCCTAAATCATTTATAAAACCATATACCGTGCTCCTGCATCCACAATGGTTAAAAACATAGTATTTCAAAACATTATGATGATATGCAAAACAAGTAAATCAAATCTGGATTACCCATCCCCATTCATTCTGACTATCTGTCTCAATTATAGTTTCTAGGATTACTATTAACCTATTAGTTTTCTTGGGCTAACTAATAACCGGTTAAACGTTTATGGACTATCTGAATCGATTACATAGTTTTCATGGGATCACTAAGAACCTATTGGTAACTCCAACATCTTTCTATTTATCCTAGTTTTCATGGGCTGACTAGGAACCTATTGACTATCTGTCAATATCTTAATTCGGGTATAGTTTCCATAGGCCAATTATAAACCTATTGACCCCTGCCAATATCAATCATAGTTTTCATGGGCTGACTATGAACCTATCACTTGGCCATTTAACTCATGTTACCCACATGATTCTAATTATTCCATGTTACCCACATGTTTAACTACCATTCATGCAATCCACACGATTCTAATTATAATACATGTTATCCACATGTTCATATTTACCCATGCTACCCACATGTTTGATTATAATACATGATATCCACATGTTCATATTTACCCATGCTACCCACATGTTTTAGTACACCCATGTTATCCACATGTTAAACCTATGCCTATTGGTGTCCCCAACTAGGTTATCATACTTAATAACTTATGATATAATAAATACAATGGTATCCCCAAATTATAAGTGTCATAGTTATACAAATATTGGTATCCCAATGTTTAGTGTCAAAACATACAAGTGTTGGTATCCCCAACTATTGTGTGGAACTCATTAAACCCACCTCGGTATCCCCAACTATTGTGTGGAACTCATTAAACCCACCTCGGTATCCCCAAGGTTAAACAACATTTATTATATAAGGTTACTCACTCTATATATTCAAAAAGATAAGGGTGGTATAAACATACCCTTTTGGAAGTATTCCCTTCGAAATGGTACCCTTAGAAAGTATAAAACTTGGTTAAAAGAAAACAATTTTACAACCCCTTCGAAAGTATCCTCTTCGAAGGCAAAGAAAACAAAGCAAACATATTCGAAAGCAAAGAAATCAACTCCTTCGAAAATAATAAAACTTTGTTTTAGCTATAACTTTTTATATGTGAAGGATTAAGGTCTCTAACCTATTTCATTGTGTTCAAATAATGGTTTCCCTTTCCGTAGAGTGGTCAAAGTAGAAAAACGGGCTTACGGTTAGAGAGTTATGCCTATTTGAAGTTTTACAAACAAAGCTGGTGAAAACTGCTACGAAAGGGGCCTCGAAACCCTGCGAAAGGGTGCTTCCGATTGAATCGAAAGGATGCGGTCGAAAGGGTTTTCGACTACTTCGAAAGGTGGCTCCGAAGTGCTGCAGAAGGGTCCAGAACTTCTGCAGAAGGATGCTGTCGAAAGGTGGTTCCGAAGTGCTGCAGAAGGATCCAGAACTACTGTAGAAGGATACTGTCGAAAGGTGGTTACGAAGTGCTGCAGAAGGGTGCTGTCAAAAGGGGGTTTCGCCTACTTCGAAATGTGGTTCCAAAATGCTGCAGAAAGGTCCAGAACTACTGCAGAAGGATGCTGTCAAAAGGGGTTTTGACTAGGTCCAATGGCAGGATCGTAAATAACTTGAAAATTGTTATTTTACTGATTAAAGTATATTCTTTTCACCAACTCCTATTCTTTATCAAATTTCTATTGGTTAATGACATACTTTACCACTTTCTTTGCGGAAAAACTGCTATAGATCAGATTTTATTATTAACAAAAATATTTTCGAAATAATTAATTATATTAATATTTTAATATAATTAATAAGCTTAGCTTAGAAAATTTATAATAAATCGAAATCACTTGGGAAAAATCCCAAAATTCACCAAAAATCTGAAAAAACATTTTTTACATCATAAAATAAATTTTGGGCAAAATTCATTATTTTATTATTTCTAATAATTAAAACTTGAAATAAATCCTTTTTCACCTTAGGAAATTCATAAAATATTCCTTTTAACTCCGAAAATTATGAAATTAAAAAGCCATCTCCAAAATTATGTTTTACATAACATATCCAAAAATCATGTCATTTGGAGGTCATTTACTAAGGTTTTTACTTTAAAACCCATCATTTTAATTCCATAAAATTTCCAATAAATCACCATAAATCATTATTCTATCCAAACAATGATTATTAGATCCAAACATGATTGATGCAGCAAAATACATTCAGTTGCTATCCATAACCGAACCAAAACAAGGAAAAATGAGATGATTTACACTATTATTCACCTTGATTAAGTTGTTGGAGTTTGAGATTTGCCCTAGCTTCAATCTTCTAGCTTTCTCTCTTGGATCTTCCAAGTTTGCTGATCTCCTAAGGTGTTTTAATAGCTGGCTATAACTTCTCTTTAATGTGTATTTTGATTTATGAAATGGTAGGTGAGAATAAGGGAGGGTTTAAGGGATATGGGTGTGGCTATTCCCATATTGCCCTCCTCTTATTTTCCTAACTTATAAATTATAAACCATACTTATAAATTCATTAGTTTAGCCGTGGCCAAGTTAATTGACAATTAAATCTCAACTCCTTAATCAACCACATTATTCTATTTAATTTATCTAATTAAATGACCTTAATAATGTTAAACAAAAATTAGGAGCGTTACAGGCTTCCCCCCTTAAAAAATTTCATCCTCGAAATTCAGTAAGGACTATAAACAAACATAACAACCATGCAAACAAAAGCTACTATGTCCTACCATCCATATAAAACAAATACAAAACATACCCTCATAATAGCCCTGGATAAGTATCCCTAATCTTGTCATCTGTTTCCCAAGTACAGTCATTCACGTTGTTGCTCCACTGAACTTTCACCAACTTAACTGTCTTGTTTCTTAACCTCTTATCATCTCTCGCTACAACCTGAACTGGTTACCTAACAACAGTCGGATCTGGTTCTACTACTAGATCTTCTAATGCAGTCGGAGTGATAGTAATCTCTGGATCGTGCACATACTTACGTAGATGAGACACATGAAACACATTATGGACACATGCCAAACTGCTCAGCAACTCTACTCTATATGCAAGATTTATGATCCTCTCTATGATTGGGAACGGTCCAACATACCTCGATGCTAGTTTCCCTGACTTTCCAAATCGTACCACACCCTTCATTGGTGATACTTTAATGAAAACTCTATCTCCAACAGAGAACTCTAGATCCTTACGCCTCCTATCTACGTAACTCTTCTGCCTAGACTGAGATTCCTTCATCCTACCTCGGATCAACTCAATCTTCTATGTTGCCTCTCTCACCAGATCTGGTCCTAAGACTAACCTGTCTTCGGTTTCCAACCAATATACTGTTGATTTGCATGGCCTTCATACAAAGCTTCGAAAAGCACCATTTCTATACTAGTCTGATAACTGATATTATAGGAAAACTCAACCAAGTGTAAGTGATCTTCCCATGATCCACCAAAATCTAGCACACAAACTCTCAACAAATCCTCAAGTACCTTGTTGACTCTCTCTGTCTGCCCATCCGTCTGAGGGTGGTAAGCGATACTCATCTTGAGCTTGGTACCTAATACCTCTTGTAGACTCCTCCAAAATTCGCTAGTGAATAATGCATCTCTGTCGTTGACTATGCTACTAGGAATTCCATGAAGTCTAACTATGTTCTTCATGAAAAACTTAGCTAAAACATGTGCCACTCTGGTTAACTTTACCGGAATGAAATGGGCACTCTTGGTCAACCTGTCCACAATGACCCAAATACTTTCATTTCCTTTATTTGTCCTTGGCAACCTGCCTATAAAATCCATCGATATCGAATTCCATTTCCAGACTGGAATATCTAAAGGCTAAAGCAACCCACTCGGCTTCTGATGTTCGGCCTTCACTTGTTGATAGTTAACACACTTCCTAACCCACCAGCCAACATCCCTCTTCATGCCTTCCCAATAGAAGCTCCTCTTCATATCTTGATACATCTTGGTTTCTCTAGGATGTCGTAAACTTTGATCTATGACCTTCCTCCGAAACTTCCCTTCTTAAGTTCTCTACATTTGGAATGCATAATCGTCCCTTCTTTCTCAACCATCCTCTTTGGTCAAGACTAAAATCTTTTAGGTCATCAACCTCGGATCCTTTCTCAAGCCTTCTAATCCTCTCGGCTAAAACTAGATCTTCCCTCTGCTTAGAAGCTATGCTCTCAATCAGCACTGATCGAACTTCTAAACAAGACAACATGGCAGTACCCTGACTAGAAATAGCAGTAGATCTCAACTGCACACCACAAATGGCTAAAGCTTCTAGATACTTCCATTATGCCAACGTCGCTAACACCACATTCTAATATTTTCTACTGAGAGCATCTGCTACCTTATTTCCTTTCCCAAGAGTATACTCTATACTGAAATCATAGGCAGCCAAAAACTCCAGCCATCTCTGCTGCCTCATATTCAACTCCTTCTGAGAGAATAAATACTTTAATGACTTATGATCGGGTATACAACTCAATCTCTCCCCCTAAGAGATAATGCCTTCGAATCTTCAAGGCAAATATCACCGCAGCTAACTCTAAGTCATGAGTAGGATATCTAACTTCATGTGGTCTAAGCTGCCTTGATGCGTAAGCAATAACCTTGCCTATTTGCATCAATACTGCTCCCAATCTAGTCCCACATGCATCAGTATATACTACCAACCCTTGGTTACCATCTGGAACTACTAACACGGGCGCATTGGTTAACAAATGCTTTAATTTAACTCTTCCTCACATTTTTCGGACAAAACAAACTTCATATCCTTCCCAGTCAACTTAATCAAAGGTGCCGTTATCCATGAGAAATCCTTAATGAATCTCTGATAATAGCCATCGAGTCCAAGAAAACTCCTGATCTCGGTTACCTTCTCTGGCCTCTTCCAATTATTGACTGCCTCGATCTTAACTGGATCAACTGACAATCCTTCCTCTGAAACCACATGACCAAGAAATTTAACCTCTTTCTTCCAAAAATGACACTTAGAAAACTTCGCCTTCAACTGATTCTGCCTCAGCGTCTCCAACACCACTTTAAGATGAATCTCATGCTCTCTTTCATCTTTTGAGTATACTAAAATGTCGTCTATGAATACCAACACGAACCTATCCAAGTGCTCTCGGAAAACCCGGTTCATCAAATCAACAAAGAAAGCGGGTGAATTTGTCAATCCAGGCATCACCAACCATTCATACGAACCATATCTAATCCGAAATGCCGTCAAAGGAATGCTATCCTCCGCCACTCTCAACTGATGGAACCCCATCGCCAAATCCAATTGGGAAAAATACTCTGGCTCCACTCAACTGATCAAACAGATCATCTATCCTTGGCAGAGGGTACCTATTCTTGATCGTCCTTTCGTTTAACTTACGATAGTCGATGCACATCCTTAACGACCCATCTAGTTTCTTTACGAACACCGCGGCTCCCTAAGGCGAACTACTTGGTCTAATAAAATTCCTTCCCACAAGATCCACTAGCCGCACCTTCAATTCCTTCATCTATGTCGGTGTCATTCTACTAGGTGGTCTAGTGACAGGTTCAGCTCCCGGTACGAGGTCTATCTGAAACTCTACAGCTCGTTTCGGTGGTAATCCAATGACCGGTTCAAATACATTTGCAAATTCTCTTGCTACACGAATCTGACTAAGCTCGTCTTCAACCTCCATGGCACTTAACCAGGTACAAACAATCTTACTGGAATTCTCCACTGAGAAAATGATTCGGTTATGACTATCTGGGTGTCTTAGCGATATTTTTCTATCTTGGAAAAATATCCTAACATCATATCTATCTAACCAATCCATACCCAAAATGATCCCGAAATCTACTAAATCAAAGACATACAAACTGCATGCAAACTTATGACCTAACAAATAAAGTTCTAACTGGTCACATCTTATCCAAAGAGTTGCATGCCCTCCTATTGGATTTGCAATCCTTAAGGAAGTAACAAGGTATGTGGGTTCTATATATAATCTATCAACTAAATACTGTGATATAAATGAGTGTGATGCACCGGTATCAAAAAGTACCCTAATTGGTATACTCTAAATCAAAAGCGTCCTTCCATCATAGTTTTCCCTTTCTTTGTTGTAGTAGTCCTAAAAGAAGACGGTGGTCTAATAGCAAACACCTTTCCTTTGTCCGCCATGATTGGCTCTGGACACTGGTTCTTATAATTCCCAACTTGGTCGCAGTTGAAGCATTTCACATTCTTCTTTTCTACAGGCTTCTTTCCTTTACCAGTTCTACACTTGTAGGCATAAGGGCCCTTCTTATCACACTTATAACATACTGAATCAGCCTTCGCCTTCTTGGCAGCATCCCCTTTATGGGCTCCTTTCTTCTTCAAGAATTTCCTTTTCTTTCCCTAAGGGCCTTCGGACTCAAATGGTTTCTCCTTAACAGAGACATCAAGCATCTCCTCATGGCAAATGGTCATTTCCACCACTACATGACAAGGCTCTCTAATATGAGTCATGGTCATTCTACCTAGCTCTGGCCTCAAACCTCGAATGAATCTCTCATTCCTTCTGACATCAGTGTCAACCAATGCATAACCATATCGAGACAGCTCATCAAACTTAGCAGCATACTCGATCACTGACATCTCTCCTTGTACAAGATCCATGAACTTCCTCATCAATGATGACTTGGCAACCTCGGACAAGAACCTCTGCTTGAACCTTCTTCTAAAATTAGCCCATGTCAGCTCTTCCTCCGGAACTCCGACTGTCACATTGTTCCACCAGTGAAGCGCTAACCCTTACAATTGTCTAGAGGCTAGCCTTCTCTTCTCTCCGTCATCCAAGCCTAAATCTGTAAAGATCCTTTCAACGTTCAAAAGCCAGTTCTCAACATCAACAGCATCCTCTATTCTAGGAAAAGGCTTCCCTCCCAGTAATCCTTGCTCAACTTGGCATAGTTATTGCCAACCGGGGCCATAGGATTGGCTCCTCCAACATTCACAGCATTACCTCCAGCTACCCCTATAGCTGCTCCAGCTTGCATCAAGGTGATGAAGAACTAATACATCATCCACATATCTACTGGTGGGGTCCCAGCACTCACATTGGCAGTTGCATCTTGGTTAGCATTTGACGATCGACCTGCATGTCTCCTTGTAGTGGGTCGAGCGTTTTTGTTAGTTGTGGTGCTTCCTCCACCTAGATTCACTCTTCTGTTTCCTGCTTCCATGCCTTTCTTTCTCGTAATCTGCGTACAAGCTTTAGTAAGATACAGAAGAATGGTCTAAGAGAGAGGGGAATAGGTACTTATATATATATATATACATACATACATATATATATATATATAATACAAGTACGTTACTATAACGTTAACCCAAACTCCAATCTTATTCTTCACTTTATTAGGATTATGTTTGAAAACTTTTGGTTTATTTATGTTTTATCATAAACCTATGCTCTGATACCAACTTGTAACATCCCCCTACTTGGAGGCCCAAAACTAACGGCTACGGATGCTGTAGTCATTCATAGTTATTAATCCTTGGCGACCAAATACGGCGGTGCTAGATACATTGATACACAGATCACAGAAATATGGAAAAAAAATTATAATTCAAAAACACATTTCCACATTCCATTCAAAACATTTGATGTTCATTACATAATCCCAAACCGTAACCACGTTCAGCAAAATATAATTATTATACATACGCCAAGAGCGACATATGAAGATGCCTCATTGGTAAATCAGAGTATATAATAAGGCTAATAAATTTGCCTTTACAAACAAAACATACGGCGAAAAACAATATCTCTAAATAACTATATGCCTCTTGCACGCCTCCGGAAGCTTTATTCGTCCAAGAAGAGAACCTGAAAACCCCTCAAACTACTCAAAATCAATTGAGTACCCGAGATTTTAAAGGGAAAAGAAAAACTTCGAGTCAGACATAAAGCTTGGTATGAATAATAATCTATCATCTCAAACCAAATAGATATCTAGTGAGACCACGCCGCATAGCGGAACGGGTTTCCCCTCACTAGTATCTTAAAACATTTATAAAACCATATACTGTGCTCCTGCATCCACAATGGTTAAAAACATAGTATTTCAAAACATTATGATGATATGAAAAACAAGTAAATCAAATCTGGATTATCCATCCCCATTCATTCTGACTATCTGTCTCAATTATAGTTTCTAGGATTACTATTAACCTATTAGTTTTCTTGGGCTAACTAATAACCGGTTAAACGTTTATGGACTATCTGAATCGATTACATAGTTTTCATGGGATCACTAAGAACCTATTGGTAACTCCAACATCTTTCTGTTTATCCTAGTTTTCATGGGCTGACTAGGAACCTATTGACTATCTGTCAATATCTTAATTCGGGTATAGTTTCCATAGGCCAATTATAAACCTATTGACCCCTGCCAATATCAATCATAGTTTTCATGGGCTGACTATGAACCTATCACTTGGCCATTTAACTCATGTTACCCACATGATTCTAATTATTCCATGTTACCCACATGTTTAACTACCATTCATGCAATCCACACGATTCTAATTATAATACATGTTATCCACATGTTCATATTTACCCATGCTACCCACATGTTTGATTATAATACATGATATCCACATGTTCATATTTACCCATGCTACCCACATGTTTTAGTACACCCATGTTATCCATATGTTAAACCTATGTCTATTGGTGTCCCCAACTAGGTTATCATACTTAATAACTTATGATATAATAAATACAATGGTATCCCCAAATTATAAGTGTCATAGTTATACAAATATTGGTATCCCAATGTTTAGTGTCAAAACATACAAGTGTTGGTATCCTCAACTATTGTGTTGAACTCGTTAAACCTACCCCGGTATCCCCAAGGTTAAACAACATTTATTATATAAGGTTACTCACTCTATATATTCAAAAAGATAAGGGTGGTATAAACATACCCTTTTGGAAGTATTCCCTTCGAAATGGTACCCTTCGAAAGTATAAAACTTGGTTAAAAGAAAACAATTTTACAACCCCTTCGAAAGTATCCTCTTCGAAGGCAAAGAAAACAAAGCAAACATATTCGAAAGCAAAGAAATCAACTCCTTCAAAAATAATAAAACTTTGTTTTATCTATAACTTTTTATAGGTGCATGATTAAGGACTCTAACTTATTCTATTGTGTTCAAATAATGGTTTCCCTTTCCGTAGAGTGGTCAAAGTAGAAAAACGGGCTTACGGTTAAAGAGTTATGTCTATTTGAAGTTTTGCAAATAAAGATGGTAAAAACTGCTACGACAGGGGCCTCGAATCGCTGTGAAAAGGTGCTTCCGATTGATTCGAAAGGATGCGGTTGAAAGGGGGTTTCGACTACTTCGAAAAGTGGTTCCGAAGTGCTGCAGAAGGGTCCAGAACTTATGTAGGAGGGTGCTGTCGAAATGGGGTTTCGACTACTTCGAATGGTGGTTCCGAAGTGCTGCAGAAGGGTCCAGAACTGCTGCAGAAGGGTGCTATCGAAAGGGGGTTTCAACTAGGTCCAATGGCAAAATCGTAAATAACTTGAAAACTGCTATTTTACTAATTAAAGTATATTTTTTTCACCAACTCCTATTCTTTATCAAATTTCTATTGGTTAATGACATACTTTATCACTTTCTTTGTAGAAAAACTACTGTAGATCAGATGTTATCATTTCCGAAATTATTTTCAAAATATTTAATTATATTAATATATTAATATAATTCTTAAGCCTTTTTAGCTTAGAAAATTCATAATAAATCGAAATCACTTGGGAAAAATCCCAAAAATTGACCAACAATCTGAAATAACATTTTCTACATCATACCAAAATTTCAGGGCAAAATTAATTATTTTATTATTTTTAATAATTAAAACCCAAAATAAATGTTTTTTCACCTTAGAAAATTCATAAAATATTCCTATTAACTCCAAAAATTTTGAAATTAAAAACCCATCTTCAAAATTATGTTGTACATAACATATCCAAAATTCAAGTCGTTTGGAGGTCATTTACTATGGTTTTTACTTTAAAACCCATCATTTTAATTCTATAAAAATTCTAATAAATCACCATAAATCCTTATTCAATCCGAACAATGATTATTAGATCCAAACATGATCAAAAAAGAAAAATAAATTCGGTTACTATCCATAATCGAACCAAAACAAGGAAAAATGAGATGATTTACACTATTATTCACCTTGATTAAGTTGTTGGAGTTTGAGATTTGTCCTAGCTTTAATCTTCTAGCTTTCTCTCTTGGATCTTCCAAGTTTGCTTATCTCCTAAGGTGTTTTAATGGCTGGCTATAACTTCTATTTTATGTGTATTTTGATTTATTAAATGGTAGGTGAGAATAAGGGAGGGTTTAAGGGTATATGGGTGTGGCTATTCCCATATTGTCCTCCTCTAATTTTCCTAACTTATAAATTATAAACCATACTTATACATTCATTAGTTTAGCCGTGGCCAAGTTAATTGCCAATTAAATCTCAACTCCTTAATCAACCACATTATTCTATTTAATTTATCCAATTAAATGTCCTAAATAATGTTAAACAAAAATTAGGGGTGTTACATATTTATTGGCTTATTTCAAATGAACTAACTTTATCAATGTATCATATATTACAAACTATGACCATTTCTCAACTTGTGCAATATAGTATTGTCAATAATCTCTATACTTATCAGGTTGCCCGCTATATTTACATGTTGTGTCAATTTAATGTACAGTTGAACGGTTATCATTTTATGAATAATTTAGGTGTTATCAAGTTCTAATACAATGCACCAGTATTCAACTTGTGCATTTAGTGTAGTGTTGTCAATTATCTCTATAGTTTTCGGTTTGTCCTCCATTTGTTACATGTTGTTTTGATTCAATATACAGTTGAATGTTCTTAATTTTTATGAATAATTTAGGTGTTGTCATTACCTATAATTTTGTAAATAATTCAGGATACCGCTAGAAATACCTATAATTACGCAACTCGTTTTTTCTAAAACTGGGTACTTAATTGGTAGTACATGGTTGTACTACAAGTCCTATGTGGTATATATCATACTACAACTCAATATATGTCTAGTAGTTTGAATCATGTGCTCGTCAGAATTCGAACCTACAACCTCATGGACCAAAGCCAGAGTGTCTAACCTTTAGGACAATGTTGTTGGACCCTAACCCATTTCCTTATAAAATGAAACCATGAGAAACAAAGTACAAGTTTTTAATTAAAAAAATGTCAAGCGTACCATGGCATGTGTCTGGGATGGGACTAAGGTATATTTATGATTTGAGTTGTTCCTTTTGTTATTGCCGATGCGATAGAGGGTGAGCTTCACATTTGTCATTTGTCTGTAGGGTTGAGTCTGTATTGAAGCACATCTCGAGTGACCCTATATACAGCCCCTTTGGAGTGTTGTCGGCTCTGTACGGCGCTGTCTAGGTTCCCTCCGGCATGTGCTTGTGCAGACCTGTTCCCGTAGACGTTTGACAAAATATGAGCTTTAGAAGTATAGTTAATTCAGAACATCATGCGTTAGTTTTGATGCCAAGGCTCGGTATTCTAGTTTGGCCTTTGATCTTGGATATACCCAGTCTGTTCTTTATCATTCTCCTAATATGTGCGGTAGTTGCTTTTTGTAGCATTCCTCTTGCTGATAGGGCTCGGGTCTAGTTAGACGTCGTGACCCCAGGTTTGTTTCCTGCTTAGCCCTACTTCTATGAGAGTAGCTTTCTTGACTTCAAGTATTATCTGTTTCTTTTTGCTGTGGTTCATGGTAAAAACGGATGTAACACTTGCCATCCAAGTCTACGACGACTGTAGATCGGGGTAGACTTGTCGTCTTATGCACCCTGTCTGTATATCCATTCATTCTTATCTTAGTCTATCTTTTCGAAGCTGGGACTAAATCTTTTCAGCTATATGTGCATTTAATGCTCTAGTACACATGTCACTCTCTTACTAGACCATCTTTTAACAACTGTTTAACCTGCCTTTTTGTTTTTCTAGGTAGATTTCAATAAGTCTTTTATATCATTATTTCTGCAGCAAATCTACGTTTAACAAACTCCTTGCTCATTTAAATCATATGGCCATAATTCAAACCCAAGTACGTATTTTCCTTCTTTATCTTCCCTAAATTTTCTTTATCCTTTTGTTTGCAAAGAACCGCTAGTGGATTAATTTCTAACTTTAGGGGTAACTCCGCTGCTTGGTTATAGGATAAACCATTTTTATTCTCGTTCGAATTTTGTTTGAAATAATATCTAGGGTTCTAGTATAAACTCTTCTTCTACACTTCCTCCTTCTGAAATTTCTTTCTTAGGGGATGTATAGGTGTCCTTAAGAAATTCAAATTTTTGGGATATGCGCCTAGGGTTTCGGAGCCCTAGGAACGCACTGATACCCCGCCGGAGGGATATATCGCTATCACTCCCGTGCATATTCAGTGTGGGTTGTTTCTTCTGATGCATCTGAAAATCCGTTAATAGCTTGCTACCTTAGGTGTCACTCCGATTTAACTGGCACCCCATTCATATATCTTTGCTTTAGCCACTTTCGTTCGTTGTGTGGAAAATGGCATTAATCTTTCTAGTGAGGAACTCCAATTTCTTTTTGAGGTTAAAATAAATCCTGGAAAGGGGAATGAGGGTTTCTTTTATATTCAGGCTAGAGAATCATTTCTTATGGGTGTTCCCGGTAGGACCAAAAAATGGACCAACTTTTATTTCTTTATTCCGAATTACGATGGATTTCCTTCCTTTTCTCGACATTATTTCATCCATACCGTCTCTTTAGAGGAGGATGAGAAATTGTGTGAGTCTCATAGGCAACAGATTTGGAGATTGCTGGTAGGGTTTAGGAAAATAACATAGTTGTTTGTTGAATTAAAACTGAAAGATCGTGGTTTACTACATTCCCATCATATACTTTCCCAAAGCAGATTTAACCCCATTCCTTCCCCATCTGAAACTGAGGGTAATAAGTAGCTTGTACCAGACTTTAGAATTGCCATACCTGTGATTTTGATTTTGTTATCTCTTCTTTTTTAGATAATATGGATGACGATGCTATTATTGAGCTTCGTAAGGCTCTGGAGGAGGAGAGAGAGGAGAAGAGAAAAAAGAGATTTGAAGAGACCGCTTAATGGAGGGTTTGATGGTTCTCCCACTCCTTCCAAAAGAGTGGTTGTTTCTCCCTCATTCGAAGTTCCATCCTTTTTTGATGTAGGTGTTCTTCCTCCTTCGATTCCTGCACCTACTGGGTTGACTGGATCTTCTTCGCAAGGTGATCCTACCCCTGGTGTGGGCATTTCGGTTACATCTGAAGTTAATGTTCCTCCCTTGATGGAGAAGGTAGGGAGTATTGCACAAGGTCCCTTTGTTCTCTCTACCTTAGCCTTTGAGATGTCCCCTGCTGTTATCCTATCAGAGTTTGAGAAGTTCTGGTCTTATGTGAGTTATCATATTCTCTTCTCTTTTTCTCCTTCGCATGACATTGGTTGGTTACTAATATTGTTTTATGCTTTACCTTCTTGTAGTCTACGACCTTGATGATGAAGGCATGTGAATCAAGGAGTGTGCATGCCTTACTTTCGAGCCAGGTAGCTAAGTTTGAAGCTGATCTTGCCTTGACCAACACTGAAAAGACTACACTGGCTTCTACTAAAGTTAAGGCAGAGGAAGGCGCCAAAATGCTTTGTGAGTAGGTTGAAAAAGCCGAGAGGAAGGTTAAGGCTGCTGAGGATGCTCGAGATTTGAAGGAGCATGAGTTGAAGGAGAAGGATGAAGTTTTGGCCAAATTTGAGAAGAAGCTGGATAAATCCAATAAGAAACTCAACACTGTCACCATAGATGTGTATGGTTTTTACGCTTCGACCGAACATCAATTCAGGGTAGAAGTTAAGTCTGACTTCCTAAAGAAAGAATTTGTGGTGGATTCGATCCTTGGATATTATTAGGGTAAGTGGAAGGAGGATGAAGAGGTTGGGGAAGAAGGTGTTGATCCAAACCATTCTGGGCATCCTTCTTAGGAAGAGAGGGCGGAGGCTGATGTGGATCAAGAAAACCTGTCATATGATGAACAAAACCAAATTGCAAACAAGGTTAACTCAACTTCCCTTATAGACTTAGATGACTAGTCTCGAATGTCTTTTGTGTCTTGTTGTACCTTAGATTTTGAAGTTTACTGTACTATTTGTAATGCGACACGGTGTTTATTATATTTCCATGCAAATGATCATGCTTTTCATAATGTTTTGTTTAGTATTCTGGATAGAATGTGTTCACAAAAATGTTGAGAGAGACTGAGGCTAGGCTCAAAAAACACACTTTAGATTGCCTTGGGTTGAGCGTTGTACTCATGGCTAGTCATAAAAGGAACTAGTTGAGAATAATGTCGATCTAAAGAATTGGACCGGGATTTACTAGCCTAAATAGCCCAAGTAGTTTGGGAAAAGGAATCCCTTAGTGATTTCGTGTTGCATCAATACAATACACGCTGGAGAGTGGTTCTTTTCCACCTGATAGCCCTGATCTTAAGTGTTCTGGGTTTAAGCTTAGGATCTTGACTAACCAATGACTTTTTATGTCTTTGTTAATTTTTATATGACCTTCGATCATGTAGATAAGCAGTAATAATGTAATTAGTAATGGATGTTTTAGTGCTGAAAATTAATTCGTTGTGTTTTGATTAAGTTACTAGGTTTTATTTTAATAGTAATTTGAATCAGTTCTCTTTGACCTCTATTCAATACTGACCATATTCATCGTTAGGACGTGTCTGAGGATGATGTAGCACAACTTAGATATGACGTTGAGAGCCTTCAGACATAGCTAAAGTTTAACCAGGCAAGGCTTGCAAGGGCTAAAAGTGCGCTTGAATGTCAATACGATTGCAATCGAAGACTTCGAGCATGGTTAGTAAATGCCGCATCAGAGTTGGTGGGATAAAGGAGACCGTAAAGGTAGGAGAGAACTTTACAGAATTGTTTATAGAGAGGAAATTGCACGGTTTAAGAAGCAAGTGGAGGATATGTCTTTGGAAATTTCCAGATTGCTAGGTGGGCTGGAGGCTGTGGAACATAGGAAGATGACTAAGGTGTCTCACTTAGATATTGCTTATATTCCTCCCCTTGATTTTGGGTCTTCCTTTCTTTATGGTGATGATTGAAGATTATTGCTAGGAGATTATTTGATGATTTTTCAAATGAGAATAAGAGATCAAAGGCTCAACTAATAGAGGTCTTAAATGACACAAGAAGGAAGGCAATATTGAAGGTGTGCGAGCTTGAGAGTGCATTATTGACCTTTTAGGGTAGAGTGCTTCTTACTTGAATAAGCTTGGGCAAGAGAAAGCTAAGAGTAAGAAGTCTGAGGCATTACTGTGACGGTCTCGAGATGCTTTGGCTTTTTTAATCCTTCATTGGACCAGAATTTCTTCAGCAATAAGGAAGATTTTGATGCAACGGTTGACCCTGAGGATCCTTGGGCAGGAACTTGTTATGACCCCAAACAGACCTTTGTTTCTAGCACGACTTTGCCTCTTCCTAACACTACTTAGATTTAGTGCTCTATTATTAAGATTTTAGCATAAAGAAAACACCGTTGTAATACTTAACTTGACTGAGAAATTAAATTTATGTATAATATTTCTTTGTGGAAAATCTACAAACCTTTTAGTAGTCCTAGTTTGCTTACTTTGCACTGTTATTTGATTTTGGTATTGGTGGACTTACTTGTCCTTCTCTGACTCATTTATTTCATTAGGATTCAAAGGTAGCCGCTCTACAAAAGAAGTTAGATTCTGCTTAGCTTAGAATAGTGGAGTTGGAAGATTTATTAAAGAATGCTAAGAACATATATGGGGCTGTATATACGGACTAAATCAAGAAGCTAAGAAAAATGATTGTGAAGATGGACAAAGAGATGGCACTAAGTATGAGTGCAGAGGAAATCTCTCTGGTGATTCTAGCTTCATGTGTCCCTCTCGGGTCGGATGCGGTCCCTGTGCTCCCGTCTAGGGCTGACCCAACTGAGATTCTTACGTGGGAGAATGGTGTGAATACTCACTACAAGGCCAAGATTAAAGAGTTAGAGAATTACTTTAAGGGAGAGTTAGGGACGCCAAGTACTCAGGTTTCCCCGTTTTTGTCTACGGATGATGAGTTCTTTGGTCCTTTCTCTAGGGTTGTCGAACAGATGAGGGAGCACCTCTTGGGTGAAACTAAAAGGGTTAGGAAAGTAGCTATGATGCAAATAAATGCCCTAGAAAACAAGACATATAACTTGGAGTGTGAAGCCCAATTATACTCTATCGTGGTTTCCCAAGGTGGGATGGACAGGGCATCTCTTTTGGAAGAACTTCATAAAGAGAAAGTGAAAACCAAAATAGCAGAAATTGACCGAGAACGTGCAATTGATGTTTTCAGATGTTTTTGGCCTAGACTTAATTTGTCTTTTTTGTATAACTGGGCTAGTTACAAGTATAGGTCTTCATATTATAAAATTGTTTGGACCGGTGCTAACTACGACCCCCGCGTTACCTACCGAAAATCGGCTCATGGTAGGGGCTCTCGTTCTCAATAGTCTATGGTGATTATTGAGCTAGAGAGCTGATTTCCTTCTCAGCTCGTAGCATCGCACTTCTGCAAGTCATGATGGTATAAAGCAGTCGTGCTTAGTTTTGTACTAGACCCGTAATTTAATTTTCAAGGGAATTCTATTTTTGTAATATGACCTAAATTGTGATGTTTTGTAGATTATTTGAGGGCATGAAAAAAAATGAATAACATATAAGATTCATAACTAAGTATTGATATTTCATTTTTTCGATGTATACCTAGCGAGATTTGAGTAGCAATCTAGATTTGTACCTGATTGTAAGCTTCCTTTGGTACATATATTGTATTGTGCTCTCTTCCCAAGTCTAGGGTAAGCCCTCGGAATAGCAAATATCTTATGGTCATGAACTGATAGGTCACAACTTTCCTTGTATTATTATTGCAGTATGATGGCCTTTCGAAGTGCAGCATCTTTTATTGACTTAGCCGTGGACCACGCATGAATTTTTCCTCTACTTAAAGCTGGGTATCCCTAGCCATATGCTTGGCTGTATGTCTAATATGACCTACCCCCTATTCTGAGGGTGAACTATCCTTAGTCGTATGCTTGGCTGTATGCCTAATATGACTTGCCCCCTATTCTGGGTGTGAACTATCCTTAGTCATATGCTTGGCTGTATGCCTAATATGACCTACCCTCTATTTTGGGGGCGAACTATCCTTGGTTGTTTCACCGGTTGGTTGATCCTGACCTGCCCCTGTTCAGGTGCGTAATGTCCTTAGTCGTATGCTTGGCCATATATATTTTTTGACTTGCCCTTTCTTCTAAGGGTGAACTGTCCTTAGCTGCAAGTTTGGTACAACTTGCCCTCTTAGTTGGGGGTGTAACATCGTATTTATGTCGAGCTGCATTCTTTCCCATATCATCGTTCTCATTTATGAGATTATTGCAGTTGTTCTTAGGTGAAATCATACCTCTGAACTATGATGGTGAGCTATGAAGAGTAAGTTGTTATGCTCTTGACATGGTATTTCCCGTTGAGGGAGTGGATTTGACTGAGAAATCAGGTTGTGTATGTACAACTCATTATCGCATGTGCATGATTTTTTATACTAATTTTGCCCGTCTAATATTCATACGTCCAGTGTGGTATGTCGAATTAATTGGCATAAAGGTTTTCTATACTGGTTCAGCCAGTCTAATATCCCTATGACCAGTCTTTATGATTGTCATCATAGAAAAATTCATACCGGATCATGGAAATTTTTCATCCTATCCAGTGAAATATTTTGGCTGAGAAGCCGGACTTGCATTGATGCAAGTTGAAGTGTGTGGGGCCAATATTACCATTCTTAGTGTTGAGATTGCCATTTTACTATCGACCTTGCGTTAAGCTTAATCAGTGATGGCGGTGAACTGTGAAGGTGCATATATTACTTTTATTTACAAAGAGATAATACAAAGATTTTATACTGGTTCGGGCTGTCTAGTGTCCCTACAAACAGTTCGATACATTGTTATGTCATATATATATTTTTTTTACAAATCTTGCCACATAGGTGGCGTAGACATGTTGCTTTTAGTCCGAGCTCTTCAGTGGAGTGTCGGGTGCTTGTTTATCCAGTTGTTGTCCAACGCCAGCTTCTCTACCAGAATTTGAATCCATCCCACCTTCGACCTCGGCTATTTGTCCAACATAGCTTCTTCCCCAGTTTGGGGAGAGGAGCATAAAAAATTCATGTGCAAGCATCAGAATTCGACTCCAGTAGGGAGAGGATGGTGATTAATCTTTCAATCCATTTGCATTTCAATCACATCAGCTTGCTGAAGTGATCGAGATACGTGCTATAGGTTATGGCTATGAAATCCCCATGTTATTGTGACTGGAATTCCTGGATTCTGGTTTTTGTTTCCATGCCATAACCCGAATTGCTACCCAGATAAACAAATATTGTGTATCTATGTTCTTCCGGCAGTTGTTGATCGATAGGGGGAGCGAAGGATAGCTGGTAGATGTTGTTGAATGTGATTCCATATACCATGGATTATTGAGTCCTTCTACCAAGTAGTTGTGACTGGTCTAGTCGTTCTCATTCTTGAGAATGTCATGGCTACTTGTCTGCTGCATGAAACATGCAGTAGACAAGCAAGGGTGGTGAGCCATGGGTGATAGAAAAATGGAAGATGGAATTGGAAGTTTTACTGGAAATTAAGAAAAGGGTGAGTGGAGAAAGTGGAGGGATGGAGGTTCAGCCCTCCTAGTGCTGAAAATATTGGCGAAGTTTTTCAGTTTCACCACACTCAACTTGATCGTGAGGTAACCTTATGACTAGTCGTCCCTACGATTAAGAATCAATGAATTTGAGCTTCCTGAAATTTGCCTTTGAGAAGCGACTGTGTTGTTGAATGCTTACATGGTCGAATAGTCACACTTCAACTATTTGTTGAAATGTCGAAGAGTTTTGTGAACGATAAGTTATTCAAAAGTTAAATAGCATAAATATGAAAGTAAAGGACATAGAGATTTTTTATGTGGTTTGGATTAATGTTAATCCTAGTCCACGGAGTTTTTCATTATATCTTCGTGATTTTTGTACAAAATGATTACAATGGCCTCTAAGGAATATAATATCTCCTTTAATTTTGAGAAGAAGAAGAGGTTCCAAAAAGAAGATCCCCTTTCTTCGTCCTTTGGTGTTTCATTCTATAGTACAAAGAATACATTACTAGCGGTTGTAAACTCTTTTGATTCTTTCCTTCAATCTCCACCCTCAGACTTTGTCACCTGTCGCTTGTTCTTTGTGCCTGGATTGATGAAGAATTTTTGGCGGGATCTTGGAAATTTGAAGCGGGATGCTTGAAAAATTGGCAGGAAGCCCGAATCTGTACATGTTAGCCTCTTCTCTCTTGGAATGGCAAGTTGCTTTAAAAGGAATGATAAAGAGGCCGCCCAAAGGCATCGGTATGTGATTGGTGCATGTGGAGAGGTTCGGTGGAGAATCATTTTATGTCATTTAGATCGTACTGCCCTACTAATGCTCTTGTTATCTTTGTTTAATTTGTTGTTATGTTGGGTCGGAATGGAGTAGCACTTCCTATTCCGCTTTGAGGACTTGTTTGGCATGCATCTGGGATGTGACTAAGGTTTATTTATGATTTAAGTTGTTCCCTTTGCTATTTTTAATGCGTTAGAGAGAGAGCTTCGTATTTGTTGTTTGTCTATATGGTTGAGTCTGTGTTGAACCGTATCTTGAGCGACCTTATAGACGGCACCTTTGGAATGTTTTTGGCTCTGTATGGCGCTGTCTAGGTTGCCCCCGACATGTGCCTGTGTAGACCTGTTCCTATAGACTTTTAACAAAATGTGAATTTTAGAAGTATGGTTAATTTGAACATCATGCGTTAGTTTTGATGCCAAGGCTCGGTATTCTAGTTTGGACTTTGATCTTGGATATAGCTAAGGTGTTCTTCTTCATTCTCCTAATGTGTGCGGTAGTTTCTTTTTGCAGCATTCCCCATGTTGATAGGGCTCAAGTCTGGTTAGATGTCGTGACCTCGGGTTTTCCTGCTCAGCCATATTTCTATGAGAGTAGCTTTCTTGACTTCAAGTACTATCTGTTTCTTTTTGTTGTGGTTCATGGTAAAAACGGGTGTAATAGTAGGTATAATTGGATATTGGGTCAAGGTAGTTTGTTAGTAATAAAGATTATTAGAACTTAGTGAATGAGGTATAAAATAATCATCCAGATTGTATGGCGAGGCATACTACTTCATACAGTAAAAGAGCTTACATAAATTTTACTATACCTTGTGATCAATACTGCAAAATAACTAAAAAAGTGGAAGACAAAGATATGTCTTTGCAAAAATGTCAAACATATAAATCTCGTCATAGGTGGGAACATCATACTGATATCATTGTTTATGATGCTTTTGAACTTTGATACAACTCACTTACACGTTTAGGATAAGATTGTATTGTGTTTGATGTTTAATTTAAGATTGTCTTTTAATCAAAAGTTATTTTACTTAATTCCAAGTATTTGTGTTTGATTGTGCATTATCATAATTATATTTGCTTCCAAGTATTTTAATTTGCATTTTATTATATGTTATCATATTTGATTGAATGCTATCAATTTTCCAATCATTTTAAAGTTCATATTAAAAGTGCAACGGTAAGATACGTTAAATTCATTAGTACAAAAAAGGATGAAAACATATACAATACTACGTCATCTAAATTCTACGGTTACTAAGTTGAGGAATCTAAAGCCTTAAAGCATGTAGTTGGTTACAAAGTATGCTTATTTCTTCTTGTAATTCCAAAGCATAATCAACAATGCATGGAGGAAATTGGTCGTCAATCCACATTGCAAAACCACAACCATTCGAAAACATAAGGCATCTAAAGTATCGACATCCAACATCAATACCAATTCTTACTACACTTATGGGGGCCACGTAACTACGTCTACATACTGTAAGATTTGATTGTACTTCATCATCTTCTTGTTGATATTGAGGTGGTACGTTCATTTGTTGGTTATGTGGTTGTTGTTCTAACAGACCACCTTATTATTTCTCTATTTCAATTTTCCAATTGCTGCATCTATAATTCAATCTCCTTTTATATGATATCCTCATAATTTCTCACCTCCCTTTCAATATACCAAGTAGTGGGAGTTCTAGTGGAAATGGATTTGGATTTGGTATTCCATAAAGATGGTCAGTATAGGTGTACGATTCTGGAAGAGAAGTTGGTACTATGATATTTTTAAACTATAGATGTGGAGAAGAGAAATCTATAGCAATCTACATAAGTTACAGGAGGTATCATAACCACAAATACATCACTTTTGTAGTTGAATATATGTAAGAGATGAAAAGGTATAGTACATATGTTGGTGGAAAAAATATTTTGTGGCCACTTCTTTCTTTGGCGGTGTGTTATTAATTCTTTATTTAGCAATATACAATATACAACCGCTTATTTCTTTGTTAGAATGCAGTGTGTTGTCACTTCTTTCTTTGAAAGATTGTACTATGTAGTTACATCTGTATTAGAAGGATGCAGCGTGTTTTCACTTCCATGCTTTCGAGAATGCATTGTGTTGTCACTTTTGTCTTAGTCATAATGCATTATATAGTCATAATTACTTTGTGCAACGGAGTGGTATGTGTAAATTCTTTTCTAAACATTTGTAAAAATGATTTTTCCTTGTAGTAACAAACATCATATAAACATTTATATAAATTTTAAGAAAATATGTATGGTATAACTCCAAACAGCTATTTTGATACCTTGCACCAAATATGGGTTCTTCTTTCCCCTCAAACCACGAAGGACAATCAAGGAGCATTTGTTGTGAGTGTAGGATGGATGTTAGTATCCTATGTAGGGGAGAATGCTATGATGACCCACTATTTTTAACACTTAAAATCAATTATAAACAACATCAAAATATGCTTACAACTAATTCTAGATATTAAAAGTAGTGGAACGTGGATAGATAAAATTTAAAAAAGTCTAAAAAATGGACAAAAGAAGGGAAACCTCACAGTGGAATTTCAATATCAGCAAATATATACAATCTCATAACAAAAATTAAATATTACACAAATCCAGTACATCAGATATTATACATCTTGCAATACATCAATTATAAAAACAACTACTATGTAACCACGATGCAAGAGATATACCGATCTATCATGTTGATACGACTTCTTCCAAACCCTTTGCTTCTTTCTTTAATTTCTCCTACAAACTTACAAATACAAGTCTATATAGAATAAATAAAGAAATGGTGTCAAATATTTTTGGACTGCACCTAACCCTATACACTATGGCCATAAGCTCGATAGCTATTGCATAAAAAAAAGCTACATACGTACTTCATTTGGGGGATCAAGCCCATGTAGTTCTATTTTCCACCCTTCTCTTGCATCCAAATACTTGTTATTCATAACACCTATAACATCCAGGAAACCATTGTTCCAAATGCAATAGATGTAACCCATGCAACCATTACAAGCAGAAAATAATATTCCTACTCATCCATCACAGAAAATCATCATACGGGGCAACATTGATAATAGTAAATAGCCATAAAATATGTAACACCCCGACCCTATACTCATGCTACTCAAGAGTATTATAAAGTAATATCTTCATATAATATGAAGAATGAGGCAATATGGGGTACACACGTGAATATTCCTTTGGACTGACGCTGGTACATATCTCATGCCATACAAGACCTACCATATATGTACATGGTCTAAGTACAAAGAAATTGACACATGTGCCTCCAGGACTAAACAATACTCAATGTATAAACAATAACTAAGAGAATACGGAGTCATAAACACATTGCTATAATAGAAAACTATACATGAGTTCAATATATACATCAAGTATACACTATCTTAAAACATCTAGTACATGTGTCTAAAATACAACTCAATAGTATATAATAACTCTATATAATGATATCCCAGTTTCCATATATGCCCAACATCCATAAACTGGTCGCCTTGTCCTTGAATTTGAAATGTCTCGGACTGACCCAAGTATTATAAATAACACATGGGCCAGACTATGTCTACGATGATAGGTGTAATATACATAAGTGATAATATAAAGTATAATAAGAATACATTACAGACACAAATATCTCAAAACAACATTCACAACAAACCCAAACAAGAAAGCATCATCGCCCATATAAAACACATTAAGTGAGGATCCACAAAATCA
Source organism: Allium fistulosum (assembly GCA_030737815.1). Taxonomy (NCBI): domain Eukaryota; kingdom Viridiplantae; phylum Streptophyta; class Magnoliopsida; order Asparagales; family Amaryllidaceae; genus Allium; species Allium fistulosum. Next base: position 677,917,199 of record CM060903.1, read on the forward strand.
ATATCGAATGGGTGAATCATCCATATCTTAAAATTACCATCAAATCCAAAAATCATCAACAATGAGATATCCTAAAGTTTAGTCAGGCAATGATGAAGCAATGCCCAAAAAAATCTCTCAATCTCATATTATAAAATATCACCATCAAATCACTAAAATCAATAAGAAAGATTTGAGCCAGCTCATAATAATGGCCAAATATAATCAATAATAAGTAAGTCGTCTGCCTATAGAGAATAGGCCATCTGCTTGAAAAGAATAAGCCATTTTCCAAAGAAGGATGCAGAGTTAACCATACTCTAGACACTGTCGCAGGTATAATCACATCTAAACATAGTATATGTCTATCTACCACCTACATACATACACATACACCAAAACCAGATGGGAGACTGACGGCACGTCTGCTTGCTCCTGGAGCAACACGTATCTCCATCTAAGAAGACTCTTACAGTCATCGGTTACCATTACCTCTCCTTTCAGTATCGTGACAACGATCCAACAATGGCTTGACAACGTGTAGCCTCTTCGGCCAGGACTCGACATGTGCCCCTATGATAACTGACTACTGACCTATGTGGCACATGAGCATACACTCCATAGTTGTATAAATAGTAAAAGGGTGTCACGGATCGGGGCACGACTACCGCAATCAGGCCGCCAGGGTGGATACTGGCCAATCTGGTTCACTCCCGAAATAAAAAGGGAGATGGACAAAAAGGTAGAAAAACACATACTATATATATATAATCTGTGGCTAACAAGTAGCCTCCATATATGCTCACCGCAACCAGTCACACACAACATACCCATGCATGAGTGTCATCCAGGAGCAAAGAATAATCAAATAAATAACACAGCGGCGTCCCATACAACCGTTTGTTACTAATCCATTTATTCAATGCTCACACATCACATTGCTCCTTCAATACGATATATAATGAGTCTAAAGAATAACCGGAAAAGTATTACCAAATGCCTCATCCCAAACAGTATTACTGATCTGTTTATTCAAATTCCTCATCACAATGAGTAAAATATTATAAAACCATACAGAAGGATGTCATCGTCGTATGAAATCACATTAAAGGCAATTAATCAAATCAATATCCAACGATGAATCATTGATAATAGCAAATCAATGCGGTAAAAGAAATATGAAATTGTAGAAATGAAGTAAAATAATATTTAAACAAATGCGTCAATTAAATAAATATATTATACTCTTAATTATTGGATACTACCATAATTTATTTATATACTCTCAAATATGATTTAAATACAAAAATTCATTTCCAAATCCACACACACACATATATACATATGTATGTATGTATGTATGTATGTATGTATGTATGTATGTATGTATATGTGTGTGTGTATTCAAACATCCAAATCACCTGTTACATATAATTATAGAAGTCATTTCATAATTTTAAGTTTATAACTATTTTCAAATGAGTTTTTATTAAATAAAATACACTTCTAGAATGAAAGATAAACATTAAATCATAATAGCTTATATATGTGTGTGTGTGTGTGTGTGTATTCTATTTAAATAAATTTCTAAACGTATATAATAACTCTCATTAAGTTCTAATATAATATAAAATAAGCATCTAAAATCATTCATCAAATATAAATAAATAAATAATATAAATATACAAAATAATATTTCAGAAAACTAAAATATACAGGTTCATTCGACTGGTCCAAGTCGACTAAAACCATAAGTCTAAAATAGGGTGTTTCTCTCGGGTTGCGATTTCGTACTAGTTTAGTCGATTAGATGGTTTGCTTAGTCTAATGAATTTTGGATACATGTCTTGATTTTGGATTTTACACTAGTTTAGTCGACTGAATTACCAGAATTCGAAGAAAAGTGACTTTTAAGAATCTTTATCTTGAATTACACAAGTTGTTGCTCTCTTTCTTATTATCTATTCACTCTTTTTACTCATGCTCCAACTATACTTTGATCTCACGCAATCAATTTATACACATGAAACCGTAAATTATAAAATTGAAGAAAAGAAATGTATTTACTTAAATCGTATTGAAATTCCATTTGATAAACACACTTATTGAAACTATGAAGTCTATATATTATAACATGATAAACAAGAATTAAATATCAAGACATAGATGTGTGAGTGATAAAACACTCACCTTGGTCATAGCAAAGTTCCAAAACAAATATAGTGCTTTATATTCTTCCTTTGCTTCATTTATTCAACTTTCATCCTCTTTCAAGGAAAGTTTTTTTGCTCCAACTGAGAAAAAATGCAATTTCTTCATAACTAAGGATGTCATAGAGTGTTGAGAGGCATATATATTAATTTCGGAATTTTATAAATTTTGTTTCTATTTTATTTTGATTTTAGAAGGAAGCGGAAAGGTTTTTGATAATTTTGTCATAAAGTTAGAAGAAATGCTATAGTGGGGAGTGCACGTGAGTTACTTGAGAATGAAATAGAGAGAATTTTCTAGACAAAGAAATGTCTAGGATTTTATTTCATGAACTAGAGTTTGGGCTTTTGTGTTTGGGTCTTACTTAATTACTAAATTCATTTCCATTTCCTTTCCTTCTCTTTTACAAAATCATCTTCTACTCAACTCAAATCACTATCAAACTTCAAATTAAACTCAAATATACGTTACTAAAGTGACTATAAAACATTGTGAAATTTTATAGAATTTATTTGCCACAAATTCTTTTGTTTTAATTAACTATTCCAAAATCAACATATTTAGTCCGCTTTAATAATAAATTTAACCAAAATTAATTCCAATTTCCTCCTAAATATTATTTCTAACACAAATTCATGTTATTCATCTATTATCAAGTTTATAAAATATTCAATTACTTTTAACATATTAAAACCATTTTGGATTCAAAAGTATAATCATTATCAATTAAATATTTAAATTCTACATTTTATAAATAATTCAAAATCTTTAAACTAATTAACTTCCAAAATACTTTACTCAAAAGCTCTTTAACCATTCTTCTAAAAACAATTTGGATTTTAACCATTAACATTTTATCATCCAAATTAAAACTTTTACCAAGTAAATCCAAATCATTCTCATTTAATATTTAAAAATCCATTTTAATTAATTAAATCACCATTATTATCTCTAATTAATTACTGCTCAACACCGGGTTGTTACAGACTTTTCCTCTTAAGAAAATTGCATCCTCGCAATTTCCTATAGGGAAAATCCATAACAAGCTAAAATAGTTAGCTTCACTACACCTACTTAATTTAAATCTTTAATACACACTTATTTAGAGTAACATCATTTATTGAATTCCTCGGTGGCTCACAAAAGCATCGATTTATTATCCTATGCCCAATATCAGTAATCATGGGCTATGAATTAAACATCTCACTCTGTGTTGTTAATATCGAATAATATCATTGATATATATCATATCACTTCTAAGCCGATACATTTACAAAATATCGCTTATAATACCGATACATCTTTCGATATTTACCAATATATCACTCTGATATTTAGTGTAGAATACTCGATATTTTTTAAGAATATCGTTCATTATCTTTACAAATTTCTTTATAAATATTTAGTGTTGGATAAAATTTATTTACAAATAAACATTTTCACATTCTCAATATTCCTTTTTTGTATTTGGTGAATGACAATATATAGGCCATATTAGAATTCCCAATGCATAAAATTTTCAAGTTTAATTATACAATTTATTTAGTCTTTCAATAAAGAAAATTCTACTTAATCCATTATTTTAAATGTTTTATTTTCCTTGAAGACTTTACCACTATGACAAGATTATGAAAGAGCTACTTCTCTTCTTAGTTATTTTTTGTTCACCATTTCTAATTGTTAAGTTAGCATATGAAAATTCATTTTATTAATTATTCTCATGCACTAAGAACTAAAAGTTGAAGAGCGGTAAAGTTATATGTTTGCCATATCGATAAGAAACGAGCTAAAGTAGTAATTGGTATCAAATCAACATTGCTTATCCGATAAATTAAGTGAAAATGAAAACGTTGGAACTATAAATTTGGAAAATTTGGAAAAGTAATATGGATGATTAGATGAATGAAGAAACGATGAATTTAGTATAAAAATGAAGAAAATAATAATGATGTACATTATACGAATTTATACGTTTTCATAAGCATGTATTATGATTTGTATTTAATAGAATATCTTAGTAAATAGATTATTATTAGTAAACTATATGCAATTAGTCTTTGATTGAAATTTGGCATAATTTATCCAAATATTTTAAAACTTAACATCAATATAATATTATAACATAATATAATATCGTTTATAACATGTTCTACACCTGTCCGATATTTTGCCGATATTATCACAATATTTTAAAATATCTTATATCGGTATTAACAGATACATACTTGATACCGATATTAACTACTTATCTCACTTAGGATAATATGTACATATATACTTCAAAATACTAAAACATTTACTGTTTATTATTTTCAAAGAAAATGATAAGGAAAATAATTTGTAAATCTACCTTCTTCAAAACTCTTCTTACTTCACAAAACATTTCAAAAACATTATTTACACACATACATAATGTAGAGGACCCAAAATATTTATAAATTCAAAATTTTTCAAAGTACTTGGAAATAATATTTATATCTTGTTCTCAAGATTTTTTTTCTAAAACAATAAATCATTGAAACATAGTAGGATTTTAATTTATAATTTGTAACTTCAAACTCTAAGTCACAAAAGACTTTCCAAAATAAACTTACATAACTCCTTTGAAATAATCTTTTACTTCAAAAGGTTCAATTCTTAAAATATTCTTTCGCTGCTAAAACTTAATCTTCCACGATTTTAAAATTTTTACAATTCTTCAATGAAAAGTTTTAACATTATGTTCTGTAATTAAGACAATTATTTTATTAAAAATATCGAAAAAATATAACTTTCAGAGAATCAGAAATACAAAGAAATAGTCGACTAAATTGATCGCTCAATCGACTAAACAAGTCGACTGAAAACCCAAAAGAGTCGACTGAATTTAAGTATTGCTTTCAACAATGAATTTTATATTGATTTGGTCGATTAGATTTCTCTCCCTGTCGACTGAATTACTGGAAGTCCAAAAGATGATTTTTTTTATGAATACCACTAAATTCATTTACATAAACCATATTTCTTTATTACTTTTAATGTAGCATCTCAATTAATACTAGAAAATGTTATATACAAAAAATTCCTTTGAATAATTATCTCAAAACTCAAATTTCATTTTCATAAAACATTTATTACTATGTAATTACGCTTAATAGAAACTTACAAAATTAGATCTTCATTTTAAATATTCATGAAGAACTATTACAACCCTCAAATTTACTTCCTCTAATTCCATAAAACTTCTATAAATACCTACCATACTCCCTTCCGAAAACATTTCACAAAATATTGGTTATTATAAAATAATTTTCCCCAAAATAATCAACTCAAGTCAAAACAATTTCTAAACCTTCAAAATTTAAAAGATAACTTCTTATCACAAATTTTATTAAAACTCCATTTCAAAACAATATTTCCTTTATCAAAATATTTTATCTCACTGCATAAAGCATTTTCTAAATTCTTTTTAAAATATAATTCAAAATATTTCTTTAAAATATATCTTACTTCCATAATTTACTAAATTGTAAATTATAGTTTTCTAGGAACATTTACTTCCTTTCAAAATATTTCATCTCCTTATAAAGCTTTATAAAACATTCAAAAATTTACAAAGCTTCTCAAAACTCTATTTTTAAATTATGTGTCATTATGTCTCATCCTAGTGTTTAGGAATCTCTATCGATAATGTTGGTCAGACGCATCGACCAAAAGTTCTAAAGCAATCAATGGATGGATTAACAGAAATTCAATTTCAAAATTTGTTCAAATTATCTTATCCATTTATCTTAAATGGTACTTACTTTATATAATAATAGTCATATGAATGAAACTTAATCAAGTAATTTATATAAACATATATCTTATCAAAAGATTTTCAGTGGAAAAATTTCTTACCTTCATAAAACATTCTACTTACTCTATAAATCAAAACCATAATTTAATCATATTTAATTTCTTGCTAAGAATCCTTTTCAATAATAAATAACTTCCAATAGTTCACAGAATAATAAGCAACCACTAATTTTTTGTAACATCCCTGATTTTTGTTTAACATTATTCAGGATATTTAATTAGATAAATTAAATAGAATTATGTGATTGATCAGGAAGATGAGATTAATAAATCCAATGGCCGTGTCTTAATGAATGAACTAATATAAGACTTAACTAAATTAAGAATGAGGAATTTCCTATGGGGTAAACTAGGAAATGGAGCTACATTCCTTAGTATAAATCCCTTCCTCCACCTTAAAAAACTTTTACTCTCTCATTCATAACCCCTCAATATATTTCGACCTGCCATTAAAAGCTCAAGAAATAACATAAAATTGAAGATAAAAGCTAAGGAATTAAAGCTAGGAATTATCTCATTTTCCAATTAACTAATCAAGGTGAATAATAGTGTAAATCATCTCATTTTTACTTGTTTTCTTCGGTTATAGATAGTAGCCGAATTTATTCTGATATGTTGATCATGTTTGGATCTGATAATCGTTGTTTAGATAGAATAATGATTTATGGTGATTTATTGGGATTTTTATAGAATTAAAATGATGGGTTTTAGGGTAAAACCTTAGTAAACGACCTCCAAACGACTTGATTTTTGGCTATGCAGTGTAAAACATAATTTTGGAGTTGGGTTTTTAATTTCATAATTTTCGGAGTTAATAGGAATATTTTATGAATTTCATAAGGTGTAAAGGGCATTTATTTCGGGTTTTAATTATTAAAAATAATAAAATAATGAAATTTGCCCCTAAATATTTATATGATGAATAAAATATTATTTCATATTTTTGGTGAATTTTTGAGATTTTTCCCATGTGATTTCGATTTATTATGAATTTTCTAAGCTAAAAAGGCTTAATAATTATATTAAATATTAATATAATTAATTATTTTGAAATAATTTCTAAAATAATAATTCTGATCTGCAGCAGCTTTTCTACAAAGATATGTCTTTAACCAATAGAAATTTGACAAAGAATTGATAAAGTTTGTCCTTAACCAATAGGGATCAAACAAAACATAAGTGTTGCAGTTTTCAGATTATTTACGACTCTGCCACTGAACCTTCCACCTTAGAATCTAAACCCTTCGTCATTTAACCTTCCATAGCTTTCTGCAGCGTTTTTGATGAACCTTTCGTCATTAAAACCTTCCGCATAGATAACCCTTCGTCATTAAACCTTCCACGGTATTTCTGCAGCTTTCTACAACGTTTTTTATGAACCTTTCATCCTTAAAACCTTCCGCATAGATAACCTTTCGTCATAAAACCTTTCGTAGCATTTCTGGATCTTCCGGCAGCGTTTTTGGTGAATCTTTCGACCTTGCCGAAAGCAACCCTTCGGCCTTGCCGGAAGCTACCTTTCGGTACTTGTTGTCAACGCTACGGAAGCTCTTTTGTAGCAATTTATCCCAGCTTTGTTTGTAAAACTTCAAATAGGCATAACATTCTAACCGTAAGCCCATTTTTCTAATGCGACCACTCTACGGAAAGGCAAACCATCATTTGAACACAATGGAATAGGTTATAGATCTTAATCCTACACCTATAAAAAGTTATGGCTAAAACAAAGTTTTATATTTCCGAAAGGGGTTGTTTTCCTTGCTTTCGAATATGTTTGCTAGGTTTTCTTTGCCTTTGAAGGAGATACTATCGAAGGGGTTGTAAAATTGTTTTCTTTTGACCAATTTTTATATTTTTGAAAGGTTGAATTTAAAGTATTATAAGGCAGGAGCCTACTATTTTTAAGAGCTTTCGAAGGAGGTTACCCTATGAAGTCGAAAGCTAGGTTTCGAAGTTATCGAAAGGTTTTATGACCGAAATTCTATTTTTAAAGAAAAAACCATGGCTATATTAAAGGAGTTTTTATATGGTTTGAGAAGAATCTATCTTTGATAAATTAAATCCATTGGAGTGGTATTGCTATGTTGTTACATTGTTTCTTCTAATATGAATATATTCACTTTATAATAGACCCATAACTGTATTTTGGGGAAAAAGGGTAGGAGAACCAGTTAAGTTAGGTTAACCCAGTAGTGAATATAAAATTGAATAAATTCCTGAATGAGTTAAATATAAAGGAAAGATATTGGCAAGGGCCAATAGGTTTCCAGTAAGCCCATGAAAACTGTATGATATTGGCAGGGGCCAATAGGTTAATATTTATCCCATGAAAACTATGTATGAATGGAAATGTCAGATAGACAGGTTCATAGTAAGCTCATGAAAACTATGTGTAAATGAAGATGTCAGATAGACGGGTTCATAGTTAGCCCATGAAAACTATGTAAATGAAGATGTCAGATGACAGGTTCATGGTTAGCCCATGAAAACTATGTAATTGGACAAGGAGTCCTTAATTGTTTAATTGGTTATTAGTTAGTCCATGAAAACTATTAGGTTAATAGTAATCCTAGAAACTATAATTAAGGCAGATAGTCAGAATGAATGGGAATGAGTAATCCAGATTTGATTTGCTTGTTTTGCATATCATCATAATGTATTGAAATACTATGTTTCTAACCATTGTGGATGCAGGGACAAAAAATATGGTTTTATAAAGATTTTAGTATACTAGTGAGGGGAAAACCCGTTCCGCTAAGCGGTGTGGTCTCACTAGATATCCATTTGGTTTGAGATGATGGACTATTATTCATACCAGGCTTTATGTCTGACTCGAAGTTTTTGTTTTCCCCTCAAACTCTCGGGTACTCAATTGATTTTGAGTAGTTTGAGATTTAGGGTTTTCAGGTTTCCTTAGACGAATAAAGCTTCCGGAGGCATGCAGGAGGCAGCTAGTTATTAAGAGTTTTCTTTTCCGCTGTGTATTTGGATGTAAAGGAAGATTTATTAGCCTTGCTTTATACTCTAATCAACCAAGGGGGCATCTTCATATGTCGCTCTTGTTGTATGTATAATAATTATAATTTGCTGAACATGGATAACGTTTTGGGATTATGTAATGAACCGGAAATACTTTGATTTGAATGTGGAAATATGTTTTTGAATTGTTAAACTTTTCCATATTCTTGTGATCTGTTTATCAATGTATCTAGCACCGCCGTATTTGGTCGCCAAAGATTAATAATTATGGATGACTGCGGCATCCGTAGCCGTTAGTTTTGGACCTCCAAGTAGTGGGATGTTCCATTTTTAAACTACTTTACCAAATATTTTTAATGATGTACATACACAAACAGCAAGTTACAGTGATAAAATTTTCAAAATTCCTAGCGGTAATTTCACCACTGAAATCACCGTATGATCTTAATGTTAATATTTACAAATTAATACAATAATCATCAATCAATTAAATACAAATATAAATAAACATCAATGTGTTTAGCGGAAAGTAATTCATACATTTCCACTGCTCACTCTGATTATTAATGGATCAAGGCACAATAATATATACTAAGCCAACAGAGGTTAATCATTTAATAGTTCATACTTAATAGGTAATAGTAAAGTAGTATATTAATATACAAAATACAAATACGTCCTTGGACGATTACTCCAGTAATCAACATATAATATCTATATATGCTCCTACTATAGACTTACTATCCCAACACACCCAAGGACATAGACCTTAAGTCTCATCTAGACCAATGACTCGTGTCTTGTATATATGATGTATTGTTATGAACTACGCTCTAATACCATTTTGTAACACCCCCACCTTTATACTCTTGCTATCCAAGAGTATTACAGAGTAATATTGTTAGATAATATGGAGAATGAGGCGATATGAGATACACACTTGTGTAGGATCGTTTTCACCCTAGAGGAGGGTGAATAGGGTGATACTAATAATAATAAAAATTAATGCGGAAATAAAAATCAGTAGCAGAAAACAATGCAGAAGAGATCACACACAAATTTACCCAACTTCGGCAAAACCCTGCCTACGTGTTGCCCCCAAGGTTTCTCAAAGAAATTAAGTAGTCAGACGCTTACACACGTAAACTTGCGACAACCGCTAATGACTAACCTAACTCTACGTCCAAAACCCTACCACAACTCAGCCACTGAGTTGCGAATTCTCAAACTACGCCCCGTAGTTTGTCCCTAGTCACACGAATAGAATTTACACAATTTAAAACAGAAAAAAATACAAAATAAAACTAAAAACAAAATAAAAAACAAAAACCCTATTATTTAAAATTAAGCCCAAACCTAAGAATAAGACCGACCCAATTATAATTAGAGCAAAAACATTGTCTCCTCTTTTTTATTTTCGTGGCCATTCCCTTTTGCTTCTCTTCAACAATTAGGGTTTCTGGAATTGAGTTGTCGCTTGTAAGAATTGAGGCTCGAATCGTCTGATGCTTTCATTCCTGCTTTGCTCCTTCTTCTATCAGTGAAATTCAATTGCTTTGCACCCGCTTCTCGATTGGGTTCCAATACTGGTATGCGATTTTCCTTTTTGGTTTATGATTAAGCTTGACTCAATTTTGCTTTCGAACTCGATGCCTTAAGCCAATGATGATATGGGGTAATTTACAGGGATAAAATCCCTAAAATTACGTTCGTATATTTTCCTTTGAATTATTCATGATTTTTTCTTGGCCGTTCGATTAATGATTGAATGTTGGTGATTACTTCTGACTTGTTCCATTCGTACTTGTTATTCCATGAATTCGAATTTTCATGAATTTCTTTGGTCGATTCCGTTCTTTATGCTCCTATGACTTCGGCACTTTGAAATTTGAATAATTTCTGACTTGTTCACGTGTTCCATTCTTTGCGGCCAATATTAGATTTTTTTGAACAATTTAAAACTTACTGGTTCACCATGATTTTCTCTGTGATTTATTCAACCTGCCGTTTCATTCATTTTCTGGCAATATTTGAATTTTTGACCTTGGCATTTAAATTAGTATTTGAAACTACTCTGACTTGTTCGAACTGCTTGTATTCATCGCTTTCTCCTTTGTTGCATAAGTTTTCAGACTTCGAGTCAGTGCATATGAACTTGTACATGTTTTTTGTACATTTGTTTGATTTCCACTGCTTTGAGTGTGATGGTATCCATATTGTTCTGGTGCCTTGATGTCCACTTTGTTGCATTGTATGGTGGTTTGGTCTTCATATGTACATGTCTGGTGCCTGGTTGTTGTGAGTCTGGCTATTGCATTGCTTCAATTACCATTTGTTTTCTTGTACCTGATGTCTTCTCTCAGTTTCATATGATCTGAACTAGTATCCACTTTTGGTTTCTCTGTGTTGCCTTCACACTGAACTTGTATTCTATTGATCATCTCCATATGCTTGTGTTGTAGTATATGCTGTCCTCTTTGTACATATGTGTGCAGCCCTAAACTTTGTATATGAGGTTGCCTGGACTTTTTGGTTGCATTGAGTTGTTGAGCTTGAGGTCTTTTCCAGTTGCATAAACATAATGCTGCTCTGACCCATTCACTTGAATATGTACATGACTTGTGGCATCTGTTTCATGTGCATTTTTGTTTTGGCCTGTGAGATTGCCTTCAGTTCTCAATTGCTTGATCTTTTGTAACCTTGTTGAGTTTGTGTTGATATTTATTTTGCCTGTTGCATCTTAACTTGGCATTTCTGCTGCCTTGGTTGTTTTGGAACTGATTTAGTGTGAACTTGTTCCATGCTTGAAGTCTTGTGCACTTGATGCCTGGATTAGTCATTGTGTTCATCTGGAAGGTTGTATTCATGTTGACTTTGATTTGGGACTTCATGTTTCTTGTTTTTGGACTTGAGTCTGCATTGTTGTTGCATCATGGAGTTTTGGTTTGTATCTTTGAAGTCTAGGCTGCATTGTACTTATGGTCTGGTCTTCTTGTTCATGTAGTCATATGAATGTGGTCAGACTTGATTCTGGACTGACCATGTGTATATTTGAAATGTTGTATGTTGTTTTGCACCTGAGTTGAATCCACCATTTGGTTGGGTATGACCTTATGCTCACCTGTCCCTGTAATTTTATCACGCAAGTGTATATTGGTGTGCACGGCCTTGTGACATGTACAGTGATACACTGTGCATGTTACAAGCTGTTCGTGTAAGATGAATTCAAAATAAATGATGACGAATAACCCAAATAACTAAGGCAAACAATATTTTCAAAAACACACACTTCATTTTGAATTGCAAAATATTTCTTTTTCAATTTTACTGCATTAGTGTTTATTTTGCAGATAATTCAGATGCTGGATACAAACTGGAATAGAGTTGAAGATAAAAATACGAGTGTTGAGTGAATATGTAGTGAGGAGTGATATGTAAATTGAACTTTATGTTGTAATCAAGATTGTAATGTAATTGAAAATGTATATATGTAGTGAGAGCTCAAATTTGTACTATTCGAATTTGTAATAAAATATTTGTTTGAATTCGAATTCTGTGTTATTTATTTTATCCAACAAATATTTATTTAATTATGTGAACAAAAATAGTACAATAACATATACATTTAAACGAATATATATATGTTTATTATCATCAAACAAAAATCATAAGCTATTGTATTCTACAATCTCCCCCTTTTGATGATAACAAACATATTTTAATATTTTGACTCTATTAGATGTATTTGGTTTTGATGAATTCTATTAGCTTTCCCTATTTGAATGCTCCCCTTACAACAAAGCTCCCCCTTCACATATGCATGAAAATAAATAAAAAATATGCAAATGAACCTGGATGGGAATATGCAAATAAAAAATATGACTTGACTTATTTGCCAAAATCTTAACTTCTCTCTCCCCCTTTTGTTTACAAAAAAAGAGTAATAGTGTTAGAAAAATAGAGATAAAGTGATAGACATTAATCAACATTAATACCTAATCGAGTATAAATATTAAATTTCAATAAAAAATCAAAGAAAAATCATAAATACTCTGTTAGGCGCATATTCCTCTTTAGAGTGATAGGGGTGATGTCGGTATATAAAACCATATAGTTGTATCTATTTGTGGTATATTTATGACTGGAATTTGAATACTTACTAACCATGCATGACCGTTAGGATTTTTAAATGAGATTAGTAGTATTCCCAAATTTAAAAAGTATCTTCTAACCATGCATAACCGTGAGGATTTCTAAATGGGACTAGAATCAACTTGTCTATTTAATAATCAATTTTGATATGTGTTCCATACATGCATAACTGTGAGGACTTTTAAATGAGCATGAAAGCACATAATCAAAGATTCCAAGTAATTCACCCATGCATAACCGTGAGGACTTTTAAATGAGAGTGAATACTTTGGATGTTTTAATTGCTAATTAAATTAAAAAAATGAATAATTTCCAGTTTAAAATACCACATTTCGACATACTATATTGGATTTTGATGAGTGATGATCGTTAGAAATATGATAGAAATAGAAATGGTCGTGGAATTTTTACCAATCAAAGTTATTACAAATTTTGTTTAATTTTTTAAAGAAATTTACTACATATACTGTCTCAAGTCAAAAATGTATGATTAATAACAACACTCATCGTTTTTTCAGTCACTATTTATCTTTTTGATAATCAGTAGGGAGTCAGATTAGTTGATATATTCATTTAAGATCAAATCCAAAAATAAATATAAAATCAAATTTCTAAAATGCCTAATCTAAAACGAAGTCAACAAAAACTATTTTTTGGAAGGGTTTTATGAAAAAAAATGTCTGTCAATTGAAAATCAGTTAAATGAAAATTACGCAGATATTTTCTTTGAAAATGTGATGCAACTAATGAATGTCCCTACATAAAACACATTCCACTAGTAATTTTTATATCAACTAGGCTACTAGCTTAATCTACATCTGAATTCCCCTTTGACTCAAAGTCATCATTAGATAGATATCATAGACCAAACAGTGAGGGGTGCAATAAATATCTAATAATCATTTTACAGCTTTTAAAATGAGATTCATTTGGATTTGATTGAACCCGTGTACACAAATAAACAGAGAACACAATGTCTAGAAGCAGTAAGATGAAGAAGTGATCAATCATAACTCGATATTTCTTTTGATCAACTACCTTACCAATTTCATCCTTGTCAATTTAATTGTGGTGCTCAAATTTTCTCAGTTGATCACTAGCTAATTGAAATCTGATTATGGTGCAGATTTTCAACATATAATACATCGGTTGACCCATTTTGACTCTGCCACCTTTGTACATCCCTAGGCTAAGGAAACTTTGATTTATTTCCCATTGTGTGCCCGGAACAGCCAGAATCCAGGTACCACTCTTGTTGTTCCTTAGCCTGCCACCATACCTACACGAGGAAAAAAATTTCTGACCTATTTGTATTTATAGGTCCATGATTGTTAGTGACAAATGATTTTGAAAAATATGTTTGTGTGGACCCAAGACAATCTATATTTGTTCCTTTCGGCACCCAGATTTGTTTGACTTTAAGGAATTTTACATTCATGCCTTTGGGAACCCAAATTGGAATGGTTTTCATGTGTTTGGGTCTATACCAGCAATTGTTGTGATTGTGTCCCATTTTTCCACAAATTGTGCACTTGGAATTGACTTAATTAATTTCGCTTCTAACACGTTCAGATTGAGTATACCGAAGTCCTTATCTAATATGATTAACAGTTTATTTCCCTAATAACATATTTAGCGATTTTTCTCCTTTGGAAAATCTTCCTAAAGTTGTAGACAAATGTTGGACTTGGGTTTTGAGTGATTAATTTTCACTCAATAACAAGGTGCACTTTTTAATAGAATTTTCTCTCCTAGTGTTTTCACTTTCTTTCAAAATCAGAATTTCATTTTCAAGTGATTTAATTTTAATTTCTGATTTTTTAATTTCTTCTTCGAATGATGGACACTTATCACATTTAGGGCTCTTATTTCGATAGTTTTTAACCAATTGATCAAGTTGTTTATTTAGTTCTATCAAACTATCTCTTTGTGATTCAATTTTAGCATACTTCTCCCTAAGTCTTTCAAAACAGCCATTTACCTCATGAAAATATATAAGTAATTCTGAATGAGTAAGTTTTGATACCTCGCTTGGCTCGTCATCATCACTGTCAGTTGTTTCTCCTTGAAGACACAGATTTCCTTTTTCACTCTCACTGTTAGTGCTTTTATTATCATCATCACTTTTATTCCAGGTGGCTGCAAAACTTCTCCTTTTCGGTTTCATTCCTTGGCTGAGTCGATTTTGAGGACAATTGGGCTTGATGTGACAAGGTTTATTGCACTTGTGACAAATGATCTCTTTCTTTTCTGAGTTGTCTATAACTTTGACAATTCTGCTCTTCAATTGTTGATTTAGAGCTGGATTTCCATACTTGTGATTCCACCTTTTGAATTTCTTTATTATCAGCGCCAGTTCTGCTGCACCATCATCATCATCATCATCTTCACTTTCAGTTGTTCCTTTGAGAGCTATTGATTTCTTTCGAGTATCACCTCCTTCACGTTCTTCCTTGAATTTCATTTCTAGCTCATAAGTGGTGAGATTTCCAATGAGTTCTTCAACTTTAACTTGTTTCAAATCTTTTGATTCTTGAATTGCAGTCACTTTTGCTTCAAAATTTCATGGAAGAATTCTGAGTACTTTTTGGACTATTTCCAGTTCTGTGTATAGTCTTCCTAGAGCTTTTGATTTATATATGAGATTAGAAAGTCGTCCATACATTTCTTTGACACTTTCATCCTTTGCCATTGTGAAGTTTTCGTATTCACTACTGAGCATGGCAAGGCGAGATTCTTTCACTTGGGAGGTTCCTTCGTGAGTCACTTCAAGTGTGTGCCAAATTTCCAGCGCAGTTAGACAATATGAGACACGATTAGATTCAGTTTGATCTAATGAGAAGATAATAGAATTCATAGCTTTAGCATTTACAAATTGCAGTTTATTTTCAAGATCTATCCATTGATCCATTGGTTTTTCGACTTCTTGATTATCTACCACTACAGTTGGTGTCCTATATCCCGTCTCAACAATATTCCACGCATCTATGGTTTTCAGAAAAAATTTCATCCTAGTTTTCCAATAAGTATATTCACCACTGAATATGGGTGGCCTTACTATGGACTGACCCTCAGCAAAAGCATTATTAAAAGAAGCCATTTAAAAAATCAAATTTTTAATTGAAGGAAAAAATCAAATTTTTTTAATAAAAAAATAGTTTTTGTTCCTAGCTCTGATACCACTTATAGGATCATTTTCACCCTAGAGGGGGTGAATAGGGTGATACTAATAATAATAAAAATTAATGCAGAAATAAAAATCAATAGCAGAAATCAATGCAGAAAAGATCACACACAAATTTACCCAGCTTCGGCAAAACCCTGCCTACGTGCTACCCCCAAGGTTTCTACTAGAAATTTAGTCAGACGCTTACACACGTAAACTTACGACACAGGCTAATGACTAACCTAACTCTACGCTCAAAACCCTGCCACAACTCAGCCACTGAGTTGTGAATTCTCAAACTACGCCCCGTAGTTTGTCCCTAGTCACACGACTAGAATTTACACAATTTAAGATAGAAAAAATTACAAAATAAAACTAAAAAACAAAATAAAAAACCAAAACACTATTATTTAAAATTAAGCCCAAACATAAGAATAAGACCGGTCCAATTATCATTAGAGCAAAAACACTATCTCCTCTTTTTTTATTTTCATGGTCGTTCCCTATTGCTTCTCTTCAACAATTATGGTTTCTGGAATTGAGCTGCCGCTTGTAAGAATTAAGGCTCAAATTGTTTGATGATTTCGTTCCTGCTTCGCTCCTTCTTCTATAAGTGAAATTCAATTGCTTTGCGGCCGCTTCTCGATCGAGTTCCAATACTGGTATGCGATTTTCCTTTTTGGTTTATGATTAAGCTTGACTCAATTTTGCTTTTGAACTCGATGCCTTAAGCCGATGATGATATGGGGTAATTTACAGGGATAAAATCCCTAAAATTACGTTCGTATATTTTCCTTTGAATTATTCGTGCTTTCTGCTTGGCCGTTCGATTAATGATTGAATGTTGGTGATGACTTTTGACTTGTTCCATTCGTACTTGTTATTACATGAATTCGAATTTTCGTGAATTACTTTGGTCGATTCCATTCTTTGTGCTCCTATAACTTCGGCACTTTGAAATTTGAGATAATTTCTGACTTGTTCACGTGTTCCATTCTTTGCTGCCAATATTAGATTTTTTTAAACAATTTAAAAGTTACCGGTTCACCATGATTTTCTCTGTGATTTATTCAACCTGCTGTTTCATTCATTTTCTGGCAATATTCGAATTTTTGACCTTGGCATTTAAATTAGCATTTGAAACTACTCTGACTTGTTCGAACTGCTTGTATTCATCGCTTTCTCCTTTGTTGCATAAGTTTTCAGACTTCGAGTCAGTGCATATGAACTTATACATGTCTTTTGTACATTTGTTTGATTTCCACTGCTTTGAGTGTGATTGTATCCATATTTTTCTGGTGCCTTGATGTCCACTTTGTTGCATTGTATGGTGGTTTGGTCTTCATATGTACATGTCTAGTGCCTGGTTGTTGTGAGTCTGGCCATTGCATTGCTTCAGTTACCATTTGTTTGCTTGTACCTGATGTCTTATCTCAGTTTCATATGATCTGAACTTGTATCCACTTTGGGTTTCTCTGTGTTGCCTTTACACTGAACTTGTATTATGTTGATCATCTCCATATGCTTGTGTTTCCATATATGTTGTCCTTTTTGTACATATGTGTGCAGCCCTAAACTTTGTATATTAGGTTGCCTAGACTTTTTGATTGCATTGAGTTGTTGAGCTTGAGGTCTTTTCCAGTTGCATAAACATAATGCTGCTCTGACCCATTCACTTGAATATGTAGATGACTTGTAGCATCTGTTTCATGTGCATTTTTGTTCTGGCCTGTGAGGTTGCCTTCAGTTCTCAATTGCTTGTTTTGTAACCTTGCTGAGTTTGTGTTGATATTTATTTTGCTTGTTGCATCTCAACGTGGCATTTCTGCTGCCTTGGTTGTTTTGGAACTGATTTAGTGTGAACTTGTTCCATGCTTGGAGTCTTTTGCACTTGATGCCTGGATTAGTCATTGTGTTCGTCTGGAAGGTTGTATTCATGTTGACTTTGATTTGGGACTTCATGTTTCTTGTTTTTGGACTTGAGTCTGCATTGTTGTTGCATCATGGAGTTTTGGTTTGTATGTTTGAAGTCTAGGCTGCATTGTACTTGGGGTCTGGTCTTCTTGTTCATGTAGTCATATGAATGTGGTCAGACTTGATTCTGGACTGACCATGTGTATATTTGAAATATTGTATGTTGTTTTGCACCTGAGTTGAATCCACCATTTGGTTGGGTTTGACCTTATGCTCACCTGTCCCTGTAATTTTATCATGCAAGTGTATATCGGTGTGCACGACCTTGTGACATTTACAGTGATACACTGTGCATGTTACAAGCTGTTCGTGTAAGATGAATTCAAAATAAATGATGACGAACAACCCAAATAACTGAGGCAAACAATATTTTCAAAAACACACACTTCATTTTGAATTGCAATATATTTCTTTTTCAATTTTACTGCGTTAGTGTTTGTTTTGCAGATAATTCAAATGCTGGATACAAACTGGAATAGAGTTGAAGATAAAAATACGAGTTTTGAGTGAATATGTAGTGAGGAGTGATATGTAAATTGAACATTGTGTTGTAATCAAGATTGTAATGTAATTGAAAATGTATATATGTAGTGAGAGCTCAAATTTGTACTATTCGAATTTGTAATAAAATATTTGTTTGAATAAAATATTTGTTTGAATTTGAATTCTACGTTATTTATTTTATCCAACAAATATTTATTTAATTATGTGAAAAATAAAATAGTACAATAGCAAATACATTTAAACGAATATATATATATATATATATATGTTTATTATCATTCAAACAAAAAACATAGGCTATTGTATTCTACAACTTGAATATTCCCTAGGACTAACATTGGTACATATCTCTTGCCATATAAGTCTTATCATAGATGTACGCGGTCTTAGTATAAAGCAATAGACACGTGAGCCTCCAGTACAAATGTGACGACCCACATTTCAGAAGGTTTAAATCGACAATAATCCACACATGTCTAACTTAAACAATCTGAAACACAGATAATCAATGGGGCTAATTAAGAAAAATAAGTGAAGAAGAAAACAAACACAAAATCTCATAGCGGAAAGACAAAATATAATAATCAAATAAACAGTTCATGAAGCTGTTTGTATTATACATTTGATTATAATTTATACAACATTTATCAGAGTTATATATACAACAGAATAAAATAAACAATGCAGCAGAACAACAGTGTGGTGAAATAATACTAGTAACAATAATAATAATCAAATAAATAATTCATGAAGCTGTTTATATTATACATTTGATAATAATTTGTACAACATTTATCAGAGTTATATATACAACAGAATAACAAAATATAATAATCAAATAAACAGTTCATGAAGCTGTTTATATTATACATTTGATTATAATTTATACAACATTTATCAGAGTTATATATACAACAGAATAAAATAAACAATGCAGCAGAACAACAGTGTGGTGAAATAATACTAGTAATAATAATATACCAAATCTTCGTCTTTGTCTTCAGAAAATATTCTTCAATACAGGACTGACCCGAGGGTGATGAAAAGACAAAACACTCGAGTCAGGAGTAAAATATCCTTATGTGAGTCAAATCAATATCACATATAACATGAGTGTAATAGCGTCAGAGATGTTTACGGGATTTCACATCTCATATCCAGTGTATAACATGCGTGCAATAACTCAAGAGATGTTACGGGATTTTCCATCTCTTAAGGATCCGTCAAAATATTTATATATAGTAGAATACGCTATATATACAATGGCTAATCAGTAAAATAAAAAAAATTCTTAGCGTTAAGGCTTTACATTAATCCCCCTTAACGCGTTTTTAAGCATTGTCGTACAGTTTGCATATAACGCCCCAGTAGCACGTCGGGGGAAAGGGATGCGCCGTGATACGACAACACTAAACCAAAATCGTAGTGGTCTCGTATAGGGATAAAAGTATGACAACGCACGTGAGGCAATGCCCAAGGTAGGATACTACCAGTTTGGGTCGCAGAGCTGGTGGTAACGCACCATAGCCACGATCGCCCACCGCGTACATCCATCCCACGTCGAGTCAAAGAGAGGTTATCCCAAAATCAAGGTGCACCGATTGAAACCAACATCAAAAGTAATAATATGGACCAAGTCCAAGAAGAAAATCGAAGAACGGATGTCCGCTAGGGGTAGCTAGTCTGCTTGGCCCTGTCAAGCCATCATGTTTTAGTCATTTCAAATTGGCACAAGTGTCGGGGTCTATCCATCATCGTTATCTTTTTTCAAATCCAGCAAACGACGCCTAATCCAACCACTTCATTTTGGATTCTCCTACGCGTACACAGTTGTTAAAGTGGTTCCAATATTGACAGAGAGTATGCCAATAAGAGGCCCCGGTCTCTTTAACAACCAAACGTCGTTTTACACACCGTTTGGTTCTTTTACATTTTGAAAATGATTCATACTTGATATTAAAATATCATATTCTACTCAAAAATCTTTTTCACTTCAAAATACCATATTTACTTACACTATATCAATTTTGCTTTAAAATATCATTTCATTTAAATTTCTCAATTCTACTTCCAAAATCTTTTCGAAATTCAATTTAGGTTATAACTTCATTTTAACCCAATTGGCATATAACTCCATGATTTAAATATAAACATTCCAACCTTGACCGGTTTGAATTTTTTTAGAAAATAGTTTGAAATTTTTTAAATAGTTTAAAAGTTAAAATAGTTTAATATAAAATAGTTTAGATATTTAAATGGTTTATAAAGGAAAATAGTTCGGAAAATCAAAATAATTTGAATATTTAAAAAGATAGATTTATAAATAGTTTATATATAAAAATAATTTATTTTGAAATTTTCTCCACTCAAACAATCTCTTTCCATTTCAACAAATCTGGACCCAAGTCCAAATCCCAATCAAACTGACTCAATTTCAATTCGAATTAACTTCGATTTCAATTCAAATTCATATCAATTTCAATTTTGATTTACAAATTAATTCGATTTCGATTTCAAATTAATTAATTTCAATTCCAATTTGAATTAATTTAATTCAATTCTCAATTTTAAACTATTTCAATTTATATCAATTTCGAGTTCGATTTCAAAATATCGATTTAAATCATTTAAATCAAATTTAACTTCGATGTTCAATTCAATGTTCAAATCTTTTAAAATAATTCAATTTCGAGCCAAAGTTTGAAATATCAATTTAAATCTCTTTTTCTAAGACAAATTTCAACGTTCGAATAAAGTTCAACCTTCAGATAAATTTTTGATTTCCATAATTCAATTATAACTTCAAATTCCAAATTGAATTCTTTAAACGATTTCTTTTACAAATTTTAAATTCAATATTTCAAAACTCGAGTTCGAAACTATCCAATTCTCATATTTTGATTCAATTTTATTTTATTATAAAATAAAATCATTTGAATAAATTCAATCCAATATTTAAAACCATTTAATTTAACCAATCCGATGTCCGTATATAATTTTCTATCATATGGCCAAGTGATTAGTTATTCCATTTTAATTTCAGGGATGGATATATATCATTTCAATCCAAATCAAAGTGTCATAGGTATATATCATTTCAACCTATTTCTTAATTTATTCGAAATAATTCCAATAACAGTTTATATACTGTCAGAAAATTTGCAGGGTGATAACATGATATATAAAAGAAAATAAACGTCCAAATCATCCAAAATATCAACCAATAGCAGTCATCACAATCAACATCCAAATCAATCAAATATCACAACAATTTACTGGTTATCAACATCGGGTGTTTAACTGGCAATTTACTTTCAATTTCAAATTGAACTGTCAATTAAATTCATATCAGTTCAATTCAGGTATCAATTTAAATGTCAGTTAAATTACCAAACTACAGTCAATAAAATTAAATTACTTCATAATTCAATTTAACTAACATAAAAATAATTCATTACTTCATGAGCGTTATAAAACACTCACCTTTATTTGAAACTGAAAAGATTTCAGCTTCAAATAAATTCCGCTCAATCCCATGTCGTAGACGACTTCGATACGATTCCAACGCAATTTACTTCATCCAAAACGGCCATCGTATGAAAACGATATACAATATTTAATATAATGATAATTATAAAATTAATTAACTTAATAATTATAATTAACAACCCTAACCTTAGTTCGCTACTCTCTCCTTCTCCCAGCACGCAATATCGAACTCATCACGCAACAATAATCCACGTTCCTCCTTCCCAGGTTACAAATCGCGACCTGCTTCGTCCTTTATCTTCTTCTTTTTTTATTGAACTCCGCCTCCATGTGCCGAGCCACCACCAAACGCCTGTGCTTGCCGCCCTCCAGCACTCACGCGCGAACGCGATTCGAACCCCAAAACCCTAAAACGCGACTCCATTCGCTGCTTGAACCCGACCCTATGTCAGTGCTGCTTCCCTCACGCCATCGTCCTCCGCCAGCACGCCTCCGGACCAGCCTCCGCGCGCGCGCCACATCGCTCGTTCGTTGCTTTATTTTTTCCTTTTTCATTTTTTTCTTCTTTCGATCGGCTGTTGTAATTTGAAAAGAGAGAACGAGGGGGTACGGGGTAGACAAAGATGTGGCAGGGTGTATGAATTGTTGGATGAGGGAAGAAAATATATATTATAATTGGAAAATATCTGACTTGATTGACCTGCAAAATTCCGAACTCCAAACGAAGCGTGCCGCCTGGTGTGGGTATGTTATACCCTTATTCCGAACACAATGGAACTAGTGTCGGGGCCTAGTTTGATCATATGTAGAAGTTAGCTTTTCAAATTAATTTATTTAAATTTAATTTTGAAATTAAATTCTACGTGTTTCAAGCTTGCACGGCCAAACGATAAGTCCGTTAAATCCTACAACAATTTACTATTACGGATCCGATGAAATTGGTTTCGTCGAAATCTGAGACAATGGCCAAAATGGCTATTTCCACTCGTTGATTAAAATATAAAATTTCCAATTTCTATCTATTCAATTTTAAAAGTTAACAAGTTTTATTCTAGTTTAAATAAAATTTAAATAAATTTTCGACATCATTTTCATTCATATTAAATCCAAGATTCAATTATTTGAATAATTTGCAGTATTAAATTCAAACGATTTAATTTTTCAATAAATCACCATTAATTAATAATTCAACATTTATTACCAATTATTTTATTATCATCTAAATAATTCAATATTTATTATTCAATTCTAGTTATTAATTATAAACATGGTCAATACATAGAATTTTATCTTAATACAAATAATTCCTTAATTTTTATCGAAATTGCCATTTTAAAAGTTTACTCAAGTTCATATTAAATAAACTACAATAATAAATCATTAAATTTTTATTTCTAAATATTTTTATTCAATAATCATATTAAATTTAATAATTTAAATAGTTAAAAATGCGGGTCGTTACACTCTTCCCCACTCAAAACTTTTTGTCCTTGAAATGATGTTAAGTACAGAATTTAACCTACGATATATTTTATTCAAAATAATTAACTTATAAAACATTAAAATCTTATGTACAAAACCTTTACTACGCTTCTACTATTCCACACCGATACCGGCTTTATAGAATTAACAACATATTTAAGAAAACAAGTTATAAGATTTTAAAACCTTAAAAATTTTCTAACATCCGGATTTACGGAAAATTTCGGCAGAGTCTCCTTTGCGTGGCTCGATTGGAAAAAACTTACAATACAATATATAACATAAATAAACATCAAATATACCAAAGATACATCTCATCACAATGATGAGGCATCCCATAGGGAAAAATATAAAAGTGCGGTAAGTAATCCGAGATATGTACCTTATTATTATTAATACGAGCGAGTTCGCTCGTATTAAGCAAGCAAAAGCAAAACAAATCCGCATATACATCCAAACGGTCTTCGTATGTACCTATCTCAACTTAAATTAGAATATTAGTCAATTATAATAAGATATAGAACATGTATAAGTTAAATAGAACCACATAGCATGATTTTGAATCCAAATCATAAGCACAAGCACAAATACACAACATACAACAATCATATGCAATCAAAAACAGTAATAACAATGATTTACAACCAAAGAAACCATTCACAATTATTAATATTCATCTAATTACTTTATAATCATCACAATTTACATTTTTCAATGTCAATAATTAAGTTATACATCATTATTTCTTATTAACATCCAATTTTTACTAACATTTAATCGGTTTGCTTCAAATTTATTCACATCTATTTCATTCACATTCAATTTATTCAAATCAGTTTGTTAAATTCCAATTGTTTCACTTTTTGTTTAACATATTTCATACAAATTCATTTATGAACCATTTTATAAAATTATTCCATTTAACCTTATTTAAGTTAAATTTTATTTTATTGCCGCTTAGTATATTTTCTTTAATATTAATATCATTTATAAACCGTTTTGTAAAACCATTTAAGTCTATTACAAACATTTTATAAATACAACTCATGTTTTTATTATTACTTCATAACTTGAGTTCATATTAATTCATTAATTCACCTCATTAGTTCATTTCTTTAATTCATATAATTAGTTTTACTTAAGTAAATTTTATTTTATAACTCAACTTCGTATTAATAAATTTTTCTTCTTATCACAATCAATTTCATTTAATTTTTCTTAAGTTAACTTTCATCTTATAATTCATTTCATTAGCTTAATTCATTAATCATTCCTTAAGTTTATAGCCATTTTATACAGATGTATATTACACAATATTATTAAAATTATAGTTTTGACAAAAAGCTATAATTAAATCTTAAAACATCCTTTGCAAATTTTAATTTTTTTCAAAAAATTTACAAAGATATGATTTAATTTATTATTTGTTTACCTTCTCTTAAGTTCATATCTAAATAATATTTTCTTTTTACTACTCAAATTATTCATTTAACATTTCTTAGAACATTAACTAAGTTTATAACATTTTTATAACTTAATTTAATTTTATAAACATTTCTTTAATCACAAATTCAATTTGGAATATTTCTTTAAACATTTCTTATTACTCAAGTTCAAACTTGTATAATATTCTATTACCATTCATATTTAACATTTCAACTTTCTAAACATTTATGGTAGATTTTATATATGTTTTTAGAATGTAATTGAATGTTATACTAATTTTTCTTATTCATTTTAGTTAACAAGAATGTTCAATAATTTACACAAGTTCAAATTTCCATTGTCTTGAAATTTAAGAGTTATAATTTAACTTCTCGTATTTTATTTAAACACTTAGCTTCGATTTATTATCTCCCATTTTAGAAGTTTCCAATTATTCAAAATAATTCACTTTATTTCTACAGCTAAAAGTCATTAATTAATAGAAACTTAAGAATTCAAATACCGGATTCGTTTTAAATCATTTGAAATAATATATATACTCATATCTTTTATTTATATCAAATCATATTAAGAAATTTTAAATCAAAATCTGTTTGTTGAATCAAATGCGTAGCAAAGCTACTAAGTGGCCTCCCCCACTTTGAAACTCGAAAATGAATGTCGATGATGCGGCCGTCATCACCGAAATTATTTTCCAACGACAGAAGAGGGGAGTACGGGATTTATTTCCTTTTAATTCCTTTTGAAACAATTTCTATTTGTAAATATTTTTAAATAATACTAATATTATTTTCAAAATCTTAGAAAAAATTTCAAAAGCACCCGAATTCAAATTCCCAAATTCCAGCTTTTAAATCCATTCTTTTAACTTAAACTAAGAATAGATTTTTATTTCATAACTCATTACTTAGGTTTATAAACATCCATAACTCAAATTAGTTAAGTTAACATTTCCAAACTTGGTTTTACAACCTATTTTCTTCGTATTCAATTTACTTTATAAATCTATTCATTTCATAACTTAAACTTATATTTCTTACCTCTATACTTAAGTGTATCAACTTTTCTTTAATTAACATTCACTTATTTCATTTGCATTCAATTTATTTACATCTAATTTAAATCCAATTTAAATCAAATCCAATTACTCACATTAATTTCACTTACTTATTTATTCTCATTCAATTTCTTTTATACATAATATATAATTTAGGTAAAATTATTTCATTTACCTAATTTTAACACAATATTATGTCAACTTGCCTCGGTTAAGTGTTTAGAAACCCCTATCGATAACATGTCGTCCCACACACCGACTAGAATTCATAAACAACTCAACAGATAAGTAAACACAATGTAAAACATTTTATAACACTAACAAGTATGCGCTCTCATATATATACTGTAACAACCCGCATATTTGACGATTATGTATTTGAATATCTTATTTAAATATTTTAATCGTTAATCGGATCTTAGTCCGAAAAGCTACTTTTTGCATACGGTCAAATTAGAACTCGAGACCACCTCCATTGAGTTCAAAATGACGTTTGCGATCTTTTTAAGTATAAACTTTGATATGTTTGGAGATAGTGGAATTTTCGCCACTTTTTCCACTTATGGCTTTGGTTTGGGCTGAACTCTTTTGCCCTTTTCTTGCTCAGCCCAACCCCCTTCTCTTCATAACTTGATTCTATTTGCTTAAACATTCAAGCTTCATCAAAAATGGAGGAGGGAATGGGAAATTAAAACTCCAAGCTCAAGTTCTCTTGCAAATCCATCATCTAACTCCAAATTCAAAGTGAAGCATTGATTCAAGCTTGTGGTTGCTTCTTGCTTTGCTTTCAAGCTTCATCTCCATCAATTTCCATGAAAAGGTGAGATTTTTATCTCACATTCTTGTCTATAACTATCTTGGATTGTTGGGAATGATTCTCTACCACTTTAGCATGTACATTTGCATTTGGTTTGGTTTGGATTGAAATGGTGAAAATCCCAATTTTTAGTGTTTTGGCAAAACTGGGCTTAGGTCGTTCGGCAATGGAATAGCCAGGCCTGCAAAACAGCTCGTTCGCCTCTAGGTCGTTCGGCGTGAAAATACGTCGTCCCATCCTTAGGTCGTTCGGCACAATTAGGTCACTAAGGCTTAGGTCGTTCGCCACTAGGTCGCATGGCGTGGAATTGTCGCACCTGCTTTTAGCTCGTCCCATGCTTAGGTCGCTCGGCCATAGCTCGCAACCCTATGGGTCGCTCCGTGCTTGAGTCGTTTGCCCCTGATTTGGTTGCACCACTGCTAGGTTGCGTGCATGTTAGGCCGTTCACTTTAGGTTGCTCGTCAAAGCTCGTTCCACCTTAAGTCGCTCGACCTGTTTTTCCCTTAGGTCGCTTGTCACTTAGGTCGCGTGCCTCGCTCTTCCCTTAGGTCGCGTGGCCTCACCCCCTTAAACCGCTATCACGTTAGGTCACCGGGCCTAGCTCGCAAGCAATTAGGTCGCTCGCCCTGATTAGGTCGTTCGCTCCACTTAGCTCATTCCGCATTTGGTCAGCCTCTGCTAGGTCGCGCCACTTTTAGGCCGTGCCACTTATAGGTCGCTCGCCTTTTTATACTTAGGTCGTTTGACCTGTATTTCGTTAGGTCGCTAGGCATGCCAGGCCGCACCACTTACTTCTACTTTGATGCATTTTGAGCCGATTTCCTTGGATTTTATTCACATCTTCGAATGTGAATTTTTATGACCGATTGTTCTACAATCATTTTTGTGATTTGTCACTTTAAAATATAAAGGTTTCAATACTAGTAGTAAATACCAAAACTCTTTCATCAAAACGATTTCAACTCTATTTTATTACAAAGTTCTTTTCCTAAACCATTTTCTAATCTATTAGTATATACAAGCCTTTACTTCACTCGGATGAGAAATCGAATTAAACGGCTTAGTAAAACAAGTGGTATGAAACGCTTGCGTTTGCTTCGTCGGTTAACTCTTGGACTTGTTCGATTGAACCTTTTGTGACAATTTTCTAGTGAAGATCTACAGTTTGTTCGTAAATATTTAAGTTAAGCAAGTGGTTATGGGACATGAAGCTAAACTCATATATTTACTAGCTTGGTGTGATTGACACTTCTTGATGATCATGATGATCATTTTTGTGATTTAGACTAGCAATTGTGCGATGTCTCTTTGGCTACGAGGGAGACTAAACCCCGTTTGTGTGATGTTTTTACTCACATATATGGGGTAGCGCCCCATGGTCTTCGGGCCGTTCGTGTGTTCAAAAATTAAATGGATAGCTTCCATGAGATAGCTTCTCGTTCGTGTGATACATATGTTGGTGAGCTTTCATGCTCCCGTTCGTCTGATAGGCCTCCCCCTTTTTTGTGATTTCTGGATTTTGTGTGTTGATTTCTGGAATTTGTGCTTCACCAATTTTCGTGATTTTCATTGATATGTTTTATCAATTTTTGTGCATTGGTGAATTCGTGTGTCATTACCTTTTTGTGGATTTGGATCTTTGAGAAGATTCTTGTGATATTGATTAATCTCTTGTTGATTATCATTTACATACTTATAGTAATATGCCATTATGGTTATTATATGTTTATGCCATATCTCTTATTCTATATCATGTCATCTGATATTTATAGCTAGACTGATCCGTTTATTATTTTCTTATGAAATAATACTCGGGTCAGACCGAGATGTTACAGGTGCTTCTGCTTGACTTCTCCCCAGGGATCTATTACTTTGACTTTTGGCAAACTACTTAGATTAGTAGTTTTTGTTGTATACATTTGAGATATCGACTCATAGATGTATTCTTTTGTGTAGCACATGTTGTTATTCTTTTGTATTATCGTGGATCTTTCTGAACACTACTCTGATGTACACTTTTATGTGTTATTTATTCATATCTTATTCCGCCTTTGTGATATGGATGTCTGTGACTGGTTTGTGTTATGTTTATTTCTATACTTGTTTCCGAAGATTATATATAGCCACTGTGTGATAGCTTTGAGTTTGTATCGGTATGTCGGATTTTCTCCTTAAACGAAATGCATGCTATACTATCTGACATATCGGTGCTCGCACAAAGAAGTTACACGGATGGTCGCTCCTCAACAGCCTTATTCTCCGTGCTAGTCGACAGCATTACACCGTAGTGTTCTTGGCTAGCGTGGGTATAGAGGTGGGGCGTCACAGCTTGGTATTAGAGCCAAACTTCGGAACAATGTAGAATAACTTAACAAGGATCATCGTCCTAAGTCCAACTTAGGAGTCGTGCCTTAGGATTTAATTCGAGTCTTCGTACCGATTCATCCTATTTCCTTTTATGTATCATTGTTTTATCTATCAAGATTTGCTTGATATTTATTTGGAGAATAACTTTTCTTCTTCTCTCTTTCTTAAAGAAGAGAATGTCTAGACCAGGCCGTCCCAGAGCTGGACCATCTACTATTACTCCCCAGGATGGAGTTTTTATGACCGCTCAACAGCTTCTTGATTTAGTAAAGAATGCTCAAGCAGTTGGTCCTAATCAAGAACCTACTCATCCTAAGTCTGGATTTGCACGCTTGTGCAATGATTATACCAACTTGGGTGGGAAACCATTCAAAGGTTCTGAAAATATTATTGAGGTCCAGGCTTGGTTAAGAACATGCGATCGAATCTTTTCTCGCATGAATCTTATCGATCTTCACCGTGTTCAGGTGGCCTCCAGTATGCTCCAAGAAAGAGCACTAGATTGGTACAAACTTCTTATTTCTGAAATTAATGAAGCGGATCTCACCTGGGAGCAATTCCGAGAATGCTTCGAATTAAAATTCGTACCAGAAGCAGAGAAAGTGACATTGGCTCGACGTTTCATAGACCTTGTTCAAGGCGAATCCTCTGTGATAGATTATGTCGCATCCTTCGAGTCACTGTCTAAATATGGGGTTGAATACATCAACACCCCATTGAAGAAGAACCAAAGATTCGTCTATGGCTTAAACAAGAATCTCAAGAAGCCATTACTTCTAAAATTAGAAGTTTCTTTCGATCAACTCATTGATATCGCTCTTCGTCTTGAAGAGGCGGATAGGGAAAGTGATGTTGAAGTGGTGGGTGCCAAACCAAACTTCAACAACAAGAAAAGGCCTAACAAGTTCAAAGGTCCTTATCCCAACAAAAAGGGTAAGCAAGCAACTCCTGCTGCAAAGACACTTTCCCCTAGTGATGGGAAATGCTTCAACTGTGGTGCTAGGGGCCATTTTGCGAACAAGTGTTCAAAGCCCCGTTCTTGTCGCTATTGTAAAAGTCCAGATCATTATATGCATCTATGCCCTAAGCTTCAAGGCAAGGAGGGAAAGTTAAACGTTGCTCAAGCCCCTGGCAACACATCTCGTGGTCAAGGTATGTCTCATTCTATTCTTGATGGCATCATTATATTTCGTGATCAACCTATTAGAGTTCTCTTTGATACGGGTGCATCCCATTCTTTTATATCAAAGGAACTTGTCGATACTTTTTCTTTAAGTGTTGATGCTTTAATGACTTCTTTGAGAATTGCGAATCCCGTTGGTGGATCCGCAACTCTTAGTTTGCTTTGTAGAGATGTGGAGATTATTTTATGTGACTTTTCTTTCCTAGCCGATTTGCATGTCATGCGTTATTTAGGCTTTGGAATGATTTTGGGTATGGATTGACTTAACCGTTATGAAGCCCATATCCTATGTCCTGAGCGGACTATTTATCTTCGACACCCACTATCTGTTAAGCAGATTTCTATTGTTCTTAAAGATTCGGATTCCACTTTGACGGCATCTTTATATTCTCTAAATCCTCTTGATGATGACAATGATGATGAGGAAGATGTCATTTCTCTTATTCACGTCGTTCGTGAATTTTTCGACATATTTGAACCCGTTTTAGGATTACCAACTAAGCGAGCAATTGAGTTCAAAATTAATCTTATACCTGGAGCTCAACCAATTACTCGTCCTCCTTATCGCATGTCCAATAAGGAGAATGAAGAGATGCGCAAACAATTTTCTGAACTGGAGACGAAGCAATTTATCCGCTCTAGTTCCTCACCTTGGGAGCTTCAGCAATTTTCGTGAAGAAATCTGATGGTACACTTAGGCTTTGCATCGACTACCGCAAGCTTAATGATCTTACTATTAAGAATAAATATCCTTTACCTCGGATTGATGATCTATTTGATCAACTGAGTGGTGCTAGAGTCTTTTCATAATTGGACTTGGCTACCGGTTTTCATCAGCTTCGTATTGCAGAGGATAGTATTCCTTTGACTTCGTTCCGTACTCGATATGGATCTTATGAATGGCTGGTTATGCCATTTGGTTTAACGAATGCTCCAGCTTATTTCGTTGACCTTATGAATCGAGTTTTTAAAGATTTTCTCGATCGATTTGTTCTCATCTTTATTGATGATATTCTTGTGTATTCAAAAACCGAGGAGGAGCATGAAAAGCATCTTCGGATTATACTGGAAACTCTTAGGAGTAATCAATTAAAAGCAAAATTTTCTAAATGCCACTTTTGGCAATCTTGTGTGAAGTTTCTCGGTCATATTATTTCCGAATCCGGAATATCAGTGGATCCTTCAAAGATTGAAGCGATTCAAAATTGGAAGAGACCGGAGAGTGTCACGGAAATCCGTAGCTTCCTTGGATTGGCGGGTTGTCACCGTCATTTTATCAAAGATTTTCTAAAATTGCCGTGCCTCTTACTGGCTTAACAAAGAAAGGTGTTAAATACATTTGGTCGGACAAATGTGAAACTTCTTTTCAGAAATTAAAAGAACTCCTTTCCGATGCTCCTATTCTTGTTATTCCCGAAGGGAATCAAGATTTTGTTGTTTATACCGATGCTAGTCGCGTTGGTTTGGGTGCCGTTCTTATGCAAAAAGAACGTGTTATTGCTTATGCTTCTAGGCAATTGAAGCCGGCTGAGACTAGATATGCCACACATGATTTAGAACTCGCGGCTATCGTTTTCGCCCTTCGTATTTGGCGACATTATCTTTTGGGAGAGAAATTTATACTTTATACTGATCATAAGTCTTTGAAATATTTGTTCTCTCAAAAGGAACTTAATTTGCGTCAACAGCGTTGGCTCGAATTCCTTGCTTCTTACAATCTTGATATTCTTTATACTCCCGGAAAGGGAAATCGAGTTGCCGATGCACTTAGTCGTAAGCAACAAGCGGTTGTTTCCTTGATGATATCTGAATGGAATGATCTCGAGGTTTTATCCACTTGTGAAATTCGAGATCGTGTTTCCGATTTATGTTCATCTCTGGTTTTATGTAGCCTTGAGGCTCATCCTTCTCTTTTAGACCGCATTCTTGAAGCTCAAAGGCTAGATCCCGAATTGGCTCTTCTTGGCCAAAATATTGAGGATAAAGTTGAAGTTGAAGGTTTGAAAGACTTTGATATTGATTCTCGTGGCGGCATTCAAAAATTTGGTAGACTTATCGTACCAAATATTAGTGATCTTCGTAAAGATATTCTAGAAGATTCTCATCGTTCCAAATATTCCATTCATCCCGGTAGTAGTAAAATGTACGCGGATATGAAGCGACTTTATTATTGGGAGGGAATGAAATTTGATATTGCTAACTTTGTTAAGTGTCGCATGACTTGCCAACTTGTTAAGGCCGAACATCAAAGGCCCGGTGGGTTATTGCAACCATTGGAAATTCCAATTTGGAAGTGGGATCAAATTTCCATGGATTTTATTGATGGCCTTCCCTGTTCTCATTCGGGTCATGATAGCTTATGGGTGATCGTTGATAGACTTACTAAATCCGCCCATTTTATTCCCGTTCAGTCGAACCGAACCGTTCCTCTTCTGCCCAAACTCTTTATCAAAGAAATTGTTAAATTGCATGGAGTTCCTACTTCTATTGTTAGTGATCGTGATCCATTGTTTACTAGTGGATTCTGGAAGAGTCTTCAAAAAGCTTTAGGAACGAAGCTTAATTTTAGCACCGCTTATCACCCCCAGTCCGATGGACAAACTGAGCGTGTGAATCAAACTCTTGAAGATCTTCTTCGTTCTTGTGTGCTTGATTTCGGTGGAAGTTGGGAAGATCATATTTCACTCGTTGAATTTTCCTATAATAACAGCTTCCAAGCTAGTATTGGTATGGCACCTTTCGAGGCACTCTATGGAAGGCCATGCCGATCTCCTTCTTGTTGGCTTGAGGCCGGTGAGAAGCTGGTTTTAGGTCCAGATTTCATTCGTGATTCCACGGAAAAGATTGAACTTATTCGTCATAGGATGAAAGAAGCCCAGAGTAGACAAAAATCCTATGCCGATAATCGAAGAAGGAAATTAGAATTTTCTGTTGGAGATCTTGTATTTATTCGTGTTTCCCCTATGAAGGGTGTTGTACGTTTCAGTCGATCGGGAAAGTTAGCGCCTCGATATATTGGGCCATTTCCTATCACCGAACGTATTGGTTCCATGGCTTATCGCCTTTCATTACCGGCTCAGTTTTCTGCCATGCATGACATATTTCACGTTTCTCAATTACGGAAGTGCCTTCGGGATTCCGATTCTATTCTTGAGCCCGGTGTTGTGGAAGAGATTGAAGTTTCGCCTAATTTAACTTATGAGCAGCATCCTATTTGAATTATTGCTTCGGAGGTCAAGCGACTTCGAAATAAAGAAGTTCCGCTTGTTAAAGTTCAATGGTCCTCAAATCCTAAGGATTGCTCTTGGGAATCTAGAGAATTCATCGAGCATACGCATCCGGACTTACTTTCTCATGATCTTGAAGGTGAACTTCTTATTTCAAATTTCTTTTGTGTTAATATGCTTTTATGGTTGTTACTTTTTATTTCCATCTTATATATATATATTACGAGGACGCAATTTCTTTAAGGAGGGGAGTCTGTAACAACCCGCATATTTGACGATTATGTATTTGAATATCTTATTTAAATATTTTAATCGTTAATCGGATCTTAGTCCAAAAAGCTACTTTTTGCATACGGTCAAATTAGGACTCGAGACCACCTCTATTGAGTTCAAAATGACGTTTGCGATCTTTTTAAGTATAAACTTTGATATGTTTGGAGATAGTGGAATTTTCGCCACTTTTTCCACTTATGGCTTTGGTTTGGGCTGAACTCTTTTGCCCTTTTCTTGCTCAGCCCAACCCCCTTCTCTTCATAACTTGATTCTATTTGCTTAAACATTCAAGCTTCATCAAAAATGGAGGAGGGAATGGGAAATTAAAACTCCAAGCTCAAGTTCTCTTGCAAATCCATCATCTAACTCCAAATTCAAAGTGAAGCATTGATCCAAGCTTGTGGTTGCTTCTTGCTTTGCTTTCAAGCTTCATCTCCATCAATTTCCGTGAAAAGGTGAGATTTTTATCTCACATTCTTGTCTATAACTATCTTGGATTGTTGGGAATGATTCCCTACCACTTTAGCATGTACATTTGCATTTGGTTTGGTTTGGATTGAAATGGTGAAAATCCCAATTTTTAGTGTTTTGGCAAAACTGGGCTTAGGTCGTTCGGCCATGGAATAGCCAGGCCTGCAAAACAGCTCGTTCGCCTCTAGGTCGTTCGGCGTGAAAATGCGTCATCCCAACCTTAGGTCGTTCGGCTTCGTCGGTTAACTCTTGGACTTGTTCGATTGAACCTTTTGTGACAATTTTCTAGTGAAGATCTACAGTTTGTTCATAAATATTTAAGTTAAGCAAGTGGTTATGGGACATGAAGCTAAACTCATATATTTACTAGCTTGGTGTGATTGACACTTCTTGATGATCATGATGATCATTTTTGTGATTTAGACTAGCAATTGTGCGATGTCTCTTTGTCTACGAGGGAGACTAAACCCCGTTTGTGTGATGTTTTTACTCACATATATGGGGTAGCGCCCCATGGTCTTCGGGCCGTTCATGTGTTCATGGTCTTCGGGCCGTTCGTGTGTTCAAAATTTAAATGATAGCTTCCATGAGATAGCTTCTCGTTCATGTGATACATATGTTGGTGAGCTTTCATGCTCCCGTTCGTCTGATAGGCCTCCCCCCCTTTTTTGTGATTTCTGAATTTCGTGTGTTGATTTCTGGAATTTGTGCTTCACCAATTTTCGTGATTTTCATTGATATGTTTTATCAATTTTTGTGCATTGGTGAATTCGTGTGTCGTTACCTTTTTGTGGATTTGGATCTTTGAGAAGATTCTTGTGATATTGATTAATCTCTTGTTGATTATCATTTACATACTTATAGTAGTATGCCATTATGGTTATTATATGTTTATGCCATATCTCTTATTCTATATCATGTCATCTGATATTTATAGCTAGACTGATCCGTTTATTATTTTCTTATGAAATAATACTCAGGTCAGACCGAGATGTTACAGGTGCTTCTGCTTGACTTCTCCCTAGGGATCTATTACTTTGACTTTTGGCAAACTACTTAGATTAGTAGTTTTTGTTGTATACATTTGAGATATCGACTCATAGATGTATTCTTTTGTGTAGCACATGTTGCTATTCTTTTGTATTATCGTGGATCTTTCTGAACACTACTCTGATGTACACTTTTATGTGTTATTTATTCATATCTTATTCCGCCTTTGTGATATGGATGTCTGTGACTGGTTTGTGTTATGTTTATTTCTATACTTGTTTCCAAAGATTATATATAGCCACTGTGTGATAGCTTTGAGTTTGTATCGGTATGTCGGATTTCCTCCTTAAACGAAATGCATGCTATACTATCTGACATATCGGTGCTCGCACAAAGAAGTTACACGGATGGTCGCTCCTCAACAGCCTTATTCTCCGTGCTAGTCGACAGCATTACACCGTAGTGTTCTTGGCTAGCGTGTGTATAGAGGTGGGGCGTCACATATACACTCAAACAACTCATTCTAGGGTATTACTACCCTATCTCTAATGAGTCAAACCCCACAAAGCTAAGGTTGTCGCTAAATCAAAGCTCTGATACCAACTGTGACGACCCACATTTCGGAAGGTCTAAATCGACAATAATCCGCACATGTCCAACTTAAACAATCTGAAACACAGATAATCAATAGGGTTAATTAAGAAAAATAAGAGAAGAAGAAAACAAACATGGAATCTTGCAGCGGAAAGACAAAATATAATAATCCAATAAACAGTTCATGAAGTTGTTTATATTATACATTTGATTATAGTTTATACAACATTTATCAAAGTTATATATACAACAGAATAAAATAAACAATGCAGTAGAACAACAGTGTGGTGAATAATACTACTAATAATAATATACCAAATCTTCGTCTTCATCCTCCAGAAATAATCTTCAACACACTAAAAAACTCAGTACTAACTCGAGCGTAATGAAAAGACAAAACACTCGAGTAGAGACTAAAACATCCTTATGTGAGTTAAATCAATATCATGTATAACATGAGTGTAATAGCGTTAGAGATGTTTATGGGATTTCACATCTCCTATCCAGTGTATAACGTGCATGCAATAACTCAAAAAATGTTATGGGATTTTCCATCTCTTAAGGTTCTGTCAAAATATTTATATATAGTAGAATACGCTATATATATAATGTCTAATCAGTCAAATAAATATTTTTCTTAGCGTTAAGGCTTTACATTAATCCCCCTTAACGTGTTTTTAAGCATTTTCGTACAATTTGCATATAACGCCCCAGTAGAACGTCGAGGGATAGGGATGCGCCATGATACGACAACATTAAACCAAAATCGTAGTGATCTTGTATTGGGACAAAAGTATGATAAGGCACGTGAAACAATGCCCATGGTAGGATACTACCAGTTCGGGTCGCAGGGCTGGTGGTAATGCATCGTAGCCACGATCGCCCACCGTGTACATCCATCCCATATCGAGTCAAAGGGATATTACCTCAAAATCAAGGTGCACTAATCGAAACCAACATTAAGAGTAATAATATGGACCAAGTCCAAAAAGTAAATCGAAGAACGGATGCCCGCTATGGGTAGCTAGCCCGCTTTGCCCTGTCAAGTCGTCCTGTTTTAGTCATTTCAAATTGGCACAAGTGCCAGTGTCTATCCATCATCGTTCCCTTTCTTCAAATCCAGCAAACGACGCCAAATCCAACCACTTCTTTCTAGAGTCTCCTCCACGTACACAGTTGTTAAAGTGGTTCCAATATTGACAGAGCGTATGCCAGTAAGAGGCCCCGGTCTCTTTAACAACCAAACGTCGTTTTACAAACCGGTTGGTTCTTTTACATTTCGAAAACAATTCATACTTGATATCAAAATATCATATTCTCCTCAAAAATCTTTTTCACTTCAAAATACCATATTTACTTACAATATATCAATTTTGCTTGAAAATATCACTTCATTCAAATTCTTCAATTTTACTTCCAAAATCGTTTCGAATTTCAATTTAGTTTATAACTTCATTTTAACCCAATTGGCATTTAAATCCTTGATTTAAATATAAACATTCCAATCTTGACCGGTTTGAATTTTTCGAGAAAATAGTTTGAAAATTTTTAAATAGTTTAAAAGTTAAAATAGTTTAGATATTAAAATGGTTTATATAGGAAAATAGTTCGGAAAATCAAAATAATTTGAATATTTAAAAAGATAGATTTTTAAACAGTTTATATATAAAAATAATTTACTTTGAAAATTTCTCCATCCAAACTATCTCTTTCCATTTCAACAAATTTGGACCCAAGTCCAAATCCCAATCAAACTGACTCAATTTCAATTCGAATTAACTTTGATTCCAATTTCAATTCAAATCAATTTCGATTTCGATTTCAAATTAATTCAATTTCGATTTCAAATTAATTAATTTCAATTTCAATTCCAATTTGAATTAATTCAATTCAATTCTCAATTTTAAACCATTTCAACTTATATCAATTTCGAGTTCGATTTCAAAATATCGATTTAAATCATTTAAATCAAATTTAACTTTGATGTTCAACTCAATGTTCAATCTTTTAAAATAATTCAATTTCGAGCCAAAATTTGAAATATCAATTTAAATCTCTTTTTCTAAGACAAATTTCAACGTACGAATAAAGTTCAACCTTCAAACAATTTTTGATTTCCATAATTCAATTATAACTTCAAATTCCAAATTGAATTCTTTAAATGATTTCTTTTACAAATTTTCAATATTTCAAAACTCGAGTTCGAAAATATCCAATTCCTATATTTCGATTCAATTTTATTTTTATTATAAAATAAATTCATTTGAATAAATTCAATCCAATATTTAAAACCATTTAATTTAATCAATCCCATGTCCGTATATAATTTTCTATCCTATGGCCAAGTGATTAGTTATTCCAATTTAATTTCAGGGATGGATATATATCATTTCAGTCCAAATCAAAGTGTCATAGGTATATATCATTTCAACATATTTCTTAACTTATTCAAAATAATTCCAATAACAGTTTATATACTGCCAGAAAATTTACAAGGTGATAATAGGATGTATAAAAATAAATAAACATCCAAACCATCCAAAATATCAACCAATAGCAATCATGACAATCAACATCAAAATCAGTCAAATATCACAACGATTTACTGGTTATCAACATCGGGTGTTTAATTGGCAATTTAGTTTCAATTTCAAATTGAACTGTCAATTTAAATTTATATCAGTTCAATTCAGGTGTCAATTTAAATGTCAGTTAAATTACCAAACGACAGTCAATAAAATTAAATTACTTCATAATTCAGTTTAACTAACATAAAAATAATTCAGTACTTTATGAGCGTTATAAAACACTCACATTTATTTGAAACTAAAATGATTTCAGCTTCAAATAAATTCTGCTCAATCCCATGTCATAGACGACTTCAATACGATTCCAACGCAATTTGTTTCGTCCTAACGGGTCTGGTATGAAAAAGATATGCAATATTTAATATAATGATAATTATAAAATTAATTAACTTAATAATTATAATTAACAACCCTAACCTTCATTCACTGTTCTCTCCTTCTCCCAACACGCAATATCGAACCCATCATGCAATAGTAACCCGCGTTCCTCTTTCCCAGGTTACAAATCGCGACATGCTTCGTCTTTTATCCTTTTTTTATCGATTGAACTCCGCCTCCACGTGCTAGACACCACCGACAGCCTGTGCTCGCCACCCTCCAGCACTCATGCGCGAACGTGATTCAAACCCCAAAACCCTAAACTACAACTCCGCCCGCCACTTGAAACCGACCCTATGTCAGCGCCGCTTCCCTCGTGCCATCGTCCTCTGCCAGCACGCCTCCGATCGCGCCTCCGCGTGCGCCACGTTGCTCGTTCCTTGCTTCTTCTTTTTTCTTTTTTTTTCTTTCTTTCGATCGGCTGTTGTAATTTGAAAAGAGAGAAAGAGGGGGTACGGGGTAGACAAAGATGTGGTGGGGCGTGTGAATTGTTGGATGAGGGAAGAAAATATATATTATAATTGGAAAATATCTGACCCGATTGACCCCCGAAATTCCGAACTCCAAACGAAGTGTGCCACCTGGCGTTTTGTATGTTATACCTTTATTCTGAATATAATGGAGCTAGTTTCGGGGCCTAATTCGATCGTATGCAAAAGATAGCTTTTCAAATCAATTTATTTAAATTAAATTCTAAAATTAAATTCTACGAGTTTCAAGGTCGTACGGCCAAATGATAAGTCCGATCGCCACAAAACTTGAAATTCTATAACAATTTACTATTACGGATGCGATGAAACTGGTTTCGTCGAAATCCGAGACAGTGGCCAAAATGGCTATTTCCACTCGTTAATTAAAATATAAAATTTCTATTTTCTATCTATTCACTTTAAAATTCAATTTTAAAAGTTAACGAGTTTTATTCTAGTTTATATAAAATTTAAATAAATTTTCGACATCATTTTCATTCATATTAAATCCAGGATTCAATTATTAGAATAATTTCCAATATTAAATTCAAACGATTTAATTTTTCAATAAATCACCATTAATTAATAATTCAACATTTATTACCAATTATTTTATTAACATCTAAATAATTCAATATTTATTATTCAATTCCAGTTATTAATTATAAACACAGTCAATACATAGAATTTTATTTCAATACAAATAATTCCTTAATTTTTATCGAAATTGCCATTTCAAAAGTTTACTGAAGTTCATATTAAATAAACTACGTACAATAATAAATCATTAAATTTTTATTTCAAACTATTTTTATTCAATAATCATATTAAATTTAATAATTTAAATAGTTAAAAATACGGGTCGTTACAACAAAACAATACTCAATGTATAAACAATAACTAAGAGTACACGGAGTCGATAAACACAATGCTATAATAGAAAAATATACATGAGTTTGATATATACATTAAGTATACACTATCTTAAAACATCTAGTACATGTGTCTAAAATACAACTCAATATACATAATAACTCTATATAATGATATCCCAGTCTCCATCTATGCCCAACATTCATAAACTGGTTACCTTGTCCCTGAACTTCAAATGTCTTAGACTGACTAGAGTATTATAAATAACACACGGGTCAGACTATGTCTACAATGACAGGTGTAATATACATATAGTGATAATATAAAAAGTATAATAATAATTACATTACAGCCTCAAATATCTCAAAACAACATTCACAATAAACCCAAACAGGAAAGCATCATTACCCATATAAAACACATCAAGTCAGGATCCACAAAATCAACATCGAATGGGTGAATCATCCATATCTTGAAATCACCATTAAATCTAAAAATATCAATAATGAGATATCCTCAAGTAAAGTCAAGCAAAGAAGAAGCAATGCGAAAAATATATCTCAATCTCATATTATAAAATACCATCATCGAATCACTAAAATCAATAAGAAAGATTTGAGCCAGTTCATAACAGTAAATATAATCAATAATAAGTAGGTTGTCTGCCTATAGAGAATAGGTCGTCTGTAGAAAAGAATAGGCTATCGACCTAAGAAGGATACAGAGTTGACCATACTCTGGACATTGTCGCTGGTATACTCACATCTAAACATAGTATATGTCTATCTACCACCCACATACGTATACAAATACTGTAACCAGATGAGAGACTGATAGCACGTCTGCTTGCTCCAAAATCCACGTCTACTTGCTCCAAAAGCCACGTCCGTTTGACACGACTATTACAGTCATCGGTTACCATTACCTCTCCTTATGGTATCACGACGATGATCCACCAATAGCTCAACAATGCATAGCCTCTTCGATCACGACCCGACATGTGCACCAATGGTAAATAACCACTGGCTTATATGAAACAGGGGCATAAAGTCTGCAGCTGGTCACAAATAAATAATACAATGGTATCACAGATCCGGGGTGCGACCACCACGATTAGGCCACCAGGGTGTATACTGGCCAATTTGGTTCACTCCCGAAACAAAAAGGGAGTTGGACAAAAAGGTAGACAAACATATAGTACATATATAATCAGTGGCTAACAAGTAGCCTCCACATATGCTCACTGCAGCGAGTCACACACAACATAACCCCCGTATGAGTGTCGCCATGAGCAAAGAATGGATAAATGACACAAACGACATCTCATAACACCGCATATTACTAGTCCATTTATTTAATGTTCACACATCACACTCGCTCCTTCAATACTCTATATAACGAGTCTAAAGAATAACTGGAAAAGTATTACCAAATGTCTCATCCCAAATGGTATTACTAATCCGTTTATTCGAATTCTTCTTTTAAAGGAATAAAATATTATAAAATCATGTAGAAGGATGCCATCAACATATGAAATCACATCAAAGGCAATTAATCAAATCAATATCTAATGGCGAATCATTCATAACAGTAAATAAATGCGGTAAAAACATATGAAATCGTTGAAATGAAGTAAAATAATATTTATGCAAATGTGTAAATTAAACAAATAAATAAATTATTCCCTTAATTATTGGATAATACCATAATTCATTTATATACTCTCAAATAAGATTTAGATACAAAAATTCATTTCCAAATCCATATGTGTGTGTGTGTGTTCAAACTTCCAAATCACCTAGTTACATAAAGTCATTTCATAATTTTAAGTTTATAAACTATTTTCAAATGAGTTTATATTAAACAAAATAGAAATCTAGAATGAAAGCTAAACAATAAATCATAATAGCTTATATATAAAAATAAATTTCTAAACGTATATAATAACTCTCAGTAAGTTCTAATATAATATATAATAAGCATCTAAAATCATTCATCAAATATAAATAAATAAATAATATAAATATACAAAATAATATTTCAAAAAACCAAAATATAGAAGTTCGGTCGATGGAACATTACCTCAGTGATTGATCCAAGTCGACTAAAACCATAAAGGAGTTGACTAAAATAGGGTGTTGCTCTCGGGTTGGGATTTTGTACTAGTTTAGTCGATTGAATTTTGGATACATGTCCCGGGTTTGGATTTTACACTAAATTTTATTCTTAGTCGACTGTACTACCAGAATTTAGAGAAAAGTG
The DNA here is from genome assembly GCA_030737815.1 of Allium fistulosum. Classification (NCBI taxonomy): domain Eukaryota; kingdom Viridiplantae; phylum Streptophyta; class Magnoliopsida; order Asparagales; family Amaryllidaceae; genus Allium; species Allium fistulosum. The sequence continues at coordinate 677,959,968 of CM060903.1, forward strand.
GCGTTTCAGAATTCTTATCTTCAATTACATAAGTTATTTTTCTCTTTGTTACTGTCTATTCACTCTTATCTACTCACACTCCAACTATACTTTGATCTCACACAATCAATTTATACACATGAACCATAAATTATAAAAATGAAGAAAAGAAATGTATTTACTCAAATCATATTAAAATTCCATTTCATAAACACTCTTATCAAAGAGTGATAAAATACTCACCATGGCCATAGCAAAGTTCCAGAACAAATATAGTGCTTTATATTCTTCCTTTGCTTCATTATATTCAACTTTCATCCTCTTTTAAGAAAAAACTATTGCTCCAACATAGACAAAATGCTAATTTCTTCGGCTAAGGATGTGCTAGAGTGTTGAAAGGCATATATATTAATTTGGGAGTTTTAGAAACTTTATTTCTATTTTATTTTGATTTTAGAAGGAAGATGAAGGATTTTTGATAATTCTGTATTTCACAAAGTTAGAAGATATGCTACGGTGGGGAGTGCATGTGAGTTGCTTGAGAATGAAATGGAGAGAATTTTCTAGATAAAGAAATGTCTAGGCTTTTGTTTCATGAACTAGAGTTTAGGCTTTTGTTTTTGTGCCTTACTTAATTACTAAACTCATTTCCATTTCCTTTCTTTCTCTTTCACAAAATCATCTTCTACTCAACTCAAATCATTATCAAATTTCAAATTAAAATCAAGTTTACATTACTAAAGTGGTTACAAAACAAATTTTATAGAATTTATTTGCCATAAATTCTTTTGTTTTAATTAATTAGTACAAAATCAACATATTTAGTCCACTTTAATAATAATTATTTATTTAACCAAAATTAATTTCAATTTCTAATTTCCTACTAAAAATTATTTCTAACACAAATTCATATTATTCATCCATTATACAAATTTATAAAGTATTCAATTACTTTTAACACATTTAAAACTATTTTACATTCAAAAGTATAATCGCTATCAATTAAATATTTAAATTCTACATTTTATAAATAATTCAAAATCTTTAAACTAGTTAACTTCCGAAATTCTTTACTCAAAAATTCTTTAGCTATTCTTCTCAAAACAATGTGCATTTTAACCATTAACATTTTATCATCCAAATTCCAACATTTACCAAATAAATCCAAAACATTCTTATTTAATATTTAAAAAACCATTTTAATTAAATAATCACTATTATTATCTTTAATTAATTACTACGCAACATTAGGTTATTATAAAAAATCACCAATATTCAATGACGACCCCCAATCTATCAACTAAGAAATTAACATGAATATACTTACATACATACTAATCATCAACTGTAGTATTGCATCATCAATGCAAATATAAATCATCAATATGCACAAATTCGATTAAAATTAGCAGCACAACATCAATCATCGATTAAGCATAATTAACTACATGTCATTTAGTAGTAATAATGGTCAAATATCTCACACTCGTCAAAATGTGATAACGTCATCAACATCAAACATATGTAATGATTACAATCAACGATTACTCACACATTCAACAATCATCCAAATAATATATTTGATTTCATTATCCTCTTAAGTATAAAATCATTTACTATTGTTTATTTTAAAAGTTTCGGTTATTTATTACATCTTAAAACAATAATACTTCTTTAAAACAATAATATATCATGAAATCCTTTACTATACTTCATTTCTTTAAATACCTCAAAACACCATATTTTAGATCAAAACAGTAGGCTTCATCAAATCGCTTTTCAAAATAATATTATTATTATTTTACATCAAAATACACTGTAAAATCTCTTTAATACTTTCCAAAATAGATTTATAACTATTTATTCCCAAAAATACAACCGTTTATTTTAAATCACCAAAACTCCTTTTTTCCATTTTCCTCAAAACAGTAATAATTTAACCTAAAACGCACATTTGGAAACATACCTTTACAACTTTTGTGATTATTACAATTTTTTTTAGTACTCAAATAATAATAATAATATTTTTCCAATAGACATTGCAAAAATCCATTATATTGTCACTTACTCAAAACATCGTAATTTTTTCAAAAACCATATTATTATTTATAAAATATCGCTTTATTAAATGAAAATAATAAACCTTTCAAATTTAGTTTAAAATATATTTTCTGTTATTATTTATGGATTTCCCCAAAAATTCATAAATATAGTCTTATTAAATTTATTCCATTAATTTTGTTTTATTTCATTAAACCACTTTTATTTACAAATATCACACAAAGACTATAAATAATCGCATCTATCATTTATTTATCTAATTTTTCCATTATTTTGCAGTTTAACCCATTTTATTTTAATTAATTACATTCACTTTTAAATCCACAAATAATTATAATTACATCTTGTAGTACAACAATGAACAATAAACAATCAACCCAAGACACAACCTATCCAATATATCCACGATATCTAAACAATCACCAATATATCAACATATATCAATAATCATAATTTTTCATCAATGGATAAGCGTTTAGTATTTTAAAACTCAATTAATTAAATCAAATTACATACCATGCACTTTTTTTAACAGCCTCCACTCTCGGTAAACCAATGCTAAAATGTCTGAAATTCCTTCATGAGTATAAAGGAAGAAACCACGTGGGAATCAGAGTTCGTATGTTAAAGATATGAAGGGTAGAAGCTATAAGGGTAATATGGTAAATTAATAATTAAATGAAATGAAATAAAACGTGTGAATAGTACCTTCTTCCTCCCGACTTCTCGTTGAACCCATTATCGCCTTTGTTTGACCGCCCTATGCCACCGCCACATGCCTCCATTCCACCCACCGACACCACCATCGTTCATCTCGTTGCTGGTGCCACCCACACCTTAACTCGGCCACCTCTGATCGACTTTGTCACCGCCTTACTTCCAGCAAAATCAAACCCTAATCAGTTAAATTACACCGTCATAGACACCTTAAGATCAAGTGACCACCACCATTAGACTCCTCCAATCGAGGCCAACTGATTGCCACCAACGCGATCACCTAATTTGCCTAAATTTGAGAACGCCCACTTTACCATTTTGACTTCCTCGATTCCAATGTTTGACCACGATTTCTGGTCGATTTAAACACTTTTTCAACAAATGAAAATTATCCGACAGCTCCATTTTTGAGAGCTTTGCAGCGATATATAATTCAATATTTGGTCATTTTATTTTTTTAAACAATTTGTAGTTAGAGATAATTATTTGCTATTAGTATGTGATCAGAAATTTTTGGGAATAAGGCAGAAGAATTAAGATACAGTTGATGGCTAGAGTTTCATGGCCTCATGTATATAGTCGTTTGGCTGGGTTATGGGTAGTGTATCCAGTTTGGCCCGAAATAGCTACATACGCTATTTAAACACTATATCGCCTTTGTTTCGCAAACCATACCTCCAAATCCATCAAATTATCTTTCAAACTGATCAACTCGGAAAGACCTTCGTGTCGGTTATAAATATGATACCCAATTCACCTTTTACGTAAAAATCCATTTTTAATTATTTTAATATTAACAACGCTAAATTTTCGGGTCATTACAGTCTTCCCCCTTAAAAGAATTGCTCCCTAGCAATTTCCTAAATACAAATTTCAACCAAAATTAATAAAGTCTCATCATGGACTTAATTACAAAATATGGAGAATCATATCAATCACAAACTAACTACATATAAAAAACAGCGTATAATGACCACATAAGGACACGGTACAATTCATTCACGGTAATGAATTCAATTTTCTAAATATTCATACTATAATACCATATGCACTTCCGCAATCATATAATCCAAAAATAGTATGTAAAAATAACACTCCATCAGCAAAAGGTGAAATAATCTCAATCATAGAGTAATCCATTCATGCATCTCCATAATTCAACCATAACAAAAGTCCACAACATAGTATAGGCTGATCAAACATGCATGTTTAAACAAATGAATATACATAAATCAATAATCACCATAGCCTATCAAAATAAACACACATGGTCAAAATAATACAGTATGATCGCCATACTACTACATCAACCAATAAAATGTTTGCATTAATTCCTATGTTGACTACACATCCATCATAATATGTGTATCCTCAAAACTGCCGATGAACTTTCTTATAGTCTAATCTTCATAATAATCGATGTACCATTCCATTTTCACACCATATAGAATACCTTGTGCATCCACTAATAATAACATCCTCATAATGACATCTACCCAATCATGGTTATATTCTCAAAATAATATCTATTACTTATATAGTAAAACAGAAACCAATCGTCTGTTTGGGCGACACGTGTTCACTAAGATATGGCAACTGGAGATGGCATACCACATCCATTTGTTTCCCCCATTTCCACTTCCCTAACCGCATTCGTTCCCAATTCTCAAATCGCAGTCATTTACCCTTTCTTTTTCCTCCAACACAAATTTGCTTCGTTCTCCTCCCACATCTACCCATTCACGGTCCATAATGGAGTCTGATCCTCTATCCTTTACTTCCTATGTGGGTACATTTGGTGTGTGGGATACACTTACATGACGCTTACGGTTGTAAAACTAGGAAAGGTGAGAAATTGGTAGTGTAGAGCAATAACACAAAATGGTAACCCTTTCTTTTTCCTCCAACACAAATTTGCTTCGTTCTCCTCCCACATCTACCCATTCAAAGTCCATAATGGAGTCTGATCCTCTATCCTTTACTTCCTATGAGGGTACATTTGGTGTGTGGGATACACTTACGTGACGCTTACGGTTGTAAAACTAGGAAAGGTGAGAAATTGGTAGCGTAGAGCAACAACACCAAATAGTATGACTCATTTGTCTTCACCGATTCACTAATCATTCACAGTTTATGAGTTTTATTTCCGTTTGTTTTATGTAATTTAAAATTTATGGTCAAAACTGGATCTGCTTTTAGTTTTACTTCACTATAATGGTAAATCCGTTATGTCAATGCTACTTTTTTCCCTTCTTGGTAAATTGTAGATTTCAGCAATGATAAAAAAAAAATTTGTATAAAATAGTATAACATCCTAAGTTTCCCTATTCACGTCTATTTTAATTGGACCTTTGAAAACATCATTAGCACTGGTTCTTCAATTCAACAACTCAACAGCTTGTTATAGCAGTTTTGTTTATGTTTGATTTCTTCTTGGTGAATAAATGAAGAATTGGATGATTTAAAATTGATTGATTGAGATTTTTTTCCTTTTTTAGAAAAATAGTTTCCGTTTTTGAAAAGTTATTACAGTATTTCCTTTTGCAAGTAAGTTGCTTGCTTATTTTATACAAAAAATTTCTGCAAAGAATTGGTAACATATATTTCAAATTAAATATTAACAAGTATACATTGTTTGAAAATGGACAGACTTCAAAAGTTAGTTCAACAAAAAAGTAAATAATGTGGATGATATGGAATGGCGAAGCCCAAAGCCGATCCAAAAATACAGGTTCAAGTTTGGTAACATTACTTTCAAGTTTGCTATGGTTTCTCTTGGAAGATAGTAAATTTTAGTTTTTCTTTTTTATTGCTATGAAGTATTTTCTTTCTCAAGTTTAACTTGATTTGGACATTCCTTTTTGTTGCAATCGATTTGAAGTTTGGTCTAGCTTTTAACAATATGCAAATCAAATATATTCTTACACCTTTTACGAGTCGAGTCCACAATTTTACATTTAATCATTAAACTGCAAATATTTTTGTTCATGTTTCATAAATGGCGGCTATCTATTGTCTATTATGGAATGCTTTGGTTTTGATTTTGGCTCTTCTTTTGTATAACAGTGCATTATTATATGCTTTAGCCTATATATCTTTTATTTTAACCTATGATTATTCTTTGTCAACATTAAGAAAAGGGTGAGATTACTATTTGTTTTACTTTTTCACAATTTATTGCATTTTAATTGTTTTTGTAGAATGACGACTCCATTGCATGAAAAACTATATTTGGTTTAATTGATATTTTATGGTAGAAATATTTAATCATAGCAAATAAGGAATCTCATAAAATACTGCTTTTTCTATTTGATGTTTATTTTGATCGACTATATAAGGATACCAAATGTTTAACAAATACAAGCTTGCCTATTTGATTTTAGAATGCATCCAACACCTTTTATTTGTGGGAATATTTTAAGTTTGGACACAATTAACTAAGAGTATATTAGGTTACAACCACTTCTATTCTGTTCATTTTTTTGTGGTCAGTAATAAGTTTTTTATTACAATTCTTATTTTAACATCAAATGAGAATAGATAATAGATAATTGCTTCATTGGATGTTATCTTTGATTATATAAATGAAAATAATTATCTTGCAAATTTTCAATGAATATGGAAAACATCACATTCTATTGGTGACCTTCGGTTAAAGATACTTTGCCTTATAAATGTTTCTAATTGAGTTAACTTATGGATCTATAAAATACATTTTTGCTAATGGATTTTACCTTAATTACCTCCTAACGCAAAGGTTAATTTCCATCATATGTTTATATTTATCCATGCATAGATTTACGGAAAATTCCAATGAGTATATTTTGTACAAATATTTGTGGAGTGAGTAATACATGAATGCAATTTCAGGTCCCAAAGTTTTACCATTGAAAAAATATTTAATACGATTGAACTTTTGTTGTAAAGAAGAAAGGTAAATGTTGTAAAAAAAATTAGTTGAACCAAAAGTCATTCTCTTTATGGGCATTGACTCATTTATCTTCACCGATTCATTGATCATTCACAGTTTATGAGTTTTATTTCCGTTCATTTTATGTAGTTTAAAATTTATGCTCAAAGCTGGATCTGATTTTAGTTTTACTTGACTGTAATGGTAAATTCATTATGTCAACGCTACTTTTTCCCTTTTTGGTAAATTGTAGATTTCAGCAATGATAAAAAATATATTTCTATATAAAATAGTATAACATCCTAAGTTTCCCTATTCACGTCTGTTTTACTTGGACCTTTGAAAACATCATTGGCTCTGGTTCTTCAATTCAAGAACTCAACGGCCTGTTATAGCAATTTTGTTTATGTTTGATTTCTTCTCGGTGAATAAATAAAGAATTGGATGATTTAAAAAATCTTAACTGAAAAGGAAATTCTTTTACGTGGTAACATTCTTTCTTCATATTTTCTGGCTCATAAAAAAGGGAAAATGACTAATTCAAGGAATGGAACTTTCTCCCTCTTTTTCAAATATCACTGTGAATTTAAGTAGAATCATTATTGTATTATTATACCATCTTCTACCACGAAAGGAGATTTTGAAAATGTCACATTATGAAAAAAAGCTGAAGAGAAAAAAGTTATTGGATGATAGTTTTTATGATGAATTTTATGTATTTTCCCTCCTTATGAGCCCACATATATTATTCAATATTCTTCGACGCAACATAGTCTTACTACATGAGTAATAATTGAAGAAATAATTTAAATGTATGAATGTTGAGCAGTGTAATTTAATGACAGGAATTTTTGTTTCAGTTGAAAATGGACCCTCGTATGAAAATATAAAATTTGACGTTGTGTTTAGTTGGTTTAGTTATGTTTGGACCATACTTATAATGTGAGTATCATGTGCTACGAAAATAGATAATACCATGCTATGCTAATATGGATCAAACATCAGAATGATAGTTTTTTTATTGAGCACGTATATCAGAGGAAAGTCTGTAAACCAAATAACATTGCTCTAAATATGAATCACATGAGGTAACCAGGTAAAAAAAAGTTGAATCAATTATATTTTCATTATTTGGCTCTTTTATAGTGTCTTGAAATTCAAATAAAGTAAAACGATGATAAATATTTACTTATATATCCTTGAGAAGTACTACATATGTAAGTTATAATAATATAGTTAATGTATTATTAAATTTCAGTATGAATATGTAAGAATATCAATGGAGTAGTGATAATTCTTATACACTTGAGCCATAAATTCCTTACTAAAAATGGTAAATATATACTGTAAAACTTTTGTCTATGTACATAAGTTTTCTAAAGTCTTTTATATTCGAGTTCATAAGCTATAAAATGTAAAATTATTAGGGATTAAGCATTATGTGACGACCCGGCTTTTTCTCCACAAAAAGTCGTATCATCAAGAAGAAAGAAAGGGATAGAAAGAGATAAGATAGAGAAGAAAGAAAGAAACACATCAGAATCTAAACAGCGGAACGAATAAATTATATTAATCAAATAAGATATTACATTGTATCATATACATCAGAGATACACAGCTTATACAACACATACTAGACAGTTATAAACATCTGTCTAGTCATTACCACTCAAATACACTCAACAAATGACTCATACAGACTAACACAGCGGAACACTATATCTACGAATGCTGAAGCCACCTGCTCCATTGCTCCTCCAAAGATTCGTCAAAGCAAACCTGAATCCCTTGGCTACTCGTAAAAATTTGAGTACCCAAGGTTTAATAAAACAGAAAATAAACACTTGGGTCAGACATGGGTCTGGTGTGAGTAAACGGTTTAAATTGCTTAACTTCAAAACCTTTTGAAAACAAAGGTATCACGTAAGACTCCCCACAAATAAACATGGGTAAGTTTTTACCTTACGCTAACCAAAACATTTGATAGGAAATCCAATTATATTATAATAGGGTCTAGGGTTTTCAAGTAAAATACAGAAATAGCTGGAATGCTTACATCTCACGTTCCAACATAGTTGGGCACAACTAATACGTACGGCACTTATTGGATTGTGGATTCCATACAATGGCAGAGCTACCGGGGTACCGCTCGTCACAGTACGTGGCCTAGATCAACGTACCGAGGATCACTCCCAATCCCCTGCAACACAAGGCCGGAACATCCCTTACTGGATAATTCCCGCATAAGAAACCCCACGGTTGTAGCTAGCAACCGCCCACACAGCCGAAATAAAAAGAAGGGACCTCTAGACAGGGGAATCTTATACTACTTGGGTGCTACCCACTAACCTTGCTGCACCTCCCCTGTTTTAGCCATTCCCGGTTTGATGAGGCTTGAGGCTACGATTACCTTTAATCAGAACACATCACTTAGAATGCTCATCGTCCACCTGACGATGTGCTGAAAGCATTCAATCCATACAAGTTCGTTCCGGGTTCGAACGAAACCGAAGGCATTATCTCGTTACACTCGTTTTGGAATCACCCTCAGAGTTAACGACAATAACCCTTGCACTCTAAATCTTCATCTTCACTTGAGATTCACGACCTATCGTTAATTTGGATCGATGTGGTATTCGGGTCTCCAGACCTGGAATACCGGTATACGGAAACCCGATCCCGGTCTCATCGAAATCCAAAACGTATCTTTTAAGGCCAAGTTGTTTAAATGTTTAAACAATTCAATTCAATTTAATTCAATACTTGAATTCACATAGCATTAACATAGATAAATATCACACATTTATCACAGATATATCATAGTATATCATCCAATAGATATCAACCAAATCAGACATTCTACTCAACCATCATTCATAAGCAACCATTTATTAATCTCTATTATAATCAATTTAATCAATTTAAATTAAATTAATTACTTAAGAATTAATTCCTAACCTTGCTTAATCAACCATTAATTAATTACAATCCATTTAATTAATTAATCATTAAATATTAATCACTCTTGATTAATATTCATTAATTACATAAAGTAATTATTCTTTAATTAATTTCACAAATTAATTATTCTTAACCATTAACAGTAATTAACCTTTAATTACTTTCATTAATTACATTAATGAATAATCCTAAATTAATTACTTCCATTAATTAATTAACTATAATTAATTACATTGACCCTTAATTAATTACATTAATTAATTAAACTTTAATTAATCACTTCTATTAATCCACCTTAATTAATCATAAACAGTAATTATCATCCTATAATTACTTACCCTAATTAATTAACTTCTTAATTAATTATATTAATCCATTGATTAATTATTCCAAATAATTAATCCTTAATTACTTTTACAAAGTAATTATACTTCAACTACTACCCACTTAGTAATTCCCTTTAAATTAATTACATCTTGTAATTATACATTAATTACTTATACTAAGTAATTACACTTATTAATCTCATTAAGTATTTATACTTAATCAGCATCAAGATTATCTTTAATTAATTTACAAATTAATTTACTTAAATTAATCACATCCACTTATTATTTACAATTAAGTAATCCATTCCTTAATTACTCTTAAACAAATTAATTAATATTTAATTAAAAATTAATTATTCTTTTAAATCATTAATTAATAAACCTTAATTATCAATTAATAAAACTTAATAGCAAATTAATCAATCCTTAATTATTATTTAATTAATCTTTAATTACCATTTGATTTATCCTTAATTAATCTTTAATTACAAATTAATCATCCTTAATTAATAATTAAATAAACCTAATTATTAATTAATAAAACTTAATTACAAATTAAGTACTTCTTAATTACTAATTTATTAACCTCCAATCACTAATTAATTAATTTCTAATTACTAAATTAATTAATCTCTAATCATTAATTAATAAATCTTAATCACTTAATTAATTTATCTCTAAATATTAATTAATCAAATCTTAATTACTATTTATAATAAATTAAAAATCTTTAATTAATAAATTATAATCCTTAATTAATAAATTAATTACTACTTAATCATTAATTAATTAATTTATTTAATTATACTTAAATTACTTTATTAATCTCAAATTATTAAAAACTTTAATTATCCTAAGATAAAACACTTCCTTTATTTATTTCCTAATCATATTATTTTTAAAACATTTCTTCTATAACTTAATTTAGAATATATTTTAAAATAACTAAAACTTACTTAACATATTTGAGTTAAAACCATCATATAACTTTTAATCAATGTTAAAGAATAAGTTCGTATGGAAAGAAGTTTATTTAAAAAGATTTTAAAACAAATTCATTTTTAGAATTTCAAAATTTTGCTTTCAAAACTGTTAAAATTCATAACAGTTAACACTCACATTCCACTCGAGTTCCTACTCGAGTCTTTCACCAAAAACCCCGAGCAACTCACAAATAACTCTCGTACCTTCCTCTTCTTCGAGTCGCACCAGCATCTACGCGATATCGATCCCGAGTCGACTGCTTCTTCCCCAGATTCAATGTTTCGCCTGAAACAAACGTGCACCGAGCAACTCGTGCACCTGCACCGCTCATCATCGAGACTCCGGCGTCTACGACCATCGTCGACAAGTCATCCACGAGCTCCTAAAGCCATCAGACCACCTATCTCCCTCAAATGATCACGAAAATTAAAATTCGAAGGTCGAACCCATCTGAACAAACTGCTCCGACCAAAAGTCGCTTCGCCCAGACAACATCGATCACCAGAGGCCTTGCCACCACGTCCAAAGCTTCATCACGATCCTACGCGTCAAACCCCCCTTGTGCGATCACTTCCAGATCATTAACGATAACGAAAACGATTCAAGAACAGTAACGACTAGAACCCAACCTTAAACCCTAAACCAATGTCGTTCATCCACTCTGATGATCGAAAAATGCTTCGAGCATTTTTCCCTTAATCCCCTACCTTCATACTTCCTCCAAACCCAAACGCGACCCTCCTCCATCGCCGATCGCCAAGAAATTGAGCGAAGTTTGAATTCTGATCAACTCAGAATTTCCCAATAATCCCAATCTTAAAAATCATGAAATCATTATCTAAAATCATCATTCTTTTATACGAATTTGTTTCTATAATCAAAACTAGAAATTAAGATGATCGAATTTTCTGATTTGAAAAGATTATACTGTAATTTCCCATTTTCAAAATATTAACTCAATAATTTCACTTGAAATTATTTTTAAAAATGATGTTACAGTCTTACCATCATTTCTTCTTTAGAGATCATAGCCTAAAAAGGTTTAGAGAGAAAGGAATTGATCTTTAAACTTGTTATTCCCTTATGATCTAAAAACAGAGATATGTATCTGGGTAAACAAAGACATGCACATGTAAACATTTTCATATATATATATATATATGTATACAGGCCTATTTACATCTATACAAACATTATTCACAGTATACTTCAAATATTTATCACAAACACCAAGTTATATACTAAAATTTTAGATAGTTTACTTACTGGAAATTAACAGAGAATAATGAACATTCATATGCATAACAACTCTTATGTAAACATCCATTCATACCCAACATTCAAGTAAACATTGCATATCATGTTATTATAACATTTATCAGGCATATCAAAACATAGCAGATTTTAAAACTGTTTTTAAAGTTAGGTTTACTCACTCTTTTTACCAAAATGCAGAGAGCTTAAAACTGAGATGAAAACTGAATCTTTTGACAATTTGAAAAACTTGGTATTGCTTGAAACTGAAGTAGCTCCTTGGTTTTGAAAACTGAATGCTATGATGGTCTTTGAAAGCTGAGATGAAGCTCGAGCTTTGAAAACTTGTTACTGGAAAGTTTGCTTTGATTACAGGTTTGGACTTTGATTTGGTTTTGAGAAGTTGTTTTCAGGTTTGAAAAAAATGTTTTACAGGGTTCGAACTGGAATTTAGTTACAGGTTTTGATCTTTGTTTTTGCATTGGTTTTAGAGGAGATGATTACAGGCTTTTGGCTTGAAATGGTTGCAGATTTGAAAATGGATTTACAGGTTTGTATTTTGGTTTGAAATTGTGTGACAGGGTTTTTGATCTTAGATTTGAAGATGTTTGCAGTTTGTTTTTTTAGAGGAAATGACTTACAGATCTGGCCATAGTTTCTTGTTTTGAAAATGAAAGCATAAGAAAAGGAATGAAGGAAGAAAGTGAAAGTGTTCTATATAGATTAAATTTTGGTTAAATTAAAATTTAAAGAAAATAAAAACAAGTAATGACACTTGTCTCTTGCCTTAATTAATTACTTAACACATGTTATCAAGTGAGTTTATATGCTAACACTTGTAATACTACATGCATAAATATATTTATATTATTTTAAATGGATTTAAAAGCTTTTATTATTAAATTTCCTACTTAATAAATACATATCCTAACTTATAAATGCTTTTCTTAATTTATAAAAATAAAACTTTTAAAAGAAAATAAAATAAAAACCAATCATATCTTAAATAAAATTATATATAGTATATTTAGTCCATTTTTAAATGATAATATAAAACTTTTGTATTTATTACTATTTAATAAACACTATCTTAATTTATATAAATAAAACTCTTTAAGGAAAATAATATAAGACAAATCTTATTTTAAATAAAAACTTATTTATATATTTAAATCCAAACTATGTTATTATTTTTATTTTAAGATATATATATTTCTTTAAATTCAATTCTTAAAAATCCAAATTAAAAATCAATTTAAATACATATATATACACTTAAACAACTCTTATTAAATTTGAAATAATATGTCTAATTAAAAATCTATTTCTAAATAACACAAATTAATTTTTAACTAATTATTCCATTTAAGAATCTACTCATAACTATATTTAAAACAACTCATTATTAATTTGTTTGAAAATAACAATTTTACAGTTTTTAAAAAAATTAATTTACAAGATTATCACATTTTAAATTCCTTGAAATCCCGGGATATCACACATTAACTACTGCCTATAATAATCTTAAAGAGTGTCACTATGATCGTGCAAAGAGTCTCGGTTATATAGTATTAAAGTGAAAGTATAAATCGCTATTACGAAATATTTATTTTTTAAAGTTCATTTATTATGCGTTTGTCTTATATTTAATGTTTTAGAGGCTTTGAGTCAATTACACATTTTACAAGGTAATATTTTATATTATTGTTCGCTATTACCTGATGATCAAGAGATCTAAATATTCGGAGGCGCTAGAGTATAAAATAATCACTCAAAGCTCTACTTATTCAATACGTCATTTACAGGCCCAAATCTCTATAAATAATTAAGTCGGTATTGTAGATTACATATTCTAAATAAAACCACTCGAAAGTATATTATTTATTCATTAGATTTATACTACATGCTTTTGTTTACTTCTCCAATTTTCTTTCATTAGTTACAACTAATTAGCTTATTAACTTGCATGTCTTACTTCCTTCATCCTGTAATATTGCTACAACAGGCTGAGGTTATATATTAGTTGAAAGATAGAAATATGTTAACAACTAAATGTGTTAGCGCTTATTACTCCGTTTTCGCTCATAAGCCATTGGGTGATAATGTTATTTAATCATGATTGTATAACCATGAATTTTATATCTTTCCTAAGCCATCATTTGACCTTGCATGATTTATGGATTCTTGGTAGTTTTATGTACTTTGTTTAACTAAAAACTCAAATTCTGATAATGCAGTCAATGCAGTCGTTAATATCCTTACACTGTTTCATTAGGTTGTTCCATGAAGACATCCAAAAGAATGGTGGATCTTTAAAATTTAAACTGGGTTGATGCTTACAATGCTGCCCATGTCATGGTAGTTTTTGAGCATGCCAATTCTAATAGTTTTGTATTACATAGATGTATTATCGGAGAATAATTTACAAAATCTTATAACAAGTTTTAATATCTTATCGAAATAATAAATTAGAACAAGTTTGTATCTATCTAAAAAATTGTTCATAGTAAGTCAGGTAATAATGCATATCTTCATCCGATAATGTTTATTTTAACTTTTCTACAATTAATCTCCTACATATTAAATTTCTATTTAATCCAAAATGATATCTTACTTCAATTTTTATATAGAATTTATTACTTATAATATACATTTAGTTTTACATGGCATTCTTTTCAAAGGTAATGTATAATTACACACCAATGTTGTACATTGTGATTAGTCGTAACATGCGATGGCATGAACATCATTTGAGAATAACAGTCTTATGAATCGCTCTACAAACTAACAAGCAACCACAATCTTCAAATCTAACTGAATGAAGCGATTTTTGGTTGATCCGCACTAAAAGGTGAACTCACTTTTATAATTAAAAAGTGAACTTTCAATCTGCTCATCTTAACTAAAAGAACTATAGAACTTTGTGGATCGACGTCTGTTAGGTGTTCCAGCAAGTATAAAATTATCATTAATATATCAACAACCCATCATAAACAATTTTTTTAGGTTTGATATGAATAATTGGACAAGGTTTGCAGTTGCACTTCCATTTTTTAAACCTCAAAATAGCATTGATGTGTTCTATGTGGATGAGAGAAATATTCTTGAACCAAATGCAAAAGTTTTAACAAAATCAACTTAGAAATATCATAGTTATTTTTCTGTTGGAAAAATAAGACTATGTTGTCATAGCGTTGAAGCTGATTTGGTGCACCTAGAAGGCTGACTGACCATTATATGATTCACATGATTTTTCATGTGTTGTTCTAGAGCAGTTTAGAGTAATAGCTATAATGTATTGTAGTCTATTGTACTACTGTACATATTATTTTTATTTTTAATAATCATCTTACATTCAATATCGAATAACATCAATCACTATTTTCAATTTACTCTATATTATTGTATTTATTTACTATTTATTGAATTATTCACTAAGTATGACAGTCTCGGGACTATCTTCTATTTATAAATATTTTGATTGCCATTATTTATGAATTAACCAATTTAATGCTTGCAAATTATAGGTATTACTCCATATTGTTGGATTCATTGAAGATGAGGCCTCTGAGCTCTTATACAAAAGAACTATCATTTTATTCCATTTAGCATTTTAAGGACTCATGATTTCCTGAAGGATAAAGTAAGAATCCTACTTACGCAGTCTTTGGACATGGATTTTTTTAAAAATTTTGTGCTGGTTATCCTAAATATTGGGAAAATGCAAAAAAAATTGCCTTGAGAGTGTTAAAATGGCATAAATATATGTGTGTATTGTGATTGAATCTGCTGCTTTAATGCTAAGCACTTTGGAGGATTTTATTGTACTATTTTTACATATGTTTGTTTTCTAAAGTAAGTGCAAACTTTGTTAGGTTTTTTCTGAACAAAGATAATCAAATGCGTAGAAATATACATGTTTTGTTTTTTGATAGTGGATGAAGGTACAAATATTTATTTTTTGATATTCATGGATTTTAAATGATACAAATTCTAAGTTCCAACTCTATTTCATCATTAACCTCAAAGAAAAAAGGGATAGATTCATTGATAATTGAATTTAAGCCTACAAGTAGTAATAAAGTAACCTCAATCAGATATTCCTTCTATGACAATGGTGTATTTAGATATTCTATTATAGGGGCTTCAAGCCAAATCTCATCTGTGTGAATTCATCATTAAAAAATTAACCATTATAGTCTGATGTTAACGTAGAGCTTTACTATTTATGTTGCATAAATATAACCAGCCTACAAATTATATTTTCAAAACTAATATGTCTCATTTTATTTTTAGTGATGGCTGTCAAGTAACATAAATGTTTTTCTTTAATAAATCCGAAGAAGAAACAATTTTAATATTACTTTATGATTGAATTTTTTTCAAAGATATATATAGAACTGTGCATGAATTTATAAACAATTTGCAACCATACTATACCCTACCATAACAGTGATAACCATTTCAAGGAAGAACAAACCTCTAACACAATCCTCTGAAACTGAATTCGTAATATACATAAATAATATATGTAGTTGTACTTAATAGAAATAGTTAATACAAGGAAGAAAGAAAAAGATTCACCATACTACACATGCTCATAAACTCCTGTCTAACTGATTCTATCCTACAATATCATTTATATTAGCAGTTATGTATTTTGTCTCCATGTGGTTCAGTACAACAACTTTGTATCTACCTCTTTTTCTTAACGTTACAATTTTTTTCTGTTGCAAAATTTGATTTATTACTAACAACTGTGTACTCTGTCTTCGTGTGGTTTAGTATAGCTACTCAGCATCATCCACGTTTACAATTAATGTAAAAATAATTTTTGCTTCACTTTTGATTTAGCAATTGAAATATACACGGCTTGGAGTATGACCATTTACTAATAATCAAACAAATTATTTTCAGCCATCTTACAACCTAAATTAAAGAATTTCCAGTAACAGCAAGTGCTTTTCTATCGGTCATGAAACTAAATTAGTGGTTCTATTTTAGTGCATTAACTAAAATATATGTAGCCTCGGTACATTTCATTGTCTTTCATTCAATTTTTTGGTCTCTCTAAGTTAAATGTTCCATATTACACAATATGCATTTAGATACCAGATTTGTGCAACATAGAATAAAAAAGTTATGCAAGCAATTAAACTTGCATTTTTTGTCGAACCATTCGAGTTTATGCTGGTATACAAAGGTGACGAAGCAAATAAAAGATGTTTGGATAACATGTTGAATTAAAGAATCCCGTCCACCATATATACAACAAAAATCCATAACTAAATAGAAAAGAGAGTAATAAATTCCTAAGATCAAACCTGACTCATAAACATTATACTTCGTACATTAACATATCTTAACGAATTTAATTTACATAAAATGGAAACATTACCATTTTCTACTTTAGCTCGAATGTATATAGGATTCTAATACAAGTATCCTCGCTTTATCAAAGTTAAAAGAAGAAAGAATTAAATATATAGACTCCAAAAATTCTAAAAATTACCATTGCCCAACAGAATTAGCAAACGGATTGGCTATGGAAGTTAACTAACTATAAAATTGGTACAACAACATTATCTCTCGACTTTACATAAGTCACAAAAAAACAAGTACAATGTGAGTATAAAATTCCAAACAGTATACCACATAAAATATAGACCTACAAGCAATAACAAATAACCAAAAAAACCACATCATCTATCCTTACTTATCTGCCCGTGTGTGTAGCACGGGCCACACACTAGTGTCTAGTAATGGCTGAATCCTCAAAATAATATGGCCATCTACTTATACTGCAGATGCATCAACCCTCGATCCTCAAACCCATCTAGTAAGGTCTCTTCCAAATGACCACCATCATAAGGTCAATAAATACCCACCATTATTAGAGTATTGTACTTTAGGATATATGAGTACTCATCATCATTGAGTTTCTTTGCTTGAATCCATCCCATTTAAAGGGCCAGGAACTAAATCGCATGTCCTTGCAGTCCATGGTAAGACAGATCTCCCGTCTGAAGATATGGGGCACGTCCTTACCCATGTAAGACAGATCTCCCGTTAGATGGGTAATAAATTTTTTATTAAAATGTTATTAGATTAGTTTAATTAATATTTAAAATAGGTTAACTTATTAATTAAATAACTATATCATACGAGGTCCAAAAATCACGAAATCAATCATAATGGATATGTAGCTGCGAAATAGACAATCTGGAATTAGTTTGGGATTTTTCAAAGTCGGCTGGGATTTTGGATAACTAAAAATTGGAATGGATTGCTAATAAAAATCAAGATGAGAAACTCTCACTCATTTGGATTACCGAATTTAATTTTAAATAGTTAAAAATTGTTGGATGCTTGGTTGAAATTATAGATTATTACCTGTTGAATGATATATTATATGTATACATATAGTAGTATATATATTAGTAGTTGGATTGATATTCCCGCATATTTTAGCGGATGAGACCCTATGCGCCCCGCATAATAACAGATGACCCTATATACCACGATATCCCCCTCGAAGTAGGATTGGTATTTTTATGTTGTATTAACATCTGTGGATGTAGGGAAACATGTTGGAGGGATCCAACTGGATTCCTCAAATTTATATTGATTGTATTTCATATATAATAATATATGATGTGTTAGAATAATCTGTTATAGATTATTGTTGTGATGTGAATTATTGGATGCTATAGTAGCACTGGCCTAACTTTTGGTATTTTAAATACCGTAAATATTATTTTTGGAATTTGAAAGGATTTAAAAGAAGATTTTGAATGTAAAAATGTTTATATCGAAATGTGGATTATTTTTAAGAAATTGATTTGGATAAAAACAATAATTGATTTTGGTTAGTATTTAACTATTCGTAAAAATATTTTAAATAGAAATTTTAAGACAATTTATATAAAGGATTTTTAAACGATATTTCTGGAAAATATGAAAAGGAGTTGAAATCGATATTTTAATAAATTTGTGAAATATATGGAATTTATTAAGAAATGGATTTTATAAATGAGATTAGTTTTATAAATAAGTGAAACTTGAAGGAGTTATAAATTTATAAACAAGGGGAAATGAAAATTAATTGATAAATGGGAATATAATTTCACAGGGTGAATTTATACCGAGATATGAAAAATAGTGAATTCTCTTTTTGAAAAGTGAGGATGGTTAGAGAATCGGAATGGGATCGATGTGTTGTAAATCGAGAGGGATTTATAAATTGAATTGGTTATTGGGATTTTAAAAATATTTTTTATTAAGAAGTTAAGTTTTGATTTAAAAAGGGAAATTCTATTTATTTAACTATGTAATTTTAAACGAGTTAGTATTGAAATACTTCGGAAGTGAAAATTTTCAAATATCTAATATTAATTTAAATTAAATTCTAATTTTTATGATCGACTTTGTAAATCGATTTGTTTATCTAAAAATGAGTTACTGATGTTTATAAAAAGTGTTTCAATATTTTAAATAATTACTTGAACATGTTTTAAAAATAAATTATTATTCTTTTAAAAATATTTATTATTAAATATATATATATATACATGGGATTTAAAGGTAAGTGATTGAAGTGATTGATAAATACCCTCAAGAATTGTAAATCAAGTTAGTAAATGGAAATTTTTTTTTAAGAGGAATGTTATAACGGGTTTCCGAAAACTTGAGAAATTTCCAAATGTTTTAGAGACGGGAACTTCGAAAGTGAATATGAATTCATAAAAGAAGCTATAAATTGTTATATGAGATTATAAATAAGTATAATCGGATTTCGGAAATTGTAAAAAGGAATTTAATAAAATTCCTGAGATTTGTGAGGTAAGTTATAAAATATTTCATAAGTGTCGATATTAGAAATGATTTTGGAAAATAGACTTGCAATATTTTCCTAAGTATTGAAATAGAAGATTTTAGAAATATTTTAGCAACGAGATGATTTGCATAGAAATATCTTCCTAAGTAATGAATTATAAAGGGAATTTTGGATATTTCTAAGTGTTGGGATGGTTTGAAAAATATCTTGTTATGGATATAAGTATTTGAGTTGTCTCAAATATTGAAAATTTGGAATGGGTTTGAATATATATCTTAAAAAGATATTTTGAAAATAAATTTTGGAAAATTTATAATAAGGCCTGATGTCTGCTTATGGATGTTTATTGATAGTTAAACAACCGACTATCAATTTTGGCCAAAAATTCGTTGATTGTTTCGAAGAGACTGGGATCGGATTTTGAATTATCTGAAAACCACTTCGATCCAATTTGAGCGTTACGAATGGATATCGTAAAGATTGTGAAGGCGATAATTCGGTTTGGCCAGACCCAGGATAACTTGTATGGACGAATGCTATCAGAACATCATCATTGGAGGACGAGGAGCATTCTAAGTGGAATTGTTCTTGAAAGGTAAACCTTAGCCTCAAGCATCATCAATCGGGAATGACTAAAACAGGGGAGATGCAGCAAGGCTAAGTGGGTCACACCCAATTAGAGTATGTTATCACCTTTCTAGATGCCTAATATATAAATTATGGATATGGTTGAGCATGGAAAAGTGAGCGCTCGATTTTAAGGGTGGGAACACCCGAGGTGATAACATATTCGGTACTATCTAGATTAGGGATAGGCCGGTCTTGTGTGGCAGGGGATCCCGGTGAGGTCCTCGGTACATCTTTCTAGAAGTGTACTGTGACGGGCGGTACCCCAGTGGCCCAGTCATTGTATGTAATCCATTCTCCAATACGAGCCTTTACGGTTTTGGTTTGAATAGCCTAGTATGCTGGAATTTAATTAATGTAACAATTTCGGCTATTTGGATAAGTATTTGTACTTAGACACTATTATAATATCACGAGATTTTCTATAAACATTTTGGTTATCGTAAGGAAAAAACCCGTCGTGTTTATGTGTGACGCGGTCTTACGAGATACCTTTGTTTTTCAAAGGATTTTGATAGCTTTAATAATTCAATTGAGTGTGTTTTCTCACGCTAGTTTTCCAGACTGACTCGGGTGTTATTTTATTATAATGCTCGGGTCAGACCAAGTATTACAGATTCAGGTTAGAATGCTATGGAGCTTAGGAGACGAGCTGGATGACAGAGACGTATCTCCATACTTGGTTTATATTACCGCTGTGCGAGTTATGTATATAAGGACGAGTTATTATAACTGTCCAGATTGATGTATTGATTGTTGTACTCTGATGATTGTAAGTATAAAATAGTTACAGTTTCTTTGTATAAAAATCTGTTATTATATATTATATTTTGTTCCGTTGCGATTGTGAGATTCTGTGTTGTTGCTCTATTTTCTTCTACCTCTAGCAATCGGTATTTCCGGCACTTGAATATTCAGCATGTTATACAGTGAACGTATTAAATGTCGATTTTACAGAGTCGAAAAATCCCGGTTGTTACAGTTATTACCTCTAGTTGACTGCAATTTGCCACTACCACAGGTCTCTATCCACTCATCGACACCACCATCGTTCATCTCGTTGCCAGTGCTACCCAACACCCTAACCAGACCACCTCCATATGACTTTGCCACCACCCCAATTCTAGCCAACCTGAACCCTAATTGGCTAGTTTATTCCACCCCAACCACCAGTAGATCAAGCGACCACCACTATTCGACTCCTCTAGTCGAGGCCGATTGATTGCTACCAACGCCATCATCCAATTTGCCTTAATTTGAGAATGCCCAAATACCATTTTGACTTCATCGATGCCAATGTTTGCCAAGATTTGGAGTCAATTTGAACACTTTTTCGACAAATGAACACATGCCTATTAGCTCCGTTTTTCGAGAATTTTGCAATGATGTATAATTCAAAATAGCTTGAATACTTTGATTTTTAAAACATTTTGTAATTAGAGATAATCATCTGTCATTAAAAAGTGATTAGAGAAACTTTTGAATTAGACTGAAGAATGAAGATAGAGGTGATAGATAGGGTTTCGTGGCCTCATTCATGTATTCGTTAGGCTGAGGTATGGGTTGTGTATCTGGTTTGGTCCGAAACTGCTACGTATGTTATTTAAACACCATATTGTCTCTACTTTGCAAACACTGACTCCAAACCAATCAAATTTATATATCAAACTGACCAGTTCAAAAAGACGTTTGCAATGGTTATAAATACGATACCCAATTTACTATTTAATTCAAAATTCATTTTTAATTAGTTTAATATTTACAGCATTAAATTTTCAGATCGCTACAAATATTGTATGTCGATACTTTGCATGCAAAGGTGCATGGAATGAGTGTGATCATTTTCAATGGATAGACCCTTAACTATTCAAAAGGGGAAGATAGTATGCCTACGAAATGCGGTCAAAAGTCGAAAGACTTAAATAGCTCCTTTACAATCGAACTTGCTATTTTGTGCCTATTTCTTTACTTCTATCTACCTCGTAAGTATTTGTAACAACCCGAAATTTCACTACTTTGATTAGTGAATACCTATTTAAAAATTAATAATGATGATAAAATCGTTTTAAATTTTTTTTTACCAAATTAAATAGTTCGTAGAAAAACAGAAAATGTGACCGAAGAACGTTTTCTGAAATTTCGACCTTTCGACACCGGAAAGTTGTCATGAACGTTGTTCGTCTTTGTGCACTATATGTATATGTATATAAGAGTTAATTAACCAGATAATAATACGCTTAGAAATAAATTATCTTATATTAATTTGGATTAGTAAGTGATGTGACAAAACATAGTTTTAAAAATAAAAAACATCATATATATATATATTAAGTATTGTCACATCTTAGATTTGTAATCATTAACCATAATTATCTCTTGTCACATCTTAGTTAATTAATAATTGAACTTATATATATATATATATAAAGGAAGTGATGTGACTAAACATAATAAATAAATAAATATAAAGTGATGTGACTAAACATAATAATTGTATATAAATATAAAAGAAAGTGATGTGACAAAACATAATTATATATATATATATAAAAGAGTGATGTGATTAAACATAATTATATTTATATATACCAGTACGAAGGCACTTCCGTTGGACGTGTGAATAACGAACATATACGTAGACAGTGGTGAGCCTCTATTGCTTTGTACAGTAGTGAAAAATTGATTGGGACATGAGAAGTGAATGATTAAATTTCGGTACAATCAGAAATATTAAAATTAGCGATGGTTGAGGAATTTAAAGTGCAAATAGAGCATGGTCCAAGCAAAAAGTTGAAAAAAACATACAACAATCTTTTTAATGATGTTAACAAACCTTGTATATGAAATGTCAGAATGCAAAAAGGAAGTTTCCAACATGAAATCTATAAAATGCATTTTAGTAGAGAATATAGAAAGTCATTTAGCTCTGTCAAGTGTTGAAAATGTGTATGGGAAAGATAACATAAAATTGAATCATCGGTGTAGAGACGAAATTGAACTATTTAGAACAAAGTCATAAAATTCTTCAGCTGCTTACAGTTCTGGAAAACGTATATTACAGCAGTAGTGTTCAATATCAATTACTTTTAAAATTGTATATCACAGAGAAATGTATATCACACATAAAATCTGTATTTAACATGAGTGCTATTGAAGTAAAAATATGCATCAGATAGTAATTGGCGCTAACTATTGCAATAACTGGAGCACATGGTTTAATGCTGTGTTATTTGATGAATGCAGTGAACCAAAGTAGTATTATCATCATTAAAGCATACAACTAATGTAGGATTGGGATAAGTAGCAGAGTGAAAATTGATTGGTCCTACAAATGAAAATGTCATAGTCCTCATATGTGAAGTCAGCAAAGAGTGAAAAAATGAACAGATAATGTATAGGTTGCAGTTAACTTGGGAAAAAACATTTTCTCTCCTCCTTTTTCGGGCTTGAGACCGACATCTAAACAAAAAAAAACATACAGATGGTGGAGTTAAAATGTTATTATATTATTATCGATGGTAGGAAAAAAAATTAAATAGGCTTCAACCAATAATGCAGTAGGTTTATTATATATGTAAACTAAGTGCATGTGATAACATTATGATGTTTGACTCATGTTTTGATTACATGTGAGTAAAACATCTTTGTAAACTACATTTCTAGTATGAGTACCATTTTTCCGTTGAAATTTTCCATTTTTTAATAAAACCTTTGTTGTTTGATGCCCAATTCCTCTGGATAAAGCTACGTATAGTTGACCTGACGTTAACACGTTATAAAAAAGTCAGTTGATTTACATGAAGGATTAGGTGAGAAAACTGTACATAATAGATAAGTTCTTATGTACTAAAATATAAGGTCTACGAATTATTTTGAACAACTATGGTATAATGAATATTGGCAGGTAATGTTACGGTAAAAAAAATCATGTTGGTAGAATGACAGAGTTAAATATCAGAGTTCAATTAGTTTCAAAATTGTAGTTAAAGAGAAATGGTTTTGTTGTATTTAAAATTTTGGAGTAATTTTTTCGCATGTTTCTGTATAAAAAAATATGGAACTTATTCATACTGTAAGGTTCAACTATAGTGCAGTCTATTGTTATTCAACACATTGTTGTTTCTCAGGTGTAAACTATTTGTCATTAATATTGTCATGTAGAACATTGATAATTTGAAAGATGAAACTGAAAATGGGGGTGAATATAAAATGGTACCAGTTGTAAGTTATGTTTGCATTTCAGATGTTTGCAATCGTAGTGCACATCATTGTCGTCTACGGTTAGCCAGCTCGACTTCTCTTGCATCGGTTGGCATCATATTACGCCGAGCTCGCTGTACCTGTCGACGTTGTTTTCGTAGTTGAACATCCATATGTTTATCATAGAAAATAGGAAAAAATATTCAATTTAGTAAATGATGTTGAAGTAAATGGTAATAAATAAAATATAACTACTGAAAAAGACTTATTTTACAGTAGAATATATAAACATGTTTAATGCAAATTTCATATTATTCCAATTGGGGATGGTACTATAGTGCATCAGCAAATAACATTACAGTATTATATATATATAATAATTTATAATCAGTAAACAATTGTATTTACATCGAATAATTAAAAGAGTAAATATTGTAATGGTGTATGAGAATTTGCATTGTGCATAACCTGATTACGGAGTAGCTGCAGAAGAAAAATAGAGTGAAGTATGTATATTATATAAGTAAAATAGTAAAGCAGTAGTGAAAGCAAGAAAGAAGTAGATGGTATAACTCGGTTTAGTAAGAATGTAGAAAAATAATATGGAGATAGTAAAAGAGAAGTAGAAGTTTAAATAGTGTTGGTACTATTTCTGATATGGTTGAAATGGTTAAAAAAGGAAGAAGAGAATTTTGGATCCTTTTAAAAAGGGTTGATTAGTTCAAGTGGGGCTATGTCAACCGATGTAACTGCTAGCTTTGCACAAACATTATATGTAAATATCTTCCAGCTGGTAACAAATAACTGTTAAATAGTGTTACCTGTTGGATGTTGGATCACTTCCTTTTTACATTACTTCTCCGTTGGAAATCTTGTATGTCAAATAATACGCTAAACAAATAAAATTAGGAAAAAATATATAAATTTTGGTAGTAAAAAAATAAAGATATAGATATATGATTATAAATAAGTTTTCCATGGGTTATCAATTGATAAGTTATAGGAAAATTCCCAACATATGTTGAACAGTAAAGGTAGATAAAATTTCATACAAATCTTTTACAGTAGAAGTAGAAGAAGCAAGCTAGAGTAGTGGAAGAATGTGAAAGCAATTTAGAGGAAAATTGAACATAGTTTAAAAGGAAGTTTGGTCAATGAGCATCTTGTTGATGTCAGGAAAAATATACTAAATATTCATTGAATAGTTAGTGATGTAATCCCAGGGAAAATACGTAATAGTGTAATGGTAAGTATTGATAAATGACTTTTAAAAGGGGAATGTATTCAATCGGCTATGACGGGAAATAAAAAGATCGAAGTTTGGAAAAAATAATGATATTATTCCAAAAATAATGTTCTGCATAAGTGGGAATGGATTTATTTATTAGATAGGGACAATGGAAAACTAATATTGAAGGATACAAAGGATAGTTTATAAAAATTAAAATGTTAAAGGTAGCATGTGCGTATTATTGAAAACAAAGATGGAAACAATGACTATGGAGGGAAAAACAATCAGTAACATGCCATTAACTGCCTAAGCATCAGAGCAAGTAATAAATATTTTTAACGATCAAGTCAGGTCTGTAAAAAAATTAGTAAATGTAGAGTTTTCTGGTATTAGGATTGAAGTTATTAATTTGTTTAGGAAACAAAATAATATTTGAGAAGTAAAAATTAGCATAAATTAATTTTAAATGTAATCAAATGTCTATGTAGGGAAATAAGCAAAGACTGAAGTAAATTCAATAAACACGCTGTCAAGTTTGGCAAAAACAATGATATTATTTCAAAAATAGTGTTATGTTGCATCTAATTAAAAAGCTTGATCTACATATATGTGGAAATGGAGATATGTATTAGATACAGACAGTGGGAAACTAATATTGAAGGATAAAAAGGACAGTTTATAAAAATTAAAATGATAACGGTAAAATGTATGAATTATTTATAAAAAAAGGATGAAAATAATGAGTTTAAAGGCAAAAACAGTCATTGGCATACCATTATTGAAGTGACCCACTTCTTTTGGATTGTTATTTTTCAGTGATTTACTGTTGAGATTTTTTTTTTCAAACCAAGTGATCACTTCTTTAATTTCATTTCCCCCAAGATCCAAATTCTTACCAATATAAAAATATTAGTATATAAGTCAATTCAAGTCATTTATATATATGAAGATATATAAATGTTTCCTTGCTTATCAGAGTATTAAAAATTAACAAGGAAAATTCAATCACACAATATTTCTCATTTTTCAGAGAATTGGTGTCACATAGCCATTTCTATTTTTACATTCCCCTCTTTGACCTCAAGCTTGATTAATATTAAATTCGAATATTGTCACTTATAATTTTCTTGCTTACTTCTCAAATTAATTGGTTTCTTGGTTTACAAGCCATACTTTTAAATTCCAGAATTCTTTTGTGATTTGGTACTTATCATATGAATACTGAGGTGATAAACTAGGTTGAAGTCTAAGCAGAGAAAAACAACACATGTGATCAAGGTTTAGACACAACAAACACAAACCAATCATGACAGGCAAAATGCATATTTCCTGGTTAACTGAGCAGATAGTCATCACATGAGTGATGGTGTTGTGATCAACTTTATAAGTCACACAACTTCTTATATCTGGAGCTAGAAAAGTGTTGAATCTGGTGTCTTACCACTTAGTATCAGTTTTGAAGCTATAGTATCAGATTTTCCCAACCTAGTATTAGATCAGTAGTTATAGTATCAGAAATTTCCTACCTAGTATCAGTTTTATGGTATCAGATTTCTCCTACTTAGTATCAGTTTTATAGTATCAGATCTCTCCTACTTAGTATCAGTTTTATAGTATCAGATCTCTCCTACTTAGTATCAGTTTTAATTTCATAACTGAAGTGCCTCAAGACTGTCTAGAAATATATGTTCACATATCAGATTAAATGGCATCTTCTCCTTCAGCATTATCTACTAAAACTATTTCAGAACTTGTTACTTAAGTCCACAGCTCACAAACACATATAACATTTAAGTTTCTTTTTCTTCTTACATACTGTTTTCCAGATATCAAAGTAAAAGACACTCATTAAAATACTTAGAACATATTAGAGTTTGCCTAATCTTAATTATTACAAAGACACTGTTACTTCTCTTAAACACTTTAAATTCCTCAAGATCTCCAAATATCCATGCAAGCAAGCAAGCAATTCATGCATCTTTTCCTGCAGCAAAACTTTGAACTGCCCCAATAAAATGAGACACCCCAAGTATTGCAAAGGCAACAAATAGGGTCAGAAATAAATTCTGGTGTGAGTGAAATCAAGTATGCAAAATATCTTGTAAATTCTTAAGGCTGTATAGAGAACTTTTCTATTAAATGCTATTCAAATCCCAATTAAAATCTGAGAATGTGTATATTTAAGTTTATCTATAAACATACACCCAAGCATTCATCCATTCACTTCATTCAGTTGTACAAGTACAAAACTCCTATGGATTAACTCCTTAAATTCCATAGCATCATTTCTCTTTCTCATCTTTTCATTTTGTTTGGTCTGAACTCTTGCCATTGAACACCATGTGTGCATTGCAAAGGGGCTCAGTTCTGTTAACCCTTTACACAGAGGCCTACAGGACTTGAACAAGTCATGCACATACCCATCAACCACCTGCTGATGAGTAGATCAAGGCACTACTCCTAAATTATTTTATAATTTAGAGACCATGCTTATTTATTTCTTTCTGGGGAATTTTTCTTTTGATTCCAAAGATACTCGTATTCTTTCCTTCCTTATATAGGTCAAGAATTATTAAAATCACCCAAAGATCATATCCAGACATACAAAGCATTCATGTAAAATTGCACACCTTATTCCAAGGTCATTTTTGCTTTAATCACATTTTTCTAAAAACCTACTTATATTTTTATTTCTAGAAATTTTCCATTGCTTACACAAATATGAAGAAGTCATTTGCAAAACTATATTTATTCTTTTACTGTGAACATAGGGAATGGTTTTTGAGAAAAACCCATAAAAACTTATTGGTTTATGATCTGAACAAATCAGCACATATTTGTAATATTGCATTGTTCATATCATTTTTAATATAGACTAGACATAAGCATGAATCTCAATATTCACACTGCCTACTTCTTTTCTTTCATTGATACCCTATTCCACAGTAAAACATTTGATTCATTTTTCATATCAAAACTAGCATATATAAAATCTATTTCTGTGATTAGTATATTTGTTTGATTATCTATATTTTAAAACAAAAACTGAAACCATCACAACAAGTCAAAACAGATTAAAACCTCATCCAAAAACTCAACCAGAATACCATCCATGATCAACATATTTTCATCCAGAAAATAAAATCAAATAGGAAAAACATAATGTAATGTTTATATAAAATAACTTGGCTGCCCTTAACATGGGTCTTAATGCCTTACAGATCATATGTGATTAATCACTCACCTTCCTCCTCTCTTCCCCGAGAATGCCTAAACTTGAAAACAGGGTGAGCTCTCCTTTCTATTTTTCTTTTGTGTGTTTCTGTTTTCCCTCAGAGAAAACCTCTGCTTCCCTCTTGATTTAAATCATTTTGCTAGGGTTTTACTAAAGGAAAAACCCATTTTATCCTCACATTACTCAGAGAATTAGGTGTGTGTTGTTATGGCTAAATGTGCCATTTTCTCTTGATTTCTATTTCTAGTAAAAGCAGTTGCTTCTCTGCTTTTCTGTGCACATGCTATTTGCATGATCCATCTACACATCATCTTTGTGTGACTCAGATACATTGTATATCTTGTTAGGCCTGAATGGTTCTCTTATATTATTTTCAAACCATTTATTTCCTGATTTATTTTTAAGAAGGTATTTATGCACAATAGTACTAAACTGGTTTTCATGCAATTTAGTTATCAAAAGGACTTTATCATTTTATACTTCTTTGGCTACTCACATCTAATACATATATATATTTATATATATGTGTATATATATATACAGGAGATATCTGTATATAAAATCTCACTTATATTTGATCATTTTCTTCCCATTATATTTTATTGAAAAATCTCTATCCTCTTATTTATTCATTTCACTTACTCCTAATATTATTATTGTCAGACTATATTTTCTTTTCTTAAATATTCTCATTTTAAAATTATTTTTATCTCAAAAATTTGGGTCTTTACATACTCTCCTCCTAAAAGGAATTGTGTCCCACAATTATCCTCTCATACATTTCCATCCAAATGTATACAAAGCATAATTTCAATTGAATGAAATTTCAGAAACTCATTCATTCCAAATCAATCAAACATAAATAAATAATTTTAAGGTCTCATCATAATTTTTAAACATACCTTTAAGTAGAAAACAGATTAGGATATTTATCCTTTATCCTTTCTTCAGCTTCCCAAGAGCAATCATTCCCATCCAAACTCCATTGGATTTTAACTAGTTTAATTATTTTATTTCTCAGTTCCTTTTCTTCTCTAGCCACAATGCCCACTGGTTCCTTTTTATAAACCAGATTTTCTTGAATTTCAACATGTGTAGGAGATTCAAGAATGGACTCTTTATCATGCACCCATTTTCTCAATTGGGATACATGAAATACATCATGTATTTTGCTCAATTCCTCTGGTAACTTCAACCTATAAGCTAAAGTCCCTATTCTTTGAACAATTTCATATGGTCCTACATACCTTGGTGACAGTTTCCCTGCTTTTCCAAATCTCAATATTTTCCTCATTGGTGAAACTTTGAGAAACACATAGTCTCCCACCTCAAATTCTACTGGCCTTCTCTTTTTATCTGCATAAGCTTTCTGTCTCTCTTGAGCTACTCTCATTCTTTGCCTCACCAATTCAATTCTTGCAGAAGTTTCCTTCACATTGTCTGGACCAAGCAACACCCTTTCACCAGCCTCCATCCAACATGCAGGTGATAAACAAGGCTTTCCATACAAAGCCTCAAATGGAGCCATTCCTATAGTGGACTGGTAGCTATTATTATACGCAAACTCAGCTAAATAAATATGATCCTCCCAGTTGCCTCCAAAATCAAGTATGCATGCTCTCAGCAAATCCTCTAAAATTTTATTAACAATCTCAGTTTGCCCATCTGGTTGTGGGTGGTAGGATGTGCTTAGGCTTAATTCTGTCCCCATAGCTTCTTGAAAGCTACTCCAAAACCTTGAAGTAAACAAAGTATCTCTATCACTAATGATAGTCTTGGGGATGCCATGCAATCTCACTATTTCCTTCACAAATAATTGAGCTAGCTTGTGAGCATTTCTGTTTGAACTTATTGGGATAAAGTGTGCTGTTTTTGTGAGTCTATCAACCACTACCCAAATACTATCATTTCCCTTCCTTGTTCTTGGCAAACCATCCACAAAATCCATTGATATACTCTCCCATTTCCAAGTAGGCACTTCCAAAGGTTGCAATAGGCCTGAGGGTCTTTGATAGTCTGCCTTTACTTGTTGGCATGTCAAACAATTTGCCACATATTTTGCTACTGCTCCTTTCATTCCTGGCCACCAATAATTTCTCTTGAGATCATGGTACATTTTTGTACCACCTGGATGGATAGTATACTTTGTTTTGTGATGCTCATCCATAACTTCTTGCTTTAGTTCCTCTACATTTGGTATGCAGAGTTTCCCCTTTTTCCTTAAGTATCCTTTACCATCTACCTCATAGTTTTCCACTGTCATGCCTTGGGATATCATGTTCTTTTTTTCCTTCAAATTTATATCTTGATTTTGCATTTGTCCTATTTTATCAACCAGTGTTGATTTTAAGGATAAGAGGCTTAATCTACCATATTCAATTATCTTACTGTGTGTCTTATCTGATACACTAGCTTCTTCTTTCACTTCCACCTCACTAAGAATTATCAAATCCTTGAACTCTGCCATCATTAAGCTTGCCAATTTAGCTTGATGTCTACTTAATGCATCTGCTACTTTATTAGCTTTCCCAGGGGTATACAATATATCAAGATCATAGGCAGCTAGAAATTCTACCCACCTATGTTGCCTCATGTTCAAGTCTTTTTGGGAAAACAAATATTTAAGTGACTTGTGATCAGTAAACAATTCAAACTTAGCACCCAATAAATAATGTCTCCATAGTTTCAATGCATACACCACAGCAGCTAGTTCTAAGTCATGTGTAGCATACCTAGTTTCATTTGGCTTGAGTTGCCTTGATGCATAAGCTATGACTCTACCATGTTGCATAAGCACTGCCCCCAATCCAGATCCACTAGCATCTGTGTAAACTACTAATTCTTCATTACCCTCTGGCACTTGTAAAACTGGAGCTTCTACCAGTGCCTTCTTCAATGATATAAAAGCTTGTTCACACTTCTCTGTCCACACATATGGTTGCTCCTTTTTAGTTAACTTGGTCAATGGGATAGCTATCCTTGCAAAATCTTTTATAAATCTCCTATAATAGCCTGCCATTCCCAAAAATGACCTCACCTCAGTTACTGATTTGGGTCTACTCCAAGATTGCACTGCTATCACCTTATTTGGGTCTACACTAACCCCTTGTTGTGATACAATGTGCCCCAAAAATTTTACTTCCTTCTGCCAAAATGTACATTTAGAGAATTTGGCCTTTAAATCATGTGCCCTCAGTCTAGACAAAACCAGATGCAAGTGCTTTGCATGATCTTCTTCTGATTTTGAATATACTAATATGTCATCAATAAAGACAACCACAAATTTGTCTAGAAAATCTCTAAATGTTCTATTCATTAAATCTACAAAATATGATGGTGCATTTGTCAATCCAAAAGGCATCACCAAAAATTCATATAATCCATACCTTGTGTTGAAGGCAGTATACTTAATACTCTCTTCCTCCACCTTCATCTGATGAAACCCAGAGGCTAAATCTAGCTTTGAAAAGACCCTTGCTCCATTTAATCGATCGAATAGATCATCAATTCTAGGAAGTGGATATTTGTTTTTAATGGTGACTTTGTTTAATTCCCTATAATCAATGCACATTCTCAAAGTACCATCTTGCTTCTTCACAAATACAATTGGAGAACCCCAGTTTGAACTACTAGGCCTTATGAAGCCTTTCTGCTCCAGTCCTTCCAACTGATGTTTCAATTCCACAAGTTCTTTAGGACCCATTCTAGTTGGCTTCTTGATGATTGGGCTGGCTCCTGGGATTAGCCTTATTTGAAATTCTACTTGCCTATTTTCTGGAACACCTATGACTTCACCAAAGACATCTGGGTATTCATTTATAATTTTTATGTCCTCCAGTGTTAATTCTTTCTCAGTCATGCTACATATGTGGTTACAATAATTGATTTTAGCAATTTCACTCATAACTATAATATTTTTACCATTTTCTGTTTTCAGAGAAATAGTAAGATTTTCTAAGTTTAAAATTGCTTTGTATTTTCTTAGCCAATCTACTCCTAGAATAATTCCTATTCCAGGATATTTTAGCACAAACAAATCAGAACTAAACATATCTCCACCTATGTTTAACTCTACTCCCAAACATTTAATCCCTAGCATGCAAGAATTACCTAGTGGGCTCTGAATAAACAAGGGATTGTCAACTAAATAGCATGTGAGAGTTAATTTATTCACTATGTCTTGGGATATTAGTGAATGTGTTGCTCCAGTGTCATATATAACTGAGATGGGGTGATCTTTAATTAGAAGTATACCTTCCAATTGTCCAGAACTTCCCACTGCAGTTGCTTTTGCTTTGCCCTCAAGTGCTCCTACCTTTGCTCCCTTTTTGAACTCTGGGCAGTTTCTTTTAATATGGCCTTCCTTCCCACAGTTATAGCAGCTAAACAATGCCTTCTTGGCTGCTTGACACCTATTACTCATGTGTCCTTCTTTGCCACAATTATAACAAGTAACCTTCTTCTTAGCTTCCCCAGTGGCTGCTCCCTCCATTTTCTTATCCATACTCTTTTTGTCATAGGGATGTGCTCTATTTTTCCCCTTCTTTTGATTGGTAGCCCTCATGCTCCAAAATTTTTCCCTTGCATTGTCATGTTGTTCAAAAGAAAGAGCAAGGTCTATGACTTGATCAAATGTTTTATCCTTGTATGGTAACATTGCTCTACTCAGACCTGCATTTAATCCTTGGATAAATCTTGAATTCTTTGATTCTTCATCTCCTATGAGCATAGTTCCATACTTGGACAAACTCTCAAATTTTTGAGTGTATTCAGTCACACTCATTGGTCCTTGCCTCAGCCTTATGAATTCTTCAAGCAATGTTGCCTTAGCTGTTGCTGGAACAAATCTTGCTTCAAGCATTTCCTTGAATTGATCCCATGTTATCTCATTTTCTGGCCTTCCCGTGATGATCACCTCCCACCAATCTAAGGCTGCTCCTTTGAGTCTCCTTGAAGCTATCTGCCTCTTTCTTTGGTCATTAATTTGCATATCTGCAAATATCCTTTCCAAAGTTCTCAACCATGTCTGCACTCCCATAACTCCCTCAGTGCCTTCAAAATCCTTGCCTCCCAAATTTGAAAATGTCTTCAATAACTTAGCTAATTCCTCATGAGGATTCTCTTCCCTCTGCATTGCTCCTTCTCTAAATGCCCTCACCAAATCTTGCAAGTTAACCATTGGTGTTGTATTGGAGGGTCCTGCTCCATGACTTGGTGGTCTTCCTACCATGATTCACTATTCAATTGCATAGCTAGTCAGTCATATTTCTAATTTAGTTATTTTCTGAAATTTATTTCCACTGTGGATATTTATTTCTATCATTACTAAATTTTTTTTTTGAATTTTTATCCATACAAGAAAATTGGATAATAAATTTATGCTATGTTTTAATAACATAGCTCTGATACCAACTGAAGTGACCCACTTCTTTTGGATTGTTATTTTTCAGTGATTTACTGTTGAGATTTTTTTTTTCAAACCAAGTGATCACTTCTTTAATTTCATTTCCCCCAAGATCCAAATTCTTACCGATATAAAAATATTAGTATATAAGTCAATTCAAGTCATTTATATATATGAAGATATATAAATGTTTCCTTGCTTATCAGAGTATTAAAAACTAACAAGGAAAATTCAATCACACAATATTTCTCATTTTTCAGAGAATTGGTGTCACATAGCCATTTCTATTTTTACATTCCCCTCTTTGACCTCAAGCTTGATTAATATTAAATTCGAATATTGTCACTTATAATTTTCTTGCTTACTTCTCAAATTAATTGGTTTCTTGGTTTACAAGCCATACTTTTAAATTCCGGAATTCTTTTGTGATTTGGTACTTATCATATGAATACTGAGGTGATAAACTAGGTTGAAGTCTAAGCAGAGAAAAACAACACATGTGATCAAGGTTTAGACACAACAAACACAAACCAATCATGACAGACAAAATGCATATTTCCTGGTTAACTGAGCAGATAGTCATCACATGAGTGATGGTGTTGTGATCTACTTTATAAGTCACACAACTTCTTATATCTGGAGCTAGAAAAGTGTTGAATCTGGTGTCTTACCACTTAGTATCAGTTTTGAAGCTATAGTATCAGATTTTCCCAACCTAGTATTAGATCAGTAGTTATAGTATCAGAAATTTCCTACCTAGTATCAGTTTTATAGTATCAGATTTCTCCTACTTAGTATCAGTTTTATAGTATCAGATCTCTCCTACTTAGTATCAGTTTTAATTTCATAACTGAAGTGCCTCAAGACTGTCTAGAAAAATATGTTCACATATCAGATTAAATGGCATCTTCTCCTTCAGCATTATCTACTAAAACTATTTCAGAACTTATTACTTAAGTCCACAGCTCACAAACACATATAACATTTAAGTTTCTTTTTCTTCTTACATATTGTTTTCCAGATATCAAAGTAAAAGACACTCATTAAAATACTTAGAACATATTAGAGTTTGCCTAATCTTAATTATTACAAAGACACTGTTACTTCTCTTAAACACTTTAAATTCCTCAAGATCTCCAAATATCCATGCAAGCAAGCAAGCAATTCATGCATCTTTTCCTGCAGCAAAACTTTGAACTGCCCCAATAAAATGAGACACCCCAAGTATTGCAAAGGCAACAAATAGGGTCAGAAATAAATTCTGGTGTGAGTGAAATCAAGTATGCAAAATATCTTGTAAATTCTTAAGGCTGTATAGAGAACTTTTCTATTAAATGCTATTCAAATCCCAATTAAAATCTGAGAATGTGTATATTTAAGTTTATCTATAAACATACACCCAAGCATTCATCCATTCACTTCATTCAGTTGTACAAGTACAAAACTCCTATGGATTAACTCCTTAAATTCCATAGCATCATTTCTCTTTCTCATCTTTTCATTTTGTTTGGTCTGAACTCTTGCCATTGAACACCATGTGTGCATTGCAAAGGGGCTCAGTTCTGTTAACCCTTTACACAGAGGCCTACAGGACTTGAACAAGTCATGCACATACCCATCAACCACCTGCTGATGAGTAGATCAAGGCACTACTCCTAAATTATTTTATAATTTAGAGACCATGCTTATTTATTTCTTTCTGGGGAATTTTTCTTTTGATTCCAAAGATACTCGTATTCTTTCCTTCCTTATATAGGTCAAGAATTATTAAAATCACCCAAAGATCATAT
The DNA here is from genome assembly GCA_030737815.1 of Allium fistulosum. Classification (NCBI taxonomy): domain Eukaryota; kingdom Viridiplantae; phylum Streptophyta; class Magnoliopsida; order Asparagales; family Amaryllidaceae; genus Allium; species Allium fistulosum. The sequence continues at coordinate 677,996,487 of CM060903.1, forward strand.
CCAGACATACAAAGCATTCATGTAAAATTGCACACCTTATTCCAAGGTCATTTTTGCTTTAATCACATTTTTCTAAAAACCTACTTATATTTTTATTTCTAGAAATTTTCCATTGCTTACACAAATATGAAGAAGTCATTTGCAAAACTATATTTATTCTTTTACTGTGAACATAGGGAATGGTTTTTGAGAAAAACCCATAAAAACTTATTGGTTTATGATCTGAACAAATCAGCACATATTTGTAATATTGCATTGTTCATATCATTTTTAATATAGACTAGACATAAGCATGAATCTCAATATTCACACTGCCTACTTCTTTTCTTTCATTGATACCCTATTCCACAGTAAAACATTTGATTCATTTTTCATATCAAAACTAGCATATATAAAATCTACTTCTGTGATTAGTATATTTGTTTGATTATCTATATTTTAAAACAAAAACTGAAACCATCACAACAAGTCAAAACAGATTAAAACCTCATCCAAAAACTCAACCAGAATACCATCCATGATCAACATATTTTCATCCAGAAAATAAAATCAAATAGGAAAAACATAATGTAATGTTTATATAAAATAACTTGGCTGCCCTTAACATGGGTCTTAATGCCTTACAGATCATAAGTGATTAATCACTCACCTTCCTCCTCTCTTCCCCGAGAATGCCTAAACTTGAAAACAGGGTGAGCTCTCCTTTCTATTTTTCTTTTGTGTGTTTCTGTTTTCCCTCAGAGAAAACCTCTGCTTCCCTCTTGATTTAAATCATTTTGCTAGGGTTTTACTAAAGGAAAAACCCATTTTATCCTCACATTACTCAGAGAATTAGGTGTGTGTTGTTATGGCTAAATGTGCCATTTTCTCTTGATTTCTATTTCTAGTAAAAGCAGTTGCTTCTCTGCTTTTCTGTGCACATGCTATTTGCATGATCCATCTACACATCATCTTTGTGTGACTCAGATACATTGTATATCTTGTTAGGCCTGAATGGTTCTCTTATATTATTTTCAAACCATTTATTTCCTGATTTATTTTTAAGAAGGTATTTATGCACAATAGTACTAAACTGGTTTTCATGCAATTTAGTTATCAAAAGGACTTTATCATTTTATACTTCTTTGGCTACTCACATCTAATACATATATATTTATATATATATGTGTATATATATACAGGAGATATCTGTATATAAAATCTCACTTATATTTGATCATTTTCTTCCCATTATATTTTATTGAAAAATCTCTATCCTCTTATTTATTCATTTCACTTACTCCTAATATTATTATTGTCAGACTATATTTTCTTTTCTTAAATATTCTCATTTTAAAATTATTTTTATCTCAAAAATTTGGGTCTTTACAATTATCTACCTATGTATGACAATAAGTAATAAATATTTTAAATGAATGAAGTCATGTATAGAAAGAAATGCAGATGATATTTACCTTTATAATGACAAGTTTCAAAAAGCTTTGCCACAAAAAAAAGGCCAGTAGGATCTTCATCGATAATCATTATTTTAATATCAAGAGGAATCCAACGAGTATTATTTTATATTAATTTGGATTAATAAGTGATGCGACAAGGCATAGTTTTAAAAATAATAAACATTATATGTGTGTATATATATATATATTAAGTATTGTCACATCTTAGATTTGTAATGATTAACCATAATTATCTCTTGTCACATCTTAGTTAATTAATAATTAAACTTATATATATATAAAGGAAGTGATGTGACTAAACATAATAATTATATATAAATATAAAGAAAATGATGCGACTAAACATAATAAATATATATATAGAAAGTGATGTGACTAAACATAATAATTGTATATAAATATAAAAGAAAGTGATGTGACAAAACATAATTATATATATATATATAAGAGTGATGTGATTAAACATAATTATATATATATATATATAATAAAAGATTTGTGATGTGACTAGATATAATGATGACATAGGAAATTTGCCTATAAATAGCCATATGTTTCTCCATTTTTCTTCCTATTTCCGCCAACCTTTTCTTCCTTATTTCGAACTGAAATGGAGTTTTTCTTTTTTTTAAACCGTGTAAAATTTTAATGGCTACAACATTCTAGTTTACCGCTTTTTTCAATTTTCTATCATAGCTATGTCAAAATACCCAATCTTTGTCAAGAATTTCAAGTCCAAAAATTACCCTTCTTCTTTTGATCATACCTTCTTCAAAAAAATCGAAAATGAGTGATTCTTTTTTTAAAATGATAGAGAAAAGAAATTCCAATAACTTTCTCTTTGAGTGCTTTTTGAAATTCCATGAGCAGGCGCCAAAAAACCAGTTGCAAAATGACCTATTTTTGGGTTTATTATTGAGAATTCGATGTTTATCCGAAGTCGCTCCACATTACCAAAACAAGTCTCCCTTCCTCTTCCCTTCAAGGCCGAGCCTACCTAGTGCAGTTAGGGTTCAAGACTCCATCTTGTTGCTTAGGAATGGAAGTGCTATGTCATATTCTAATGTAGCGAGAGTTTGGATAGCATTCGGTGAGTAAATTCCTAATCTTTTGGAAAGAACTTTCCTTTATATGTAGTGTTGATCCTTATATATATGTATGTTATATATATGTTGGATCTTGACATGTTTGAAATGTGATGAAGTGTTAATGTATGGGTTAGTGTTAGCACTCGAATGGATGTGTTATTGCAAAGTTAGTAATTGTATATATATTGGTATATGTATACAATTTGTTGTATGAATATGATGTGTGAATATAAAGGGTTGATGATGAACTTGACTATAGTCATGATGGGTTGCAAAAAAAGTTGAAACTTTGTATGTAGTCGCAACGGATTTGAGGTCGGATTTGAAATCAAACTCGTTTCAAGAGTTTAAAGTTTAGATTTTGGTTAAAGTTTACGTAATTGGTTTTAAAGTGTGAAAATTTACTAAGATATGTTTCAATCATGAAATAATATGGTTTTAGTAAAGTGGCTTCACTTAAAGGTGGGTTAGAGAAAACTACACTCATAGCGACAGTCGCTATGGATGCAGTTCGGTAAAGTTTGAATTTCTATTTCATTTTTTTAATTTTAAACTGTTTTGTAAAAAAGTTTTCAAACATAATTAGTAATATTAAAAAGTAATTAAGTCGTAATATAATTAATTAATTAGTTAGTTAGTTAATTAAAAGGTAATTAGCACCTAACCGATAATTAAGAAGGTGATTAGAGGTTAATCATCACTTAAGTTAAGTTAATGAATGTTAATTAATTAATAAATTTTTAATTAATGTTTATATGGTTAAGAAGTAATTAAGTGATTAAATAATTATTTAATTAAGATTAATGGTTAATTATTTATTTATTTGATTAATGGTTATTTAATTAATTAAGAGTTTAACTCTTAAACAATTTGGTTTAACCTTAACCAAGTTGCATTAGGAAGTAAATTAGTACTTAATCAAGTTCATTAAGCCTTATTAGAGTTTAATTATGATTTAATCTTGATTAGAATTGGATTAATTAAGATTTAGTCAGGGTTTAAGCTAATTAAATATATTTTTAACTTTTCAAAGGTGATTTTAAACTAAACATAATGTCTTTTAATCAATTTTCTTTTTCAAAGTAAATCGATTCCATATCAAATGATCTCTGGTCCAAACCCTTAAGTAACCCATATGATTAGGAGAATTAAATGACATCTGTTAGCAGAACAAAACACCATTCTGCTATAGTGTAAGTGATTTGATTGTGTGGACATGTGTTAAGTAGAATAAATCCTCGTTTTGCTATAAATTGATTGAATTGGTTGGACATCTATTTAGCATGATAAATCACCATCCCGTTGTTATGTTATTTGGACTTGTATATGTCAATTAGGTATATTGATGTTAGGAGAGTAAATCGGTCGGACCGGACCGGACGGAGGTGTGTTCAGTTTATGTCATAAATATAATCGGGCCGGACATGGACCGGACGAGATTTATGTTCTACAAATTTTGTTGTCCTAGCTCGTGCCCTAAATGAAATTGGACGGACTCGTACATACATTTTTCGGATACAGACTCGAAGGGACACGGACAGACATTGCTATTTACATCAAATTTTATGTTGTTTAATAGAATTTCCATCAGATATACTGAATTATAAGAAATTCAGACGAATTCAAACAAACTCGGACTGGACAATATTTTTGCTCGTACAAATTTTGTTGTCCTAGCTCGTGTCCTAAATGAAAATCGAATGAACTCTGACGGACGTATTTCGGTTACGGACATGAACATACATAAGACACTCATACAAAATTAACAGCCCTAATTGACGTGTTATTCCATGATTGGATATGAAATGTATTTACATATATGGTAGCTTATGTAAATAATTGTTATGTGATTTGGGAATCGAATTGAAATTAAATGGTAACTTAAATTAGTATCATTGGGGACTGCTAAGCCTCATTTGAAAATTTTAAAGTATGGTTTGAATTTACTTTAATTCTTTAATCAATTTGAGGCTAAGGATTTATAAATGGTTTTTCAAGTTATATAATTCTTATAAAGGTATTTTTAAATGATAACTTGTTTATGGAAAGGGGTTTTCTAACGAAAAGGGTTATTAAGGTGTTTTACAAATGATATTTTGTAAATGATATTTATAAAGGATATTTTATAAAGGAGTATAGAATGATTTATATAAAGAGTTTTAAAAATAGAAAAAAGGTTTATAAATCATTTCAAAGATTTGGAAAGAGGTTTATAAATTAAGTTAAAGGTTTATAAAAGTGGGTTATAACTTCATTTTGAAAGTTATAAGTTAATTGAAATATGAGACGAGCTTTTAAAAAGGGAATTTTTGATAAATGATAAGCGAAATGTTTTATTTGAAAGAAATGTTCGGTTATTTAATATGGGATTTAGAAAGAAGAAAACTTGAAAACTTTGTAAATATACTTATACTGATAAGATAAGTATATGATTTTGTTTCAAGGTATGAAAAGTAAAATGTTTTGGTAATATACTTATACCGTTGAGATAAGTATATAAATGTTTCCCAAGTATAAAAGGAAATGTAAGGGGTTTGGGAATGGTGTTTTGAAAAGATCTTTTGATCAAGTTTTATAAAGTGGTTTTATTAATTAAAGAGAATTAATAAAGGCTTAGTGGATCCCATATGAAAATTAAACCATGATTGGATGTTTGTTTATTTGACAGTTAAATAACCAACTATCAAATCTGGACACAACGTAACTTTGAAAATATCTAGTAGAAACACGAGTATTATATGGTACAGTTACCGTCGAAGGTGCTATACTATACGTATAAACACGTTTCGCTCTTCTAGGATGAATGATAAGGAAATCTGTCCATAAACGGTTAGGAGGTGAACTCCGCTCTTGTCATTTGTCTGTTTATTTCCTAAAGAACCGAGGTTGAGTTTACCGAAAAATTATCGAAAGTTGTTTCGAAGAGACCGAGATCAGATATGTTATCCGAAAACCACTTTGATCCAACTCAAGCATTGCAAACTGAAGACATCGTGAAGAGTATGGAATCGAAGATAGAGATGTGTAGTGCAAGGTCTAATCGCTACTAATCCTGAGGGTGATTCCAAAATGGATGTAGTAGGAATAGTTCCTTCGGTTTCGTTCAGACCCAGAACAGACTTGTATGGATGAATGCTATCAACACATTGTCATTGGAGGGCAATGAGAATTCTAAGTGTAAAGGTTGTTGAAAGATAATCGTAGCCTTAGGCCTTATCAACCGAAAAATGACAAAAGTTGGGCATGCAGCAGGGCCAAGTAGGTAGCTCCCAAGTAGGGTACGGTCATTCCAAATATAGATCGGTTATTATCTCTCACTTGTATGCTTCGAGGCCCATTAATGGAGGAATGATCATATTCAGTACTATTAATCAAGTGGTAGGCTAATCCTGTGTGGCAGGGGTACAAGATGTTCTTGTCAGACCCCGGTGCATTTATCTAGAGATGTACCTTCGGAAGGTAGTTCCTTACCTTGTCATAGTATGGAATCCATTCTCCAATACGAGCCTTACGATTTTAGTTGTATACCAAATATGTTGGAATGTGAAATGCAAGCATTTCAGTTATATTAATATTTTACTTTGAATCCTTAGACATTATTATAATATCACTGGATTTTCTATAAAAGTATTTTGGTTATCGTAAGGTAAAAACCCGTCCGTGTTTATGTGCGGCGAGGTCTTACGAGATACCTTTGATTTCAAAGGATTTTTCACATTAATAAATCAATAAAGTTTTTTTTTTATTTGAGTTTACTCACACTAGTATTCCAGACTGACATGGGCGTTATTTCCGTATAATGCTCGGGTTAAACCGAGCATGTTTGCCAGGTTAGCTTTAGATGCTTTGGAGCTATGGAGTCGAGTTGGAGGCCAGGACGTACTCTCGTATTTTGGATATCTTCCATTGTGTATGTGTTATGTGTAGTTTGTCTACATTTGTAAGGACATGTTTCTATAACTATCTAAATTAAGGATAAGTCTAGTGTACTCTGAAGTTATATGAATAAGATGTTTCCTTTTTGTAAAGATCATTGTTGTATTATATATTATTTGCTGCGTTGTGAGATTCTATATTGTTAGTTTTCTTCTATCTTCTACCTTCTTCTTTCACCCTAACAAATTGGTATTTTCGGCACTTGAATGTTCGGTATGTGATACAGTGGACATATTAGTGTCGATTTTCGAGGGCCGAAAATCTAGTTCGTTATAGTATTTCTAATATAGGTTTGTGTGTCGCCACCTAGGTATTTATATTTCTAATTTATTTTGTGAATCTTTATCTCAATTTCATTATTTATTGTAACGACCCAGAATTTTAGTCATTTAAAATTGGAATATTTAATTGATTTTAAATATCGAAAATTTAACTGAATAATTAGATTTGATTAAATAAGCGAATCTGGAATCTAATGTGAATGAAAATGATTTCTAATGTTGATATAAATTCTATTTGAATTAGAATAATGGTAATAAACTTTTAAATATGAATTAAAAGTGATTAATCAGAAATTGGAAATTATCTATATTAATTAGACGAGTAAAAATAGTCATTTGTGACACCGTCTCGGATTTCGATGAAACTAGTTTCATTGGATCCATAATAGTAAGTTATTATAGGATTTCAAATTTCATGGCAATCGAATTTACCACTTGATCGTGCGAGTTGTAAACGCGTAGAAATTAATTTAACGAATTTAAATTAAAATAAGTCGATTTGAAAAGTTATCTTCTGTATACTTTTGAATTAGGTCCTGATATATATTCCATTGCGTTCGGAATAGGGGTATAACATATAGAACGTCAGGCGGCACACTTCGTTTGAAGTTTGAGATTTTGTGGTGCATATAACGAGATATTTAATTAAATAATAATACACACACACACCCATACTCAACCATCCCATCTACTATTCATCGCCACACCCCTATACTATTCAAACCATACTCCATCACATCTCACCCCATACCCATCCTCTCCATATATGCAAGCAAATGGTTTCACAAAATTTACAATTCACAAAAAAAATTACAACACAAAACCCTAAATTTGCACAGCAGCCGCCTCTTCTCTATGAACGACCAGAAAACTCCCAACTTCCCTCCCTCCTATCTCTCAAACCATCGACCTATAGGCTTCGTCATCAATTGGAAAACTATAGAGCTTCTCGAGACCTTTCAGTCCAACGGTGGTGATGGAATTTCATGCGATGGATCGACGTGAATCTGGCTGTGAATGGCGCAACTTTGGGGGTGAAATGCACAGTGCTGGTGGAGTTGGGGAGGTGCGGTCTCTGGCCGTGGGTGCATGGGGTTGCGGGCTTCGTGGTGGTGGTTGCCGATCAGGTTCCAAGCGTCGATGGGTGGTGCGGCGTGGAGGAAGTCGTGGATGGTGTGGGTTCGGTCAATGGAAGAACGTGGGAGGGGAAGAAAAGGAAACACGACTAGATTTGGATCCAAGAAAATCAGTGGCCAGGATTAATCTAGGTTAAATTAAAAATGATTTTGTGAATTAAACTATTTAAAATCGTGTAATCTTATAATTGTCATAACTTGTTCATACGAGGTCAGATTCACATGAAACAAATGGCGTTGGATTCGTATTGTCGAATACTATGCATAGAAGTTGGATTGGACTAATTTGGGACATGTAGGAATTTTGGTTAAATTCGAACACTTGTTCGTTTTTAATTGAAATAAACGCTGCAACAACGAATGCAACGAAAGTGAGTTAATCTCACCTCTATGGTCTGCTTATATTTTTATATAAGCCAAAATAATTATATAGTATGATGTTTATTGTCTGTTTGGATGATTTACTATATTTGTCAGTTGGTTTGGATATACCCACCTATTAGGGCGGATGAGACATTATACATTTTCGTGTATGAGCGGATGATCCTTTGTATACGATCCTGCCTCGAAGCAGTTGATTTATATTTTATAATCATATACTGTATGTGATGTCAGGGGACAAGTTGGAGTGATCCAGTAGGATTCCTCACATGTTGTTTATTTGTTCATATATTGTGATATATGATAACTGGATGCCATATTGGATGTTATGACATGATTTCACTTATTTAGTGCTACAGCAGCACTGGGCCATATTTTAGTATTTTAAAATACTATAAAATGAAGATTTTAAAGTGAAATAATTTCAAAGCGATTTTTGAAGTTATATAAGTTTTAAATAATTGTTTATAAATTATTAAAAAGAAGAAGTTATCGAAACGGAAATCAAAACATGATTTTTTTGAAACACGGATTTAACTATATTGTAAAATAAGTTAAATAGAGATTTTTGAACGTACTATAAATGTTCTATAAAATTGATATTTTATAGATAAAAGTAATATAATTATCAACGATGTTTTATGAGCGTTAAAATGGAATTACAATTGATAATTTGTGAATGGATTTGTAATTAATAAATTGTAAATGGATTTATAAACAAGATAGGTGAAGTAATGAGATTTATAAACAAATAGAGTTATAAATGGAATTTTATAATAAGAGATTTTATAAAAAGAAGTTTTATAAAATAGAAACGATATTTATATATGTTGTTTTAAAATATGAAGTCGATTATTTTGATAAGTTAAATATGGATTTTTATAAAGGAAGTATATTCACGTTTTGAAGCGAATAATCCTTTAAATTGAACGTTTTGAAAATGGTGTTTTCAAATGGAGTTAAATGGTTTTATAAGTGTTATAAAATATGCTAAGTGTCGAAAACATAGATTTCAACATTTTTGTTGTAATAAATGTTTTCGAGAAAGTGAGGAAGACGTAGACTATAATTGTTGTTATAGTAGATGAATTCCGAAAGGAGGTGTTTTATATAGTATACAAGATTTTTTATATATTCTATATTTGATGTTAAGTTTCAATGTGGGTAACTTAAATCTATTTGAAGTTAAGAATGTCGTTCATTCAAGGTCTGAGAGGTAATGATACCCCCACTTGATTGGCTTCATTGTTAACTAATAAACAACTTAAGTTCTACTTCGAAAATTAATATTCAATATAACTAATAGTATCCTTATACTAGAGTTTTGGGTTGTCGTAACGATGTTTTACACAACATTCGTTTTGACCCAATAAAGTGTGTTTGGGAAAATAAGAAGTTTTCCTTAAAGTTGTTAATATACTTATCACAGATTTAAGTATATAGAGGATATTCTAAATGTTGAAATGAAATGGTTTGTGAATATACTTAGATCATTGAGATAGGTATATGGAAATGTTTTCCAAATATCAAAAGATTAAAAGTGATTTTGGAGAATATATCTTCGTAAGATATTTTGAGCTAAATATTTGGAAAGTGATTTAATTAATAAAAGATTAATTAAAGAGGCTCGGTGTTATGCTTAACCACTGTTATTTCCTTTTGGAAATTAAATCTCTGGTTGAATTGTTGTTTATTTGATAGTTAAATAACCGACTATCAAATGTTGGCCATTTTTAAAATTATCGTTGTCGGTTCGAAGAGTCCGGGATCATATATGTTATCCGAAAACCACTTTGAACCGGCATAAGCATTTCGAATTGGAATACCTTGAAGAAATCGAAGATGGAGTTTGAAGTGCAAGGGCTATTTTCTATTTTCCTTGGGAGGGATTCCCCGAAATGGATGTAGTATAAGTAGTGCCTTCATTTTTGTCCAGTCTCAGAATGAACTTATATGGATGAATGCTAGTATTGCATTTATGCCTGGAGGGCAGTGTTAGCATTCCAAGCTGGTTTGCTATAAATAAAAAAGGTAAAAATATAGCCTCAAGCCTCATCAACCGGGAATGATCAAAACAGAGGAGATGCAACATGGCTAAGTGGATCGCTTCCAATTAGGGTACGATCATCCCTATCTAGAGTCCCTATTATCTACTCGTGTATGTTTCAGTATGGGTGCTAATCCCAACCGAGGGGTGATCATATTTGGTACTATCCAGTAAGAGGTAGGCCGGTCCTGTGTTGGCAGGGGTCGATAGGTTCGACCTCGGTACATTTTTCTAGACGTGGATTGTGATGGGCGGTACCCCAGTAGCTCAGTCATTGTATGAAATTCATTCTCCAATAAGCGCCGTACGGTTTTGATTGTGCCCAACTATGCTGAAATGTGAGATGCAAGTATTTCAGCTATATTCATATTTTACTTTGAACCCTTAGACACTATTATAATATCAAATGAGTTGATAAAAACGGTTTGATTATCGTAAGGTTAAAACCCGTTCATGTTTATGTGCGGCGTGGTCTTACGAGATACCTATTGTTTTGAAAAGAAAGTTTTTGATAACTTTATAAAATTTCAGTAGAGATTTGTTTTCTCACGTTGGTTTACCATACTGATCCGGGCATTCTTCCCTTTCAATGCTCGGGTCAGATCGGGTATTTTTTCAGATTGCTTTGATGCATTGGAGCTCAGGAGACGAGTTGGAAGCCAAAGACGTATTCCCATATTTGTTTACTTCAGCTGCATTGTTTATATAAAATTATCAACAATCGTGAAGACAAGTTGTTATAACTGTCCAGGCTGATAATTAGTGCTTGTATACTCTGATATTGATGGATATATATTACAGTTTCTCTTCTGTAAAGATTATTGATATTCTATTATATGTTGTTCCGCTGCGATGTGAGATTCCGTATTGTTTTAGTCTTTTCTCTCTTTTTCTTCTCTTCTATCCTCTTTCTTTTCCTCTAATGATCCGCCTTTCCATTCAATTTGGGTTGGACATGTGTGGTTTAGTGTTGAGCCAAAGGGTATGGAAAAGCGAGCCATCACATTTATGAATGTAATGATTTCCTTACTAAATTGAATGAGAACATTTTCCAATATACAAGAGTAAGTGATCTAAAAGATGATAAACATATGAAAAATCACATGGTAAATAACAAGGTTTCAAATCTCGGATTTTGGCCAATATCTCGGGCAAATATCTCGGCTGTCTCGGGCGATATTTAAAAGACTTATAACTAACCAAGCTGCCAAATCTCGGATTTTGGCTAATATCTCGGATTTTCATCTCGGCTGATCTCGGGGAGATTTAAAACCTTGGTAAATAACAATAAATTCAAAGTCAACAAAGATAATTATAGGTTCACCTATAATATATACATGGTACATATAGAGATGTATATCGTCATGACAAATAAATGCACAGTACACAAAGGAAAGAAAGATGTTGACATAAATAGTCCACGTACATAATAGAAATAAAGACATCAAACATAATGAAATAAACAATCCACATGAATAAGTACATCCTCAAACACACTCACGAACTTACATAATTGAAATTAAAACATCAAACACAATAAAGTGAACAATCCACATAAATAAGTACATCCTCAAGCACACTTACAGACTGACACAATATAGTAGAATATTATAAATACATGGAAATGATTACTAAAAGCATGGTTAATTCCACTAAAGGTGATCTACATCATCATTACTTCCAAGGTTATAAATGCCATCGTCATCCTCATCATCATCTCCGTAATCCTAATCAGTTAGAGTTGTCTTGCCATATGATATCGAAAGTGTCCTCAATAGTCAACTCCTAAATATGTCATGTCAAATTAGCAGCTTATCGCTCGAACTCCTCGACACTACATCTATGCACCTCAGTCTACTATATGTAATACGCGACAGTCTCATAATGCTCTCTATGTGACATTTCAAATGCTAACTGCATTTGAAACTAGTCCCGATAAGGTAAAGTAGTTGGGTTTGGATACTCGACGAACTCGTAACATGGAATATCAACGCAACAATTAGTCTAAACATATAAGAAATTATAACCGTCCACTTTAACCTGAACTTGTAGGTGGAATATGCAGAGGTGGTGCAACAAATTCTCTAAGACGACCGCGGTAAATCCTTAATAAACAGAGGTACAACTCACTAAGGAATGGCTTAAGCCTGATAATATCAATTGAACATATGTAATATCACTCAAGGAAGGAGAAGTGTAAAACCAACGATAAAAGGAAATATAACTGTGATAAGTAATAATGAAATAATTGGCTCTCCACCAGTTACGATGTACACCATCCTGCAAAGATGTCTATGAATATACCCTTAGCTACAATGGATCTGAACGTGGATCATTTGGAGCAATGCTATGGCTAAGGTTATGCCTCCAACAATGCCCGCCATGGTATCGCATACAACCCCCATATGGTGGAGATAACACTTGTGTTAATCACCAAATGGATAAGAAGTTAACATGCTACGAGGCTGGGTAATTAAAGAATGGGGAGTCACCATATGGCTGCCAAATGATTGTATCACATGTACTACATGGTTCTAATTGGTTACACGAAACAATATAAACATGACGTGCATCTCCTCCAACCACTCTATGTCAGCTCAGATGGGTCCATGCAAAAATCTAAGGATAGAATAACAATGTCTCCTTCGTAAGATATGATAAATTATGGATGTACTTATAGTACAAGTACTGCAGTACCTCCCAGAATTCACTCAACGATTCTCCTCTTTGACCAACGACACACTAAACATTCGACGATCGATATAAATATGCCCTAATAAGTGTGCACTAATCAAATAAGATAGGAGAACAAGAGAGATGTGTGAAACTATAACAACGTGTTCTATATGCAACATAGACGATAGATTGAAGAAAAAACATTTCCCATCATGCAAAGAACAAAAAAATATAGCAGTCTTGGGTTATTACCTGGTTGTACTGATTTACCAGCCTTTTGATTATGGACTTAATGAAGCTTACTCTCAACCGTGCCCCCTCAAAAAACATGCGGATACCTCTAGATGCGGCATTACATAATGTAAAATACTTCGTAATTGGAACTGCCCATCATGTAGAAGATGTTGAGCAAATTCTACGGCTAGAGTAGTGATCATGGTAAAATCTAAAGGAGCAAGACTCAACTCTCCAAAGGGAAAATGATAAGTATGCATAATCTTCCACAACTAGTTGCCAGTGCAGCATACAATCATACATCTGAATTCAACAATATTTATGTTCCTATAACAGTGAACTGGGTTTATTATATGAGACAGATATGTGCGAAACATAAGCAAGTTATGTACAATAAAACGTACCTAAAAAATACCAAATCTTATGTCTTGTAATAAACGGTCAATCCCATAGTCTGTATCCATAACTATCATTAATGTATACTGGCGAAATATAGATGCAAAGACGACCAACCCAAGCTTGTTTAATACAAATAAAAATAATAATTTATAAGCTCCACATAATTTTCTCCCATTTACCAATTATATGTTTAAATTTCTACTTATTAAATTTTATAAATTTACTAATTATATTTAATTAATATGCAAAGTACTACAATTTAATTTAAAATTCAAATGAACTTACATTTTTATCGATGATTGCACTAACGCGATGCTATCCGTCCGGAAGAACACAGAAATTTGCTAACTTCTTATCATGAGGTTTTGATCTATGCATGGGCCAAGAGCAACGTCTTTCGATACTACCCTCATCCGCCTTCTTCGAGACACCTATTATGCGATATGCTTGAGCTCGAGGTAGCATTATCATCTCCATCGTCATCATGACACCATGTCCATTTTCACCTCGATTTTCGTCTCCTTCAACATCATATGCTGATTCCTGCTACTACCACCTTGTATACTACTCAAAATTCGTCTCATTTTGGCCAAAAAAATATCCAGTTTAAAGCAAATCTGATACTATCCTTAAAAATTGTTTCATGTGGATTTTGGTAAAATAAATTTTTGATAAAATGAAGACGGACTCTGACGGTCAAGAAGAAAGTCGAAGGAAAAAAAAGTTTATCCAAAATTTAAAATACCGAATAAACTTATGGTCCAGAGCACACAATCTGCAGTATGCAGATTGCAATTTGAGGCGTTTGTTTTTTATTCAACATTTAAAATGTCGGAGAATGATGAACCCTCTCTACTGTTTGAAGTTTATGCGATTGATTAGGTAGATGGATAAGTTTAGAGATGTTTAATAATATATAAAATAGAGGGTAAGTTTTACGCTGAAATTGTATTAAGAGCACAATTGCTAAGGCATATTGGAGAACAAAATAAATAAAATAGTCCATTTTGACAACTATCGCGGTTCGTTTTACAAAAAATGAAAGAGTGAAAATTGAAGCAAAAACTCAACTTGTTTTTTAGTTTTACAAAAGGGAGGATGTGTTTGTGGACAAGCGGCCGGACGGGGGAAGAGCGTTAGCAATCTTTTACATCCGACGTATCTTCAGAATTTGATAGGAACGTAAAAATTTATCGGCACGCTCTAAGCTCTAATTCAATTTGTCCGCAAAAATTATCAACGTGGAGTACAAATATGAAGCCCGACCCGGAGAAAAACGCTGGAGCATTGAAACAAACGCTTGTTCTCCACTCTATTGTCGTCACTTCCAGGCAATTAGGGTTTATATTCCCAAATCACTCCTCCTTGTCCACCACGCAATACCTATTTACAGATAAATTCCCTCGTTTTACTGATTAATCCACAAAAATGGGATCCGCTAACCCCGATCCACCAAAGCTCCCAATTCCTGGAAAACGAAACATTTTAATTACCAGCGCTCTTCCTTACGTCAACAATGTTCCCCATCTCGGAAATATCATCGGATGTAAGTTCTGATAATTGCAATATAGGCCCTGGTTTAGAAGCTTAATGCTGGTCGTTTTGATTTGCAGGTGTTTTGAGTGCGGATGTGTTTGCAAGGTACTGTAGGTTGAGGGAGTATAATGCAATATACATATGTGGGACAGATG
This sequence comes from Allium fistulosum, assembly GCA_030737815.1. NCBI lineage: Eukaryota > Viridiplantae > Streptophyta > Magnoliopsida > Asparagales > Amaryllidaceae > Allium > Allium fistulosum. The sequence goes on from CM060903.1 coordinate 678,011,813, forward strand.
AGTATGGGACCGCTACTGAGACTAAGGCAATGGAGGAGAAGTGTTCACCGAAGGAGATTTGTGATAAGTGAGTTATTTGTTGAGTGACTTGCAATTTGTCATTCTTTGTATCGTATGCAAGCATTAGGATATTAATGAGAGCAAGCTTGTTGGTTCCAAGTATATAGAATATAGACTTAAGGCTAGATGAACTAACTAGTTTTAATACTAATACCACATCTATTTTAAATTGCTTTTTCGTAAATATGTGTAGTGATTTTAGGTGTTTGTGGTGATAAATTGGTAATGTTGCCTTTTGAGGATTTTTGACTAGAATGATTGTTATCTAATTGCATGTATTTTATGATGCCTATAGTTTTTTTAAAGGGAAATTCAAATCATGAATCGTAAAGTTCAAATTTTAAGCCGAAACATGATTTAAGTCATGGATCATCGATTCAAAGGATTCATATTACATTGCAATATGTACACATGTATTTCTGTGCTAGAAATTTTGTTATATGCAGGTTGTCAATTGAAATATAGTTTTGTTAAAGCATCAAACATGTGCGTTGTACATGATAATAATACAAATAATCATATTAGATACATATCTTTAAAATTAGAACTTAAAAATAATAATTTTAAATCTGCATTACGAATTTTAGTCTTAGATCATTTCAAAATCAAAATCATTTCGGGATTGTTCATTTGACAATTATATGATCTAAAATCAATTTTATCGCAAGATGTCTAAGTCCAAAAATTTAATAATATATTTATTATATGAAACATATGAAAAGTAGAGTGATGAAAGTCTAAAAATTTAATTTTCGCTACCAATTACCATAAAAAAACTGGCTACCGCGGAAACTATTATGTTCTCAAAATTATTACTCAAAATATATATAGTTAGAAAAAAAAATCATGCAATGTAAAAAGTATATACATACATATGCATATGTGTGCGTGCGTATATATATATATGGGGCATCTTTTCAGTATCTATTAATATGGTCCTATAATAGTTGTTACTATCAGTAATATAATAATTATTAATTTATTCAGTATTATTAGTATTGCAATTACCAATAACAATATTTTTGTTATATTATGATGATTTTAACCCATTATTTGCTTAATAAGAAAAATTGGATTGTTCCAAAATCATTTGTTGACGGTCATGACATTTAAAATTGATCTGATTGCAAACGCAGTCCAATTCAAAAATTAAATAAAACATTTATCATTTGTAAAATGCGAATGTTATATTTAATGCGTACTATAAAAACTGATATGATTATTTGAAAAATATATTGTTAAATACACTATCGAAAAATGTTGGAATATAGAATTTGTTACGTGGTGTGAAAATATAATCTTAAATTATATATTATTAGTCATTTGTTTTTCAGTATTTATAATTAATATTCATCATTCTATAATAATAGTTCTTGTTGTTAGTTTTATAGTTATTATTAACTTATTCAATGTTATTATTACAATTATTAGTAACATTATTTTAATTATATTATGATGACGACGACTTAACACATTATTTGCTTTAATTAGCAAAATCAATAATTTCAAAATTGTTGAAGTATTATAACTTTTGATATGAAGTCTATTTTTTATCACAATAACAATCAAATTCATAAATTTAATAATACTACTGTTTGTAAACTACCGATGGTGGATTAATACTAGATTATACAAAAATGATGTGATTATTTAAATTTTCGTTTTAAATATATTTTCAGAAAATAGAATTTGTTATTGAATGTGAAAATAACTTTATATATATATATATATGTGCGTGTATATATATAGTTTTATTCATGCGTTTTTTACTGTTTATTATTAACATCATATCATGATAGTTATTATTATTGGTTATACAGTTATTACTAACCTATTCATTATTATTACAATAATTGCCGATAAAATTATTTTTGTTACGTTATGATGATGATTTTAACGCATTTTTTGCTTAAAAGAGCAAAATACATCATTTCACAATTGTTTATTTGGCGATAATAGCCCTAAAAATATGTTTTGTTGCAAAACTAGACAAATTTTAATATTTGCATACTTATTATTTGTGAAATATGAATAATGGACTAATGGTATACTAAAAAAAAACTTTTTTTATAACAAGAATGATACTTTATTCAAGCAGAACACTCATTATGATGTCTCAAGGGCTCGAACTCATGACTTTTAGAACCTCTGTCTAAAGCGTCATATTTTTAACCGCTTGAGCTAGAGGTCCTTGACGATATACTATACAAAATTTTATTTGATTATTTGTAAAATTTCTATTTATGTGCGTTATTAAAAAATAAATTTTATTATGCATTGTGAAAAAAAAACAATTTTAACACATTATTATTAAGGCAATTATTAAAAACATTATTAACACATTATAATAATGATTTTAACACAAAAGTAGTCATAATATTTATCCCCAAAGATCATATCATTTATCATTTTTGCTGTCAATGACATTATTTGTTATTAAGTCAACAAATCAAATCACGTCAAAAATCGCTTATCCAAAGATCATAATATTTATCATTGATTTTATCGCAAAGTCAAACTTAAAATTTTAATAATATACGTATTAATTGTAAATACAAATGGCAGATTAATGAAAAAATATATGATTATTTGCAAATTTCCTTTTTAATATGTTGTTAGAAAATAAATTTTGTTATGCAATGTGAGTAAATAATTCTACATCTATACCTTGTTTTAAGTCTTGTGTTCCAATTATTAATTGTGTGTTTGTTTGGATGTAATGAAATACAAAAATTTACAAAGAGAAGAAAATATATGAACTTAAATATAAATAGTGGAAGAGAATTAAATATAACATTGCAAATATTTGCAGAATTACAAATCATAGGGACTTGTATGCTAATTAGTTGGAGAGGGATAAGGAGTGGCTTGTGAACAGTTGTAGAAACTACAAAACACAAGGACTTAAATGTTAGCCGTAGGAGATAATTTAGGTGAATCTTGAAAGAATCAACGAGAGGCTTTGAAATTCTTTCTTTACTATTATTCAATAAATTAAGAGATAATTTATAGAGATAAATGAAATATAAATTAAAGCCATTTTTGTTGTTTATGTCTATAATTTTTGCCATGTGATTTACATATTTTCATAATTGACTCAAAAGTTTGCTTTTGTCATTTTTGTTAATATAAATGTGGCATACAAATTGAAATCGTCACTTTTTAAGAATTTGTTAGATGAATTAATGAATATTAGTTAATTCAGTTTATTTAAATAGTTTAAATTTAAGACATTAATTAATTTAAATGCATGGACTTAAATGTAAAATAAAAGGGGAGAATAAAGTAGAACTTTCTAGTTGAGAATTTATTAGATATAGGTATTTGAATGTAAAATGATTGGTGAAAATGAATAAAACAACGCGAATGATTTGGAAAATCATAAATTATTTAAAGATGTTTGAATATAAATATTAAGAGGGAATTAAGGAGAGGGGAGAAAATTACTAGAATCAATGAGAAAATTGTAACTTCTTCCGCTTTACTATTATTTATTAGATATTTAAAATTGAGTTTGATGCTTAGGTTTCCACGTCTTTAAACTTAATGTTTAATTTTCTATCACGTTCCATATTATTTTTTTGAAACAAAAAAAAGTTGATTTGTAGAAAATTAGAAATGCATATTTTTTATTATTTTTTACTTCAAGCATAAATATATACTATTTTCCTAGTTGCGATTTGAATTGAATTTCAGTATTGGAAAGGGCTGATTTGAAACAAGACTCAAATGACAAGATTTTATGATTTTTGTAATCATTTTATAGTTAAGCTTGAGGGTTTATGTATAGTTTTATTAATTTGTTATAGTTTGTCATGGAATGCTTAAAGGATTATAAATTGCTAATAGTATTATCTTTTATTATTACCATTTGATTGTGGTATAGAGTTTCTAAATTGCTAAAGGTATTATCTTTTATTCTTATCATTTAACTGTGGTAGAGAGTTTAATAAGATTAGTTTCTTTTCTGGATCTATGACGATTCGAGCTATAGCGTCAAGGGCTCCATCTAAGCTCAGCTTGGTGCCCAAACGTTTAATGGTGATATAGCATTTCAATTTGTATTCGATAGTATCAACTGACATCTTGTATTCTTAGAAACTTTAGCACTTAGCTCCACTCCGTCCATAATATCACGATTTTGTAAGTGTTTTTTTTTGTCCAATCAAATTATTAGACATCTGAAAGCAGTATTCAGACTCTTTTTTCTTTCTAAAAAGAACTATGAAAGAAATATTGAATTTCTTTCCACAAGAAACTGTACCAATATGGCTTTATACTGCTTGTTTTTTCCTTCAATAATAATGATATTGGAGTTGCTTCTATGCTATACTGTTACAGTTACCATTTTACAATATGCTTTACCAAATAAATGCAAGTGCTATTTATCTAAAACTCTTTTCTATGTAGGTACCATGCAATTCACAACGAAGTCTACAAATGGTTTGATATAGGTTTTGATCAATTTGGACGCACTTCATGTCCACAACAGACTGATGTTTGCCAAGAAATATTTCATAGTTTGTGGAAAAATAAATGGCTTACTGAAAAAACAATGGAGCAGGTTTGTATTGCAGCTTCAATGTTATTTTATTTTGTTTTATTTTTAATATGCCTAGTTGGTTTTTTTGCTAATGTCTTGTGTGTACAGCCAGGTCTTAATCTTTGCATCACTGTTTTGTTATTCGTTTTGAAATAAAAATTTTTGTTGCAGCTTTACTGTGATACATGTAAGCGTTTCTTAGCTGATAGACTAGTGGAGGGAACATGCCCAACCTTGGGTTGTGACTATGATTCTGCTCGTGGTGATCAGTGTGAAAAATGTGGAAATTTGTTAAATCCTACCGAACTCAAGGATCCTAAATGCAAGGTTTGAATGTTAATTTGCAATCATACAGTTTGATTTCAGTCATATTTGACATTCTAAGTTTCTAACTTATCAGTATTCTCTATATGTAGGTTTGTCATAATACTCCTCGTTTGCAAGAAACCGACCATTTGTTTTTGGAATTACCGGCCCTTACAGATAAACTGGAAAAATTTATAAACAAAATGTCAGTTGAAGGGGGATGGAGTCAAAATGCAATTCAAACTACAAATGCATGGCTGAAAGAAGGATTGAAATCCCGATGTATTACCAGAGATCTTAAATGGGGCGTTCCTGTTCCTCTAGAAAAGTACAAAGATAAGGTGGAAATAATTTATTATGCAATTCTATGCTGTTAGTGGTGGGATGGAGCGGAGCGCTAAGCGTTGAAGTTTGTATATCTTTCACCAATAAATGAACACACACAGACACACACACACACAAATATGTGCGTGTGCGTGTGTATGTGCGCGTGCGTGCGTGCGCAAAAAATAAAGCAGAGCGCTACAACACCATTAGGTGCGGAGGCACCAAAGCTCAAAAACAGATTTTAGATGGAGCATAACAAAGTTAGATGGAGCCTTTGACAGCATAGGTGCAATGTGGGTGACTGTTGCATTTCATGATTGATGTTTTAATATATTTATTCAGGTATTCTACGTGTGGTTTGATGCTCCAATTGGATATCTATCTATCACTGCTTGCTACACACCTGAGTGGAAGAAATGGTGGAAAAATCCGGAGGATGTTGAGCTGTATCAGTTTATGGGAAAAGATAATGTGCCTTTTCACACTGTAAGATTGGTTCATGTCTGGTTATATTATTATTACTGTTTTAAAAGATAAATCAAATTCTTTTCTAGTTGTTAATTTTCCTTTCATGGAGATAGGCTTGTCAATGTGTTGGGTTCGATCTGGGTAGCTAAAAACCCAAATCCAAGCCCAATTACTGTAAGCATAACCAGAGCATGATCCGAACCTGTTTAGTATTTCAAACCCATAACCCGTACCCATCCCGTTATTAGGATAAAAACCTGAACACCGAACCTAGGATATTTATACTAGACTCATCTTTTCAATTCATAATTTTCCTACACAAAACAATTTTTACAAAAGAAAATTGGATAATGATGAAATCAGATTCAGAAACAAAAATACATAAATAAAGTTTACAGGCAAATAAACAAAATGGTAAGCAAACAAAGCACACATATTTTGTACTACGAAAAGTTACTAACCTGATCAAGCTCAAATCAGACTGGGTAATGATAAAATCATGCTGAACTGGGTGAAGTAGTGATATTTTATTTAGCTTAGATGTAAAATATTGTTATCTAATAAGTCGCTCGATCTTGTATGAAGTAATGTGCGGATGTTCAATGGTTGATTGGTATTTTTTTCAGTCTTTTCTTATGCAATCTATCAGTAATAACATATAAGAAGGTTGATCTATTCTTCTGCATTTCTGAAATTTTCCATGTAAATTGTGGTTAAATTTGAGTTGTTGGAAACAAAAAAACGAGTTAGAGGTTTTAAGTCAATGCGCATAGAAAAGAATTACACATTTCTCTAATGTCATACTAAAGTAACTCTGTGGATGTTCAATGGTTAATTGGTTCTGCTTTGACCATATTTTGACTCTATTCATATGCAGTATCAATGCTTTTGCAGCTTGTAACTTGTAAGAAGGTTGATATATTCTTCTGTTTTTCGTAGGTTTTGTTTAAATTTGATTTGGTGAAAGCAAAGAAATGAGTTTAGCATTTGAGTCAGATAGGGTAGAACAAATTCTGCATTTCTCTTATCAATGAATTTGTTTCATTGACTCAAAGGTGCGGAATACCCTTTTTTTTTGTAATCATGTTTTATTTTAGGTTATGTTTCCATCCACGCTTCTTGGGACTGGTGAAAGCTGGACTTTACCGAAGACGATAAGTGTTACAGAGTACTTAAATTATGAGTCAGGTATCATTTATTCAGTATTCATCCATACTTTTTTTATAACCTACCTACTGAAGTTGGCATTCTCTGCTAAAATCTTCTAAGAATCACCATTAATATAGCGCATCAAGCATCCAACATGGCTATAATTTTTTCGAAAACTTGCAAGGCTTTGCCATGTACTCTTTTGTGCTGTATATTGTGGTGATCTTTAGGCTGTGATGGCTTCTTTGGTAGATTATCTTTAATACATTTTAGTTTTAATACATATATCATTTAAAATTTGAGTATGTTCTCTTTTTTAACATTTCTTCTCCTTTTATCCACTTGAAGTTGAATTTTATTTCCGTGCAAGGCATATTATTGCAGATGAAAGTTGGTATAAGTTCTTTGAAAAGTGCCTTTAATCCTGTACATATTTAGCTTGAGTACAGTTATTTGGACATTACTTTTCTAATCTTCGGATCCCTTACAAAAGTAAAACGCAGTTGGGAAACAGTGTTCTTGGTGATAAAAAATAATTTATAATTTTGTCTTGCAAGTATTTATATGGGTCGAATTTCAACTCTATTATGCAGGGAAGTTTTCCAAAAGTAAGGGTATTGAATTTATATACTCCTGTCTGACATTCTATTAGATCGGTCGATGGAACAAATTTGGAATGGATGGACAATCCATATCATTTAGCGATAATAAAAAAACTCAAACCATATGATTCGTTTACTCGATGAATAACGAATAATTGAATCCGGAGGATGTGACAAATAGCTTTGTCATTTTTGTGTTATGCTCATGTTTATGCTCTTGGTATATAAAATTACATTTTAACCTTGCAGTCTTAAAGACACGCTTCAATCACATAACAATGAGTTACACTAATTTGTTTCAATTAACTTGTGCTTTACATCTTTGCTAATATCTGCATCGTCCTGAGTAATTGGCTCGAGGTAATCTAAAACTCTAATTTGTGCGCAATACTATAAAATATTGCTTTTTAATAAAGAATATCTTACTATTTAAATCTGTTTCAAAGCGAATCCCTCCCTTTACGATTTAGTTTATATTTCAATTCAAACTCAGTTAAAACTGCAAATCATTCAATCCAAAATGACACTATAAGATACTTGGATCCATAATTTCAGTTTTAATGTTTTCCAAATAAAATAAAGATGGAACATGAGGGAAAATTGAGCTTTAGAATTAAATGTAGAAGCTCTAACATGAAGGTCAGTTTAAAAGTGTAGCCAAAGCTTAAAACATGGATCTTTTGAATCTATCATTTCGGTTGAAATTCGAAATTCAATTTCCGATTTCAATTCTGTTTTGAAAATCTTGATGTTCGCAAGGCACCGCGGAGCGCCCCATTTAGGTGCTACATTACTATTTTAATGCCTTATTTTTTTTTACTTTGATGCTTTATTCCATCTCACGTATGAGGCACCATCGAAGCATGAAGTTTTTCTTGGAATGAAAAAAAATACACGTTTTTAGTTTTGACTTTTTCTTTGACCAAAGTAAAAGCACCTATGATAAAAACACTCCATACTTTTATATTTGTTGAAGCTCTTCATATTCTAATAATCTTCTCTCTATATTCATTTCAAACGATACAAGCAATCAATCAAGAAGAACTTGTCAAAATTTGAAATAAAGTTGAAGTTACATACTAATTTCACATTTCTTTGGAGCACAGTTTTAACGATTTCTTCATGCTTCTATGTTGTTTCCATTTATTTCAATTATATTTATAAATATTTTTGAATATGACCTAAAGTAATTTGCTATTAAAGAGGAACTTGAATTGCTCTCTATCATCATACTATTTATTTATTGACTTTCGTGGTTGTTTAGTATATAAACATTTGATTTTTGTTATAATCTATATTACTACAATTCACACGTTGGCTAACGTATTCTGTTTTGGTGCATGAGTTCTGAAACACAATACACCAGTGTTTCTGTGCGCATATGATTTAGTACATTGCTTTTGATGTTTTGAAACGTTGATTTTGACGTTTTGAAATGTTTGTTTTGACGTTTTGAAACATTGATTTTGATGTTCCTAAAAGTTGATTTGGACATTCCAAAACGTCCACTTTGACAAAAAAAAAGTATGTAATATCTATATGTGTTAAGTAATAATGATTACTTGTGGAAATGTTAACAAATACTAAAGAATTATTTCAACTCAGCTTTGAAAAGATTAAAAAACAACATCTTCTACTCGATTTACTTTGTGCATGTCTATTTGTAGCGGTTATATATATGTAGTTGTATGTAAAGAGCATTTTCTAAAACGTTCCCCCTACCGAGCTAAGTGTATTTGTTGGGTTAAGCGTTTTGCTTAGGGCTATTCCAAACGTATTGCGTTTTGTAGTACGTAACGTTTTCCATTTTCATTCCGTGTACTACATCGATTCGAGTACCAAGCATCAAAGGTTATGATATAAATTTTATTATATGTAAACTATGTTCTGTGTAATGTACAATGTTTTTTAATTTATTTTGACACTTATATTTACTAATGAATACACACACAGTAAAATAATAATTAGATGATGGTCTAATCAAAATCAATTGAACTTCAGAGATCTATTTATCATCTTTGTAGTTATTTAATGAAAACTTATTTATTACTTCAAATAAAATGAGAAACTAAGTTGCAATATATTTAAACAATGAATTGACGAGAGAGCAAGAAATAGAAATAAAGATGTCACATATTCTAGCTTGGTTTTTCCTTTTATTTAGATGTCACATAATCTCCGAAGTTCAGTTGGTTTTGATTAGACCATCATCTAATTATTATTATATACATAGAGTAAAATAATAATTAGATGATGGTCTAATCAAAATCAATTGAACTTCAGAGATCTATTTATCATCTTTGTAGTTATTTAATGAAAACTTATTTATTACTTCAAATAAAATGAGAAACTAAGCTTGGTAATGTGGCATTTTAGCTCTTTCATCAATTCATTATATAAATATACAGCTAAGACAAAGATCACAGGTTCGAGCGCCGCCAAATGCATTTTGTTGCTCTAAATAAAAGGAAAAACCAAGCTAGATTATGTGACATCTTTATTTCTATTCCTTGCTCCCTCATCAATTCATTGTTTAAATATATAGCTAAACTAAAGGTCACCTGTTCAAGCTTTGTCAAGTGCACAATGATTTAATGCTAATGTGGAAATATTAGTGCCCTAAAATCATTTTTCTTATAAATTTGTTCTTAATTAATTAGTTATCAAAATAACCTACAAATTTTTACATATTCAACGTTAAACCTGTTAGCACCAAAATTGATCACTAACACCCAAACGCCGTTGAAAGCACCAATTTACAGTTAGAGTTCACAGATAGTAAATATGAAGTGAAAATAAATATGAAGAACAATCAAAATTAAAAAGAAAGCAGTAATAAGACAGGATTTATAATGGTTCGGCTAACTTCGGCCTACATCCACTCCAGAAATTTCCTTTTTATTGATTAGAGAATTAATTACAGTTACAATCCCAAGTTTTTAAAACAAAAAATGGCAGAGTAACTTGAACAGCCTTTGTAGAAGAAGTCATGGAAGAACAGAATGAGAATCCCTTTTCTGAAGCCCCGCTGTAACAACCCGTAAAATTTTAACGATTTTATAACGTAATTAACTGAATTTTTGTGAAAATTTAAACAATTGAATTGGGTACTAAAAATTTGATATTTGGTATGCGTCTATTTAAACATAGCAAATGGTAAATTTTTATTAGAAAATATGAAAATCAGTTTTGTTGTATAATTATATATAAATTTAAACCAGTTATTTGATGGAAATAAAATGTTTCCGAAATCTGAATATTTTTATATAATAAAATTGTAAATCATTTTCTGAGTAAGACGTCATATTTTGTTTCGTCAAATTTGGACTGCTATTGTCCCGTTTATCTTATCTTCGACGAATTTGCAGCAGTTTAGCAACGAAATATCGACTTTTGATAGGATGATCGTATCGTTGATATCTGTGTACTATTTTGTTCGTCTCGTCGTGCCGATCTCCACAGTATATTTATTTGCGCATTTCGGTGTCTGGTTCGCGGCGAAAGCTGCGAAACGATGTGCCATATCGGTTGCGTATTCGGGCCTTTTCGGCTTTCTGTGTCCTTTCGTTGGTCAATCAGGTAAAGTTAATAGCTGATAGCTATTAATATTCCCAGCAATTCATATATGACTTTTGCCATTCCACTGTTTCAATTTATATTTGCTGGTTCCAATATATTCTGGTTCGTTCCTATTATTCTATTATTTCAGACTCCTCTCCTTTTGTTCTTTCCAATCTGTTCGTGCTATAATAAATTTTTTGGGCTTCCAATTTTAATTTAGTTCGAATATATGCAGTCGCTTGTGGCCCTTCGTTCAACGAGAACTGTTCATCTTCTTTTGGGTCTTCTCTAAATAATATTATTAATATAATGAGAGTTATATGGAAGCATTTTCATTAGTAGGCTGCTCTCTCCCCCTATATTCTTTTCGCCTTTCACTTTACCCTCCCTTGCATAATTTGACGACAAGCGTTCCCCTTCACCAAAGCCCACACCACCACCGCAACCGAACCAAACTCCACCTTGCTTTTCACTACAGCACGCAAACCCACTCAGACAAGACCCATCTCCCTCTCCTTGAAACAACGTTGCAACCCTCACCACTGCCCATCACCGAACCACACACTCCGCCTCCTCCGCCTCCTCCGCCACATAGCTGCCACCCTCCGCTCCATTCGACCTGACCTTCCCAGACCCCGCAGCACCACTGTTCCGACCTAGCATAGACCCAAACATCTAACACTGCTCCGCCTTCCGCCCCTCTAACACGCAAGCACCATCAACTACCACCATGCTTTCACTTCTCCAGTCCACAAAATACTGACAACCCGAAGCTCCCTTGGCCAGAATATGCCACAGCTCCCATCTGCACGGCCGTTCTTCCATCTCGACCCCATCGCCCTCCTCCCTGACCAAAACCGAGCCTCGACAGCTCGCCTACCACTCGAGTCAGCCGCCCACCATCTGAAACCCGCCATCGAACATCCCTCTGGACCCATAACCGAACAAAGTGAGCAACCTCCTCTTTATTAATATATACATAATATATTTGTTTGTTATATATTGGTTTTTTTAATTTTTATAAAGTTGTTTTATATATATTAGTTTATAAACTTTTGATCTGTTGGTTTTATTGTATAGGTTATATAAGTTTATATATATAATTTGTTCGAATATATATATATATATATGTTTGGTAGCTTGCATAAGTAGATGCAATGTATTATACTTATGGTTATGTTAACATTTTTGAAAATGAATATATAATATATGTTTTACTTATGTTAATACTAATATATAGATCTGTCTGTATATTTTCCCTACTAATATACGTAAAGTTTGTATTACAGTGTGCATATAAATTTATGACTTCGAAATACAATATGGAAAGGATTCTATTTTGATTATAGGTTTTAAAATATATGTATTAGTTTCATGTAGCGTTAGCATGCATATAACAGTATGTATATTATCACACATATATTATATTGGTTTTAAGAAATGATTTCAGGGAGTGTACATATGATATATTTCATGTAGTATATATGCATTGATTTTTGTATTGATTTAAATATGATATATAAAGATTTTGATTTCTATTTTATCTGTTTATAAAGGTTATAAGGTTTATCAAGTTTTGATTTTTATATAATATATGTATATATATATATATTTTATGTGTTTAATTCAATATTGATTCTTTGGAATTATAATAAATATTTGTTTTCCATTGAATTCTAGATTGTGCTTGTCACTGTCCGTATCGCAGCAGTTTACCTTTTGTCCTGCTATTCCGTTGTCGATCCGTGCTTATCCGTGTTCGTCGAATCTCATTCTTGTTGTTCTCTAGCCCCGAAAGATGAGCAATCACTCACGATTAACATTCTTATATTTAATAAATTTAATTTACATTGAAATGACAATTGAAATATGCTGTTAAATTTGAACTGCTTATTATTTAATTGCTATATATGCTATGCCATTATCTGTAACTGTTCATCTATGACAACTGACACCATCACCTGTTGTTTATATATTAATTAAATTTGTTATTGATGATATATGTCTGTTGTTGATATGTTATATTTTATCATATCTGTTCTCACTCTGCAAGTTCCTGTTAGTTTAGAAATCCTTATGGGTTGAAATGATGCATACCCGAACGATATTATAGATTAAGGACAATCGTTATGGGTTGAAATGATAAACCCAAGCGATTTTCATTGATTTTGAAGTTTTGGGATTGCGGGTTGAAACGATATACATCCATAAATATTTAAATTGCGGATTGAAATGATAAATATCTGTATCACTTGACCATATGATAAAAAATTATATACGGACACCGTTGGTCTATTTTGAAAAATGATTTTTTATAGTTTTGGAAGGAAATATTTGGATTTTATTAAATATTGATTTTTAAATATAATATAAAGATATTTTATTTTGTAAAATTAGATTTTTTAAATTATATGTTTGGAAATTTTAAATTTACAAGTTAGTTTTGAAAATATAAAATATAAAATTTTATTTATAATTTTATTATTTTTAAAATATATAAAATAAGATTTAAAATAGATTTATTAATAAGATTTAATTTAATATAAATTATTTAAATAAAATAAAATTTAATTATTATATATATAATAATATGTTTAACTATTTATTTAAAATTTTACATTAATATTTTAAATAGATTTTTGTAATAACTTTTAATAAATAGAGGTTGGAAAAATAAAGTAAAACTGACTTGAAATTTAAATTGGTTAATAATTGAATTTAAATAAGAATTTGTTTGAACTTATTAATTTTGAGATTTGAAAGGTATGATTTATAACTTGATTTGATGAAAGTGATTAAATGAATATTCTCAACTGTAAATAAATTTGAGATTGAATATTTAATATTGATTTAAATTTATAAATTGAGATTTTATTTAATTGTTATTAAAATGATTAAGTGAATATTTTCCAGTTTGAATAAAACTAAAATTGAGATATAAATGAAACTTATTGTAAATGTTTGAATATTTAAACTTTGAATCTTATTGGAAGTGAAGTGATAGTTCAAACCTGGATTTGAAATTGATATAAATTGAAATGGTTTATTGAGAATTTGAATTGAATCTTTAACCTTTTAAAATTGAAATTGTTGAACTGAGATTGATTAAATTGAATTTTTAAATTTAAGCTGATTTGAATCGATTTGTGAAATTGGAGGAAACTAATTTTATTATATAAAGTATTTTTAATATATATATTATTTTAATCTATGAACTATTTTAATTAATAAATATTTTAATATATATACTATTTTCAATATCTAAAGTGTTTAAGTCGAAAGTGTTATGATTTCGAAAGTGTTATAATTTCGAAAGTGTTACGATTCTGGAAATGAATATCATTTAAAGTGAATAATGATATCGAATTGATATGGTTTTGAAATGAATATGATATATTGATATGAAGTATGAACTATTTGAAATGAAATGACCACGGTGTGAAATAAGCGTTTGGTTGTTAAAGAGACCGAGATCGGATATTGTCATACTCTCTGCCAATACTGAAAATCACTTTAACAACTGTACACGTGGTGGAGATTCCAGAATGAAGTAGGATGGTTTAGTGACGATTCTATATGAGGTATTTACGTAGCCCTGACTACCGTGAGTCAGCTTGATGTGGCTAAAACAGGAGCCATGTCGGGCCAAGTGAGGTCATTCCTCATATCAGACACATTTCTTCGATACCATTCTATTACTTTGTGATTTGATTGGGTGCACCTTTGATTTGGGAGTGTGTCACGAGGTGGACGATAGTAGTTGCTATGCGTTACCACCAGTTCGGATCCGCAAACGGTATATCTACCCTGGCATTGCCTCGCGTCCCTTGTCACATGCCCTATCGCGCCTTCTACGAGTTTGTTTTGTATCATACCTATGGAGTGTGTAACGACCCGTAAATTTCAACCGTTTTAATAACGTAATTAATTGAAATTTTGCGAAATTTCAAACGATAAAATTTTGAAATAAAAATTTAATATTTGGAATACGTCTAGTTAAACATAGCAACTGGTAAATTTTCGTCCGAAAATATGGAAGTTTATTTCGCGCGTAAATTCACTTCAATTCAATCAGTTAAAAAGTAATGAAAATAAAACGTTTTCAAAACCAAAATATTTTTACATAGAAAAATTCTAAACCATCTTCTGAGCAAGATGTCAGTTCGTCATTTTTCCAAATTCGGACACCTATTGCTCCGTCGTTCTTATTTTCTGCAAAATGCAGCATTCTGGTACCGATATCAAATTTTATCGGATGATCGTACCTCTAATATCTGTATACCGTTGTGATCGTCTCGTGGTGTAGATCTCAATAGTACATTCATTGGTCTATTTCGGAAATCCGGTACGTGTTGAAACCGTAAAACTATTAACCGCAACAGTCCGTCTTTTTTTGTTTCCTCGTGACCATTTATTTTCCGCCATTCAAAACCATTAGACTTCTGCTTTTATTATTTCCTTGAATTCATGCATTGGCCTTAACTATCTCTCTAGTTCCAATTCAAACGTCGGCTTCTTATTTTCTCAAGGTTTCAAATTTTGACGGTACTCATTCACTTCTATTTCACGTTCTCTGCTCTCTGTTCATTCTTCTCAAAAGAAATAAAGTGGATGATTCTAAACATGCTTGCAGCCCACCACGTGTACATGCTCCCCCTTTAGCATGCTACTTGCTCATCTCCAAATCTTCCCAGAACGCAACATCCCCACCGATCTCCTCCTTACACACGGCAGCCCACACCTCCGCCTCATCTCCCTTCCTCTTCCACGCTGACCAAGCACCCAGCCGAGAAGCCTCCTCTCCACAGCAACCGGGGCCAGCCGAGCACAAACCACAGCCGTGAAGAAGCCTCCCTCAGTCTAGTTCAAGCACTCGGCCTTCTCCCCTACCCTTTGCTGCTCCGATAGCCTAGCATGTCAGTTTTGGTCTCCTGCGCCTCTTCTTTTCGGTTATATATTTGCATACGTGTTTTCATATTTTGTTTATATAAATCTGCTTATATAAAAATTTGGACTGAGTTTGTAGGGGTGTTTAAGTGTTATATATATATATTATATAATGTGTATATCATACGTTATATACATAAGAGTATATGTTATATTTTAATAAAAATATATATGTATTGATGTGTTTTATTTTATACATATGATATTTTGATCCTTAAGAATATAGACAGAGCTTTAAATTATGATATACTTATGTCTGTTACATTAATAAAGGATGTTTATTATATATATGTAATACCTGTTGTTTATAAAGTCTTATAGCTGCCTATGGTTATTTCGTACAAGAATATATTTATATATACAATCAGTTGAGGTTTGTTGTAGTAGCTCATAATAGATTACATGTATAATATGCTATTTACTGTATGATAGGATATTTTAGTTGTTTATGTAAATTTATGTAAGTATTTGTATATAACAGTTTGTTAATACTTTTAGTATATATATATTTATTAATATAAAGGTCTTAGACTGGGTTATTTTAATAGTAAAATAGTATAAGGAACGAATCTTTTGTTATATATATAGGACTGTAGTCTATATCTGATATATATTTTGATAAAGCATGTTTCGAATCAATGTTTAAAATGTTGAAGGTGTAGGTACAGTTTGTATATACGTGTTAAATATATATATTTTCTTACACATATATAAAGTTAATTCGTTTGTATATAGACAGTATATGTAAGCATACAAAGGTTAGATTTTATAAATTCATATATAGAAAAGTGATAGGTTAGTTTAAATTTATTTGTTTAAACTTCTATATATTCATACGGCTATTGTAAATATTTAGTGTCTGCAGATTTTGTGAATAGCCTACCTATATATGCGCATATCTATTTTGTAAAGTTTGCAGTCCTGTGATTTGGAATCTTATATATATGGTTACTGTATATAGTGTAGGTTATGTATATAGTTTACAACTGTAATATGTTTACCGATATACCTGTTTATATAAAACATTTTTTTTAGAACCCATACTTGTATTTATATTTAGATTCTTGGTTTATAATATATATGGTTGCAGCGTTGTATATTCTCAGATATTGATTTTGAAAGTTGGATTATATATAGATATACATAGTTTCAAGACACCTGTAGACTATATTAGTTTATATATATACATTTAATTTAATACGTTTTGAATTTAAAATATGATTTTATATGTAAATAGTTATATATATATATATATATATATAAAGTGCACTTATACTATTTATCATCATCGATTCAGTTCTGATTTGATTTCATCAATTTCTATTTCTCAGCTTTGATCGACCAATTCGTGCCCATCTCACCTTGCTTTGGAAATCGTGTTTAGATCGGTCATTTCGCAATTCAAATTATAGCCGGATATGTTGTCTATCTCCTCTCTAGCCTCGAAAGGTGAGCACTCACTCACGATTAACGTTCTTTTATTTATTAGATTTGATTTCAATTGAAACGACAATTGAAATATACTGCTGTTAGTTAATTTCACTGTTATATATACTATTACCTGTATCGACTCACCTGTGACATCTGACACCATTATCTGTTAATTATTTATGCGATGATAATACAGTTTGGCTGATAGTTGATGATTGTTGATATTTATATTGGACGTTAAATTGTTAATGTTAAAATGATAAATAGTATGAAATTGAACTTGATATAGGATAATTAAATGTTAAATTTGATTAACTGACATTTGTATAATATGACCCCTTTAACTGTTAAATCCATTGACACGTATGATTTGCTTAATTACATTTTGAATCACTGAATGTATGTTGTTAAATTGATGATGTATGAAATTGTAAATAGATGACAAGTGAAAACCGTAATGTAATAATCTTTAATCTACATGAAATGATAGTGTAGATTCCAGAAATAATTATATTAATTCGTACAAATAACAATGCGAATTAATACGGTTATTTCGGGATTATTTGAATTGATTATTGGATTGATATTGATTGGTGTTATTGCTTGTTTATTTACTTTGACACCAGCCCAGTTATCACACTGCAAGTTCCCTTTGCTATGTTTTGATTTTGAATTGAATTGGAATCAGGTTGAAATGATAAATATCCAAATTTAACTTTGACCTAGGATAGAGAATTAAATAAAAACCCGATTGGTCAATAATTTGATTTGAAATTAAAACGAAGATTTTATTTGAATAAATAATATGGTTTTGAAATGAAGTTGAAATTCGAATTTTAATGAAAGGAAATTGTTAATATTTAATAATCTGAAACAAAATGTTAACAATGAAATTGATGGAAGTATGTTGTTTAATTTGAGAAATTAATTGAATTTAGTTTGAAATTATTAAACTTGGAAATGATTTAATAATTAAGGTTTGAAATTATAATTAAGTTTGAAATTATTAAACTTTGAAGTTATTTAATAATTTAGTTTTGAATTATTTAATAACTAAATAAGATTGAAATTTTTAAAATTGAATTGGATTTCTAATAAGAAAAATTGAACTTTTGAATAAGTGAATTTTGTTCGTAAGGAATTGAAATTGAGTTTCTTTATTAATTAAGTTTTGGAAAATTATGTAAGGAAGTAAATAAGTGAAATTGAATTTCTTTAACAAGAAATAAAATGTGATTTATTGAAATTGATGTAAGACTTGTAATTTAAAAGAATTGATTTGACGAATTTAGTTTAATTCAAAATTGTAAATTTTGATTTATTGAAGTTGAACTTAAGAATTGATTTAATGAATTGGAAATTTAATAGAAATTGTTTTGAATGATAAAGTAACTTAACGAATATTGAATGAAATCGATAAATGAGGTTGAATTGATTTGAATGTTAAATTAAATTAATTTAAATGTTTTTCGAAATGAAACTTATATACGAATTTGAATCAATATTTGAATTGTTTTAAATAAAGTTTGAAATTGAATTATAAGATTTTGAAATGGTAAGTTGGAAGTTTTGAAACGAAAATTTGGAAATTGTTTTAGAAAGACAAATGAAATGTTGATTTACGAATTCTATTTGAAATTGAAATTGATTTGGTTTTTGAAATATATAAACGACCAATCGGTGGAATAATTACGAAAGTTATTAAAGAGACCGGGATCGGTAATGGATATACTCTCTATCTGAACCGAAACCACTTTAATAACTGTACGCGGAGTGATGATCCAGAATGAAGTGGTTGGATTGGTGAACGCATTGACTGAAGAAAGAGAACGATTTTGGATGACCCCTGACATGACTAAAACAGGAGCCGCGCCGGGCCATTGAGGATCGCCATCTCTAGCGGACACACTTCTTCGATACCATATCTATTACTTTTGTGATTCGATTTGGGTGCACCCCTCGATTTGGGAGTGTTGTTCGCGGTGTTGGGGTGGTAGCTGCTATGCCCAACATCAGTCCGGATCAGGCAACTACTAGTATCCTAGTTGGTATCGCCTCATGTACCTTGTCATACTTGTATTCCATTTATTCGCGACCACTACGATTTTGATTTGTACCTTTAGTATATGGATTGCCCTCTGGTGACTTCCGGTTTTGGGGAAACTACGGTCTTGTATATGCTTTTGGGAATAAACAGGTTAAGAGGTGTATGGGCCCTGCTTAACCCTACTTTGATATCTTTATATTACTGATAGACATTATCTACTTATCGTACACTACTACATAGTAGATAGTTTAACGGATCCTTAAAGGATGGTTATTCCAAACATCCTTTGAGTTACTTGTATTTCAATTGCTATTTCACTTGAGTTGGATTTATTAATATAAGAATGTTAATCCTGACTCGAGTGTTTTGTGTTTTGCTTTACGCTCGGGTCAGACTGAGTAGTTCAGCTTTCGAGACTCACCTTTGGAGTTGGAGCTTTGCTTGAAGATCCAGCCATCTATTCTGCTTTCAGTATTCGATGATTCCAGTGATGTATTCTAATTTGTATCTGATGTATCGTATTACTCTTCTGTTGTAAACTCTGATGTATTTTTATATATTCATATAGTAGCTTCATGAACTACTATCTCTTTTATTTCCGCTGCATTTATTACTCTGTGTCTGTGATCTGTGATTATATCTATTTACTGTATATGTTCAGTTTTGCCAAATTTAAATTAACAACGCGGTATTTTGAGCAATTCAACTCCGGCATGAGTGTCTACCTATACACTTATAATGGACGCGAATGGTCCAAAATATCGGGTCGTTACAGTTGGTATCAGAGCTTTGGTAGCTCTAGGCAAAACTTAACATATAGGGTAATTGTATTTACAGAATCACTCCCATTCGAGTTTCAATCTTTTCCTTTTGACTCAATTCCTTTGGAATTTTGGAACGTTCCCTCGGTTTCGAAATTCATTCGTGTCCCTCACCATTCGTTTTCTTTTAAATTCCGGAGTATCTCATAACTCCGCTTCGAATGATCTTTACGATGAATCGGCGGTCTCGCCAATCTTCGTATTATTCGTAAAAGGAGTGAAACTCCTTCACAATAGCATCGATTTACCGGAGATTTCTATATCCTCGGTTTACGATGAAATCTATCTCCTGCTATACCTGAATTTTATTTCTCGAGATCGAATGTTGATTTACCTCGGAATTTAGCATCGATCTTATTATCTAAGTCACGGTCGATCCGGTTTAAGGTTGCCCGTAAATTAAAAAGCTTATCCGTCTCCCGATTCTGTTAATATAATTATCTTATCTCTTATTTCGAACTTATTATCGAATCAAAATTCTCTTTGATTTAAGTCCATCAAATTTGAATCTCTATCCTTGCTTTGAAATTCATTCTTGTATAGTCGAGCGAGGAAGTGTATTTGTAAATTAATATTAAAATGTTTTATATATTGTGTTGTTTGAGTTGTTGATGTTGATTTGGGTTTCCGATCGATACGTCTGATCAACGCTATCGATAGGATTTCCAAAACACTTGAACAGAGCAAACTGACACAATATTATTTTCAAATTTGGAAAGTGAAATAAATTTGTTTGATTATATTGTGAAAATATAAGTAAAATTTTCTGGAATTTAATAGGTTAATTAAATTGTTTGTTTGAAATGATAATGTTAGATTATCATTTATTGTTCTAAATAAATTTATAAATATGGTTTATAAATTGATTTGGAATTTGAAATGAATTTAATTCCGAAATTTGAGAATTTAGTTTCCAGTGATTTCGAACTTTGGTTTTAAAACTTTAAAGTATATATTATTGGAAGTATTTTCGAACAGAAATCATTTTCAAAGGATTTTAAAATGTTGAAATCAGTGCTCTTCCCTTTGTCGCTGGAAAATAATTTCGGTGATGGCGGCCGCATCATCGACATTCATTTTCGAGTTTCGAAGTGGAGATACTATTCTGTAGTTTTGCTACGGTTTTGTTTTGGAAAATATTTTTGATTTGAATTTCTTCAGTATAATTTGATTTATATATATATATATATGTATCTTATTTTAAAATTTAATTTGATTGATATAAATATATGATATTAACTCTAAATTGTTTAAAGTTAATCGAAAATCTAATTCTTAAAACTTTGTTAAAGGATGATTTTAATTATAAATAAAACCAAAATGTGGAATAAATATTTAAACTTGAATAATTGAATGGGGAAAATTTTCTTTGTATATTGTTCAAATTGCATACTAATACAATTTACCTAAATCATTCAGAAGTTGAATATGTAATTGGATAATATATAATGTAAAATAATTTTATAAATAAAATTTGGGTGTTTATAATAAATGTTATACATTAAATTTGGATTATAAAGATGTTAATAGAGTTAGATAGGATAATAAGTAAACTCAGTTAATAATGAAATAAATTGTTTTGAAAGAATTAATAAATTGTTTTGAAAGAATTAATAAATTGTTTTGAAAGAATTAATAAATTGTTTGAAAAAAATTAATAAAAATTGTTTTGAAATAATTAATAAATTGAAATTTGATCAACTTATGAAAATACCGTGAATTTAAAAGAAATTAATAGATGTAAATTAATTTAAATCGGAACTTTTATGGTTTAAATTAATTTATAAGGGTTAAATATATGTGATTAGATATGTTAAGTAGAATAAATTTAACAGAAATTTGGAATAAAGAAGAATTTAAAACTGTTGAAGAAAATATGATTATGATAAAAGACTATTCAAGTTTATGGTTTAAGAAATTGAAAATTTAAGATAATTGGATAATAAGATAATTAATTTAGAAATAGTTGAGATTGATTTTAGTGAAATCAAATGGATTAAATCAATTATTGAATATCAATTAATTGTTATTTAAATTTGAATTTATATGGTTTAAATTAATTGTTATTTTGTATTTCAAACCTGTTTTCTTTCTGGTTGTTTCTATTCTCCTACCTCGTTCCTTTTCGGGGACGAAAAGTTTTGAGTGGGGGAGAATGTAACGACCCGTAAATTTCAACCGTTTTAATAACGTAATTAATTGAAATTTTGCGAAATTTCAAACGATAAAATTTTGAAATAAAAATTTAATATTTGGAATACGTCTAGTTAAACATAGCAACTGGTAAATTTTCGTCCGAAAATATGGAAGTTTATTTCGCGCGTAAATTCACTTCAATTCAATCAGTTAAAAAGTAATGAAAATAAAACGTTTTCAAAACCAAAATATTTTTACATAGAAAAATTCTAAACCATCTTCTGAGCAAGATGTCAGTTCGTCATTTTTCCAAATTCGGACACCTATTGCTCCGTCGTTCTTATTTTCTGCAAAATGCAGCATTCTGGTACCGATATCAAATTTTATCGGATGATCGTACCTCTAATATCTGTATACCGTTGTGATCGTCTCGTGGTGTAGATCTCAATAGTACATTCATTGGTCTATTTCGGAAATCCGGTACGTGTTGAAACCGTAAAACTATTAACCGCAACAGTCCGTCTTTTTTTGTTTCCTCGTGACCATTTATTTTCCGCCATTCAAAACCATTAGACTTCTGCTTTTATTATTTCCTTGAATTCATGCATTGGCCTTAACTATCTCTCTAGTTCCAATTCAAACGTCGGCTTCTTATTTTCTCAAGGTTTCAAATTTTGACGGTACTCATTCACTTCTATTTCACGTTCTCTGCTCTCTGTTCATTCTTCTCAAAAGAAATAAAGTGGATGATTCTAAACATGCTTGCAGCCCACCACGTGTACATGCTCCCCCTTTAGCATGCTACTTGCTCATCTCCAAATCTTCCCAGAACGCAACATCCCCACCGATCTCCTCCTTACACACGGCAGCCCACACCTCCGCCTCATCTCCCTTCCTCTTCCACGCTGACCAAGCACCCAGCCGAGAAGCCTCCTCTCCACAGCAACCGGGGCCAGCCGAGCACAAACCACAGCCGTGAAGAAGCCTCCCTCAGTCTAGTTCAAGCACTCGGCCTTCTCCCCTACCCTTTGCTGCTCCGATAGCCTAGCATGTCAGTTTTGGTCTCCTGCGCCTCTTCTTTTCGGTTATATATTTGCATACGTGTTTTCATATTTTGTTTATATAAATCTGCTTATATAAAAATTTGGACTGAGTTTGTAGGGGTGTTTAAGTGTTATATATATATATTATATAATGTGTATATCATACGTTATATACATAAGAGTATATGTTATATTTTAATAAAAATATATATGTATTGATGTGTTTTATTTTATACATATGATATTTTGATCCTTAAGAATATAGACAGAGCTTTAAATTATGATATACTTATGTCTGTTACATTAATAAAGGATGTTTATTATATATATGTAATACCTGTTGTTTATAAAGTCTTATAGCTGCCTACGGTTATTTCGTACAAGAATATATTTATATATACAATCAGTTGAGGTTTGTTGTAGTAGCTCATAATAGATTACATGTATAATATGCTATTTACTGTATGATAGGATATTTTAGTTGTTTATGTAAATTTATGTAAGTATTTGTATATAACAGTTTGTTAATACTTTTAGTATATATATATTTATTAATATAAAGGTCTTAGACTGGGTTATTTTAATAGTAAAATAGTATAAGGAACGAATCTTTTGTTATATATATAGGACTGTAGTCTATATCTGATATATATTTTGATAAAGCATGTTTCGAATCAATGTTTAAAATGTTGAAGGTGTAGGTACAGTTTGTATATACGTGTTAAATATATATATTTTCTTACACATATATAAAGTTAATTCGTTTGTATATAGACAGTATATGTAAGCATACAAAGGTTAGATTTTATAAATTCATATATAGAAAAGTGATAGGTTAGTTTAAATTTATTTGTTTAAACTTCTATATATTCATACGGCTATTGTAAATATTTAGTGTCTGCAGATTTTGTGAATAGCCTACCTATATATGCGCATATCTATTTTGTAAAGTTTGCAGTCCTGTGATTTGGAATCTTATATATATGGTTACTGTATATAGTGTAGGTTATGTATATAGTTTACAACTGTAATATGTTTACCGATATACCTGTTTATATAAAACATTTTTTTTAGAACCCATACTTGTATTTATATTTAGATTCTTGGTTTATAATATATATGGTTGCAGCGTTGTATATTCTCAGATATTGATTTTGAAAGTTGGATTATATATAGATATACATAGTTTCAAGACACCTGTAGACTATATTAGTTTATATATATACATTTAATTTAATACGTTTTGAATTTAAAATATGATTTTATATGTAAATAGTTATATATATATATATATATATATAAAGTGCACTTATACTATTTATCATCATCGATTCAGTTCTGATTTGATTTCATCAATTTCTATTTCTCAGCTTTGATCGACCAATTCGTGCCCATCTCACCTTGCTTTGGAAATCGTGTTTAGATCGGTCATTTCGCAATTCAAATTATAGCCGGATATGTTGTCTATCTCCTCTCTAGCCTCGAAAGGTGAGCATTCACTCACGATTAACGTTCTTTTATTTATTAGATTTGATTTCAATTGAAACGACAATTGAAATATACTGCTGTTAGTTAATTTCACTGTTATATATACTATTACCTGTATCGACTCACCTGTGACATCTGACACCATTATCTGTTAATTATTTATGCGATGATAATACAGTTTGGCTGATAGTTGATGATTGTTGATATTTATATTGGACGTTAAATTGTTAATGTTAAAATGATAAATAGTATGAAATTGAACTTGATATAGGATAATTAAATGTTAAATTTGATTAACTGACATTTGTATAATATGACCCCTTTAACTGTTAAATCCATTGACACGTATGATTTGCTTAATTACATTTTGAATCACTGAATGTATGTTGTTAAATTGATGATGTATGAAATTGTAAATAAATGACAAGTGAAAACCGTAATGTAATAATCTTTAATCTACATGAAATGATAGTGTAGATTCCAGAAATAATTATATTAATTCGTACAAATAACAATGCGAATTAATACGGTTATTTCGGGATTATTTGAATTGATTATTGGATTGATATTGATTGGTGTTATTGCTTGTTTATTTACTTTGACACCATCCCAGTTATCACACTGCAAGTTCCCTTTGCTATGTTTTGATTTTGAATTGAATTGGAATCAGGTTGAAATGATAAATACCCAAATTTAACTTTGACCTAGGATAGAGAATTAAATAAAAACCCGATTGGTCAATAATTTGATTTGAAATTAAAACGAAGATTTTATTTGAATAAATAATATGGTTTTGAAATGAAGTTGAAATTCGAATTTTAATGAAAGGAAATTGTTAATATTTAATAATCTGAAACAAAATGTTAACAATGAAATTGATGGAAGTATGTTGTTTAATTTGAGAAATTAATTGAATTTAGTTTGAAATTATTAAACTTGGAAATGATTTAATAATTAAGGTTTGAAATTATAATTAAGTTTGAAATTATTAAACTTTGAAGTTATTTAATAATTTAGTTTTGAATTATTTAATAACTAAATAAGATTGAAATTTTTAAAATTGAATTGGATTTCTAATAAGAAAAATTGAACTTTTGAATAAGTGAATTTTGTTCGTAAGGAATTGAAATTGAGTTTCTTTATTAATTAAGTTTTGGAAAATTATGTAAGGAAGTAAATAAGTGAAATTGAATTTCTTTAACAAGAAATAAAATGTGATTTATTGAAATTGATGTAAGATTTGTAATTTAAAAGAATTGATTTGACGAATTTAGTTTAATTCAAAATTGTAAATTTTGATTTATTGAAGTTGAACTTAAGAATTGATTTAATGAATTGGAAATTTAATAGAAATTGTTTTGAATGATAAAGTAACTTAACGAATATTGAATGAAATCGATAAATGAGGTTGAATTGATTTGAATGTTAAATTAAATTAATTTAAATGTTTTTCGAAATGAAACTTATATACGAATTTGAATCAATATTTGAATTGTTTTAAATAAAGTTTGAAATTGAATTATAAGATTTTGAAATGGTAAGTTGGAAGTTTTGAAACGAAAATTTGGAAATTGTTTTAGAAAGACAAATGAAATGTTGATTTACGAATTCTATTTGAAATTGAAATTGATTTGGTTTTTGAAATATATAAACGACCAATCGGTGGAATAATTACGAAAGTTATTAAAGAGACCGAGATCGGTAATGGATATACTCTCTATCTGAACCGAAACCACTTTAATAACTGTACGCGGAGTGATGATCCAGAATGAAGTGGTTGGATTGGTGAACGCATTGACTGAAGAAAGAGAACGATTTTGGATGACCCCTGACATGACTAAAACAGGAGCCGCGCCGGGCCATTGAGGATCGCCATCTCTAGCGGACACACTTCTTCGATACCATATCTATTACTTTTGTGATTCGATTTGGGTGCACCCCTCGATTTGGGAGTGTTGTTCGCGGTGTTGGGGTGGTAGCTGCTATGCCCAACATCAGTCCGGATCAGGCAACTACTAGTATCCTAGTTGGTATCGCCTCATGTACCTTGTCATACTTGTATTCCATTTATTCGCGACCACTACGATTTTGATTTGTACCTTTAGTATATGGATTGCCCTCTGGTGACTTCCGGTTTTGGGGAAACTACGGTCTTGTATATGCTTTTGGGAATAAACAGGTTAAGAGGTGTATGGGCCCTGCTTAACCCTACTTTGATATCTTTATATTACTGATAGACATTATCTACTTATCGTACACTACTACATAGTAGATAGTTTAACGGATCCTTAAAGGATGGTTATTCCAAACATCCTTTGAGTTACTTGTATTTCAATTGCTATTTCACTTGAGTTGGATTTATTAATATAAGAATGTTAATCCTGACTCGAGTGTTTTGCTTTACGCTCGGGTCAGACTGAGTAGTTCAGCTTTCGAGACTCACCTTTGGAGTTGGAGCTTTGCTTGAAGATCCAGCCATCTATTCTGCTTTCAGTATTCGATGATTCCAGTGATGTATTCTGATTTGTATCTGATGTATCGTATTACTCTTCTGTTGTAAACTCTGATGTATTTTTATATATTCATATAGTAGCTTCATGAACTACTATCTCTTTTATTTCCGCTGCATTTATTACTCTGTGTCTGTGATCTGTGATTATATCTATTTACTGTATATGTTCAGTTTTGCCAAATTTAAATTAACAACGCGGTATTTTGAGCAATTCAACTCCGGCATGAGTGTCTACCTATACACTTATAATGGACGCGAATGGTCCAAAATATCGGGTCGTTGCAGAGTGCTCCCTGATAGCCCACCTGCGGGTGGAGTTTACAGTATATGTATAGGCTAAGGCATTATATAAAATGTGTTAAGGGGGATATGAGTAACGCTTTAACGCTATTTTAATAGTTTACTTTACTATAGACATATCATAATAGCGTATTGTACTACATAGTAGATAGTTCCACGGATCCTTAGAGGATGGGTATCCCAAACATCCTTTAAGTTACTTGTATTTCAGTTGATATTTCACTTGAGTTGAATTTACTGGTATAAGAATGTTAATCCTGACTCGAGTGTTTTGTGTTTTGCTTTATGCTCGGGTCAGACTGAGTGTCACAGCATTTGAGACTCACATTTGGATATTGGAGTTTTGTTTGAAGATCTATCCATCCAGCTTTTAGTTATTTCAGTTTATTCCAGTCATTTATGTTCAGACTCGTCAGTTGCTTATGTATTTGAGATTCATTTGTATTTGAGATTCTGTTGTATTTTGTTTCAGACTCTGATGTTTTATAGTAGCTTCATGACCTACTATTTATCTATTCCGCTGCTTATTGTTGTAATATTCCGTGTCTGTGATTCTGTGATTGATTTATTTACCGTATATATAAGTTTTGCCAAATATAAATTAATAATTTGTCGTTTTAAGCAATTCAAGTCCGACATGTGCGGATGCGAATGGTTCGAAATAGCGGGTCGTTACACCTGTCTGCTGTATTTATAGGCAAAATCCGAGTTACTGGGCTTCCTGGGTGATACGGGCCCATCAGAGCCATAGTCGAGTCCATCCTGTCGACCACTGATTTCCTGGAGTATAAAACATACCGACCCTAAGTGACCCGGGTAGTGAGTCTAGTGACCCGAAGCAGCTCCCTCTTTGTCCCGAAGTAAACTGCAATTTGGCTCGGAGTAGAAATATGCCGACCTGAGAATCCAAACATGCCGACCCCAAGTGACCCGGGTAGTGACCCGAAGTAGCCTCCATTTTGACCCGAAGCAGATTGCAATGTGACTCGAAGTAGAAAACATGCCGACCTAAGAACATGCAGACCCCTTCTTGATGCATGCCGATCCCAGATTCATGCCGACCCGAAGCCAAAAGACTGCCGACCCGGAGTTTTCACAACACGCTGACCTGATTAAGATGGCGACCCCTCAATTCATGCCGACCCGAAGAAACAGAGATGCCGACCCGAAGTTGGGGTGTTGCCGACCCAAGTAACACCAACCCCATGGAAAATATGTCGATCTCATAGTGACTCAAAGTGCGCCCGGGGACGACCCGAAGCAATCCTCTCAAAAACCCAAAGCAAGTAGCCCGCCGACCCCAAGTTGTCACCGATCCCTCAGAAACATGCCGACCCCTAATGACCCGAAGCAAACCTTGGCCTGACTCGAAGCAGCCTAGGCGAAAACTCGAAGCAAACTCCAAGCAACCCGAAGCGACTCGATTTTTGTCGAAACTTATATTTCGAGTATCCCGCGCCTTTTGTCCATCGACTATGCCGAATCCCGGCTCCATAGTCATGTTTATCATCCGTGATTGATCGCCTATCCATCCAGTCGAATCAAACTCATATTATTCCAGCATCGATATCCGTGCAGTCGATTAGGTTATCCGCTGTACGCTGTCTTGCCAAAAGGCGGGTTAACACTTTGCCCCCCAAAACATGTCTTGCGATAAGGTGTGTTTTGTATTGCCATAAGTCCAAAATTCGAAGTCCATAATCCAGTGATTGCCATATCCAATCCTTGAATTCAGTCCATTGTCAAACCAATTCCTTGATCTCTCCGGATTATTAACAAAATCCACGACTGTTCCGAGTCGATATCCAATTCCGATTTCATTCCAAATCCATTAACAAAATCCACTACCTCTCCGGATCGTTTTATCCAAGTCCGAGACCTCTCCGGGTCCTGTAATCCAAATCCGGGACCTCGCCGGGTCCAAATTCAAAACCGGGACCTTGCCGGGTCTTATAATCCATATCCGGGACCTCGCCGGGTCCAGATCCAAAACCGAGACCTCGTCGGGTCCTATAATCCATACCAGGGACCTCGCCGAGTCCACATCCAAAACCGGGACCTCGCCGGGTCCTATAATCCATACCTGGGACCTCGCTGGGTCCATATCCAAAGCCGGAACCTCTCCGGATCCATAACCTAGGTGAAAATCCGAAGTAAACCTACAAGCGACTCGAAGCAAACTCCAAGCAACCCGAAGCGACTCGATTTTTGTCGAAACTTATATTTCGAGTATCCCCCGCCTTTTGTCCATCGACTATGCCGAATCCCGGCTCCATAATCATGTTTATCATCCATGATTGATCGTCTATCCATCCAGTCGAATCAAACCCATATTATTCCAGCCTCGATATTCGTGCAGTCGATTGGGTTAAATCTGCATGTACGCTGCTTTGCCAAAAGACGGGTTAACAAAACCTCTAAACAATTTTCAAAATAATAATTTTTACTTATTACAAGTTTAACAAATAGCTAATTAAAAAAACACTTTTCTTCTCAATACGCTTAAAATCATGAATAAATTAATAATATAACAAAATTATATATTGAACTAATTTTTAAAAGAGTTCGTAGAATGTTACATTACATTATATAATAATAGCTTGTTGACACTTTAATATTGCTCAAATAACAATGCTTTTGTTTTTCATCAACCAAAGACAACATTTTTAAGCATCATTATAAATATAGTATATACACAAATTGAAAAAAAAGAGAGAGCTGCACATTACAAACTAGAAACGTCATTTTTTACCATTATACAATTATAATCATGAAAAAGTTACTAATATAACAAAATTTCATATATTGAATTATTTTTCATCGAGTATGTAGAATGTTACATTACATTTATAATAATAGCTTGATGACACTTTAATATTGTTCAAATCACAACGCTTTTGTTTTTCATCAACCAAAGACAAACATATTTAAGTATCATAATAAATATAGTCTGCAAACAAATTGAAAGAAAGAGCTGCGCATAACAAACTAAATACGCCTTTTTTCACTATCATACAATTATAATTTTAATGTCACAATAATTTTTACCATAATCCGTGTGCAATGCACGGATTACACACTGGTTTGTATCAAAATTATGTGATAAACGTCTAATTCCGTCTGGACTTCATCTAGACTCGGAGACCATTTCTGGCGTTTAGGGCCTCACTTTGTCTCAAATAAGATGGTTGATGAATATATCCTCATCAACAAGTGTTACAATACATGTCCTTAATGACCTCTTAATATGATTGTATGCGCATCAACAGTGTTGCAGAACTTGTCTTGAACGATTGACACAAGGTATCTAAAGAAAGTAGTAAAATTACTCATTAACAAGCGGTGCACTATGTTGATATCTGTGACCCACACTCTTACAACATTTTATGTTTCCTTTTTTTTTTACATCTATCTAATCAAAAATATGTTGCTCAACTGTTTTTCTCCATATCTTCAACTATACTGTCGATACAAGTGCGAACAACATAAATCACGATACAAACAATGTATATAACCATGAATTTATATTCTGATATAGAATAATAGAGCTACTGAGTAGTATATGTAATTGTAATTATGTTTATGTTTCTAGGTCATGAGTAATCAATGTTTGGTTATTGATTTGTATCAGCTGTATGCTTGAATGAAATAACTATCACTGACTATGAATCTCATCACAGGATCGGGTTATGATTCCATTCTTCCCGAGGCTCAAAATGCAGAATCACATGAGTTAACCAAGAATTTAGCTGAGAGAGTAGCAAAATTAATTGACCAATATGTTGATGTCATGGAAAAAGTAAACATTTATTTATTGAACTAAAATCACTATACACAAGCAGATAGGACTGACTGTTGAATATTTTACAGGTTAAACTTAAACAAGGTTTAAAGACCGCTATGAGCATATCAAGTGAAGGGAATGCATATCTGCAAGTTAGCCCTTGAAACCAAATATGTTATGTTTCTTTAATCACTGTATTAGTTTTGTACATGTATTTTTGACACGAACCCAACTAAAATGTGATATTTATTTACCTATTTGTTTTATGTTTGTATCAGGAAAGTCAGTTTTGGAAGCTATATAAAGAAGATCCATCTTTATGCTCAATAGTCCTAAAGACTTCAGCTGTACTGGTGTATCTTCTAGCCACATTATTGGAACCTTTCATGCCATCATTTACGACTGAAGTTAGTCAATACGGATCCTTTTATTTTGTGATCCACATTTAACGTACTTGATCTTCTATTTTGACGTGTTTCTTACATTTTCTTATAATATGATAGGTGCTGAAGCAATTAAATTTACTTCCTGCTACGCTTATATCATTCTGGGATGAAAAAGGAAACGCTGACAAGGCAAAGAAGCCTTGGGATTTTCTCCCATCTGGGCACAGAATTGGACAGCCTGCACCATTATTTAAAGAAATGGTGAAAACGTCCTATAGTTTTTAAATTTTGATTGATATGTAATTTCATATATTATTCAGTTTTCTGATAGATGCAATCTGGCCGTTGCTTCTTCAAAACCATTTCCGTGATTATTTTTTGTACAGACTAATGAAGAAGTAGAAGAGTTCAGGGTGCAGTTTGCTGGTAGTCAGTCTGATAGGCTTGAGAAAGCCGAATCTGAGAAAAAGATGGCTGAGCAGCTGAATGCCACAAAGTTATCAGGTACTTCTTTGGCATTTGCATGCTTCTTCAACACTTAGTATTGCCCTGGGATGATCATACCACATTTCAAATTTTTACTTAAGTGTATACCTCGGCACATGTCTCAAACATTTGAGTGTTGTTCTCATCAAGTAATTATTTGAAAACATTGATAGTTCAATTATTGTTGTTACAGCAAAATTTCTGAGTCGCCCAATTTTGAACTGCTTATGCATAATGTTTAGGGTTCTATTATTTATTAGTCTTTGTTTAAATAAACTAAACCATTATCTACATACCCTAAACAAAATGTAGTTTTGGTCCTATTTAATATTGTATGTTTTTATCTTATAGCCACGGAAGCGAAGAAACAGAAGGCAAAGTCTTCTGGCCCTTCTAAAGCAAAAACCGTTCCAGCGGAAATTTTTGTTTCAAGACTTGATATCCGTGTGGGTCTCATAAAGAAAGTTGAGAAGCATCCAAATGCAGATTCTCTTTACGTTGAAGAGATAGATGTAGGTGAGGAGTCAACTAGAACTGTCGTGAGTGGTCTTGTGAATTACATCCCCTTTGAAGAAATGCAGGTATTCTTCTCTTCCCACGTCGTTTTTAGGAGGAAAAACTCTGTCGTTGATTTGTTGGAAAATATTTTGATTTTAAATGTCTATTAAATATTACGATCCCATTTCCCCAGCCTATGTTCTTCAGTGGTATTGATGCCAAATCACTTTGTATCATATCAATAGTTTCAGTTAAAGACTAATAAAATATGTATATCATTATCATATACTACCAAGGTTCCCGCTTGAGTGGGCGCCGGATCTGGAGTGGGCAAGTTGTATGCAGTTTTACCACTTATTGCTGGAGAGATTGTTTTTGAAACTTGGTCAATAAACAAGCACCGCAAAAACCTAATCAGTAAAATGTGTGTGTGCAAAACAAAATATTTTCTGTAAACATTTCTTCATTACTTGTAACTATAGGAACCTATTAAATTGGAGGTACCACAAATTGAGATATTATATACTAAGCTAGACTTTCAGTGAGACTTTTTACAAGGGTCGTTTCATGTAAACAGCTTTATTTTATTCAAAAAATATAATACATCTAGGATTATGGTTCTGTTTCTCGTTCATCATGCATTTGACTATATGACTGTTTGGACAGAATCGGAAAGTTTGCGTTCTTTGCAATCTGAAGCCAGCAACCATGAGAGGTATCAAATCACATGCAATGGTATTAGCTGCATCAAATGCTGATCGCACCAAGGTAAGCCATTATTTTATCCTTACACAATACACCATGCATGATGATTCTGTCATTTCAAGATTTTGCCCACAATGAAATATTTCTAAATGGGCTAATCACCAAGAAAATCCTCAAATTTTATGTACAGCCTCTTCTTTATATTGATTCACTCACTCTATTGTTAATCCTCTTTTGCTTGCGACTTAATAGGTCACGACCTAACGGGCTCCGAGTTAGGGAAGGCTCCGACTCAAGAGGAGGAGCGACTTAACCAGTTACGAGTTACGAAAAGCTCCGACTTAACAGTTTGCGACCT
This sequence comes from Allium fistulosum, assembly GCA_030737815.1. Classification (NCBI taxonomy): domain Eukaryota; kingdom Viridiplantae; phylum Streptophyta; class Magnoliopsida; order Asparagales; family Amaryllidaceae; genus Allium; species Allium fistulosum. Next base: position 678,045,771 of record CM060903.1, read on the forward strand.
AAGTACTTAAAGAGCTTACGACCTAAGGTAGCTAGCGAGTTAACAGATTGCGCGATCTAACTCTTGAAGCAACTCAGCGACCTACCGACCTAAGAGCTTAACGAGCTAAGGATGTTACGACTTAAGGAAGTCTCCAACTTAACTATAGAGCCAACTTAAAGGAACTACGACTGACCGGTTTAAGAAAGATCTACGACTCAAGGGATCTACGACTTAAGAAGGTTCCGACTTAAGAAGGTTCCGACTTAAGGGGTTACGACTTAACTACTGTACGTAGTTACCGACCTAAGAAAGCTAAGAAGACTCACGACTTGGCTTAAGTCGTCCACAACCTAATAGCTCCAGTTCCTTACGACCTAAAAGTTACCGAGTTAGTGTTAACTCGTATTAAAAGTCTGCGACCTAACTATCTCAAGAACCTCGCGACCTAAAGACATAGCGACCTAATATGTCTACGACCTAACTACTAAAGGTAGCTTGCGACCTAACTTGCTGAGCGACCTAGGAGCCTCCGCGACCTTATTCCTGAAGCAAACCTAACGACCTAAAGACTTCACGAGTTAAAGGCAAAGAACGGGGCACGACTTACCTAAAGTCATCCACGACTTACCACTTAGAGAAAACCACAGACAACTTCATCAGACTGCATTTCTTAAGTCGCGTATAAAGTACGACCTATCTTAGGTCGCTCGCGACCTACGACCTAGCTTAAGTCGTATGCGACCTAAGACTTAGCAATTTTTCTGCTCAGAATGCAGAGCTGCTCCTATAAATACACCCCAAACTCCAACAAGTCGGGGACTTTTGGTCATTCATTTCTTCAAGCGCCGTTACTCTGTCGAAGTCTCCACTCATTCAGCAGTCAAAGATCTTCAAGCATTCGAGACGCTACAACAAGCTTCGAGAAGAACTCCTTACATCCAACACGGATTCGTTGAGTTTCATCATCAAAGATTGAGCTAGTAGTCAAGAGTGCTTTCGTGATCAAGTTGTATTGTATTTTGAAGGATATTGTATCAAATTGTAACCGAATCAGCAATAAAAGACTATAAAGTGGACGTAGGCTCAATTACGGGCCGAACCACTATAAATCTGTTGTTCATTTACTGCTATTTTCAGCTTATATTCTGTTCTCGTACCAACGGGTGGTGCTTTCACAATTCTACTACACACCGGGTGTTAGCGTTCACTTTTTAGCGTTAACATCTATATACCTTTCCTATTCTGCTGATGTTTGGGAATCTTAACAACATTTTCTTTTCCAGTTTCATATTAATCATTTTAGGGTATGCTATGAATACACATAAAACAAAATATAAGTTCTAAGTCATAGCTATATTATTGATTTTGGATTTTGCAGTAGTATTTAAGATGAACTGTTCAACTTTCTTTGCATATTACCCGGCACAAAAATCCTCCTAAGCTAATTAATAGCATATGAAGTCACAATTTCAGTTCTATTTGTATCAGCATAGTCCATATTCTATAACCTCTGATCTGGCTTCTTATTTCAATATTAGCAGTCACCTTAGTAGATTTATGGTTTCTCACTTCATTTATCTAAAAATGCTTCTTTTATCAAACTCCGAAGCAATTCAGTATGTCCATTATTTTCAAATCACATGCAACTATGAAATACAACAGATTATGCAGTCTTGTATTGTATGGAAATATTCTTACCTTTGCTAATTACACAATTCATGATTGGTTGCTCTTTTATAGTTGAATTCATCTGATCATATTTTGTGGTGGTCTATGATTAATTACAAATTAATTTGAACCTACAGGTAGAGTTGGTGGAGCCGCCTGCATCTGCTACTATAGGAGAACGGGTTACGTTTCCTGGGCATCTAACAACAGAACCAGACAGCGTGTTGAATCCTAAAAGCAAAGTTTGGGAAACAGTGCAAGTCGATTTGCACTCAAATAACAATTTGGTCGCTTGCTACAAAGACTTTCCATTCACGACCTCTGTTGGAATTTGCAAAGTTGCATCTATTGCTAATGGGGAAATTAGGTAAGATTTATTTCTGTTTTATCTTCGTTGTATTGAAACTTCACAGAGGTTCTAGCTTCCGTTTTAACCTCGCTTTGTAATTGGTTTAACATTAATTTTTCATGGTTGTTGATGATTGTATCAATGCATTTCAGTTTTGACCGAATAGCTACTTTGTTACAATTTTTTAAAATTATTTTTATATATCTTTCAATTGAACTATGTTGCTGTTATTAGGATGTATAAGTATTATGTTAAATATCGTTTACTCCAGTTGACTACTATGTGAATGTTTGAGAATGATTGGTAAGTGAATGAGTTTGAGAATGATTGGTAAGTGAATATGCGTACCCAAGTTTATTTGAATTTTAATTTTTAGTGGGCATGGCGTTTTAGTAGTGGGAGAAGCAGCAAAATTCACATTTTGCGCGCGTTTGGTGAAAACTGATATTTTAAATTGTAAACTGAAGTGGTGAAGATCACTATTTTAGTTTGTGAATGGAAGCGACTATGTGCAAGTTGACTTCCAAAGGTGAAACTGAGTTTAATTTCGGTTTAATTTCATCTTAATGGTGAACTTGGGGAATCAAGGATGCGTTATTTGTTACAAGTCTACCGTATAATAAATATGTGGCTTAATGGTGAACTTGAAGAAACATGATGAATCAAGGATATGTTGTTTGTAACCTTTGGTCTACTGTGGGTCTACCGTGTCTATGATGACTTAAAAGCATGTCCGATAGATCATCATTATTTGAGTTTTGGTCCTCACAAGGTACTCCAAAGGATTCATTTTTGGATATGTTGAAATAACAGATATCTAAAAGCAATTTATGTTGTTGATTATTAGGGTTTTGATGTTCCTAGCATGAGGAAGCTTGACATGTGGTCATTGCAGTTTTTCGAAGTAGTATTTCAAATGGTTATGTATCTCTACTATTAATAATAAAAATTTTATCAGTAAGTTTTGCACCGCATTTTTTTTTAAATTTCAAAAATATCTTATAGATTCTTTCATTGTAATGCTCGGGTCAGACCGAGTATTACAACTTTTCAGGTTAGGACGTTCTAGAGCTCAGGAGGCGAGCTGGATGGCAGGAACGTATGGAGTGTATTCCGCTGTGTATTTGAGAGCTTATTGATAGTAGTCTGGGACAGGTGGATAACTGTCTAGTCTATTTGTAAATGGTTGTAACTCTGATGTATTGAATGTAAATTAACAAATACAGTTTTCTTTGTATAACTGATATTATTATTTGATATTATATTTTATCCGCTGCGAATGTGAGATGTTGTGTTTTCTGTTTTTCTTTCTTCTTTCTGTTTCTTTCTTCTATCTCTTTTCTTTTTCTCCTAACTATCTGGAATTTTCGGGTTCGAAAATTCCGGGTCGTTACACTTGGTCATCTATCAACGAAATATCATCATCGGTTTCTCATAATTTATTTATTTGCAACTACTCATCAACAGAATTTTTATAACGATTCGTAATTTTCGATAATTAAAAATATTTAATTTAATAAGATGGTGTTAATATAGGAAGAAATTTAAATTTTATGATTTATTAATGAGAATAATAACTAGAATAAAATTAATTATAATTTAAATTTAAGGCAATTGATAATTATTTTAACGAAATTTCAATAAATTGAAATGATTGTAAATATAAAATTTGGTTATAAATTGAAAATTAAGAAATAAACAAAATGTTGTATTAAACGATGAAATTGTATGTAACTAATTAAAGTTGATGTGGAAATCAACTTAAATCAATGTAGTTAATTATTGCGGTTAATATAAATTAATAGTTGATAACTGTAGAATATTGATGTAATAAATGGTAAATAAGAAAATAAATTAAATGTTATAATTAATTGGTAAAATAATATGTAATTAATTGTAATCGGATAAAATCAGTTGTGTAAGTGGTTATAGCATTTGTTTGTAGATAATGAACTTATAAATGTAATTAAATTAAGTAAAAATGTGACAATTGTTATTTGTTACCTATTTATCTAATCTATTGGATTAAGATGGAAATCAATTGCAATTAAATGTAATTAAATATTACGTTAATATGAGTTAAGACGATAACTGTAAAATGTGAATGAAATAAAATGTATAGTAATGTCAGTGATATTCATAAGCCAATAATTGATTTAATAACAAGAGTGAAATCAAGATAAATTAATTTATTGGAATTTAAATTAATAATCAATGAATCTATTTCAATTGAAATTTGAACGCTGTAATTAGTGCAATAATTAATGTTGAATTTGACATGAGAAATTGGTTTTAAAATGATTATTAAATTCTGTGAAATTAGAAATGATAAAAATTGTTAGTTATTAAATTTAAATTTTAAAGGAGATTAATTAATTTAATAATAATTTATTTATTTAATGTGAAAATAGTCATTTTGACCACTGTCTCGGATTTCGACGAAACCAGTTTCATCGGATTCGTAACAGTGAATTATTGTAGGATTTCAAGTTTCGCAGCGATCAGACTTGTCTTTTGATCGTGCGGACTTGAAACGCGTAGGAATCAATTTAATTGGATTCAATTTGAAATAAGCTGAGTTTAAAAGCTAACTTCTTCATATGATGGAATTAGGACTATAAACCTGTTCCATTGAGTTTAAAAATATCGAAAACATCTATTTTGACATATGGGATGACGCACTTTCGTTTCGGAAGCGAAACGGGCTTTTGAGGTCGTTATTGTCGTTCGTACCAATTCGATATGTGTTCATTTTTCTTATCGGGCTTTGTTCATATAAATAGATCTTTCTAAACCCTAGTAGCCTTTTATTTTCTTACCTCAGTACGTACAATTCCATCTGTCTGCTTCTCTCTTCTCAATGACAGAAACCAATTCAGATTACAAACCCTAAATTCAATTTCCAAATCAATTTCAAAATCAAACTTCTCGAAACCCTATCATATTATATACCGATTCGAAGCTCTTGACGTGCGCATTCTAGATCTGCAGTTTTTTTTTCGATTTGGGTCTCCGTGTGTCTAGAATTTGGGGAACAATTCTCGACCGTTAAATTGGAAGATGATCAACTGCGATGGATCGTTGATTGGACGATACATGGTTGTGGAGAATGGCGAGGGAATCGCATCAGCATGGTTTTTTTGGCGAATTGATGGTCAAATTTGTCGCGAAAATTGATTAGGGTTTCGATTTTAAGAGACGACGGCTGCCCCTTTTGTGACCATGGGTGTTCGAGCGTTCGAGGGGGGAGGGGGTGGGGAGGGGGGGCTCGTGGAGGTCGTAGTGCTTCGTGATGGCGGTGCGGTGTGCCTGGGCAGCGGCGAACGATAGGGGGTGACGACTTCAACTGATCGAACGCGATGTACAGTGGAGCATTAGGGTTTCTTTGGGTACTTGGAAACGATGGGTGACGTGTGCAAGTTTTTTTTATATTTTAGTTGTTTTAATTATAAATCATATAATGTTCTAACGTATATAATTTTTGCATACGAATTCAGATTCACGTGCGGTTTGTTCCGTTGGGATCGTATTGAAATTCTGGACATTTTCGAATTGGCTTGGACGAATTATGAGACTATTCAATTTTGGGCCTTATTTTGGATTTGAAATCGATTTGAAATCAAATGCGAGTGTTTTAACCCACTCACAACTACTAAATTATCTTATGTTAGTTAAATTGAATTTATGATGCAATTTGAAATTGATTGGTTGATGTTTGGTATATTTAAATTGTCATTCCAGTTAAATCTGACTTTTATTTAATTTAATCGCCATTTAATTTAATATTGAATTTAAATTGCCAGTTAATACCTGTTATTGATAATCAGTCAATTGTTATTATTTGTTGATTTGAATGATGATTGTGATGTATGTTTGATTATTGATATTGGATGACTGGATGATATATTTTTATATTGTTATAACAATGCAAGTTCTCTATGGGTTGAAATGATACATACCCGAACGATCTGATAGATTAGGAAGAAATCATTATGGGTTGAAATGATAGACTCAAACGATTTCATGGATTTGAAGTAAAATGTGGGATTGCGGGTTGAAATAATATATATCCGTAAAATTTAAAATATTTGCGGATTGAAATGATAAATATCCATATCACTTGACCATAGGGTAGAAAATTATATACGGACACCAGATTGGTTAAATCAAACGATTTTAAATCCTTAAATTTTGAATTCAGTTAAATGATATTTTGAAATAAAATTGGATTTAAATAAACTGAATTATATTTCGAAATCCAAGTTGTAAGTGTTGAAATCAGAATCGAGTTAAAGAAATTGTTTAAGGAAATTAAATTGAAATTTTAGAGTTGAATTTGAAGTATAAATAAAATTTATCGAAATTGAGTTATTGAATGGTTTGAATAATTAAAATTTGAAATCTATGAAATTTAAGTGCTTTAAAATTTTAGTTCAAACATGAGTTTGAAATCGATATAGATTGAAATGATTTTTATGGGAATTTGAATTGAAAGAAAATTTAGTTTTGTTGAAATTTGGATATGGTCCAGATTTGTTGAATGAAAGAAATAGTTTAATTTGATATTAATTTCAAATTTATTATTTTAATATCAAAATATACTATTTTAAAAATTCCAATTATTAAGATTTTCAAACTATTAAACTAATTTAATCTATTTTCAACCATTTAAAACTATTTTAATCAATTTAAACTATTTTAAACTATTTTAATCTACTTTAATCTGTCTAATCTAATTTAATCTATTTTAACTTATTTTAAACCAATTAACCCATTTTAATCTATTTAATCTATTTTAAATCTATTTAATCTATTTAATCCATTTTAAATATATTTAATCCATCTTAAAACTATTTAAACTATTTATAACTATCTAAACTATTTTCAAAATTTCAGACTGTGTAAAGTGGGATGGTTTATATTTAAATCCTTGATTTAAAGCGAATATGGTTAAATGATGTTATAACCTAAGTTGAGATTTGAAATGATATTTTCTAGTGAAACGACATATTTGAGTGAATACGATTTCAAAAGTGAATATGATTTCGAAAGTGAAATGGTTTGAATTGAATATGATATTTTGATATCAATTATGAAACGGTTTTGGAAATTTAAAAGAACCATCCGGTGTGAAATAAGCGTTTGGTTGTTAAAGAGACCAGGATCAGATATTGTCATACTCTCTGCCAATACCGAAAACCACTTTAACAACTGTGTACGTGGTGGAGATTCCAGAATGAAGTAGGATGGTTTGGCGAACGATTCTGTATGAGGTATTTACGTAGTCCTGACTCCCGTGAGTCAGCTTGATGTGGCTAAAACAGGAGCTATACCGGGCCAAGCGAGGTCACTCCTCATATCGGGCACATTTCTTTGATACATTCTAGATCTTCAGTTTGTTTTTCGATTTGGCTCTCCGTGTGTCTAGAATTTGGGGAACAATTCCTGACCGTTCAATTGGAAGATGATCAACTGCGATGGATCGTTGATTGGACGATACAGGGTTGTGGAGAATGGCGAGGGGATCGCATCGGCATGGTTTGTTTGGCGAATTGATGGTCGGATTTGCCGCGAAAATTGATTAGGGTTTCGATTTTAAGAGGCGGCGGCTGCCCCTTTCGTGACCATGGGTGTTCGAGCGTTCGAGGGGGGGGGGGCTCGTGGAGGTCGCGGTGCTTCGTGATGGCGGTGCGGTGTGTCTGGGCAGCGGCGAACGATAGGGGTGGCGGCTTCAACTGATCGAACATGATGTACAATGGAGCATTAGGGTTTCTCTGGGTACTTGGAAACGATGGGTGACGTGTGCAAGTTTTTTATTTATTTATTTTAGTTGTTTTAATTATAAATCATATAATGTTCTAACGTATATAATTTTTGCATACCAACTCGGATTCACGCGCAGTTTGTTCCGCTGGGATCGTATTGAAATTTCGGACATTTTGGAACTGGTTTGGACAAATTCTGAGACTGTTCAATTTTGGGCCTTATTTTATAAATCGATTTAAATCAAAGGTGAGTGGTTTAACCCACTCACAACTACTAGATTATCTTATGTTAGTTAAATTGAATTTATGATGCAATTTGAAATTGATTGGTTGATGTTTCTTATATTTAAATTGTCATTCCAGTTAAATCTGACTTTTATTAATTTAATCGCCATTTAATTTAATATTGAATTTAAATTTCCTGTTAATACCTGTTATTGATAATCAGTCAATTGTTGTTGTTATTTGTTGATTTGAATGATGATTGTGATGTATGTTTGATTGTTGATATTGGATGACCGGATGATATATTTTTATATTGTTATAACAGTGCAAGTTCCCTATGGGTTGAAATGATACATACCCGAACGATCTGATAGATTATGAAGAAATCGTTATGGGTTGAAATGATAGACTCAAACGATTTCATGGATTTGAAGTAAAATGTGGGATTGCGGGTTGAAATAATATATATCCGTAAAATTTAAAATATTTGCGGATTGAAATGATAAATATCCGTATCACTTGACCATAAGGTAGAAAATTATTTACGGACACCGGATTGGTTAAATTAAACGATTTTAAATCCTTAAATTTTGAATTCAGTTAAATGATATTTTGAAATAAAATTGAATTTATATCAACTGAATTATATTTCGAAATCCTATTTTTAAGTGTTGAAACCGGAATTGGGTTAAAGAATTTTTTTTAAGGAAATTAAATTTAAATTTTAGAGTTGAATTTGAAGTATAAATAAAATTTATCGAAATTGAGTTATTGAAAGGTTTGAATAATTAAAATTTGAAATCTATGAAATTTAAGTGCTTTAAAATTTTAGTTCAAACATGAGTTTGAAATCGATATAGATTGAAATGATTTTTATGGGAATTTGAATTAGAAGAAAATTTAATTTTGTTGAAATCTGGATATGGTCCAGATTTCATGAATGAAAGAAATAGTTTAATTTGATATTAATTTCAAATTTATTATTTTAATATCAACTGTTAAAAATATATCATTTTAAAAATTCCGATTATTAAGATTTTCAAACTATTAAACTAATTTAATCTATTTTCAACTATTTAAAACTAGTTTAATCAATTTAAACTATTTTAAATTATTTTAATCTACTTTAATCTATCTAATCTGATTTATTCTATTTTAACTTATTTTAAACTGGTTAACCCATTTTAATCTATTTTAAATCTATTAAATCCATTTTAAATCTATTTAATCCATTTTAAATCTATTTAATCCATCTTAAAACTATTTAATTTATCTTAAAACTATTAAAACTATTTATAACTATCTAAACTATTTTCAAACTGTGTAAAGTGGGATGGTTTATATTTAAATCCTTGATTTAAAGTGAATATTGTTAAATGATGTTATAACCTAAGTTGAGATTTGAAATGATATTTTCTAGTGAAACGACATATTTGAGTGAATACGATTTCAAAAGTGAATATATTTCGAAAGTGATATGGTTTGAGTTGAATATGATATTTTGATATCAATTATGAAACGGTTTTGGAAATTTAAAAGAACCATCCGGTGTGAAATAAGCGTTTGGTTGTTAAAGAGACCGGGATTGGATATTGTCATACTCTCTGCCAATACCGAAAACCACTTTAACAACTATGTACGTGGTGGAGATTCCAGAATGAAGTAGGATGGTTTGGCGAACGATTCTGTATGAGGTATTTACGTAGTCCTGACTCCCGTGAGTCAGCTTGATGTGGCTAAAACAGGAGCTATACCGGGCCAAGTGAGGTCGCTCCTCATATCGGGCACATTTCTTCGATACATTCTAGATCTTCAGTTTGTTTTTCGATTTGGCTCTCCGTGTGTCTAGAATTTGGGGAACAATTCCTGACCGTTCAATTGGAAGATGATCAACTGCGATGGATCGTTGATTGGACGATACAGGGTTGTGGAGAATGGCGAGGGGATCGCATCGGCATGGTTTGTTTGGCGAATTGATGGTCGGATTTGCCGCGAAAATTGATTAGGGTTTCGATTTTAAGAGGCGGCGGCTGCCCCTTTCGTGACCATGGGTGTTCGAGCGTTCGAGGGGGGGGGGGCTCGTGGAGGTCGCGGTGCTTCGTGATGGCGGTGCGGTGTGTCTGGGCAGCGGCGAACGATAGGGGTGGCGGCTTCAACTGATCGAACATGATGTACAATGGAGCATTAGGGTTTCTCTGGGTACTTGAAAACGATGGGTGACGTGTGCAAGTTTTTTATTTATTTATTTTAGTTGTTTTAATTATAAATCATATAATGTTCTAACGTATATAATTTTTGCATACCAACTCGGATTCACGCGCAGTTTGTTCCGCTGGGATCGTATTGAAATTCCGGACATTTTGGAACTGGTTTGGACAAATTTTGAGACTGTTCAATTTTGGGCCTTATTTTATAAATCGATTTGAAATCAAAGGTGAGTGGTTTAACCCACTCACAACTACTAGATTATCTTATGTTAGTTAAATTGAATTTATGATGCAATTTGAAATTGATTGGTTGATGTTTCTTATATTTAAATTGTCATTCCAGTTAAATCTGACTTTTATTAATTTAATCGCCATTTAATTTAATATTGAATTTAAATTTCCTGTTAATACCTGTTATTGATAATCAGTCAATTGTTGTTGTTATTTGTTGATTTGAATGATGATTGTGATGTATGTTTGATTGTTGATATTGGATGACCGGATGATATATTTTTATATTGTTATAACAATGCAAGTTCCCTATGGGTTGAAATGATACATACCCGAACGATCTGATAGATTATGAAGAAATCGTTATGGGTTGAAATGATAGACTCAAACGATTTCATGGATTTGAAGTAAAATGTGGGATTGCGGGTTGAAATAATATATATCCGTAAAATTTAAAATATTTGCGGATTGAAATGATAAATATCCGTATCACTTGACCATAAGGTAGAAAATTATTTACGGACACCGGATTGGTTAAATTAAACGATTTTAAATCCTTAAATTTTGAATTCAGTTAAATGATATTTTGAAATAAAATTGAATTTATATCAACTGAATTATATTTCGAAATCCTATTTTTAAGTGTTGAAACCGGAATTGGGTTAAAGAATTTTTTTTAAGGAAATTAAATTTAAATTTTAGAGTTGAATTTGAAGTATAAATAAAATTTATCGAAATTGAGTTATTGAAAGGTTTGAATAATTAAAATTTGAAATCTATGAAATTTAAGTGCTTTAAAATTTTAGTTCAAACATGAGTTTGAAATCGATATAGATTGAAATGATTTTTATGGGAATTTGAATTAGAAGAAAATTTAGTTTTGTTGAAATCTGGATATGGTCCAGATTTCATGAATGAAAGAAATAGTTTAATTTGATATTAATTTCAAATTTATTATTTTAATATCAACTGTTAAAAATATATTATTTTAAAAATTCCGATTATTAAGATTTTCAAACTATTAAACTAATTTAATCTATTTTCAACTATTTAAAACTAGTTTAATCAATTTAAACTATTTTAAATTATTTTAATCTACTTTAATCTATCTAATCTGATTTATTCTATTTTAACTTATTTTAAACTGGTTAACCCATTTTAATCTATTTTAAATCTATTAAATCCATTTTAAATCTATTTAATCCATTTTAAATCTATTTAATCCATCTTAAAACTATTTAATTTATCTTAAAACTATTAAAACTATTTATAACTATTTAAACTATTTTCAAACTGTGTAAAGTGGGATGGTTTATATTTAAATCCTTGATTTAAAGTGAATATTGTTAAATGATGTTATAACCTAAGTTGAGATTTGAAATGATATTTTCTAGTGAAACGACATATTTGAGTGAATACGATTTCAAAAGTGAATATATTTCGAAAGTGATATGGTTTGAGTTGAATATGATATTTTGATATCAATTATGAAACGGTTTTGGAAATTTAAAAGAACCATCCGGTGTGAAATAAGCGTTTGGTTGTTAAAGAGACCGGGATTGAATATTGTCATACTCTCTGCCAATACCGAAAACCACTTTAACAACTATGTACGTGGTGGAGATTCCAGAATGAAGTAGGATGGTTTGGCGAACGATTCTGTATGAGGTATTTACGTAGCCCTGACTCCTGTGAGTCAGCTTGATGTGGCTAAAACAGGAGCTATACCGGGCCAAGGGAGGTCGCTCCTCCTATCAGGCACATTTCTTCGATACCATATTATTACTTTGTGATTGATTTGGTGGCCACCCCTCAATTTTGATTTTGGGAGTGTGTTCCGAGGTGGGCGATAGTAGCTGCTATGCGTTACCACCAGTCCGGGAGTGCAAATGGTAGAATCCTACCCTGGCATTACTTCGCTGCCATGTCACATGCCTTATCGCGCTTCTACGAGTTTGTTTTGTACCGTACCTATGGAGTACTCCCTGAGTAAACCACCGATTTGGTGGAGCTTACAGTATCTGTATATACTACGGGAATATATAAAATGTGTTAAGGGGGATATGGGTAATGCCTTAACTCTATTTTAATACTTTACTTTACTGTAGACACTATTATAATAGCGTATTGTACTAAGTATGTAGATAGTTCAACGGATCCTTAGGAGATGGAATCCCGAACATCTCTTAAGTTATTGCACTCACGTTAGACACTGGATATGTGGTGTCAAACCCCGTAAACATCTCCGACGCTGTTACACTCAAATTTATTTACTGTTGATTTAACTTATATAAGATCTTTTAGTTCCGACTCGAATGTTTTGTATTTTCAATTCGCTCGGGTCAATCTGAGCTTTTCAGTATATCGAAGACTGCTTTTGGAGGATGAAGACGAAGATTTAGTACTATTATTATTTATGATATTTATTCCGCTGCATCATATTATTCCGCTGCATTGTTATTTATTTCTGTTGTATGTAACTCTGATCTGTATTGTAAAAGTGTAATTAATATTATTGGTAAACAACTTCATGAACCGTTTATTTGATTATTATATTTTGTCATTTCGCTGTGAGATTCTGTGTTTTGTTTTTTTCTATCTTTCTCTACTTTTATTTTTCTTATTTACCCCATAAAAATCCTCCTTTTTGAATGGTTTGAGTCGGACGTGTATGGTTTATCATCGATTTAAACCGTCCAAAAGAATGGACAGTTACAATTTTATTACCAGTTTGCATTCGACAGCGCCAACAAGACTACTTGAAGCAAAAGTGTTGTGACCGCCGAAGCTTTTGTACTTATAACATACCCCGTTCATTAAATTTTATTAAATAGAAAATAAATACATTTAACTATTAGATTCGTATATGTACGATTTATACTAGTACAAATAGATATAATTAGAACGCATACATACATACATTGCATTCTTCGGACCATGTTTATACGTCAAATTGTGATGTTTAAAATCTATCAAATATATCAAATTTTCGTATGTTGAAGATTCATCTAAACATCCCATATTTATTCTGCCCTTACTCATACACCTCAACATCCAAAAACTTGATTTCTATCCAAACTTCACAAATCATTACAGCGTTAAAAGTTAATAGGATGTTTGAATGTGGATAAAATGTGTTCGAGTGTCAGCAATAATGCAAGAGCTCGCCATTTACAATTCCACACTCCTCGTAGAGGAAGAGAAATGGCAATCAGAACATAAACCATGAAGCATCTAGGAAAGTAAAATTGTGGTAGTTGAACCTTGGGCGAATGGTTTAGTACAGACCCAATTTTTGGACTAAGTAGATTCTTTAAGAAGGCTATAAAATTTCATTTGATTCAAATCCATGCTCTAAATGTTCTCCAAGTATACCTCAATCTAATGTCGGTTACACACCTCCATCATAGTAGTAGAGCTAGTCATCCTAGAGAATGCAAAGTCTGTAAGGAGGAAACAACTTTCATGGTAAAACTGTTCAAAATGAGCAGCTAAAGGCATATATATATATATATGTTGAAGAAGGGGTTGCCAAAAACGGAGATGTCAAAAGATAAAAAAAACTTACTTAGCACGTCAAGCACAATAAAATAAATTGAAAAAAGTAAAATTTAGATGATATGTTATTTGATGACGCCAATTCAGAAAATTGAACAACTATCATTTTGAAAAAGCTTACTGCAAGGAAAGAAGCTAACGTTGGCTTGATTTCCTAGCGGATATGAGTAATGCGACTTGGTATATCTTGTATGGTGTTTTCTAGTATAGTTTACTGTATCTTGTATGATGTTTAACAGTAATATATTTACTGTATCATGTTATATTTTTACCTTTATGATTCAATGAATCTTATTTGTTGTTATCGCCAAAGAAATTTTCACATACAGCGTGAATGATACAAAGGGTAACCTAACAAGTTCAAATATAAAAATATCCAAATGATACAATTATATCTAAATGGTACAAACCCCAATCGAAAGGTATTTCTAGCTCTAAAACATAAATGATCCACTAGTTGTTCTTGTAGATCAACGTGACCATCACGATATCAGGTTGAATAATATTTTGACTCCTTCACTTTTTTCGTACAATCATTCAAAGTATCTTTAGGCCAACCAGATGCAAACCAATTCACCAACCGAGGAATATTTTGACTTGATCTTTCAACATTCGCATTCATTTTCCACGATCATGTTTTGAATTATAATATATATGCATAAATAATTTTAGCTAAGTCTTTTATAAGATGGGATCTTGTTGAATCACATATAAACCAACCTAGATACCAAAAGAAAATTCAATCGTATTTCTTTCACTTTCACAAAGCTTTGTGAATATTATTCTCCTTTGAGCACGTAAAATTTTAACTGCTTAAACTGTTGAGTCAGGTGCAAAAGGGGCAAACTTCGAAAAGTTTCATTAAACAATAGATCGTTTATAGTGTTATCATGAATACCGTCGATCACATTAAATCCTTTTTAATGTTTCACTGGATGAATTTGATTTGAATTTCAAATTATATTATATTATTATTATTAATGTGATTTACAATACAAATGAGCCTCAACTATGATAACTCATACAAAATCACTTGCAAAATAAGATTTACATAACTCAAGTACTTTACAATATAAGACATCATGGATAATGCATAACATAGAATATCGTTGTACAACAAAAAGAGGACGAGACCTAATCTTGAAAGACTTCAAGCAGATTAAGATTCTTAACATAAGCAAGGATTTTAGTAGGATATCAGATCAGCATGGAATTTCGGTAATAACAACGGAGATATGATGAAAATCATCGATAGAGTACTCCTTCCCCCTATTAAGATCAACATGCAAATTAAAAGGGTTCGAAGGGAAACAAGACAAAGCAGTGGACAAAAAGGAGGACGAGGCACGATAGCAAAGATAGGATAGGCCGAAGTAAAAGACATGGAGATAGCTGATATATTAGATGATGTAGAGGTAAAGGAGGATTTTAAAAAGGGAGATGCAATTATAACTTAAGAAGCAATAGAAAGAAAACTCTTCAACGGAGCTAACATATCAAGATCTTGTATGAGAGGGATAATATCCATGGGAACAGTATTTAAAGGATCAATGCTATTAGTCATAATGGAGGGTTGTGGAGTAGACCTATAAGTTTCCACTCATGGACACGGGGCTTTGGTAGAGGTATCTGATAGATGTATGAGTGCATCCTATGAGAAATTATGCGATTTGATTATATAACTTAACTCTTGTAGCGAATCTTGTTCGAAATAAAGTATTTGGTTTTGTTTTCCATTTTATACAACGTTATATTGGGATGTAAGTAAAGTTTTAAATATGTTAAATATATAAAAGCAAAAAATCCATGGGAAAAGTATTTAATGGACTGTAGCTACGAATGTGTTTGTAACCATGATATTGAATTGTGTCAAATAAACATTTGTTCTTAAATGTTCATAGTCAAGCTATGGCGAGAATATTGGAATATCAATAGATCTCTTGAGACTAGTATACGTGGCACTCTCCATATAATGGACGGTGAATTACTCATGATTGTCGAGGGGCATCAAGGTTGTTGGAACTAGGCCAGCCTGCAGTGGAAGTTATAGGTGAATTTCAAATTTTTTATCCTATTGGATCTTTATTGGCCCTAAGAAGTCTAATTCATTTAGAACATATCTAAATTTTATTTAAATAAAATTTCCTATTTTATTTTAATTTATAAATTACATAGATTTTTATTTAATTATATTTTATACATATAAATGTACACATATGTGTCATATACATATGTATGTGTGTGCATGTGTATATAAACCGTGCAAGGTATGACATGCACGTATATAGATGTTGAGATTTACATCACAATAGACATGTTAGCTCATCTGATATATATTGTATGTTGCCCAAATTATATGTATGTATTTAAACTTGTTATGTATATAAATATTATATATATATATATATATATATAAATGTATATGTTAATTTTATTTAAATAATAATTTTATGGGAATGAAAATATATAAATATATATAAATATATATACGTGTATATATATAACATATATATATATATATGTAAAATATTAATAATTTATATATATGTATTACTGTAATAGATATTAAAATAATATATGTATACATATACATATACATATACATACACACACACATAATATATAAAGTTTTTTATCTTAAATTATGAACTAATATATATATATATATATATATTAAAATGAAAAAATAATAATTTCTTTAAATAATATATATATATATATATTCATAAGCATATTCATAATATCTAAATATATACATATATATATTAATAGAATTAAATAAAAAATTTATTTTTTATTTTTAAACACTTCCAGATCATATACACAACAGATAAAATTTTATTATAAAGTTTACTATATTAAAAAATATATAAATTGATTAATTAGTCGAAAAATAATAAAATATTAATAAAAAACATTTTCGAAACATATTATTCAAATTTTAAATTTTTTGAAAATCTAGCATGATATTTCGAGGTTGGAAATTTTTTTCCATAATTTTTCTCGGCCAAAATTGATTTTTGATTAATTAATTATTTTCGGTCGTAAATTATAATAATTTTTAAAAATAGGAAAAATGATATTTAATTCTCATTTTCTATCCGAGAACTTATTTCATGATAAAATAATTTAATAAAATTTAGAAGTTAATTTTCAAAAAATATTTATTTTATATAAATTATTTACGTAGTATACTGATTTAATTAATATTTAATAATAGTAAATAACTATCAAAAATATTTTACAGCCACCAAAAATTATAATTACTATAAAGTTTACATGTTCAAAATGTACATTTAAATATTTTCATGAAACGATGTTATAATTAAATACAAACCATATAAGTATAATTAAATTATGTGTGTGTGTGTATTAGTTAACAAAATAATAATTATTATAAATGAAATTGTTTGGCTGTGCATATCTGACCTATTTGTGAAAAAATATTTTTTTTATATTTATTAAATGAATATTTACATTTAACCGATCTGGTACATCAATACATATAAGAATCATCATCTAACTAACAATATAATAATAATATTTATAATAAAATATTGTCCAAAAATTATAAACTATATAATATTGTAAAAACATACCTAAAACCAATGCCTTGAAGCACACCTTGTAATGAAGAACTCTCTCCTTTGAAAGCTTTTCGATTCGGCAGACTGCTAATCCTTGAACTATAGACCTTTGACTATCAAATAATAATTGCCTTTTTGAATTAATTTGATTTGGATTTGCTTAAGCTTCTAGGGGATGAAATCAGCCAGCAATGGATGGGAATATTGGCAGCCATAAAGATATTCAATTATGATTCGAGGTGTTTAAATAGTGGATGAGAAAGAGAAAATACTGGATCATATCTCATACTAATTCTCACTAAATCTAAGCCACCCATCTAACACCCCTAACTTGTTTTAGCTTCCCCCTATAGCTCTCATTATAGATGAAATTATCAACATATCATCATGGGCCAATATCCCATTTAAGCCCAAAAAATATTATTAATTAAATCTAATTTAATTGTCTATCGACATATTTATAACTATTATAATTATATTTAATATTATTTATTCACAAATCATAGTCAAAATTTTATAATTAATATTTCATAGATATTAATTAATTTAATTAATGTATAATAATCATAAACTAATTAAAACGTTTGGTCTAAAGAGAATTCATCATTTCGGTTGTGTGACTCGTTAGGTGTAAATTTGATTAGCGATTGATATCGAACTATTCGAATATTAACGTTCACACGTCACTTAACATGTGATATGATATTTTGGCCAAATTTATCGCTTACTTACTTTCGGTAAAATCCAATTTTACTTTGTTAAGTAGGGCTGTTATGGTAATGGCTACCGTTACCATTTCACAAATACTGTTACCGTACCATTTTTACTGGTAAGCGAAAATTGCTTACCGTTACCGATAGGCTGGTATACCGAAGACTGGTATACCGATAATCTGGTAACCGTTACAATGGTAATGGTAAATTACCATTTGTCTAAAAAAGGTAAGTAACATAACACGTATTCGCACCATAACGGTGCTTCATTATACAATTTATAGTGTTACTTAAAAAAATACATAAATGAGAAAGAAGGGACATGTATTTAACATTATTTCATCTGGTTAATAAACTAAATTTAATCATTTGCTTGATTCTAAATGCCTATAATAAATCATGTTACATAAATATACATGTATTATAAATTGACTGGTAAATTACCGTTACCGCTGGTATTAAAGAAATGTTACCGATGATTTACCGTAGAAAATGGTAAAATTACCGTTACCATACCGATTAAACTGGTATACCGATTTCACTTGAAAATGGTAACTGATTGGCTGGTAATGGTATGGTAATGGTAAATTTACCGTTACCTTAACAGCCCTATTGTTAAGCGTTATCTGGTTGTGATGTTTATTTACACTAATTCGCTTCGTCAAAACTATATCACTTTGAACTTATGGAATTTGGTAATGGTCAAAATTCCAATATCATCCATATTCAACTCTATAGTCCGAACACAAAGTCCTTAATAATAATAACAATTAATTGAAATGCTCTAGCCAGAGACTTTGACTTTGAATTGACTTGAGTTGACCATAATACTACCCCATATAACCGAGGAGATGAATCCTATCTTGAATAGTGCTTCACTTCCAATACTTCTACTCAACCCAACTATAGTTACTCAATGGATGCCGTACCATTATTTGACTGTAATCAAATATGAGCTTTCAAATTAAAGATCGATGGTATTCTCAAGTCGTGAGAACTGTGTAAATTAGTCACATCGATATTTTATGTTTGACTTTAGTTATATTAACCAACAGAAAACCATCGAGTGAGTGATTCCATAGTTATCTAATAACTAGTAGTACGCAACCCCTTGATACCCCTAACAGCCATGAGCAATACACCTACCACATTTGGAGAGCGTTACGTACTCTAGTCTTAACGGATGTATCGATATCTAGTCTCAATACATCTTGACTAAGAATATTTAAAACGATATATTTCTTTTCATTGTGATAAATTACTCACGGTTACTACACTTTGCAATTACTATCACAAACACAGCGTTTATGGATTTTCTATTATATATACTTTTAGTCGAATCAATTAATCAATATAAAATATTATTTCAAGTATATAATAGAAATAAAACAGCTTTATTTCGAATAGGATTGGTCAACAAGTTAGATATATGTAACAAATTACATAATTGCCCTAAGGCAAAAAGCTTAGTAAAACCCCGTAAAATCAACCATAAATAAATTGGATAAAATAAATTAAACAAGGTAGGAGTAAAAATGAATTTTTTTCAAAAGTTGCAATTTGGTCATGAAAGTTATGCCATTGCATTCGTGACAAAATTATGATCTATTTCCATATATAATATGTTGAAAACGGAGCTCAAACGGAAAAGTTATGGACGTTTGAAGATTTTGGGTTTAAAATAATTTAAATAGAATTCAAATTCAAATAAATAATTAATTTTAAAATTTGAAATTCAAAAGTTAATAATAATTAGACTTCGGAGTTAAGTAAACGTTAAAATCAACGTTAACGTTAAATATTAATTAAGGAATATAATCAATTGAACAACGGTTGAAAATCAACGTTCCCAAAATAAATAGGCGGCCTCTGCTGCTTATTGACAGAGGTGGCTAGGGTTTGGCATTTTGAACATTTCAGATTTAATTATCCAAATCCGACGGTTCTGCTGCTTTCTCACCACTATTAATAAGACCTTAGACCCCTCATTTTTATTCACATAATATTTTGGGAACATTAGCGAAACTCTGTCAGTTCATCTTTTCAAAGATTCAGAAAACTCCACCAGGGTTTCAGGTAAGAAATTATATAGATCTAACTTTGTTTATTATTTATTTTCTTAACTTCTTCTCCTCCAAACCTTTAATTTTCCGAATCTAATGTATATACAAATCCCTTGCTGTATATATGTATAAAAAGAAGAGATATGATAAGAGATTATCAAAGGCACGTCAAATCTAAAGGAGGCAAAGCTAAGGCTATACTGTGAGTGGAAATCATAGATTTTCTATTTTAGCAATTGATCAGTGTAATTTGGGTTTGAATATGCCTTAGAGAGTTTTGGTTTGTGAAAACATCATATTATAAACCCCCAAAACTCTTTCAATGTGAAATGTCAATTCCATATTGAAATCTCAAATTTGTTTATATCAAAATAAAGGGAGTTGTGTAGATTTGCAGTTTTGATAATTTTACCTTCTATTCCATTTCTTATTATTATTCTTTGAATTTGGTTAAAGAATTTTGATTAAGGAATAGTGTGTAATGTACGAATTTATTCGTAGTTTGCACTATTTATTCCCATGAATTAAATAGAAATTTGTTTGCTTATTTTTATGTGAAAAAGGAGTTGAATAAAGCGTAAAAACTGGAACTATAAGTATCTATTATCAATATATTCCACTATTTTGATAATAAGTTGAGTTAAAATTTTTATATTGTATACAACTCTGTTGATTGGAATCTTTGATATGAATTATGTTGGAATTTTAGTATTTTTGATAATATGGAATGAGGCTTGTATAATTGTTTAAAGAGTGACATTTCTCTAGTTTATGGAGTAAATTTCGCATGCTTAGAAATTGCTAGGCGCGCACGTGTGTGTGTATTAGCATAATTAACGTATAACTGTACCGTATAATTGTGTAGTTAAATATGTTATTAATTTTATTAAATCCCCTTTAGGAAGGTAATTAATGTTAAAGGCGAAATAAGAGAGATTTCTTATAAGGCCTTGATTTTGGAAATAGTGAGGTGTGTGATAGTATATGTAGAGTGTGGTATATATTATAACTAAGTTATAGAGATGCGATGTCAGCCAAAAGCACACGGAAGTCTGCTCAGCTAATCTAGTTACCAACAGTGTGACTTTGGGGCTTATGTGGGATATCACCTATAATAGTAACTACGATGACACAAGATTAGTCCCAAATTCTATAGGATAAATCTACCCAGCTAATCTAGCTACCAATACCTATGAATAACCGGGCTAATGTGAGACGTCACTATGGGGTATGCGTCATAATACGAAGGACCTGCTTCAGAGATTGAAGGTATTAAGTGGTTATGTGAGGGCCCACCTCTTCTCCATGTAGGAAGTAGTAAATGGTCACGATTATGGATTAGGCACAATAAAGGGTATCTCGGAAAAGGGTCCGCTTCAATATGAAGTATTAAGTGGCCGAAGAGATTCCGTACAATGTCAACTAGATAGTTACTAGTGAGGAGTCCGCCTTGGGATTATGGGTAGTAAATGACACAGACCTACCTTAAATAAGGAATTAAATGTTCAGTCCCTTCCTAATTCCCATTAAAAGGTATTAAGTGACTTGAGTACTATCTCTTACATTGATAGGACATTATGGATGATAGATATGGGTTATTGGGTTGATAGCAAGTTAGCCATGGGCTTATATTTGGAAAGCCTTATGTTGTAGGTAGAAACGTAAGACATATTCGTATTTGAATTATACTGCCCAACTACTAATATAGCAAGGTTCGAGATTTGTATTCACCAGACCTAGTTACCCGATTAATGGGGAAATTTATACGTATGAGAGACGTACTTGTTATTATTGAAAAGATTTTTCCAAAAAAAACCCATATTATATATAAGTGCATCAAGGCACGCGCTTCGCATGTGAATTGTTTTTCTATAAATTGCATATGTTTAGCACATTCAAGAGAAAATGTTTTGCAAAAATAGTTAGTTATATTATTGCGTTGAAATCATGTGTAGTTAGTTTGAATTTTTATTTCTAAGTTACAACATCTAATTTTTATATTAGTTTGAATTTTTATTTGTCAGATCGTATTTTTAAGTGATATAAAATTTTCATAATATTTATGGAGAAGCGTTTTGAATTTGCAAGAAAAATATATTTTTTAGGTCCTACTTTAGGTGGTATTAAGGCTTTATAATATCTGTAGAGGAGCGTGTTTGATAGTTCAGGCTAACACAAAAAAATATGACATGAAAGGTATTACAACTATTATTAAAGACTAGATGCTATTTTTTGGGAATTAGCAAGGTTTTTTTTTTGAATTTTTTAAAGCCGTGTATATAAAGTGTTAATTTTTCATATATAAAGGGCAATTTCGGATGTTCAGGGTCCGACCAAAAAGTTGTGTTTCTATACCAACTATTAATAACGATATACTTTATTATTAACATACGCATATACATTAGGCAACTCTTACTTTCAGCGTATAATAATATCTTAGGGAATTATAACTAAAAGTTTAACCTACAGATAGTAGACTATGGCAGAAAACCCTTCTTCTTCTGAGACTGGGAACCCCACCAGAGGAATGCCTACTATTTAGGGATGCCAAATGGTTTAAGCAATTCTCAGGCATGTAGGAAAGTCCCTTATTCAACAGCAGACTGCATCAGCGACACCCATTGTCCCGCCCGCCGCGGCAGCATCCCGTCCTACCGATTTTCCAAAAATGTGCAAGGATTTTATGAGTATGGGAGGTAAAGTATATTCTGGAAAGGAAGGCTTTGTGGAGACTAAGGATGGATAAGTGATTGCGAGAGGATATTTCGAGAGATTGGTTGGGATGATCAAGTGAAGCAGAGAATGGCAGCTTGGCACCTTAAAGGAGAGGTCTTAGATTGATGGAATATGGTGGTTGGGGAGGATGTTGATAGGATCGTCACTTGGTATAAATTCAAGAACCGATTAGAGACTAGGTTTATGTCAAGAGCAGAAGTGAGCCTGCAATTAGAGAAATTTATACAGCTCAGGCAAAGAGACTCTACTCTAAAAGAGTATATTAGTAAGTTTACAGAATCAGCCAAGTTCAAAATGAGTTTGATTGATACAAACATGAGGACGACCATAAAGCTTGTCAAAGGCCTGAACTCCCCGCTTAGGGGATGGTTGTTGACTCAAATACCAACAGGAGATACCTACGAGATGCTTGTTGAGATGGCTTTATTGCAGATGATGAATGCCGAGGAGAAAGAAATGGAGAAGGCAGGACTTGCACAGAATCAAGGAGGGGGCTAAGAAAGGAAATTGTGGGAAAATAAGAAGTCAAAAGGGAATATAAGAAAGAAGGTAAAGTGTGTAATAGATTCAAAAAGAAAGGACACCTCATGAAGGATTGTAGAGTAAATCTATTGAAGGAAGCTTTTAAGGGGAAGTGTCGCCATTACCACGAGGAAGGGCATTTCAAAAATCAGTGTTCGAAGATGGTGAAGGAAGGGCAGAGTGGGCAAGCCTACGCCATTGAGGCTACCCCTATTTCAAGTAGACCAACCCTTAAAGACTAAGCGAAGACAACTATGGAAGGTATAACTCTTATTTTAAGAAACAAAATTCACACTCTATTTGACTCCGGAGCATAACATTCATTCATAGCTAGGAATGTGATTAACTCCTTAAACCTTCAAACCCAAACTGTCACCCACCTAATAGTAGTTTCAATACTTATTGGAGGGACGACACATCTCTTTTTTCAATTTTCAAAGAACCATTGTTAGACATATGTGACGTTGATTTCATATGCAATGTGTACGTTCTAAATTTTAGGGGTTATGGACTTATTTTGGGTATGGATTGGTAGTCGCATAACAGGTCAGTCTTAGACTGCGATAAGAGGGTAGTATGGTTTAAGAGTGGTAAATCATGAGACCTAACTGTTCGTTGTACACCCTAAAGTTCAGTCGAGTTAAGTTATCTATACTTGGTGAATCTATCACAAAATGAACTTTCATCCGTACCCGTAGTTCAAGAATTCTCTGATGTCTTCGAAGAAGTTTCAGGGCTTCATCCCGAAGAGAGATTGAGTTTAGGATTGATCTAAAGAAGGATGCTAGACCATTCGCTCTATCATCAAGACACATGGCCCATAAGGAAAGGCGAGAATTGGATAAGTGGATCTAGAAGCTACCACAGAAAGGATTCATTGCACGAAGTACCTCGAAATGGGATGCCCCTTTTGTCTTTGCCACTAAGGCAGACAACTCATTGAGGCTTTGTGTTGATTATAGAGAACTCGACAAGTTGACGAAGAAGAATAGGTGTCCCTTACCTAGGATAGATGATTCGTTTGATCAACTTGTAGGAGCCAAAGTCTTCTCCCAATTGGACTTGGCAACTGGATTTTATCCACTAAGAATCGTAGAGGATAGCAAACTAAAGACCACATTTCGCACACCAAATGGACTCTATGAGTGGGAAGTGATGCCTTTTGGATTGACAAATGTCCTCGCTTACTTTGTAGATTCGATGAGTAGAGTATTTAGAGGACAGTTAAAAAAATTTGTGGTAGTTTTTATAGATGACATCTTGGTATTTTCCAAAAGTGAAAAAGAGCATGAAAGTTAGTTAAGAAAGATATTAGGAGAACCTCGAGAAGACACCAACTTAAAGCCAAATTCTCAAAATGCCACTTTTGGAAGAAGGAAGTGAGATCTCTTGGGCATATTGTTTCGGAACATGGATTAGTTATGGACCCCGCAAAAGTAGAAGCTGTTATCCAGCCTTTTGACCAGGCAATATTTGTACTGACTTGACGAATAGAACTTGAAAGCTATCGAGGTAAAAAGCCCAAAGAGATAGCTGTAAAGTCCAAAAAAGAAAGTACAACTAAGATCACAGGACAAAGACAAAGCCAAATTCCACTAAGTCTATTGATTGATTTCGATCCATACCATGGATCGGTACCGAATGATAAAGTTGTACCTAAACAACTTCATTTTCTTCCTACAATAATGTATTGATGCCAAAAGCCCATTTATAACCCCATAAATCATTCGCATGCCATATGCTATTAAGTACCTCAAATACCAGTAATCAACAAGTCAACTCCTCCACCGATCCATCAGATTGACTCAGAAACAAGCCCAAAGCAATGCAAACAAGTGGAAAAACACAAAGCTAACGATATATCACGTTGATCCAAAGTGGTTAGAACCATCCATAAAGAGATCTTATGGATCGGTACTGATCCATGCCTATGGATCGGTACCAATCCGTAGCTGATTGTTGACTTGGCCATGTTTTCTTACCTGCAACTGCTGCTACATCATGGATATCATGAAAGAGAACGTGGTGGAGAATTTTCCATCGGCCTACAGCTATAAACACTACGCCATAAATGGCCTACTGCAACACAAAAAAAATGTTGGCTCAGGCCCGAAAAATGTTGCCATAGGTCTATGGCAACACTTTTAGGGTGATGCAATTTTTGCCGTTGCCTTAGACCTCAAAGGCAACATTTTGACTATCTAAGGCAACATAAGTAATATTGTTGCAATAGAACCCTATTTGGGTCTATGGCAACACCCATAGGTATCTGTAGCAACATTCCAAAATGTTGCCATAGATATCAACTTTCTGAATTTGTGGGGCCCACAATGTAGAGCATATTTGATTTTTTAATAGAAATAAATATTTATTTAATAAAATGCTATTGCACAGAATTTGATATTCGAACAGTAATTTATTTAAATAAATATTTTATTTCAACATTTAAAATAGTACAAATTCCCGACTCCACTATTTTACAATTCAATGATAAATAACACTGATATTCACATATACAGATATTCCTCACTACATCGCTCAGTTCACTCATTACATATGCAGTTTCAATTTATACAGACACCGACACTGACAAATATATGACGAGCCGAGTGCCGAGCCGAAGGCGAGCCGAGAAGCAGGTCCGGGCGCAGCGCCGGCGGGGGTCCGGGGCACCGCAGTCCCGGCGGGGATCGAGCCTTCTTTGAAACGACGTAAAATGATGCACAAATGAACACCTCCTGCGAATTTGAACACCTCCTCGATGATTGACTTTTGCAACTCTTTCATGGCTTCTTCTGAATCATCCGACCTTACTTTTAGCTCTGCCTTGGTAAAAGACCTGAAACCATGATAAATAAAAATTGACATTTCATCGAACAGGTTGCGTGTTAATAAGTAATACATTACCACAGTTCACTCATCTAAACATCCTACTAGACATCAACTCCTTCTCCTTGAATACTACCAAACTTCAACCTCTACACTGCCACCATCCACTCCCCAAACTGCTGCAACTTACATCCCCTACAGCCCTTAACAACAGTTGGTACATTTTGAATCAGGATATGAAATTGCAGCCTGCAATCTAGTTGGCTACTTTCTAGTATAAGCACGTGCAATCTATACTGAGATTGGAACTGAATGTAATCAAAGAGCTAATCATAGCAGCAGTATGTTCACATAATTAGTCATAAGCCAAGAGGAGGACAAAGTGGCGACTCGTGCTGAACTAGCATATCACCACAATTACCAATCAACAAAAACATGTAAGCCTATTCGTCGGTAAATGTAAATCCAATGTTAAAGTTCACAACTTTTCCATAAATATAACAAAACATCACCTGGCACGCTCAATTACCATTGTCAGCCTCAATTACCACTTGCCCATCAAACTTCAACACTACTTCGACAACACTTCGAACCAGCTTCAATCAACAGAACATTATACACAGCTGCCATTTCCAGTAACTGCAGCCATACCACCACAATACTCAACCAGTCAACTGCCAACAACCATCAATTGACCCTCAATCGGCAGCATCGCAACCCAACCAACGACCTACTTCAAACTTTGACTTCCTCTGCAAATTAATAGCAGCAGCGAACCCAATTATAACCACCAATCGCCAATTTCCATCACTAAATCCGAACTCCATCGCCACGGGATATGTGCTCGATGACCATCGGAATCAGGCTGTAGAAACGGTGGTGGGGTAGTGGAGTTTTGTTGGGGGCTGCGGTTGGTAGGATTTGGGAACTAGGGATTTTTGGAAGAAAAAAAAGAAACGAAAATATGATTTGAAAATTAGGGATTTCGAAAATTGGGGGTGAGAACGAAAATGATATGAAAAGTAAAGCGGGAAAACGAAAATTTGTGGCAAATTGTAGCGGTAATCCAGTTTAACAATCAGATTAAATGTAGACCGTTGGATCGTATTCACGCGGATTGCTAATTTTATTAATTTTTTAATCTGAATACATCTATAGCAACACTATATAAAAATGTTGCATCGTGTTACACTTGTTTAGCTAGAGCAACACATTTTTATGGCTAAGGTAACACCATAAATACAACGTTGCAGTAGGACCAAAATTTTATATCTATTGCAACATTTTAGCTGGCAACACCTTGCAAAAATGTTGCAGAAGGTCATTTATGGCGTAGTGAAATAAGCATGAAGGGACTTCATTTTGGGGATCTTTTTAGCTCTCTAGCAATTTTACATATATTTCTTATAATTGGCTACCGAGTGGTATCGATCGGTAAGAACAACAACTGTAAAATAGAGATATCTATAATAATTCTCAAGTGGACGTAGGCAACGACTAGACGAACCACTATAAACGTGTGTTGTTCTACTTTCTCTCATTTTCATTTACTTTTCATCACTTTTTATTCTCTACATAACCTATTGGGTGTTTGTGGCATTTTTGGTACTAACATTTTAGTGTTTTCATTGGAAAATCGACTCTTAGACTTGTTTGGATCCATTATCCACTATTGGATTATCTAAATCCGAGAGAAAGATCCAGTTTCCTTCGTTTTTTGAAATTCCTACCTACTTAGATTTTCAAGAATCTACACGAGAGCTTTCTACAATGGCCCCTAGAAGAGACCATTCTACCACCTTGCATGCTGCCGAAGATGCTGAGGAGATTGATCTCTAGTAGGTTGATAAGGTTGCGCAGCCAACTCCTACGGATGTTCAGAACCCAGCTGATGTGGTCACCAGAGTTGAGATGGACCGCATGATGAAATAGATGGAAGACAAGCTCCAGGAAAGCCGCAATGAGTTAAATGTGCAGATAAAGCGGAGATTGGACATGTTGAATCAACTAGCCAGTAGTCGCAGGAGGAGCAGGAGAGATAGAGTGCCTTTTGATTCAAAATATGATAGTTCCTCATCATCGGAGCAAAGGTAAAGGGACATAAAGCAAAAGATGCTGAGGAAGGAAATCAGGAAGTCAAAATAGAAGGCGGGACCTAGCCACGATCAAGGCCTATGGATCGGTACTGATCCATCGAGGGGGATCGGTACCGAACTATCAAATGTGGGTCGCAGTGCTCGATTCCTGAGTGATGCCATTGGTTTGGCTTCTGGGCATTCTATCGACAGTCAGAATGTTAGAACATAGGGGGGTATTGTAGATCAGCTACAGAGAGACTATGTGCAAGGAGCTAAGCGAATGGTTCCTTCGAAGTTAGGAGGACCCAGGTACCATGAGACTAACCGAGAGCGTTTGTTGAGCCAAACACTCAGGGAAGATTATGTTCACCACCTTTCAGTAGACCCAACTGAACCAGATTTGACTGAAATGGTCAAGAAACTGATAAGCAAGAATCAACACCAGATGAATGATGAGTGGGGTTCCTCCTTGAGCCGGAATCCTTCCACGGAAGATATCTTGCACGAGGAATACCCATGGAGGTTTGTAACGCGACAATGCCATCATATAATGGAAAGACAGATTCGAGACAACATTTGATGAAATATGATTGCATATGGATTCAGCCAGGACTACTGATGCCGTTAGATGTCATTGTTTCTCGATATTCCCAAAGGGGGTAGCGACGATGTGGTTCACCCGGCTGCCGCCGAGATCCGTATCGTCTTTTGATCAACTAGCGTCAAAGTTCTTAGAACAATTTCGCATGCACGCAGCATGTCCGAAAGATGTTATGTCACTTTCTAACCTCTTCCAGGAAGTTGGAGAGTCTTTGAAGGATTTTTTCCATAGGTTTCATACTGCAATGGCAAAAGCAAGAAATGCTCAGGAGGACATCGTATTGATGGCGCTGATCAAGGGAATTCATCCTAATACTGATTTCGAGAGATGGTTGGAGATGAAACCCTCATCGGTGATGGATATCTTTTACAGAAAGGCCATTCAGTTCTTACACCAGGAAAAGGCACATACCCATCCTTGAAGGGATGATGTTGGGCATTCAGCTGAAGTCATGTAGAGCAATATTGTAGTAAAACAGTCCGAAGGGAGTTCCGAGAATGTGGACATAAATGTTGGCGACAAGAATGATGGTCAGAAGCATAGTGATAATAGGGCTATGAAGTGAAAGCCAGATAATAGGAACCCTCCCAAGATTCCTAATTATGATAGGTATACTGAGTTGAATAACTTAATAGAGAACATCTATTTGGCAACTCAAGGCATTAAGCAGTATAAGAAGCCGACTCCAAGGGAGTCGACTGAGAAGGAGAAAATGTCCGGCAAGTTTTGTAGGTTTCATAAGATATATGGTCATAACACCAATGAATGCAGACATTTATGTGATGTGATCGAGAAACTAATTCATAAAAAGAAGTTTCAGTAGTTTATGAAAGCCCTGCAGGATGATGGGCAAGGAAGCTCTAACCCCCATGGGTCGACATCCCAATGAGGAAAGTCGGGCCCAATGCTGATGAACCTAGGTGGCTTGAGAAATGTCTGGTGATAAATACTATAATCAGTGGACCACATCCAGTTGAGAAGAGTTGGAGCGAGATGGAGCGGTATGTTGGAGCTTTAAAACATGCGGTGAATGAGATCTATATTGCTGTCGAAGACGGTGCTTCGGCAAAGAAACTCAGAAGTGTGACAGATGATATAATTTTCATAATAAAGATGCTGATAGGGTAGAGGCCCTGACTATTGATCTGCTAGTTATTTGGTCATGATCGGGCCTGCTGTAGTGAGAAAGGTTTTGATTGACTGTAGGAGTTCACTCAACATCCCGTTTAAAAGAGCCTACGATTAGATGCTTCTAGAGGCAAAGGACTTAAAGCCGTGTAAATATTGCATCCAGGGATTTAATGGGATAGCTACCGAGCCAGTAGGATGCGTGGATCTACCGGTGGTTCTTGGAGAGGGCGATCACAAGAGAGTGTGACTTGTGCCTTTTGTTGTGTTGGATATTTATTCTACATATAATGCATTTTTGGGCCGAACAGCCCTTGCCAAATTTAGAGCGGCCATTGCTCATTGTTGTTTAATGATGAAATTCCCGACTGAGAACGGGTGTGGGGATAGTTCAAGGGGATTAGGGGCTTGGCCGTGAGTGCTACGTCGCCGAGTTGAAAGAGGCAAGGTGAAGAGAAAAAGCAAAGGGTGTAGAGAGAACTCTCTTCATCAAGGCTCTGGACACATAGTAACCACCGCTCGAGCCTTGGCTCTAGCAACATAGTTGGTTCCATAAGGATACAAATTCGAGGAAAGAGTCGTTGGATGGAAGGGCAGCTCCAGCCGAGTTAACGATCAACATTCCAATCAACCACGATGGTCCTACATGGGTCTTGAAGGTTAGATTGCAGCTCGGCGCGAGAATGATAAAAGAATTAGTTGCTTCTCTCCGGGCGAACCTAGATGTATTCGTCTGGACACACTCAGACATGTGTGGAATATGATCGGAGATAGTGAGCCATGCATTGAACATAAATTTGAAGTGCATTCCTGTGAAATAAAAACGCCGTAGCCTAGGTCCGGAGAGATCCGCTGCAATTAAAGAAGAAGTGGAGAAGTTGAAGGATAACGGCTTCATCCACAATGCCCTATACACAGAATGGGTATCGAATCCAGTTCTAGCGAATAAGTCAAATGGGAAGTGAAGGACATGCGTCGACTATTCTGACTTGAATAAGACATTCCCAAAGGACTGCTTCTCGCTTCCGAGAATAGACCAGCTGGTGGATTCAACAGTTGGACGCGAGTTGCTATCGTTTATGGATGCATACTAGGGATACAATCAGATCCCGATGCATGTACCGGACCAGGAACACACCAACTTCATAACCGATCTGGGATTGTATTGCTATCTCGTTATGCCGTTTAGATTAAAGAATGCTGGAGCAACCTACCAAGGCTGGTGAACATGATGTTTAAAGACCAGATCAGATGCTCGATGGAGTTGTACATGGATGATATGCGCTCATGAAATCATGGCGATCGGGGAATCACATTGATGTCTAGGCTAAGATGTTTAGCGTTCTTAAAAAATATAGGGTGAAGCTTAATCCCTTGAAATGCTCATTTGGCGTTGCACCAGGGAAATTCTTAGGCTTCATTGTGAACTCCTATGGGATCGAAGCAAATCTGAAGAAGATCGAAGCATTAAGGAACGTCCAAGTCCTGAAGACAATCAAAGACGTTTAAAGCTTGAATGGGAAGGTCACTGCCTTGAGTTGATTCATCTCCAGAACCAATGATAAATACATTCCTTTCTTCCATGTGATCAAGAACAGGATAAGGAATTTTGCTTGGATGTAAGAATGTATAGACGCATTACAGGCTCTGGTGGATCACTTAGAGAGACCTCTCATTCTATCGAAACCGCTGAATGACGAGGACTCGTTTGTCTATCTGCAGTGTCGGCGCACGCTTTGAGCGCCGCACTCGTGCGTGAAGAATCTCAAATCTAGCGACCAGTGTACTACATTAGTAAGCAGTTGACAGAAGCAGAAAGAAACAATATGAAGCTGGAAAAGCTCATGTACTATCGATTGATCGCTTTAAGGAAGCTCCGCCCCTACTTTCAGGCTCATCCAATCAAAGTTCCGACCGACCGACCTTTGAGATAGGTCTTTCAACAACCTGAGACCTCTAGAAGGCTGTTGAAACGGAACATTGAATTGAGCCAATACAACATTACCTATCACCCTTGGAGAGCTATCCAGGGCTAAGCTTTGGCGAATTTCATTGCTGAATACACTATGCAAGATAAGACTCGAAAGAGCAGTGGAGAACTAATGTCAGGTGGAAGATGTACACGGATGGTGCATCTAATGAATGTTGTTTCGACGCTGGAGTCATGTTAGTGACTCCCGAGGAACACCCAATTTGTTATTCCCTGAAACTCAACTTTCCCTTTATAAACAACGAAGCATAATGCGTGGCCTTGATTGCAGGACTCAAGATTGCAAACGAATTAGGAGTTAAAACTTTGCATATCTTCTGCGATTCCCAGCTGGTGGTATGTCAAGTGTGGAAGGAGTTTCAGGCGAAAGGTGTAAGGTTTTAACTAATCCCTTGAGCTGCTTAGTGATATTGAATATTACACGATAACACATATTCTCAGATAGGAAAATGCGAAGGCTAACTCGTTAGCTAAGTTAGGCAGTTCCAGAGATATGCAGTTCATGGGCCTGGTTCCAATGGAAGTATTCTCAGCTTCGAGCATCGATTATATAGATGTTGATTGAATCTTAGAGGCTAAACTTGAGAAGAAGTCTTGGATGACTCCGATAAAGAACTATCTAGAGAGAGGAATCCTTCCAGACAGGAAGAATGAACGATGTCAACTCCTTCATAAAGCTGCAATATTTATTAGGCAAGAAGCACTACTTTACAGGAAAGGGTTCTCTGTCTCAATGCTTCGATGTATCGCTAACAGTGAAGGCAAGCAAGTCTTGAAGGAAGTTCATGAAGGGATTTGTGGTGACCACACCCGGGGGCGAACCCTATTGAAGAAGATTCTTCGATACGAGTATTTCTAGCCAACTGTCAATTGAGATGTAGCTGATTACACTAGAAAGTGTGACAAATGCCAAAGATTCGCCAAGAAACTAAGAGCCCCCACCAACGGAGATTACTCAAATGGTCAGCCCATGGCCACTTGCAGTCTGGGGAATCGATATCATTGGCGTATTGCCGATATCTAACGGTGGCGCAAAGTATGCCATCGTCGTGGTTGATTACTTCACAAAATAGGCTAAGGCGGTGCCGTTAGCCACAATCACCATGAAGAAAGCAATTAACTTTGTAGTCAAAAACATTATTTGTTGTTTTTGGGTTCCACAAATGATCATCTCCAATAACGGGACCCAATTCGATGGTGCCGAATTCAAAGACTTTCGCCACATGCACATTATCGAGAATAGATTTGCTGCAATGGCACACCCTTAAGCGAATGGACAGATTGAAGTAGTGAACAAGATGATCAAGTCTATTCTCAAAAAGTAGTTGAAGAAGGCTAATGGAAAGTGGGTCGATGAATTACCATTAGTACTCTGGGCTTATCGAATGATCCACAAGTCAGCGACTGGCCACTCTCCATCTGCCGTAGCATATGGATCAGAGGCCATGATTCCAGTTGAACTCCTACTGGAGTGACTTACTACAATCCACGAAAAAAATGAGGAACTCCTATTGGTCAAATGAGTGACTCAAAGTACCTTCTCGTCGAGTGACTCACTATAATCCACGGACAAATGAGGAACTCCTATTGGAGTCTCTCAATATGAGATGAGAAGCACAACGAAGCTGTGTTGACAATAGCTGCACACCGAAACCGAGTCGCCCGATATTACAACACCAAGGTTAGGACTCGGACCTTTGAAATTGGCGACCTCATCCTTAAACGAATCTTCCCTGGCCCTGGGAACTTAGGCTCAACGTGGGAAGGTCCGTATATGCTCGAGTAAAAACTTGGAAATGGCACATTTAAATTAGTAGTAGTGGATGGGATCTCACTCCCACGGGCATGGAATAGCGACTTGCGATGCTATTTCACTTGAATGTAAATTTGTACATACTTAATCAAAGCCGTGTAACCAGACAGACTCTGTCATTTTTGATGTTTTATAAAAGGAATGACTTCCGGAGATCATAAATTTTTCTATACTCGATTCTACACTGTGATTGGTGTTATGTTTAAATAAACTTGCATGTGCAAAATGCAGGTGCGCAGGTGCCTAAAGATAGGTACCGACTAAACTTCCACCGTCCATGATCGGACAAACGAAGTTCAACCAAATTTTGTGTTCGGAGATAGATGCTAAAACAACTCTCTAACCTAGGACTTGGGGGCAGGAGTATAAATTCTCATTGGATAAACAAAACACTTCGCCTTTACTGCTCATGCCCAAAGTTTGGCAGAGCATCCACACCTTGCTCGGAGTTGGCTGGATGAAGGGTCTTCGTCCAGAGAAAGGCGGGATCTTATTTACGAACTTCGATTAATGCCTGAAGTTAGGCACGTTCGAAGGCAAACATCCTGGACGAGGATGTTTAAACCACTATGATCAAGTGGTTAACTCCGACCGATGCCCAGAGTTTGACATGGCCAATAGATGCACTTTAGAGAAGGATGTTCAGAGGGACATCTGGAGATGAATTACTATGAGTGATGGTCGGAGATAAGTAGAGCACACTCCAGTTTTATAGTTTCATATGTTAGTGAAGCGTCATAATGAACGGTTATAGACACAACACTTCACCGAAAAGGTCCAAAAAAGGATAACGACTATTCAAAGCATGGATTTGAATATGGTATGACAATCCCGACTTGTCTCGATTCAAAGTATACCATGTTTGTAACAAGCCACAATTTAGGGGCAAGGGTTATCCAGCCTTTTGACCAGGCAGTATTTGTACCGACTTGATGAATAGTACTTAAAAGCTATCAAGGTAGAAGGCCCAAAGAGATAGCCGTAAAGTATAGAAAACAAAGTACAACTAATATAACAAGACAAAGACAAAGCCAACACAAAAGTTCCAAAGCCTGATCCCACTAAGTCTATGGATTGGTACCGATCCAATGCCATGGATCGGTACCAAACGATAAATTTGTACCTAAATAACTTAATTTTATTCATACAACCAAGTATTGATGCCAAAAGCCCATTTATAACCTCGTAGATCGTTCACATGCCATATGCTATCAAGTACCTCAAATACCAGAAATCAACAAGTCAACTCCTCCACCGATTCTTCAGGTTGACTCAGAAACAAGCCTAAAGCAATGCAAATAAGTGGAAATACACAAAGCTAATGATATATCACTTTGATCAAAAGTGGTTAGAACCATCCATAAAGAGATCCATAGGCATGGATCGCTACCGATCCTTGCCCATGGATTGGTACCAATCCATAGCTGATTGCTGACTTAGCCACGTTTTCTCACCTGTAACCGCTGCTACATCATGGAGATCGTTGAAGAGAACATGGTGGAGCATTCCCGCTGGCCTACAACTATAAATAAGCATGGAGGGACTTCATTTATGGTATCTTTTAGCTCTCTAGCAATTTTACCCATATTTCTTGTGATTGGCTACCGAGTGGTAAAGAACGATCATAACAGCAGTTATAAAACAAAGATATCATCAATAAAATCTCAAGTGGAAGTAGGCAATGATTAGCCAAAACCACTAGAAACGTGTGTTGTTCCGCTTTCTCTCATTTTCATTTACTTTTCATCACTTTTTATTCTTTATATAATCTATTGGGTGTTTGTGACATTTTTGGCACTAACAAAAGCTATTCAGAATCAGAAGACTCTAAAGAATGCCACGAAAGTTGGAAATTTTCTAGGGTTGGTAGGCTATTATAGGAAATTCATAAAATATTTTGGAAAGACAGTAGTTCCTCTAACCCGTTTGGCCAAAAAGAATTTATTCTTCGTTAGGGATGAGAAATGCATGGAAGTGTTCGGGAAGCTAAAAGAATCATTGACAAGTGCACCCGTATTCGTCATGCTCGATGGAACGAAGCCTTTTACGATTTATAAAGATGCATATGGCACAAGATTGGGAGCAGTTCTTATGCAAGAATGAAAAGTGATAGCTTATGCTAGCAGGCAACTAAAGGACCACGAAAAGAGATACCCGATGCATAAGTTGGAGTTAGCAGTGATTGTTTTCACCTTAACGATATAGGGGCACTATCTTTTGGGGGAAAGGTTTGAGTTGTTTACTTATCATAAATCACTCAAATATCTATTTTCTCTAAAAAGGCTTAAATCTTAGGTAGCAGAGGTGGATGAAGTTTATAGTATCCTATGACGTTGGGATACAGCATACCCCCGGAAAAGGGAATGTTGTCATCGATGCCCTTAGCCGGAGGCATGCTACCTTGGGTGCTATATATGAGTGGAGGCAGTTGGAGTTCCTCTCGAGTTTCAACTTCCAACTGCTAATAGAACCCACTCAAAACTATTTGGTAGCAATGGAGGTTAGACCAGTGTTGATGGACCGTATTGGACTTGAACCGAATAAAGATGAAGGGATAGTCGATATCTTGGATAAGCTAAGGAGAGGAGAATAATTTCCCTATGTCAGTAGATATGCAGTTGACGAAAAGTGATATTTGAGGAAAGATGAATGCCTCTCCGTCCCAAGGATTGATAATATATTGGAGGAATTTCTTACTAAATGTCACCATTCAAGAATGACTATTCACCCTTGAGGAGATAAGATGTATAAGAATATGAAATGGATTTTCTATTAGCCAGAGATAAAGAAGAAAACAGATGAATTTCTTTCTAGGTGTTTGTCATGTCAAAGGATTAAAGCCAAGCAAGGGAAGCCCGGAGGATTGTTATTGCTATTAGAATTTTTGACCTGGAAATGGAAACACATATCAATGGACTTCATAAATGGGTTTCTTAGGTGTTAAAGAGGCAATGAAGCAATTTGGGTTATATTGGATAGACTCGCAAAAAGTGCCCATTTTATTCCCATTAGGAACAATTGTGGTAGAGCCTGATCAATGGGTATAATTAGAAATTAGAAAGTAGAACTATTGTGGTATTGAGATGTAGCCAATAACATCATGTGCCACTGCATGCATTGTGGAGCACGAAGTAGAAATCTCGGCAACAAAAAAACTAGGTTAGTCCGAGTATAATGGGGAGATAACCCGGTGGAAAGTACATGGGAGACTGAAGAAAAGATAAGGATCTCTTACCTCGAGCTTTTCACTGGTAACTTTTTTCTCTCCAAAATTAGATTTTTGGTTGCATCGTGAATGCCATATTGGATGGTAGGAGATGGTTGCTATACTTTTCACTCTCACTTTGCACTCATGTATAAATTTTCATGCATGTTTATGATGTTTTGCATATATATATTTATATGTCATGGTTACAAACTCACACCAGAATTGAGCTCATTTATAGTATGTCTGCAATACATAATCACATTGCACTTTTGGACGAGTAGATGGCTGTTAGATAACTTGGTTGTATAACATGAATATTTAGTGCGCGTTATGCTATTTACCCCTTAGAAAAGATTTCAAGTATGAAATCCTTTTTAAGGGAGGAAGAATGTAACACCCTATAAAATCAACCATAAATAAATTGGATAAAATAAATTAAACAAGGTAGGGACAAAAACGGGTATTTTGAAAAAGTTAGAATTTGACCATGAAAGTTATGTCATTGCATTCGTGGCAAAATTTTGATCAATTTCCACATATAATATATTGAAAATGGAGCTCAAACAGAAAATTTATGGACGTTTGAATTTTTCGGGTATAAAATAATTTAAATAGAATTCAAATGAATAATTAATTTTAAAATTCGAAATTCAAAAGTTAGCAATAATTAGATTTCGGGGTTAAGTAAACTTTAAAATCAACGTTAACATTAAATATTAATTAAGAAATATAATAAGTTAAACAAATCTATGTTCCCAAATAAATAGGCCGGTCGACCCTTTAACCTTGACCGGTCGACTTGGTAGATGAGCGGTCGACCGCTTATTGACAAAGGCAGCTAGGGTTTTCATATTTTGAACATTCCGAATTTAATTGTTTCAATCTGACGGTTCTTCTACTTTCTCACCTCTATAAATAAGACCTAAACCCCTCATTTTTATTCACATAATATATTTGGAATATTAGCGAAGCTCTATCAGTTCGTCTCTTCAAAGATTCAAAAAAATCCATGAGAGTTTCAGGTAAGAAATTCTATAGATCTATCTTTGTTTATTATTTCTTTTCTTAACTCCTCCTCCAAACCTTTAATTTTCTGAATCTAACGAATATACAAATCCCTTGCTGCATATATGTATCAAAAAGAAGAGATCCGATAAGAGATTATCAAAGACATGACAAATCCAAAGGAGGCAAAGCTAAGACTATACTATGAGTGGAAATCTTAGCTTTTCTATTTTGGTAATTGATTAGTGTAATTTGGGTTTGAACATGCCTTAGGGAGTTTTGGTTTGTGAAAACATCATATTATAAACCCCCAAAACCCCTTCAATGCGAAATGTCAATTCTATATTGAAATCTCAAATTTGTTTATGTCAAAATAATGGAAATTGTGTAGATTTGCAGTTTTGATACCCTTTATTCCATTCCTTATTCCTTTTCCTTGAATTTGTTTAAAAATTTTTGATTAAGGAATAGTAAGGAACGAATTTATTCGTAGTTTGCATTGCTTATTCCCATGAATCAAACAGAAATTCCTTTCTTTATTTTATATGAAAAAGGAGTTGAATAGAGCGTAAAAACTTGAATTGTAAATTTTATCATCAATATATTCCATTATTTAGATGTAATAAGTTGAGTTTAAATTTTTATATTGTTACAGGTCTATTGATTGGAATCTTCAGATATAAATATTGGAATTTTGGTAATTTTGATAATATGGAACAAGACTTGTATAATTTTTTAAAAAGTTGACATTTAGACGCTAGTTTTGGACGTAAATTCGCGTGCTTAGAAATTACTAGGCGCACATGCATGTGTGTGTGTGTATTATCGTAATTAACGTATAATTATAACATATAATTGCATAGTTAAATAGATTATAATTCTATTCAATCACCCTTAGGAAGGTAATTAATGTTAAAGGCGAAATAAGAGAGATTTCTTATAAGGTCTTGATTTCGGAAACAGTGAGGTGTGTGATAATATATGTAGAGTATGATATAAATTATGACTAAATCATAGAGATGCGAGGTCAGCCAAAAGCAAACGAAAGTCTGCCCACCTAATCTGGCTACCAACTGTGTGACTTTGAGGCTAATGTGAGACATCACCTATAATAAATAACTACTATGATGCGAGGTTAGTCCCAAATTCTATAGGGTAAATCTACTCAGCTAATCTGGCTACCAGTACCTACGAATAATCATGCTAATGTGAGACGTCACCGTTGTGTACGAGCCATAATACGAAGGACCTGCTTTAAAGAGTGAAGGTATCAAGTTGTTGTATGAGGACCCGCCTCTTCTCTATGTAGGAAGTATTAAATGGTTGGGTTTATGGGTTAGGCATGGTAGAGGGTATCTCGGGAAAGGGCTCGCTTCAATAGGAAGTATTAAGTGGCTGAAGAGATTCCGTGCAATGTCAGCTTGATTATTAATAGTGAGGAGTCCGCCTTAGGTTTATAGGTAGTAAATGACATGGACCTGCCTTAAATAAGGAATTAGATGATCGGGGTCTCCCTAATTCCCATTCAGAGGTATTAAATGACTTGAGTACTATCTCTTACATTAATAGGACATTATGAGCGATGGATATGGGTTATTAGGTTGATAGCAAGTTAGCTATGGGCTTATATTTGGAAAGCCTTTTATTTAAGTTTGAGAAAAGCCTTTGGGCTTATATTTGGAAAGACTTATGTTGTAGGTAGAAACGTAAGACATATTCCTATTTGAATTGTACTTCCCAAGCACCGGTATAGTAAAGCTCAAGATTTTTATTCACCGGACATATGTTGTTCAGACCCCCCATTACAACACAGATTTGGAAGGGCGATGCTATAGGCGGAGACGTTGATGAGGCTTATGGTAGTCGACTATTTATTTACTTGTTATTTTCTGTTGTTTTTGATGTACCCATGAAATAAAAACAATGTTGTAATATTGAAATATTACAGATATGTACGGTTATTGTTGGGTTTTGACTTATGGATATTTTATTATGTTTTGAACGATAATTTGAAATTTGAATAAAATGGGTGTTGTTGTTATTATTATATTTTATTCTTCCGTTGTGAGACTCTGAATGTGTAGATAGATAACTCTATATTGTTCTTTTTACTAACCAACATCCAGCTTTAAGATGATTCCAAGTATCGACGGGCATTTTCTAGGTCAGAATTTAAGCCCATTTAAAGGTAGGTTGTTACACCCCTAACTCTATCAAAGATGTTATGTAAGTTGATTGTCTGTAATGATTATAGAATGACTCATTGAAAGACTTCTATAGGTTTATTATAAAGTCAGACATGAGATCTCATATGATGATGTGTAGTAGTCTTTTGACTTAAGAATACTATAAATTTTTAGTGTCTAAACCATGCTTTGACTACGATCAATCAAATGACAACGATGAACTTTTTAATGCCATGTTTAAGTATAAGTTGAACCACATAAAGTGAAAACATTATCCAAGAGAGGAATTGTTTCTTTTGAAAAGATGGCTAGTATCACTATAATTGGTAGTCAAATTAAAGTCAATGCCTTTGGCCAAAGCAAATCAATTAATAGATTAATGTTATCATTTAAACTTGGACTTAAGTGTTATACTTCAAAATTAAATATAGATATTATAAGATTTTTGACCTTTGACCGAGCTTTATATATTTAAGTGATATAGTGATGATGAAAAAAACTTGCACATATATCATTGCTTTGGGTATAACTTAAATGATTAAAAATAAAATTTTACCCAAGTGATCAATAAGCAACCGTCCTTTAGCAAACTTCATACATACTTTAATATTTAAATTATTTAAATATTACCGAGGGCTGAGTTCATAACATGGAGTTACACAAACGTATTTGTAGGCATATTCACAAATTTAGCTCGGCCGAATTAATTTATAATTTTTATAAATTAAATAGAGTGTTTTTATTGTTGAGAGCAAGAGTGCTAATTTTTTTTTGTCCATTTTAAAAAATGGAGAAAATTAACATATATGTGTGTGTTATGTTAACCTTTTATGGTTTTATTTATTTATTTGAAGCCTTATAATTGTAGATGTTATACGTTGATTTAATTAAATAAATAAGCTAAAAGGTTTAAATAATTAATAATGTTATTAATTAGGCTCAAAATTCACATGATTGTATATGGTATAGTCGATGATAAAATAAATAAATGATGGATTTGTTTCATTAAAAAGGAATATTTTATAAGCAGTTTATCAAGGAAAAGAGAGGAGAAAAAGGTGGAAATATATGTTAGATCGGGTGCATTGGCATCGGTGTAAAAAGATAAAATTTCAAAATAATTCATTTTATTAGTTTGTAAAGATCGTCTTTATGTTTACATGAATAAACATTTTGTACTAAATTATATTTAGTAGTGATTAAAAAAGAGTTTTGGGGTTTTAATGTTTTTTTAATTTAGTTATTTATATTTGGTATTTATGAATTTATATGCCATGATTCAATTAATATATATATATATATATCTGTGTGTGTGTCTACATTTATATGTTTTAGTTTAGTTTAGTATAATTTAATATTTTAGTTTATAATATATTTGCATTTATAATGAAAACACAACAACTATAATAAATATGAAATACTAGTATAAGTTATAAATAGTGAATAAAGGACATGGATGTATATTTAATCTAACAATTAAGATTTATGGTTAATATTGTATAGGGTTAAAGGTAATGGTAATTCAACTTGGTTATATATATAAAAATAATGTGTAAGCATGTAGACATATTAATATATTTTACTTAATAATTTTTATGGACCACGAATATATATATATATAATTTTATATTAACTAAATAATACACACACATAGATAACCAAATGTATATGTTGGGATTTGAAAATAATTTATTTTAGTTTATATAATTGAAACATTTATATGTATGTATGTGTGTATTATAGAGCATTTAATTTCAAATCCAAGTTCTAAATATGTTTGAATAATCAAATATTAATATATTTGACTTATTCAAATATTTAATAATTTAAAAAGGGGATGAAAACAAATAAAGTTCTTTTTAAAACTGTATATTTATAACTTAATTACATATATGTTTATATGTATGTATATGTCTATATATGTATGTATGTACATGTATGTAAATGTAGTTTTGGACTTTAAAAAGATGATTTTTTTCAAAAAAAAACAAATTGGCTTTTTTTCATGAAACATTTAGATTTAATTTAATTTGAATGTGTGTGTGTGTGTATAAGCATCG
Organism: Allium fistulosum; assembly: GCA_030737815.1. NCBI lineage: Eukaryota > Viridiplantae > Streptophyta > Magnoliopsida > Asparagales > Amaryllidaceae > Allium > Allium fistulosum. The sequence goes on from CM060903.1 coordinate 678,088,275, forward strand.
GCTACACCTCTATTCTCCTTTGATTTCAACCACACATTTTGATATTGATAATTATATAAGTGATAGGAGTGAAAAAATATAATTATTAGGATTACAATATACTATATGATAGATTAATCATGAAACTCTAGACCCAAATATATAACCCATATTGATTTAATTGAGAAGAAACTAGAGGAAAGTAATTAAATGAGTGGAAGTATACCTGAATCCATAGTTGATTATTAAAGAGAAAAAGATTTGGTTTGGTTTTCCAAATTGACACAAACCCTAGATTTAATTATTTCCATAAAAGAGATTAAGAGAATAACTAGAGCTTGTGTATTTGGGGATCATAACCTATTATTTATAATGTTGGCTTTCTAGTTTGGCCCTTCAACAAATTAGAATTACCCCGGTATCTACACATTAATACCATGACAATTATATATGTAAGCCTTTTAGCTATAATTCAAAATTTGATCACTTTAATTAGGTTGTACACCAAAATAGCATAACATATTTATTTACATATGTGGGCCAAATTATTGAAATATTCCAACAACCTCCCTTTGGGTCACATATGTAATATCCTTATAAATGTTTATAACTATGAGCTCCAAAAAAATTGCTATTTATGACATAAGGTGTTTTCGAAACAATCCCGTCCATTAAATATGCTGGCAATGAATCAAAGCAGCTTTCATTACCTTTAGCGTAACTAAACCCATCAATGGTCACATATACCAACACAATCAGATGACGTAGATTAGTCATGGATCTGTAGAATGGAAATTACATGAACCGTGATATGTACATGTCCATTTCCAATTGGTCCAACTTTAGTGAGATCGAAAAAAGTTGAATATTTGAACTGTATAGAGTACAAAGAAAACTTTATTACTTTATTATTGATTAGGAAAAATTCTTAATATATTTGTAGCCGAAGTAAAGAGCAATGTGTCATATGACTATGCCAAATACAAACTCCCCCTGAACGAAAATATCCTTACATAAAAGTTACACCAATTGAGCAACATGCTCATGAAAGACCTTCGATGATAATTCTTTTATAAGCGGGTCCACCATAATGGAGTTTGTCGCAATATACTCTATGAATTACAATCTATTTTGCACTCTCCCCTTATTGGAAAATAATATGTTGTTTATTGTCACAATATCACTTTAACTGTCTTTCAATTTCTTTTTTTAATATTCCATAACTTTATGACAAAATTTTGCAATTATTTTCCATCGTTGGATGCCCCATAACAGAAAATAAACATCAGTTCCATCGTTAATATGCGGTTTCTTCCATTGGGATCGTATCAAAATTCCGGACAATATGGAACTGGTTTGGCTACATTCTGAGACTGTTAGATTTTTGAGCTTTAATTGGATTTTTAATCGACTGAAAATCAAAAGTGAGTGTTTTAACCCACTCACAAATACTAAATCATCTTATGTTGGTTAAATTAAATTTATGATGTGATTAGAAATTTATTGATTGATGTTTAGTATACTTAAATTGTCATTCAAATTTAATTTGAATTTCTATTGATATTAGTTGCCATTGAATCAATATTGGAATTGAATTGTTAGTTAATTACCTGATAACGATAACCAGTTAATTATTGTGATTTATTGGTTGATTTGAATGCTGATTGTGATGAATGCTTAATTGTTGACATTTCAGATGATTTGATGTTATGTTTATTTTATATGTTGTTATCACACTGCAAGTTCCCTTAGTTATTTTTAGGAAAATCACTATGGGTTGAAATGATACATACCCGAACGATCTTATAGATTAGAGAAAAATCATTATGGGTTGAAATGATAATCCCGAGCGATTTTATGGATTTTGAAATTGTGATTCGGGATACGGGTTGAAATGATATATATCCGGAAATTTAAATTATTGCGGGTTGAAATGATATATATCCGTATCACTTGACCATAGGGTAGAAAATTATATACGGACCGGATTGGTTAAATTAAATGATTTTAAATCCTTAATTTTTGAATCCAGTTAAATGATATTATGAAATAAAATTAGATTTATACGAACTGAATTATTTTCAAAATCCAAGCTTTTAAAATGTTGAAATTGAAATTGGTTTAAATGAATTGTTTAAAGAATTTAAATTGAAATCTTAAAGTTGAATTTCGAAATATAAATGAAATTTTTCAAAATTGAGTTATTGTAAACGTTTGGATATTTAAGCTTGAAACCTATTGAATTTGAAGTGGTTTAAATTTGTAGTTCAAACATGGATTTGAAATCGATATAAATTGAAATGGTTTTTAATGAGAATTTAAATTGAAACCTTAGCCTTTGAATTGAAATCGTTGAACTGAGATTGATTTAAATTGAATTTTTGGAACTAAAGTTGATTTGAGTTGATTTGTGAAATTGGAAGAAACAATTTTAATTTGAAACTATTTTCGATATAAACTCTTTTAATATACAAACTCTTCTAACATATATACTATATTTCTCATATAAACCATTTTAATAATTTTTAATACATTAACTATTTTTAATATATAACCTATTTCAATATATAAACTATTTCTAATATATAACTATTTTAATCTATAACCTATTTTTAAAAAATAAACTATTTTAATATATATTATTTAAATTTATAAACAACTTTTAATATATATTTTAATATATAAACTATTTCTAATACATAAACTATTTTAATCAATAACCTATTTTTAAAAATATAACCTTTTTAATATATATTATTTTAAATTTATAAACAACTTTTAGTATATATTTTAGTATATAAACTATTTCTAATACATAAACTTTTTTAATCTATAACATATTTTTAAAGATATAAACAATTTAATATATATTATTTTAAATTTATAAACAACTTTTAATATATATTTTAATACATAAACTATTTCTAATACATAAACTATTTTAATCTATAACCTATTTTTAAAATATAAACTATTTTTAATGTATAACTTGTTAGTTCCTAAGATGATGGTTTTGATGACAACAACCTTAGGACTTGTTATAAAATATAATTACTAATATCTTTGTCTAGATATATATGTATATGCAGGATATATATATATATATATATATATATATATATATATGCAGGTACTGAGAATTAAGACTGTACAGTATAAAGACTCAAGACTGAGTATAGAGATTCAAGGTTGACGAATTCAAGACTGAAGAAATCAAGACTGAAAACTCATGAGTATCAAGAGTTCAAGATATCAAGATAAGCAATAGAGTCTAGATTTATGTTAAAACTTCATAATAGCACTAAAATCTTTATTCGGATTTTAATTGTGGAATGGAATCCACCTTCTTGCTTTAATAATAGGATGGAACCCACGACCTCTTTAGTTGGATGGAACCCATGACCTTCTCTAGTGGAATGGAATCCACAAAATTTTCAAAATGATTTATTTTTTTCAAAACTATCTTATTAAAGCCATCTCTATCAATTTAAATATTTTAGCCTTAATTCAAAAACTATTTTTAATCATATTAATTTCAAAACCATCTCTTGTTTTTTAAACTATCTCTTGATTTTAATATTTTAGCTTTAATATATTTTAAAGAAATATATATTTAGTTTTTAATATTACTTTTATATTATTGATTATATATTTTAAGATTACTTTCTAAAACTCTTTTATAAATTTAAACTATATTCAAAATGGTTTACAAAGTTTAGAAATTGTTTTGACAAGTTTTAGAATAGAAATCATTTTAAAGCAAAATCTATTTTCAAAATTAACATAGGCATGCCAACATCCCTCATCCCCCCATGTCGACATGATAACCGTAGAATTTAAAATTCAAATTTTCAAAAGAAGTGTATATTTGTCATAACCTTTCGCGAATGGGCTTGACCGTTGTTCTCCTATAAATACCAGTTGTTTTCAACGAATTTTAAGTTAGTTTTTCTTCATTTCTTCACTCCTTCTTCTCCACTCAAATATTCCCTTATATTTCAAATGCTTTAACAAAACTCTACCCAAATTCTAAGTGAATCAAACTCGATCATCTCTAGTATGATTCTCTGCCACTCTCTCTCAAAGATCTCAGTGCCATTCAGAGTTATAGGATCATTTGTAATCAAAGATCGAAAGATCAAAGTGTATCAAGTTTCTCTCTATCAAAGTGTGATTGGAAACGGTGTGATTGTGGCCCGTAAATCAATTGGGTGTGATTGTAGCCCGTAAATCAATTAGGTGATCTTGTAGCTTGGTTAAATCAAGAGAGTTTGCCCTGGACTCGGAGATAGGAGGGTGTATCTCGTGGCCTTGAAATCGAGATTGTAATCTTGACATTATATTTGAAAAGAAATCTGTACAAGGAATTGTGTGAGACTGGATGTAGGGTAACTCCGAACCAGTATAAAATTCCGGTGTGTTCTTTCCTTTACTCCTTTTATTTACTATTTGCATCTATGTCTGGTTCTGCGATTGTCTCTGTGTTTGTGAATTGCATCTGTTTGGATTTAATTTGAAAAGATTCATAAAATTAATTAAACACTATTCAACCCCCTTCTAGTGTTAATTCTGCCTTAAGATCCGTAATCCGCATTTCCTACATTTGGTATCAGAGCATTGGTTTTCAAAGTTATCATAGTCTGAATTTTGAAAAAGTCTAAAATGGCAATTTTTCGAGATTCTGTTAACACTAGTTCAAAACTGTCCAAATCATCATTGTCTCATAAGTCTGCATAGTGTTATTATAGAAAATCAAGTTATCTACCGAATTGGTGTGTTGTGCGGGAACAGATATGTTATATGGCTTTTGAAGAATCAACACTCAATGGACAAATGGTGCAAATCAAGAAAAACAAATGGATACTTGATAGTGGATGTTCAAGACACATGACTAGTAATTCAGAGATACCGAATGACATAATTTATGAAGATGGAGGAATGGTCAACTTTGGAGACAATTCAAAAGGATATGTGATTGACATCGGCAATGCCGGTAACTCTAAAAATCCTACTATTTCTGATGTTCTGTTAATTAGGAATCCAAAACACAACTTACTTAGCATAAGTCAACTATGTGACAAGGGCTCCAAATTAAATTTGAAAAGGATAAGTGTCACTTCGAAGATAATAAATCAAATATTATCTTTGAAGGAATTAGGAAGAAAAATATTAACATTCTCAGTATGAAAATCTCAAATGGTAACCTACGTCTTTTGGCTAATACAAGTGACCCTTGGATTTGGCATAAAAGATTTGGGAATTTGAATTTCAAACTCTTATCTAGACTTTCAAAACATGATCTAGTAAGAGATCTCCCTAAAATGGATTTTAAAGTTGATAGTATATGTGATGCTTGTCAATTAGGAAAACTTAGAAAGAGTTCATTTAAATTGAAAGATATGATTTCAACTTCAAAACCTCTTGAGTTACTTCATTTAGATCTGTTTGGTCCATCTCAAATTCAATCAATAAATAACAATAAATATATTTTTATAATTGTAGATGATTATTCTAGATTTACATGGATAATTTTTCTGAAACATAAAAGTGATTCTTTTGATTTATTTAAAACTTTTGCAAAAAGAATTCAAAATCAACTTTCTTTAAAAATCAAAACTATTCATAGGGATCACGGTGGAGAATTTGAAAATGAAAATTTTGAGAACTTCTGTAATAAAAAAGGAATAACTCATAATTTTTCTTTTCCAAGAACTCCACAACAAAACAGAGTGGTATAGCGTAAAAATAGGATGATTCAAGAGGGTGCAAGAACTATGCTTTCAGATAGTAAATTACCAAGAAATTTTTGGGCTGAAGTAGTCGCTACAGCTTGTTACATCTTGAATAGGATTTTAATTGGACCTCTAACTAATAAAACACCATATGAACTTCTTTTCAATAAGAAACCAAAGGTATCTTATTTTAAAGTTTTTGGAAGTAAATGCTTTATTCTAAATACAAAGGACAATTTGGATAAATTTGATCCTAAATCCAACAAAAATATCTTTATCGGATATTCTAATAGAAGTAAAACATAAAGAGTTTTCAATTTAAAAACTAACACCATTGAAGAAACAATGCATGTATCTTTTGATGAAAATTTCAAAGATTTTGTTCAAATAAATGATGAAGATGATTCTGTTACTTTTAACAATGAATCAAATGAAACAAATTGTGAAACTGTTCATCCTAATAAAAGGATCAGGCTTTTAAAAGATCATCCTATAGAAAATATACTAGGAAATATTGACTCTGTTGTTAGAACTAGAAATCAACTAAACAAGATGAGTAATGTAGCTTTTATATCAACTATTGAACCCAAAAATCCAAAGGAAGCATCATCTGATGATTCATGGATTCTTGCTATGCAAGAGGAACCAAATCAATTCGCCAGAAATGATGTATGGGAACTTGTTCCTAGACTTGAGGACAAAACTATAATAGGAACTAAATGGGTTTATAAAATTAAAATTAACGAACAAGGTGAGGTCGTTAGAAATAAAGCTCGATTAGTCACGCAAGTTTATTGTCAAGAAGAAGGAATAAACTTTGATGAAACCTTTGTACCCGTAGCAAGATTAGAAGCCATTAGAATTCTACTTGCTTTCACAAACCACAACAATTTCAAATGGATGTCAAAATTGCCTTTTTAAATGGTTTTGTTAAAGAGGATGTTTATGTTGAACAACCTCCACTTTTTGAAGAAGAAAAGTTTCCAAATCATGTTTACAAATTAAAGAAAGCTTTATATGGTCTGAAACAAGCTCCTAGAGCCTGGTATGATAGACTAAGATGTTATCTATTACAATCAAATTTTGAAATTGGTAAAGTAGATAATACTCTTTTTATTAAAAGAAACAAAAATGATGTCCAATTAGTACAGATTAATGTAGATGATATAATTTTTGGATCAACAAACAATGAAATGAACAAAGAGTTTTCTAAAATAATGACAAAAGAGTTTGAGATGAGTCATATGGGTGAACTTACTTTCTTTTTAGGATTGCAAATAAAACAATTAGATAGTGGTATTTTCATTAGTCAAGAAAAATATGCTAGGGATCTAGTTAGTAAGTTTGGTATGACCACTGCGAGTGGAAAACCCACTCCTATGGCAACCATTGAAGCCTTAAATAAAGAAGACATGTCAAAAGATGTTGATAAAAAACTATACAGGGGAATGATTGGATCGCTACTCTAAATAACTGTGAGTAGGCCTGATATCATGCATAGTGTCTGTCTCTATGCAAGGTACCAATCTCAACCCAAAGAAACCCATTTAAAAGCTGTTAAATGTATCCTAAGATATGTTAAACACACTTTAGACTATGTCCTATTTTACCCTAAAAATGATTCATTTGATTTAATCTCAAATTGTGATGCTGACTATGCTGGTTATAAATCAGACCGAAAAAGTACAAGCGGAACTTGTCACTTTTTAAGACATTCTCTGGTTTCCTAGTTTAGTAAAAAGCAAAATACTGTCTCACTATCAACAACTGAAGCATAATATATCTCTGCTACTTTGGCTTGTTCTCAATTTATCTATATGCAACAAACCCTAAAGGATTTTGGATTAAATAAAATCACCAATTTATTGTGACAATACAAGTTCAATAAATTTATCCAAAAATTCTACTCATCATGCCAGAATAAAACATAATGATATCAGACATCATTTTCTCAAAGATAATCTAAGTAAAGAGATTATTTCTCTTGAATTTATCAACACTGAGAATCAAATAGCTGATATTCTGACCAAACCCTTGAATCAATCAACCTTTATTAAATTAAGAAGAGAACTAGGTATTTGTTCTATAACTGAGATATAGAATATAGATATAGTAACATATATATTTAAATAAATAAAGAAAAACAAAATTGTCAAAATTTTCAAAGGGATGTCGACATGCCCCTACCCCCCATGTCGACATACAACGGTAAAATTTGAAATTTTGATTTTCCCTCTAAAATTAGTTTGGTGGTTATATAATCACAACATTTCAAATTTTTCTGTCTTCTTACTTCATTTTCTCTGTAATAAACTTCTAAAAATATAAAATAATGGCCTCCTCTTCTAAATCAAACCAAATTGATCGATTTCAACGTACTACATTGGCTCGAGTAATGAAGATCGAGGAAATCATGAAGTATTCTCTACAAATGTTGACTGAATTACAAGTCACTCAAATAAGAATGGCAAAGGAACAAGAGAAATAGGGCAAGATTCTTAGAAATTTGCAAAAATTTCTAATGGATAATCATGCAGACCCTATTGTGATTGAAGAAGATTCCTCTAACATACGTATTCATAATCCATTAGAGGACGAAGAAGAAGAAGTGGAAGAAGCGCAAATGGACGAAGATGATAAAGTTATTTGCGTTGGAGAAGTCTGTTTTGACAAAAATGGTAATTTGGTCGAACAACATGGAAGCTTTTGTCTCCATTACCCTAATTGTTCGATTCACATGTCACCAATTGTCAAGGACTCTCGTTAAATTGTTATTATATTAATGTTTTTATATTTTGTGTACTTCTATATGTTTGTGTGTCTATGTGTAATGTAACATCATATATAATAACATTAGATTTATGTTTCACTTATTATACTCGGTATTAGCTTTTAATATTAGTTTAAGGGGGAGTTATGTAGTTTAGGCTTTGTTGATGACAAAGGGGGAGAATTATAAAATAGGTTAGATAGGCTTAGATTAAGGGGGAGTTAGTAGATTAATGGGGAGTTGTTGTAATAAAATGGAGTCGGAGTAGAGTCGAAATTTGTTGGAGTAGATTTTATAAACAAAGGTTGCCACCATCAAAAAAGGGGAGATTGTTAGTTCCTGAGATGATGGTTTTGATGACAACAATCTTAGGACTTGTTATAAAATATAAATACTAATATCTTTGTCTAGATATATGTATATGCAGGATATATATATATATATATATATATATATATATATATATGCAGGTACTGAGAATGAAGACTGTACAATATAAAGACTCAGGACTGAGTATAGAGATTCAAGACCGACGAATTCAAGACTGAAGAAATCAAGACTTAAGACTCATGAGTATCAAGAGTTCAAGATATCAAGATTATCAAGAGTTCAAGTTATTAAGATAAGTAATAGAGTCTAGATTTATGTTAAAACTTCATAATAGCACTAAAATCTTTATTCGGATTTTAATTGTGGAATGGAATCCACCTTCTCGCTTTAATAGTGGGATGAAACCCACGACCTCTTTAGTGGGATGGAACCCACGACCTTCTCTAGTCGAATGGAATCCACGAAATTTTCAAAATGATTTTTTTCAAAAGTATCTTATTAAAGTCATCTCTATCAATTTAAATATTTTAGCCTTAATTCAAAAACTATTTTTAATCATATTAATTTCAAAATTATCTCTTGTTTTTTAAACTATCTCTTAATTTTAATATTTTAGCTTTAATATATTTTAAAGAAATCTATATTTAGTTTTTAATATTACTTTTATAATATAGATTATATATTTTAAGATTACTTTCTAAAACTCTTTTATAAATTTAAACTATATTCAAAATGGTTTATAAAGTTTAGAAATAGTTTTGAAAAGTTTTAGAATATAAATCATTTTAAAGCAAAATCTATTTTCAAAATTAACATAGGCATGTTGACATCCCTCATCCCCCCATGTCGACATGGTAGCCATAGAATTTAAAATTCAAATTTTCAAAAGAAGTGTCTATTCGTCAAAACCTTTTGCGAATGGACATGACCGTTATTCTCCTATAAATACCAGTTGTTTTCAACGAATTTTAAGTTAGTTTTTCTTCATTTCTTCACTCCTCCACTCAAATATTCTCTTATATTTCAAATGCTTTAACAAAAATCTACCGAAATTCTAAGTGAATCAAACTCGATCATCTCTAGTGTGATTCTCTGCCACTCTCTCTCAAAGATCTCAGTGCTATTCAGAGTTATAGGATCATTTGTAATCAAAGATCGAAAGATCAAAGTGTATCGAGTCTCTCTCTATCAAAGTATGATTGGAAACAGTGTGATTGTGGCCCGTAAATCAATTGGGTGTGATTGTAGCCCGTAAATCAATTAGGTAATCTTGTATCCTGGTTAAATCAAAACTGTTTGCCCTAGACTCGGAGACAGGAGGGTGAATCTCGTGGCCTTGAAATCGAGGTTGTAATATCGCATTATATTTGAAAAGAAATCTGCACAAGAAATTGTGCGGGACTGGATGTAGGGTAGCTCCGAACCAGTATAAAATTCTGGTGTGTTCTTTCCTTTGCTGCTTTTATTTACTATTTGCATCTGTGTCTGGTTTTTTGATTGTCTCTGTGTTTGTGAATTGCATTTGTTTGGATTTAATTTGAAAAGATTTCAAAAAGATTCATAAAATTAATTAAACACCATTTACCCCTCTCTCTAGTGTTAATTCTGCCTTAAGATCCGTAATCCGCATTTCCTATATAACTATTCCAATATATAAACTACTTTCAATATTCAAACTGTTTAAAGTTGGAACTGTTATGATTTAGATTTAATTGATTTAAATGCAAATATTTTGATATGATGGTTTAACCTATTTTGTGGTTATGATTTTGAAATGAATATGATTTAAAGTAAATATTGATTTCGGAAGTGAATATGATTTCGAAAGTGATATGATTTTGAAGTGAATATGATATTTTGATATTAATTATGAATCGGTTTTGGAAATGTAAAAGAACCAACCGGCATGAAATAAGCGTTTGGTTGTTAAAAAGACCGGGATCAGATATTGTCATACTCTCTGCCAATACCGAAAACCACTTTAACAACTGTACACGTGGTGGAGATTCTAGAATGAAGTAGGATGGTTTGGAGAACGCTACTGGAATGAAGTAAGAGAACGATGATGGATAGCCATGACTTTCGGGTCATAATTAAAATGACTAAAACATGAGCTATACCTGGGCCAAGTGGGGTCGCTCCCCATATCGAGGATGCTTCTTTGAAACCATATCTATTACTTTGTGATTTGATTTGGTGGCCACCCTTTGGTTTGATTATGGGAGTGTGTCTCGAGGTGGGCGGTAGTAGCTGCTATGCGTTACCACCAGCCCGGTTCTACAAAACGATAGTATTCTACCCTGGGCATTGCCTCACGTGCCTTGTCATATTTATCCCGATCGCGCCCACTACGACTTTGGTTTGTATGGTACCTATGGAGTGCTCCCTGAGTATCCCACCGGTTTGGTGGAGCTTATAGTATCTGTATAGACTACGATATTTATATAAAAATGTATTAAGGAGGATATGGGTAACGCCTTAACGCTATTTTAATACTTTACTTTACTGTAGACATATTATAATAGCGTATTGTATTATATATGTAGATAGTTTAACGGATCCTTAGGAGATGGAATCCCGAATATCTCTTAAGTTATTGCATGCACGTTGGACATTGGATAGGAGATGTAAAATCCCGTAAACATCTCTGAAGCCGTTACACTCATATTTACTTATTTTGATATAACTTACATAAGATATTTTAGTTCTAACTCGAGTGTTTTGTCTTTTCATTACGCTCGGGTCAGCCTGAGCATTTCGGTGTTGAAGATTTTATTTCTGGAGGACGAAGACTGAGATTTGTATACTATTTTATATATGTATTCCACTGCATCATGTTGTTCCGCTGCATTATCTTATTATACCTGCTGTATGTATAACTCTGATTGTATTGTAAAAGTGTAATCAAATGTATTTCTAAAACAGCTTCATGAACAGTTTATTTGATTATTATATTTTGTCATTCCGCTATGAGATTTTGTGTTTACTTTATCCTTTTTTCTATTATTTTCTTATTTACCCCATTAACAATCCTCCCTTTTGAATGGTTTGAGTTGACATGTGTAGTTTATTGTCGATTTAAACTGTCCAAAATGGTGGGTCATTACACTATCACCGTTGATAAGGACTTAATCCCTACTTATATGGGAGAGATTGCTCATAAAGCTCTAGCTTACGGTCTGTCGGGGGGACACTAGGACACTTACGCGCACGTGCACTTCAAAACACTCGCATTTGACCTGTGTCCTTGCTTGTTAGATCTAATTTGTTCTTGTTTCCCTTGCAGGAACCATGGAGAAAAGGAAACACATTTATTGATCTTTGGAGGAGAAAGCATCCTAAGCACAAAGGCCTTGGTCGAGCTCGTACTGCCTGGGAAGCGGTCACGATAATGAGTCAGGCTATCGTTCTAGCCGAGATAGAGATGACCAAGATAGAAGCAGTTATTACAGACATCGCTCATCACATGACTCTGCTTCCAAATGTCACCCTACATCTATGTCACCTCCTCCTAGATGTCCAGATAGAAAATCTGATCGTCACGATAACATCCCACTCAGTGACACTTCTCGTGCTCCTCCTCCGGCTTCCATCCCTGTGCAAACTCCGGTGCCGTCTCACTCCAGTTGGTCCTCCGACCGTAGGCATCATAAGAGTGTCTCTAAAACTTCCCTGCATAGGTGAGGCAAAGAAACTAATATAGTCCTACCTATCTCTATAGAGGAATAGCTTGCGGCCAATGCCCGATTGGGCAACCTAAAAAAAGAATTTCCAAGCATGTGCTTCGATGGTCTTATTTTTGTGCCTAACTTGAAAAGAATCCCGGCTAACGTACAAAAGATGACCACTGATTGTGTGATCGACATTCACAATTAGTATAACGAATGGTCAAAGTTAGCTGAGAAGATTTTTGAAGTCTCTAGGGATAGGCAGCTCGAGATCGACAATAAGGAACTGATCGAAGTTAACAATAAGAGAATCATCATTAATCTCGATGCTAAGGTTGAGAAATTGAGAACAACCCAAGCTAAAGTCAAGAAGGAAGCCAAGGAGGCCATCAAGGCACTCGAAGAGGAGTGAACTAAGCATCAAGATGAAATGGAGAAGGCTTTCCACCGAAACCATGCTCTGGTAATGGAGAGGGATACCACAAACAGAAATGCGGCTGAGCTTAAAAACAAGCTAGAGTGTGAAACAAAAGAAAAAGATAAAGCACTCAAACAAGCTTAGACTTATTGTGATGAGTTGCTCTATGCAAAGAAGGAAAGATACAAAGCGCTTAAGCGTGTTAAAGATGTTGACGCACTCATCAAAAGAGAAGTTGCGGCCGCGGAACAGCGGGCTGAAGGGCGTATGATGGAGAAGTTTAAATGGCTGTTGAACTAATACAATGCCAACGTGCTCAAATTTCGAAATCTGGAGTTGTTCAAAGATGATTATCCTAGAATCCTAACCCTCGCTTGGGAGCGGATTGTTAAAGAAGAAAAATATTTTCTCGAAGGTAGTGAGATGGATCTGGAGTAGTTGGAGAAAGAAGTCTTAGTAGGAAACGAGCCAAAGGTTCTGAAAGACGGCCAACTCATTCTTCATCCAAAGCTTGCCTCGACAATGCATAAAAACTTGGGCGAAGACCTCGGATCAATGCCACCTGATGCTTCTGCCAGCCAAATGCTTAGGTCCCAAGCTGCTCCGACACTTGGGTATGATCCCGAGAGGCCTGAGATCCACAAGCCTACCATTCTCTCTTCGATCCTTGAGGTGAACTTCGGTGACACACCGGCCCACACAGAACTCCAAAGCGAAGAAGGTATCTCATTGACTTCTCCTGTATTCTAGAAAGTTGACATGTCACCATTAACATTGCTAATCTCTCTCTCTATTTCTCAAGCTTCAGGTCAGCCCCACATTGCTTTGCTTCCCGACAAGGGCTCTCAGTCGGGACTACCGGTGACTGTAACAGTGTCGGTTAATATTACCACTTCAATAATGATTCCAACCATCACGGTTGAGATACTCGTGGCCTTGACGAGTAGATGATCGATGCTTTGTTGGATGAAGGAGCTAGTGGGACTTAGTAAACTCAAATTAATGAATATGTTGTTAATACCGGGGTCTCCAAGCTCCTCTTGGGTCCCACCATGCATGAGCTTGAGCAGGAACTTGGGAAGGACATCCTCCTTTCATAGAGATTAAGCAGGAGAAAATTGGATGTCATCCCTCCTCTTTTATCCATCGCTTTGCCCGGGAAGACTATTTTTGCTCCAATCCATATTCCTCCACTTGGCAGCGCTCAAAGCACGACCATAGGATCCTCATAAAGCAGTCTGGCCTCCATTCCTCTGCCTAGGAGTGCTCAAAGTGTGCTTGCTAGATCAGCATGGAGCATTCCTCCCAAAGGCAAAGGAAGTGGAGGAAGAGGAGGTAAAAGACAAGGTGAAAGCTCGAGCGATGTTTCTCCTGGCTCTAAGAAGAAACAAAGGAGAACGAAACCGAAGAATTGAGCGCTGGTTTGTTTGGTAGGTTGGCTTACTTTTTGATAGTAGTTGCAGTCCATTTTGGTTTTTGCCCGGCTTTGTGTGGGTTTGGCCCTCGCTTTTGCTTTTCGTTTCTAGTGTCAATAACACCTGTACTTAGCATTCTCGATTTCATGTGAATAACAAAGGTTTTTGTTTCGTTAACTCCTTGTATGGATTTGTCTAAGTATTTAAGAAATATGCTTTCCATTCAATGTACTTGCGATCTATTCCTTTTAGCTGTTATTATCGGATGGAATCCTTTAGCCTGTTTTGTAATTTACCGACCTTTCATTCTTCCTGCGAATGCAAAGTAATTGTTGAAGTGCCAAGCCCTGGGCATTAGTTCAAGTTAACCACTTTAAATGGCAGTTCGTGTATCCTTTTCCAGGATCACGATATCCGATTGTGCCAAACTCCAGGCACTAATCTGAATTAACTTATTGTAGTTCGCACATCCTCATCCAGGATGTACACTTCCAATCGCACCTAACTACGGGCGTCGATTCATAGTTCATAGGCAAGATCCCGCCTTATGCTGGGCGTCGACCTTTGTTTTTGCCTACTCCGGCCAGAGTGTTAAGAGTTGGATGGTCTTTTCATGTCCACTTTGGTATATGCTCCTGCCCCTAGTCCAGGGACAAGAGTTGATTGAGTGAACGGTCATATCACATTCATTTTGATTTTAAACTCTTGGTCCTACACCGAGTGCGAGAGTTAGCTGGTATTTATCTTCGGATACTGAGAAGAACTTCGAGGGTTCAATCATGAACCGTAGAAGTTTTGGTTGGCACCTAACTCCAGGCACCTGCATACTAGCATTATTCACATGCAGAATCATTCAAGTCGATCAAGTCACAATTCTTAAGTGATGGAAAGACAGAGTCTTAGAATCGAAAAGACGTTTTATTCCATAAAAGATGGGAAATGACAGAATCTGTCTTATTACATGGCTCTAGCCAATTATTTACGAATTTATATCTATGTGAAATAGCATTGTAGCTCGCTATTCCATGCCCTCGGGAGTGGAATCCTATTTTCCGTCGCAAGCCAGAAAAATCCATCTCCAAGCTTCTGCTCTATTGCCTACGGACCCAACTCAACCGCCCTCAACCTAGCTGCATTGTGCTTCTCATCGATCATATCAAGAGACTCTAGTAGAGGTTGCTCATTAGTTCGTGGATTGTAGTGAATTACTCGATAAGAAGGTACTGCCAATTCAATCAGAATCATAGCCTTTGGTCCGTAGGCTAGGGTGAATGAAGAGTGACCAGTCGTTGACTTGTGAGTTGTTCGATAAACCCATAGTACTAATGGAAGTTCATCAACCCACTTGCCCTTGGCCTTTTCCAACCGCTTCTTAAGAATGGACATGATAATCTTATTCATGGCTTCAACCTGTCCATTTGCTTGAGAATGTGCCACCGCAGCAAATCTCTTCTCTACGCAGTGCCGGCATCAGAAATCTTTGAACTCGGTACTGTCAAATTGGGTCCCGCTATCAATAACGATTGCTTATGGAACTACAAAATGATAGATGATATTTCAGACAACAAAAGTTGATTACTTTCTTTGTGGCGATTGTAGCCAACGACTTTGCCTCAGCCCACTTGGTGAAGTAATCAACTGCAACGATGGTGTACTTCGCGCCACCTTTAGATACCGACAACACACCGATGGTATCAATCTCCCAAACTGCAAACGACTAAGGACTAACCATTTGAGTAATTTCTGTTGGTGGGGCTCTCAGTATTTTAGCAAACCTATGGTACTTGTCGCATCTGCAAGTGTAACCAGCTGTGTCTCAGTTGACAGTTGGCCAGAAGTATCCATAACAGAGGATCCTTTTTGCTAGGGTTTTCCCCCTGGTGTATCACCACAGGCCTCTTCATGAACTGCTCTTAGGACTCATGTGGCCTCGTCGAGAGCGACACACCGGAGAATGGGGACAGAGAAACCCTTCCTGTAAAGTACTCCTTCCTACATAATATACCTCGAATCTTGTCAAAGGAGTTTTCATCGTTCATTCCTTCTCTTTGAAAGGATTTCCCTCTGCAAATAATCCCGAGTTGGAGTTACCCATGACTCCCTTTTAGGCTCGGTCTCTAAGATCCAATCGACATCCATCTATTCGATGCTCGAAGCCGAAAGTACTTCCACCAAAACAAAGCCCATGAGCTGCGCATCTCTGGAGCTGGGCAGTTTAGCCAGTGAATTGGCCTTCTCGTACTCCTTTCTAGGAGTATGAGTGATTGTATAATGTTCAATGTTAGCGAGCAACTCAAAGACTCGGTTTTGATAAGGATCTAGTCATGCTTCTTTTGCTTGAAACTCTTTCTGAACTTGGCAAACCACTAGCTGGGAGTCACAAAAAATATGTAAAGTCTTTAATCCCAGCTCTTTGGCAATTTCAAGTCATGCAATCAGGGACACGTATTCAGCTTCGTTGTTAGTTATCGGAGAGCTTCAAGGTATAGCAGATCGAGTGTTCTTTGGGAGTAACAAATACAACTCCATCATCGGAACACCATTCGTTAGACGCACCATCCGTGTAACACCCCGTAATCTAGCATTAGTTATTTAATTAGTTAGTTATCAGGCTCCCAAAATGGAATTTGTGCAAACGATGTAATTTGACCATGAAACTTGCACCATTGTGTCTGCGGCGAAATTCTGAGAACTTTTATATTTGGAGTTTTGCGATCGGAGTCCAACGAAGAAGTTTTGGACGAAAATGAATTCGAAATGAAAATAAATAAGAAAAATTAACGTTTTTAATTTATTAGCTAGGGCCCACAGGTCGACCCGCATGTTACAACGGTCGACCATGGGCGGTCGACTGCTTCATGTGTGGTGGCTCCAGTAAAACAAGGCCAAGTACGACCCGAATTTAATATATTTTGATCTGACGGTTTTGGTTGATTCTAGCGCCTATACATTCAGGCCTAGCCTTCCCTTCTCTTCTCATATTTTTCTGGAGGCACTAGCGAAGCTCTACCATTTCTTCTTCCACTTTCTTTCTAAATTATAAAGATAAGGTATTTGTATCTATATTCATACAAATTAGAGAAGAATAGAAATCTAATAAAAAGGAGAAGAGAAGAGAATCAACCGTACTCGTATTTGAGGTAATCTATATATTTGTATCTATGTTCTCTCCATATCCTAAATCTTTTCTTAGATTTGAAATTCCAATGTATGTATATACCATTTTATACATATCTCTTGGATTAAAAGGGATTAGAGATGAACCAAATGTTCTACTTCAGATCTGGATACTTGGATCGCTTTTAAAAGGTGAGTGGGAAATTTTATAGATTGTTATAATATGAAAATTATTCTTTTGGTGTTTATTTGATTTTTATGCCTAATTGGATAATTGTATATGAGTTGTAGGCAAAAGTTTAATATAATCTGAATATAATAAATATCGCCTACATATTATTGTTTATGAATTGATTTAGAATTATTCACATTTTGATTTTGAAATCAGTCCTAAAAGTATGAATTTAGAATATTGATTTGAATGAAATTTATTCCATTTCTGAAATAGGTTGTATAATGATGTTATCAATTTAGATTATTACCCTAATCTTGTTGGAATGTAAACTTTTCTATGTTTGGAATTGTTGGAATTTAGATCCATTTAATATTTATAAATTTGTTTGATTTCTTTCCATTTTAGGAAAATACAACGTTTGATCTAATAAGGAATAGATGCAAGTAGAAAGAGAAAGAGATGTGTAAAGTATGAATTCGTTGTAGTTTACACTGTCTATTTCAGTAATAAAAAGAAATGATTATTCCTTGTAATTTCAAACAATGTAACCTTTTAAAGTTAAATATTTTGTTTTGGGCTAATTTATGGAAATTATAGCGGATAATCTTTTTAGATATGATTCCAACAATTGAACATGGAAAAGAATATTCTAGTGAAGATATATAACTAGAATATATTTGATAAAAATAGATATTTATACGTAATTTACTACGCTTATAATAATTAAATATAAAGCTAATAAAGATGCTTGAATGTAATATTCGCATTTAGGATAATTAACTAATGGGAAAGGAATTTAAAAGGTTGTAACTCCAATAAATGGGGAATAAATGGTAAAAAATATGGGAGGTGAAATAATCTGATAGGGTAAATGGATTAATGTGACTGATAAAAATGGATAGATATAAAAGGTTACTAATTTAAAATTAGTAATCATACATAAATGTCTTAGGAAATGTCCGTTAGGATTTTATGGACAAATTGACATTTATGAGCATTAAATGGGGATTGATGGGTAAATAAATATTTAAGGTAAATCTTATTGCCTTAAATAAAAATGGAATTAGTAAGCTAAGTCCAATGTCTACCTAAGATAATATAAGTAAAGACTTAGGATGGTTAATTGGACTTAGTAGGTTAGTGATGTGAGGTCAGTAGAGTGACTCGATGGAAGACTGCCCTTCACCTTGAGGCTACCAGCAATCGGGTGTACTTACTACTGACGTGAGATTTCACTAATCCTAGGACCCATGACGACATGAGAGATTGGGCTTGCTTTCTTAATTGGAAAGTATTAAATGGTCCATATTTTGAATTAGGAGTAGTGGGGGATATCTCTATAGGGATTCGCCTCTGGTTTGAGGAATTAAGTGGCTGTATGATCAACCTCTCTCCAAAATGGAAGTATTAAGTAACCTAGTGAGAGTCCAAATAAATAAGGATGCCTTTAAGATGGTTTATTTCAGTGTTGAGGTATTAAGTGGTTGTAGGGCCCACCTCCCTACCGAAAGAAGTAACCGATTGAGATCCCATATTTATAATTAAGAGTGTTAGTGGATATCTTGGGAAGGGTTTGCTTCAGGTTTGGGGTACTAAGTGACTGAAGGGTTCATCTCTTTCCTATAAAAGAATTATTAAGTAGCCTAATGAGATTTCCTAGCAGTGTCAACAAGATAGTACCAGTGAGGAGTTTTCCTTGGGGTTAGGTATTAAATGACAAAGACCTACCTATAAATAGGTGTTAAATGGCCAAGGGTTTGCCTATTCCTTATTAATGAGGTATTAAGTTGCTTGGGTACAGTCTTTCACATTGCTAAGGCCATAATAGCGATAGTACCATTAAGGAGCACACCTTGGAAATATGTATTAAATGATGGGGTCTGCCTTAATTAAGGTATTAAATGATCGGAGTCTATCTATTTTCCAATAAAAGGAATTAAGTGGCTTGCGTACTATTTATTAGATGACTATGATTTTATCGGCGTTAGATGCGGTAATAGTTGAACATTAAATATCAGAAGCCTTAAATAGTGGTTAGAGGTCTTTGTAGCTAGGACCCACCAACCATTGGAAACATTGTTAGGAAACCACCTTGGGAATATGTCTTAAATGACGAGGTCTACCTTAATTAATGTCTTAAATGGCAGAGTCTTCCTATTTCTCTTTTTAAAAGTATTATGGAAGCCCGCTTCATATTTAAAAGTATTAAGTGGCAAATGTGTTTGGAAGTATTGGGTGTTTGATAAGGCTTCATCAGTATTTTGTACTTTGGAAAGGGTAAGTAAGTAATTGTGTATGCAATACAAGGCTGGATTAGAATTGCTAACCTTAATGGACATAGCTATTAAAGGAAAACCAATCGATATAAATTTATGTTATGAATAGTTTATAGATTTTCCAGCCACTAGAACGTTGTTCTGACCCCTCCTCATTACAACCCACATGATATATTTAGAGGAACATGTCAGTGGAGCTGAATGTGCTTTGTTGTTGGAGAAGTCTTATTTTTCTCTCATGCTCGATGCTGATTTGACAATCTGCTATCCAAGGAATACCACTAACTCCAAGGTAGTAGTCATAGTCAGTATTCTTATCCTATTATTGTTTCCGTTGTGAGTTTAGATTTCTATCAATCTCTGATAATGTTCATGCTTATTTGCAAGTACCAAATCTAACGTTTTGTACTTTGATGGACTTGGGTTTCGATTTTTGTCGAAATTTGGGCCCATTGAGGTATGGGTTGTTACATTTGGTATCAGAGCCTAGGTTAGTAGATCAAAAGAATTAGGATAAATTGAGAAAACGTATTCGTACTTTCCTATATAGTAATATTTTATTTTTACGTTAGATTCTAATAATTCCGGCTATAGTAGTAGTTGTAGTTCCACTCTGAAGGAATGGGCAAAAAAACTATGGGTTAGAAATATCTTAGAGTTAAGATTTTCATGCCGACCCCGAAGTACCCCACGTAGTGCTAGCGATGCGTAAATCGTTGTTGATGTAGAGCATGAGTATGACATATGGTAGAGTCCTAGAGACCGGAGGTGTTCGATTTAATGATTGAGGTTCTAGCCAGCTTGTGATTTTCGATTTTGAGTTCCAGTCAAAGACACATTTATTCTAGATGGATGGGAAATTAGAGTCTGTATGTCACAATTGTCCAGAAGCAAGTTTTTGCTATGTTGCATTCATTGGTCACGTCTTTGATGGCAAACCGGATTTTTACTTGGAGAATTAATTTCAATTCCTTGGTCTAAAACCTATGAGAGAATTTTTATAAAGTATGTTCTGGAAATGCCCTAGATTTTGAAGTAAGGGTTTTCAAGGGATTTCTTTTCCCAAGGATTTATTTTGAAAATTTTGTTTTGGGAAAGTTTTGAAATTTAATTTTTAAATAAACACGTATACCACTAAGTTGGTCATGTTAAGAAATTTTTAGTTTATAAAAGATTAATTCTTTATATCCTAAATATTTACATCAATAAAGGTTTGATTTTGATTTTTGGCAAGGAAATAGTTTTCCAATTAGAAAATTTTGTGTTTTAATTTTTTTTGGAAACCTTGAAATATTGATATATATAAGTTTGATTTTAAAGGGAAGATTTAGTATTTTCTATTATTTAGAAACAAGTATATAGGAGCATATATTTAGCCTAGTGATTTTTCGGTTTATAAAACCGAGGTTTTTATATTTTCTCTCTTTAAGATACAGACAAAATAGGAATGACATTCAACTTTATTGGGGTATGTAGTTTGCAATGTTTTTGTACACACAGCTATTGGAAGAAATATTTTCCTATGAAATAGGTAGGAAATAGTAGCTGGAATATTTTTGGGTTTTTGCAAGTGTTGTTGGTTGCAACAGTTTTATTGAGGGTATCACAATCTTGCCGAGGTGAGATCTACATGGTAAGGTGGATACCGCCGTGTAGAAGGTAGAAGTTTTATGGATGATTTAAGTTGAAGATGGTGTATGGAACGATCATTAGAATATTAATTAATTTAAACCAGCCCTATTAGTCTTGGTTCAGGCCGTGCTAAAATCTGGGCTAGCAATCGACCACAAGCGGTTGACCGTAGCGGTCGACTGGTTGACCTAATAGTGGTCGACCTCTAGGTGAATTCGGGCCGAACCTAAACCTGGAACGCAACTATAAGTCGCATCCAAACCATCAACCACCGCACCCCTCATTTTCTTCCTGCTCTCCATTTTCAGTCGAGCCCCATTTCTAACTCGCCCTTCCTTCACTTAATCAAAGCCTCTCTCCTCCACTCCTCCACCAAGCGACGCCAAAGTTCTTGCGAGTCAGATCTTGCCCCACCACCACTTCGGATCTAAACCCTGTTCTCCCTTTTTCCAACCGTCTCTCAGCCCATGGCACTGCCATGCACCGGCAACTCTTCCTCTTGTCATCCCAGCCTCACTTCACAAGAAGCCGCTTGGCTTGACTAGAGCGAGTAGAAGATTTCCACTTATCTCGAAACGACAGATTTTGAGTTTCTCTACAGGCGACTAGTTAAATTTGGAGATTTCGCCGCTCTTGGGCTTGAAGAGCTTTTCGTCGTGGTAGGACTTGCACTGATCCTCCACCTCGACACTTATGAGCGAGAATATTACCAGTGCTGTGTCCGTCTTTTCGATGCACAGATGGCACAGAATTTTGATGATGGCAACAGCTATATTGAATCCGAAGTGAAGGGAGCTCGGATCGAGATGACATATGATGATCTCACTGGGATTTTGGAGGTAGCTGTAGTAGGCGTAGATTTGGATGACATAGGGATGACTGGTCTAGCGATTCTACAGCGGATCGTTTTTGGAAATGTCAGTGATTGAGGACCGACGATTTGCGACCGGTTGCTCGTCCCATCGTGCGCATCATTCAGCACAACATCATTACGAAGACGGAAAGCCTCGACTTAGACCTATACCTCAGCATGGAGAGCCGCCTATGCTATAATTGGCGACATAGCCATCAATTGGGCTCGTGTTTTGATGCTTCATATGATTGATCAAGGAGTTGGTACCTCGAGGACTCACTTTCCATTTTTCCACTTGCTCACTCGAGTGTTGAGGAGGTAGATTTGAGCGGAGAGCCAATAGTGAGGAAAGTCCCTCCCGCCATCGGCCGGGCCATTATTAAGAGGATGAATATTCCTTTACCGCCTGCCACACTACCTATACTAGCACTTGAGCAGTAGCACCAGCAGTAGGAGATAGCGCAGGGCATTGAGGGATACTTGAGTCCTGAGCATGTTGCTATCCGTTAGGTTCAGACAGAGCTCCGAGAGGTTAGGGCAGAGCAGCAGCACCAGGGGTGTGAGATTGGGCGCATAGCCGCCATGCTACGACCATTCCGTGGTCGCGGCAATGGCTCGAGCTCCAGCAGTGGAGCGAGACCTTCTCACAGTTCATATGCGGTATTTTATTTAGGATTGTTGTATCTTTTTATTCCAGCATTTGTTCTTTTCTTTTAGTTTGTTGGGTTGTAAAACAGTTAGTTTTCTCTTATAAAAGGCACGCATGATATTATGAGTTTCTATTCATTTTTCATGTTATTGTTTCTGGATATGCGAACCACTCCTATGTATGCATAGTAGAGAAGTAGTATAAATATGCGAATCTCATAAAGACACTTCTCTAACGGTAAATGAAATATAAGACTGGAAGTTTAGAATAGCCGGAAATTGTAGCGAAGGACATGATAAGTTGTTTTGATATCACGGTTCATTGCTCATGTTTCTTAAAAGCTAAATTTTTTGAATAATAGATGTGTTGACATTTTAAATAAAATGCCAAATTTTTGGGTAAAGGTTAGTTGTAGAATTTTGGAATTTGGTTTATGCGTTTAGCGCATTAGCGACTTCCGACTACGTTGAAATTGTGGTTTGATTTATCAAAATTTCTGAGAAGGACAATATTTTGAAATTTTTTTCCCTTGATTTGAAAAGTTCCCTTTTTTCCAAAAAAAGAAAGAAAGAAAAAGTTTTATGTTTTAGTTATTTCTGACTATTAAATTATTTTTAGAGTTTCTGTTTAAAAATTTGATTTTACGGGAAAATGTGCGTCTAAATATTTTGGGATTTTATTTTCCAAATGATGTACAAATTTGAAAAGTGAGAAATATTTTTGTAAAATCTTGATATTGAAGGCCAGATTTTAGGCGTGGGAAAGACAAATAGAGTTAAAATTTATGAATTTAGCAGTGCATTAGGGTCGACGATGTGATAAATGCAAGCTGTAACAAGGAAAAAGCTGTTTAGCCTTGGAATTTCTATTTCTATACGTTGTTAACGACGTGCGCGAGTCTATTTTCAGACTTAATTCTATTTTAGAGCTTGGAAATAAGCCTCCTTATGCGTTTTGTACGTGGAAAATTTGGAGTGGGGCAACGAGTAAATTTCCACTGTACTACGAGATTAGAGAGAATATAGAGTGGTAAGAATGTTAAATCCTTCACCTAAGTTCCTTTTCCGCCAATTTTTTGATGCGATAGATTATTGGATGGTAGGAAGTGGATGAAACATTGGTTGCTTTATACTTCTATTTGTAGGAGTACAGGGGTTTTGCTTGAAAAGATTTTTCAAAAGTTGCAAACATATAGAACTGCCATTATATATGTAGGTTGTTTGCATCATGTTTTCAAAAGAAATACATTCATATAGAAGGATCCGATTTATAATCATTTTACATACATATTTTCTGTGTAGTGATATAGTAATACACCATGCACTTATACACGTTTGGGTGCAAAATTTGTTGTACACTCATTGGTTGTGTTGTTTAGGATAATTAGGAGCCAATACCATGACTTAATCATTGGTGAAATTTCAGGGATGAAATTCTTTTTAAAGGGGGAAGAATGTAACACCCCCATAATTTGGTGTTAGTTATTTAATTAGTTAGTTAATTAATTATGCTCCCAAAATGGAATTTGTGTAAACGATAGAATATGACCATGAAACTTGCACCATTGTGTTCGTGGTGAAATTCTGAACGAATTTAATATTTGAAGTTTTGTGATCGGAGTCCAAACGAAGAAGTTACGGACGAAAAACGAACTCGAAATGAAAATAAATAAGAAAAATTAATATTTTTAATTTATTAGCTAGGGCCCACATGTCGACCCGCATATTAGAGCGGTTGACTAGGGTCGGTCGACCCCTAGGAAGGGGGTGGTTGACCGCTTCATGTGTGGCGGCTCTAGCAAACCTATACCATGTACGGCCCGGATTTAATATATTTCGATATAACGGTTTTGGTTGATTCTCTCGCCTATAAATTCAGGCCTTGCCCTCCCTTCTCTTCTGATATTTTTATGGAGGCAGTAGCAAAGCTCTGCTATTTCTTCTTTTCCACTTTCCATCTAAATTATAAAGATAAGCTATTTGTATCTATATTCATACAAGTTGGAGAAGAATAGAAATCTAATAAAAAGGAGAAGAGAAGATAATCAACCATACACGTATTTGAGGTAATCAATATATTTGTATCTATTTTCTCTCTCTATTCCAAATCTCTTCTCAAATTTATAATTCTAATGTATGTATATACCCTTCTTTACATATCTCTTGGATTAAAAAGAATTTCGAGATGAATCAAAGGTTCTACTTTAGATCTGGAGATTTGGATTGCTTTTAAAAGGCGAGTGGGAAATTTTAGAGATTGTTATAATATGAAAATTATCCCGTTGGTGTTTATTTGACTTTAATGCCTAATTGGATAATTGTATATGAGTTGAAGGCAACAAATTCAATATAATTTGAATATAATAAATATCGACTATATATTCTTGTTTATGAATTGATTTAGAATTGTTTATAACCTAATCTGGAAATCAATCCCAAAAGTATGAATTTAGAATATTGATTTGAATGAAATTTGTTCCAGATCTGAAATAGGTTGTATAATAATGTTATAAATTTGGATTATTACCCTAATCTTGTTGGAATGTAAACTTTTCTATGTTTGGAATTGTTGGAATTTAGATCCATTTAATATTTGTAAATTAGTTTAGTTTCTTTCCCTTTTAGAAAAAATACAGAGTTTGATCTAGCAAGTAATAGATGCAAATAGAAAGAGACGTGTAAAGTATGAACTCATTGTAGTTTACACTATCTATTTCAACAATAAAAAGAAATGATCATTCCTTGTAATTTCAAACAATGTAATATTTAAAGTTAAATCTTTTGTTTTGGGCTAATTTATGGAAATTATAGTGGATAATCTTTTTAGATATGATTCCAGCTTTTGAACATGGAAAAGAATATTCTAGTGAAGATATATAACTAGAATATATTTGATAAAAGTATATATCTATACGTAATTTACTACGCTTATAATAATTAAATAAAAGCTAATAATGATGTTTGCACGTAATATTCGCATTTAGGATAATTAACTAATGGGAAATGAATTTAAAAGGCTGTAACTCCAATAAATGGGGAATACATGTTAGTAAATATGAGAGTTGCAATATTTTGATAAGGTAAATGGATTAATATGACTGATAAAAATGGAATAGATATAAATGGTTACTAATTTGAAATTAGTAATCATACATAAATTTCTTAGGAAATGTCCGTTATGATTTTATGGACAAATTGACATTTATGAGCATTACACGGGGATTTATAGGTAGATAATATTTAAGGTAAATCTTATTTCCTTAATTAAAAAGGGAATTAGTAAGCTAAGTCCAATGTCTACCTAAGATAATATAAGTAAAGACTTAGGATGGTTAATTGGACTTAGTAGGTTAGTGATGCGAGGTCAGTAGAGTGACTCGATGGAAGACTTCCCTTCACCTTGAGGCTACCAGCAATCGGGTGTACTTACTACTGATGTGAGATATCATTAATCCAAGGACCATGACGACGTGAGAGTTTGGGCCTGCTTTCTTAATCGGAACGTATTAGATGGTCCAAATTTGGAATTAGGAGTGGTGAGGGATATCTTCATATGGGTTCGCTTCTAGCTTGAGGTATTAAGTGGCTGTAGCATCCACCCTCTCCTAAATGGAAGTATTAAATAACCTAGTGAGATTCCAAATAAACAAGGATGCCTTTAAAAGGGTTTAGTTCGATGTTGAGGTATTAAGTGGCTGTAAGGATTGCCTCCCTACCGATTAAAGTAACCTAATGAAATTCCATATTTATATTAAGTGTGATAGTGAATATCTCGAGAAGGGTTCGCTTCAGGTTTGGGGTATTAAGTGACTGAAAGGTTCGTCTCTTTCCTATAAAAGAAGTATTAAGTAGCCCAATGAGATTTCCAAGCAATGTCTGGTAGATAGTACCAGTGAGAAGTCCGCCTTGGTGTTAGGTATCAAGTGACAAAGACCTACCTATAAATATGTGTTAAATGGTCAGTGGTCTTTCTAGTCCTTATTAATGAGGGATTAAGTGGCTTGAGTACAGTCTTTCACATTGCTAAGGACGCAATAGCGATAGTACCATTGAGGAGCACGCCTTGGAAATAAGTATTAAATGATGGGGTCTGCCTTAATTAAGGTATTAAATGACCAGAGTCTGCCTTTTTCCAATAAAAGGTATCAAGTTGCTTGGTACTGTTTATTAGATGGCTACGATTTTATCGGAGATAGATGCGGTAATAGTTGGATAATAAATATCGGAAGCCTTGAATAGTGGTTAGAGGTCTTTATTGATAGGACCTACCAACTATTGACAACATTGTTAGGAAACCACATTGGCAATAGATCTTAAATGATGGAGTCTACCTTGATTAAGGTCTTAAATGGAAGAGTCCGCCTATTTCTCATTTTAAAAGTATTATAGAAGCCCTCTTCATATTTAGAAGTATTAAATGGCAAATGGATTTGGAAGTATTGGGTGGTTGATAAGGCTTCATTAGTATTTTGTAACTTGGGAAGGGGTAAATAAGTAATCGTGTATGCAATACAAGGTTAGATTAGAAAAGCTAATCTTAATGGACATAACTATTAAAGGGAAACCAATCGGTATAAATATATGTTATGGACAGTTTATAGATTTTCTAGTCACTAGAACGTTGTTCTGGCCCCCTCCTTATTGCAACCCACATGATAGATTTAGAGGAACATGTCATTGGAGCTGGATGTGCTTTGTTGTTGGAGAAGTCTTCTTTCTCTCTCATGCTCGATGCTGATGTGACAATCTGGTATCCAAGGAATACCACTAACTCCAAGGTAGTAGTCATAGTCAGTATTCTTATCATATTATTGTTTCCGCTGCGAGTTCAGATTCCTATCAATATCTAATAATGTTCATGCTTATTTGTAGGTACCAAATCCAACGATATATGCTTTCATGGACTTTGTTTCGATTTTTGTCGAAATTAGGTCCATTAAGGTATGTGTTGTTACATTTGGTATCAGAGCCTAGGTTAGTAGATCAAAAGAATTAGGATAAATTAAGAGAATGTATTTTTACTTTCCTATCTAGTAATATTATATTTTTACGTTAGATTCTAAGAATTCCGGCTATAGAATTAGTTGTTCCACTCCGAAGGAATGGTTAAAACAACTATGGGTTGGAAATATCTTAGAGTTAATATTTTCATGCCAACTCCGAAGTACCCCATGGAGTGCTGCCGATGCGTAAAGCACTGTTGATGTAGAGAATGAGTACGACATATGGCAGAATCCCGGAGACTGGAGGTGTTCGACTTGATGATTGAGATTCTAGCTACCTTGTGATTTTGGATTTTGAGTTCCAGTC
The DNA here is from genome assembly GCA_030737815.1 of Allium fistulosum. NCBI lineage: Eukaryota > Viridiplantae > Streptophyta > Magnoliopsida > Asparagales > Amaryllidaceae > Allium > Allium fistulosum. The sequence continues at coordinate 678,116,598 of CM060903.1, forward strand.
AGAGACACACATTTATTCCAGATGGACAGGAAATTAGAGTCTTTATGTCGCAATTGTCCAAAAGCAAGTTTTTGCTATGGTGCATTCATTGGTCACCTCTTTGATGGCAAATCGGATTTTTATTTGGAGAATTAATTTCAATTCCTTGGTATATAACCTGTGAGAGAATTTTTATAAAGTATGTTCTAGAAATGCTTTAGATTTTGGAAAAAGGGTTTTCAAGGGATTTCTTTTTCCAAGGATTTATTTTGGAAATTTTGTTTTGGAAAAGTTTTGAAATTTTAATTTTCAAAGAAACACGTATACCACTAAGTTGGTTGTGTTAAGAAATTTTTAGTTTATAAAAAATTAATTCTTTAAATCCTTAAATATTTACATATATCAGTAAAGGCTTGATTTTTATTTTTGGCAAGGAAATAGTTTTCCAATCTGGGAAATTTGTGTTTAAAAAGAAGTTTTTGAAAACCTTGAAATATTGATATATATAAGTTCGATTTTTCGATTTATAACAAGGTTTTTGTATTTTATCTCTTTAATGTATGGACAAAATAGTAGTGACATTCAACTTTATTAGGGTATGTAGTTTGAAGTGTTTTTGTACTCACCAACTATTGGAAGAAATATTTCCATTCGAAGTATGCAGCAAATAGCAGCTGGAATATTTTTGGGTTTTTGAAAGTGTTGTTGGTCGCAATAGTTTTGTTGAGGCTATTGCAATCTTGCCGAGGAGGGGTCTACACGGTAAGGTGGATATTGTCGTATGGAAGGTAGAAGTTTTCAAAACGAGTTAAGCTGAAGATGGTGTGCTGAATGGTCATTAAAATATTAATTAATTTAAACTGGTCGTATTGGCTCCAGGTACAGGCTGTGCCCAAATCTGGGTTAGCAGTCGACCACAAACGGTCGACTGGTTGACCTAATAACGGTCGACCGCTGGGTAGATTCTGGTCGAACCTGAACCTGGAACGCGACCATAAGTCGCGTCCAAACCATCAGCCGCCGCAACCCCCTCATTCTCTTCCTCCTCTTTATTTTCAGCCGAACCCCATTTCCACCTCTCCCTTTCTCCACTTAATCAGAGCCTCTCTCCTCCATTCCTCCACCAAGCGATGCTAAAATTCTTGTGCGTCAGATCTTGCCCCACCACCACTCAGAATTCAAACCCTTTTCTCCCTTTTTCTAACCACCTCTCCGCACATGGCACCACCACACATCGACGGCTCTTCCTCTTGTCATCTTGGCCTCACTCCGTAAGAAGCCGCTTAGCTTGATTGGAGCAAGTGGAAGATCGCCACTTATCTTGGAATGGAGGACTTTGATTTTCTCCACGGATGACTAGTAAAATTCGGTGATTTCACCGCTCTTGGGCTTGAAGAGCTTTTCATCATGGCAGGACTTGCACCGATCCTTCGCTTCGAGACTTATGAGCGGGAATATTACCCACACCATGTCCATCTTTTCGATGCACAGATGGCACAGAATTTTGATGATGCAACAACTATATTGAGTCCAAGGTGAAGGGAGCTCGGATCGAGATGACAGATGATGATCTCGTCGGGATTTTGGATATATTTGCAGTAGGCGTAGATTTGGATGACACAGAGATGACTGATCCTGAGATTCTATAGCGGATCTTTTTTGGAAATGTCGATGATTGGAGGACCGACAATTTGCGGTCGGTTGCTCGTCTCATCGTGTGTATTTGTGAGCACACCATCATTTTGAAGACCGAAAGTCTCAACCAGATATATACCTCGGTGTGGAGAGCTGCCCATGCTATAATTGGCGACATAGCTGTCAATTAGGCTCGTGTTTTAATGCTTAATGTGGTCAATCAGGGAGCTGGTACCCCGAGGACTCACTTTCCATTTTCCACTTGCTCACTCGAGTGCTCAGGCATTACGAGGTCAATTTGTGCGCAGAGCCAGTAGTGAGGAAAGTCCCTTTCACACCACCTGTACCAGCACCTGAGCAGCAGCACCAGCAGTAGGGGATAACGCAGGGCGTGGGGGGATACTTGAGTCCTTGTTGCTATTCGTCAAGTTCAAGCAGAGCTCCGAGAGGTTAGGGCGGAGCAGCAATGCCAGGGGCGTGAGATTGGGTGCATAGCCGCCATGCTACGACCATTCCGCAATCGCGGCAATGGCTCGAGCTCCAGCCGTGGAGCGAGACATTCTCATAGTTCGTAGGTGGTGTTTTATTTAGGATTGTTGTATATTTTTATTTCCAGCATTTGTTCTTTTCTTTTCGGTTGTTGGGTTGTAAAACTGTTAGTTGTCTCTTGTAAAAGGCATGCATGATATTATGAGTTTCCATTCATTTTCTATGTTATTGTTTCTGGATATGCGAACCGCTCCTATATATGCATAGTAGAGAAGAAGTATAAATATGGGAATCTTATAAAGGCACTTGACTAACGGTAAATGCAATATAAGACTGGAAGTTTAGAATAGTTGAAAATTTTAGCGAAGGACATGATAAATTTGCTTTGATATCACAGATCATTGCTTATGTTCCTTAAAAGCTAAATTTTTTGAATAATAGATGTGTTGAAATTTTTATATAAAATATCAAGTTTTTGGGTAAAGGTTAGTTGTAGAATTTGGTTTATGCATTTGGTGCATAACTGACTTCCGACTATGTTGAAATTGTAGCTTGATTTATCAAAAAATTTTAGAAGGAAAATATTTTAAAAAAATTCCCCTTGATTTGAAAAGTTCCTTTTATTTAAAAAAAAGAAAGTAAAAGTTTTGTGTTTTAGTTATTTTTGACTCTTAAATTATTTTTAAAGTTTCTGTTTAAAAATTTCATTTTAAGGGAAAATGTGTGTCTAAATATTTTGGGATTTTATTTTCCAATTGACGTACAAATTTGAAAAGGGAGAAAGGTTTTTGTGAAATCTTTGATTTTGAAGGCCACATGTTAGGTTTAGGGAAGACAAATAGAGTTAGAATTTGCGAATTTAGCGGTGCATTAGGGTCGACGATGCAATATATGCAACCAGTAACAAGGAAAAGCTCTTTTAGCCTTGGAATTTCTATTTCCATACCTTGTTGACGACGCGTGCGAGTCTATTTTTAGACTTAATTCCGTTTTAAAGCTTGGAAATAAACCTCCTTATGCGTTTTGTACATGGAAAATTTGGAGTAAATCCGGGGTAGCAAGGAAATTTTCACTGTACTACGAGAATAGGAAGAATATAGAGTGGTAAGAATGTTAACTTCTCCACCTAAATTCCTTTTTTGGCCTAGGAGCAAAGTTTAGAAAGTGATTTTTTGATGCATTAGATTATTGGATGGTAGGAAGTGGATGAAAAATTAGTTGCTTCATACTTCTATTCGTAGAAGTATGGAGGTTTTGGTTGAAAGATTTTTTAAAAAGCTGCCGTTTGCACCACTAATTGGCACAAACACCCAAGAGATTTGTAGTAGAGTAATAAATGAAGAATAATAAATGCAAACAGAGAGAATACAGCAATAAAGCAATAAGAAACAAGCTAATAACAAAGACACAACAATTTATAGTGGTTCGACGTTGTTTGCCTATGTCCACTTTGAAGAGATAGCTTTATTAATCACTTGATAAACTAAGTACAAGAGAGTTCAGATGAAAATCCTTAGTTACAAAAGAGTACAAAGCAACAAGTAGCGTAAAAATCCCTAAAATGAACAATCAAGTATGTATTTATAGGGGAAGGCGGTGATATATCTCCTTGAAAATTTGGCAGAAGGATCTCCAGAACCCTATGGGCCCTCAAAAGGGATCGCATGGCCTAAATCCTTAGAAATAGGGTCATGGCCAATCTCTATGATTGGTGATTTTAAGGGTGCGATCCCTATGGGAGCTTCTCAATGTTGTATTATGCTTAGCCTCCAAGTTTCACGTCAATTGGACTCGTAGATGTTGAGTTATTGATCGATCATTGCTGCAATGTGTTGTGCAGTCCGATTCTGGCCGATCCCTATGGAGGGAAGAAGGCCGATCCCTCTTGCTTGCTCCTTTAGGGGTGAGAGCCCTAGTGTGGTTCCCCTAGGGTCCCCTCTTCTTATTCCTAAAGTTTCATGTGTATTGGACTTCTGGATTTCAAGAAATCGATCATTTTCCATCGAGTTGCACTTGTTTAGCTGAAGTAATCCGATGCCTTTGGTTGAGAGGGATCATACCTGATCCCTTTTCTAGATTAGACTATATTTCATACTTATAACATTCTATATAGTATATCTCTCGATTCCATTCAATCATGGTTTCATATTATCATCTGTACTTGATTTCTGGACTCCACAATCATCGCTCTGGGCTTACTGGTCTAGATGACAGTCGAGTCTAACTTGTCCAGTCAGTTCGGATATAGCCGGGTCAAAATGCCGGATAATACTTACCCCCCAAAGTATGTCTTGTGTCGAACGCGATGTGCTTTGAACCAAAGCAAGTTAGAGTTGCCGGAAAGAAATCCATCCAGTTTTCTGAATTGTCTCCATCCTTCCGTTGAATTATTTTCTCAAATGGTCATATCTCTCTTTGATCGCCATGACGCTTGGTCGATTTTCAATAGGTTAAATTCTAGGTCTTATTCTATTAGTTGTTATCTATGCTCGGTTCTATGGAGCTAATAGGCTTTGGCTATCTGATTCAATTTCATCTTTGAAAGATTTAGGCGAGAATTCAATTTCTGTCGGTTTCGAAAATTGAATTTTTAGAGTATACACATGCACGTTCAGGTACATGTTCTTGTCGTTGGCTCCCGAATGCATTTGCACACTCATGGGTCATCGCCAATTATTGTTAAATTAGATGAAATTTCATTGCATTTATGTTTTATTCTTTTTTAAATAGGGATTGGTATTTTCCTTTCTTCACTTAGGGACGGTGGCGATATTGGGTTCGCTGAGATGGTAGAGGAGGAGAAAGGAGCGGAGTGAAACATGAAGGAATTAGAGGGATCGATCGTGCGTGGAGTATGGAGGGATCGGTCATTGATGTATGTTGGGGAGAGGGGTCGGTCTTGCATGTTGCCTGAGGGATCAGAGTAAAAGTTTGAGGGAAGTGTAATAACGGCTAATTATAGGGATCGCTGCAGATGCATGTCATAGGGATCGGTTATGAAAGTTTGAGGAGTAAGGAGGGATTAGAGTTGTTGTAGCACAAAGGGATCAGTCAAGTTGCCTTTGGCATAGGGGTCAATTATGAATAGGGATCAGTCATGTTGGATCGGTTGTTTGCTTTATGAGAGGGATTGGCTATGGGGACTTAGCTGATTTCAAGCCCTTGAACTGAGCTTAAACACTTAAACAAACCAATCCATGTAGACTTGTACGAATAATCAAAACCAATCCCATCTTAATGAACTTGAACATATGACTATAACGGACAACAAGACTTGCATATCCAATATTGAACTGGAAATTGAATGACAACTTCTGAGATTTAGATATGGACTGCAACTTAGCATAAGTACTTCAATAATGAACTTTATACTTCAACAAGTCGATGGTCGATCCCGAAGCTTACACAAAACGATGATTGTAAATTCCAGTTGAGATGGTCGGCGATGATGGTCACTCTGACCGAAATCCGAAGGTGATAATTATTTAAGGGCAGTTTCTGCAATTCGCACCACCCCAATTGAGGACAGGGACATTAGATCCCTTATAACCGATGAGTGGTTATCTCTTTTTGGATTGCTAGAAGAAGGTTATATCATCGGGCTTCCAAAAAGCATTGCACCATGAAGGAATGTTGTGGAACAAGAAGGTGACACTGATAGGCCCTGTCATGCCCCCGGTCGAGGAGGCTCAGGACAATGCTGAAGAAGGAGAAATTAGAGGTGATGACGCCAACTAGCCTGGCAATAATGATGTAGGTCTGGGCAATGCGCCTGTGGTCGAATCATCACAAGGCATGCAATCTCATGCGCCCACAAAAAAAGGGAAAAAGCTCGCTTACAAACTCCATAGGAGAAAAACTACTAAAAAGCCCAAGTTCACTATCAACTTTGTTGAAGAAGAGTCTTCTCCCGACCTCTAGTGGATTCAATGGAAGGATTTTCAAGTCTACCAATCCCTGATGACATTATGATCTTTGACTTTCCCAATTTAAGAGTCGGGAGGCTTAATTCTCCCGCCAGGATTGGTGATGACATTCCTCCCACTAGCAAAGGGGAAATCACTCCTTTGAGCAAGGCCACGGTAACTGGTCCGTCAGGGGGACACTAGGACACTCACAATCACACACACTTTACTACACGATTTTTGTCTATCCTTTATTTGATTGTCACTTATACGCTCTTGTTTAGTTTGCAGGTGCTATGTCTCATTCTCGTGCCTTCGATCGCTTAAGGGGCTCCTCAACACAGTATGGATCCAGTCGTGGTTCGGACTGGGGAAGGCATCGAGAAAAGGGTGACAGTTGGGAAAAGAGCCATCATCTAAGGGAATCTTCATCCTCTAAGCACAAGTGAAAATCTCAATCATCTCATCGCCAAGAAGTTCAACCCAATCCTTCTGTATATAGTGGTGATCATACTTCCTCTCATGTTCCCCAAACTGCTGTGCCACTCGAGCATCATTCGAGTTCATCTGGTTCTCAATAGCCTCGCGATCGCTGGTCGACCAAACGTCCTATTGTTACTTCTGATCTAGCTTTGACTACTACATCTCCTGAGGCCTCTACGGTAGAATAATTGACCGAACTTAAGGTTAAATTTCCAAAAATATGCTTTGATGGACTAAAGTTTCTTCCTTCTATCTACATAATCCTAGGAAATATTAAAGCGAGTTCGCTTGCATGCGTCAACGATGTTTTTGTGCAGCATGAAGCATTCTAGCACTTAGCTGAGAAACTCTCTGAGGTGTCTACTGAAAGGCAACATGAAATCGATCGCCTTAAGCTGGAGGCGATCCATGATTAAGACATAATCAAACACCAAGATGATGAGATCACGGAGTTGACCAGGAAGTTAGCCGTGGTAGAAAAGAGTGCTAAAGAAACATCTAAAGCGGTTAATCATCTAGAAATGGCTCACAAAAAGGAGCTGGATGCTGCCTTTAGCCACAGCGGTGTGCTTTCTCTGGAGACGGACAGACTACAAAAAGAGAAAGACACTCTAGCCCACCGCATTAAGGAACTCGAAGAGCTTCTTAAGAAAGAGCAGGAAGAAAAACTTGAATCTCTAGAGGGGTCTTAAAAGTATTGTGAAGAGGTCGTCGAGGCTCGGGAGCTGAAAACTAAACTTGACGAGTAGCTCGCTCAAATTGAAGCCCTCAAGGAAGAGGCAAAGGAAGCTGACCAAAATGAAGTTAGAAGGCAAATCAAGGCCCAGTTAGAGGATGATAAAGAGGTTGGCCGGAATGAGATTAAGGACATGTTTGATCCTCTGATTGTTGAATACAACGCCAAGGTCCTAATCCACCGTGACTTGAGCTTTCTTAGACAGGGCTACCTCGAATCGCTTACCGAGGCTTGGGAATATATCATTGAAATGAGGAAGAAAGCCCTTGGCGCTGCCAATTTGGATGAGGAGAAACTGGTGCGAGAGATCCTTCATAAGAATGAACCTTTAGATCTTGCTGCTACAAGGCTTCGATACTTTGATATTTTGGCACCCTTGGGCAAAGGGGAAGACATCGCTGAAGTATCAGGGTCCGATCCCAAAGGTTCCTCTTAACTTCAACCAGCCGGCACATCAGTTTCTCTTGGCCTAAGAAAAGACCCAAGCTATGATCCGGATAAATCCGGTTACAAATCAAAGGTGTTGACTCCTATTCAAGAAGGGAGCACTCCAGCAACTACTGAAAGTCAACCAGACGCAGGAATACCACTCTGTTCTCCATTACTCAAGAGGTTTCGTTCTTTATGCCTAATAGTTTTAGGCTTATTCGCTTGTTCCCGCGAATTTGCAAGTCTTCCGGCTCCCAGTCAAACTCCAAGAAGCTGTGTCGCTATGGAGCAACAACCGACACTTATTGAAATTCCAGTGGCTACCAACATTCCAAGGGATGATGCTCAAGTTATTGGAGCTCTTGCTGATGAAAAGGCCGACGATTAGTTGCTGCAAGATGAATTTGATGATGTTGTGGTCACGGGTGCCTCCGAACACATTGATGAGTTTATCTTGAAGAAGCTCATCGAGAGGGAGGAGTCATTGAAGAAGAAAGCTAAAATTGAACTCGTGGATCTGGACGTTGATGATCCAAACCTCATCCCGCTGCAAGTCATTCCACCTGGCAGGTCGGTTCTCAAAGGACTCCCTCCAACATCTGAAAGCTCTCTTGCCAAAGGTGGTATATGTAGTGGTAAGGGATCGAAGAGAGGAACAGGAGGAGGCTCGGGTAGGTGCACTCCCTAGAAACTAAAAAGGGATAAAAAGCAGAAGAATTAGCTATCATATTGGCTTAGTTTGTACATAGCTTATGTAGTTGTTTTTCTTTTTGTTGGCCGTGTTTGTGCGGGTAAGGCCCCTGCTTTCTGATAAACACGTGTACTACGATTTCCAAGTTTTATGCAAATAAAAGTTCTTTATTTTATGTTGAACTCTTATGTGAATTTGTTTAAGTAGTCGAGCTATTACTTTTCCATTCAATGTATTTGTAATTCGTTGCTCGTTGGTTCAGATGATAATACGTTAATTCTATCTAAAGGGCTCCATGCGGTCGTGGCCTTAAGTCATACCAAACACTGAGCTTAAGCCCTAGTGCTACGCTGTCGAATTCAGCGGCTTAAGTGATTATACTCATGCCCTAATCTCGGGCTAGAAAAATTAGATAGTGGATGGTCGAATTCCATCCTTAGTGAATTTATACTCCTCCTTTCGATTTCAGGTCGAAATTTATGGAATAGTGAGTGGTCGAACTGCACTCATCTATTTTTTTATACTCATATCTGCACTCTGGGAATAAGAGTTCATTGGTGGGTAGTCGAATCACATCCAATTTGTCTTTATACTCCAATTTACACTCTGTGGACTTAAAGTTATTTCAAAAAATAGTCGGATCGTACTTTCCTTAATTGATTTATTTGCCCCCAAGCCCGAGGTTTAACTTAACGAGCGATTGGTCGTGTCATGATCGCTTTTGATTCATATCTATTCCACCGCTTGGTGGGATTATTTTTATTATCAGATGATCAAGTCACATCCATTTCTCGTTGGGTACTTTGCCCATCGGGTTGTGAGTGGGAATCATCAATTGAATGGTCAGATCGCGTTTATTTTGTTTAGTCTAATCATGAACTTGTGTAATCGACTGGCTCCAAACTCTAGGAACCTGCTTGGACATGTTAATATTAGTTAGTTGGGTATCATAACTAATATGTAACGCTATAACAATCAAAGATATGAAGGAAATTTCAAACTTTATTTGCCAAATGGAAAGAAATGACATAATTTGTCTTATAACATATTTGGAAAATCAAATGGTAAAGCAAATTAAGAAATTAAATACAACTGAATGAAAAAGAATAAACTAAGTGAAATAGCGTCGTAAATGCTCACTATTCCACATCTTTAGGAGTGTGAGGCCATCAACAGTCGCTAGCATGAAAGTTCCTTCTCCAAGCCTCTGTTCAATGACGTACAGTCCTTTCCAAGCAGTATTCATGTGTGACAGGACAAGAAAAACCCATTTCAAGATGAGATTGCCAATTTCAAAGGTTCTAGGTTAGACGTTAGTGTCATAGTATCGGTCGACTCGATGTCGATGCGCTGCTGCCCTCAAATCATCCTCTTCGTGCTTCTGAAGTTTCAAGTCTAGAAGTTCTAAGAGGAGATCCCTATTTGTTCTAGGGTCGTAGTAGGTCACTCGATGAGAAGGAACTTCGAGTTCAACAGGAATGACGGCTTCAGAGCCATAAGCAAGGGCAAATGTAGTATGACCAGTCGCGGACTTGTGGGTGGTTTTGTAAGCCCATAATGCTGTTGGGAGTTCATCCACCCATTTTCCTCTGGTCTTTTCCGAACATTTCTTCAGAATGGACTTTATGATTTTGTTCACAGCTTCAACTTGTCCATTTGCTTGAGGATAAGCAACTACCGCAAATCTCTTTTCAATATGATACCAACGACAGAAGTCTTTGAATTCAACGCTGTTGAATTGGGTTCCATTATCAGTTACAATGGTTCGTGGAAGGCCAAAATGACAGATGATGTTCCGAACAATGAAGTTGATTACTTTCTTCGTCATGATCATGGTCAAAGGTTCTGCTTCGGCCCATTTGGTGATGTAATCAACTGCTACGATGGCGTACTTCGCACCACCTTTAGAAATCGATAAGGAATCGATAATATCTATGCCCTATGTGGCAGAGGGTCATGGACCGACCATTTGTGTAATTTCCATCAGTGACTCAGAACTTTTGCATACATCTGGCACTTGTCGCATCGCTTAGCGTAATCAGCATCATCTCAGTTGATAGTTGGCCAGTAATACCCATAATGGAGTATTTTCTTTTCTAGGGCTTTCCCCTCAATGTGATCACTACATTCCCCTTCATGAATTCCCTTAGGACTCGTTTTTATTTCATCATGAGCGATACATTGGAGCAGGGGAACAGAAAAACCCTTTCTATACATGACTCCTTCCTCAATAATATATCGTGAAGCTTTGTGGAGGATTTGTCGTCTTTCATTCCTGCATTCGGGAATGACTCCCTATAGCAAATAATCTCTAATCGGAGTCATCCACGACTCCTTCTCAAGCTCCGTCTATAGTACCCAGTCGATTTCCATCTGTTTTATGCTTGGAGTGTCTAGTACTTCGATTAGAACCAAACCCATTTGTAGTACATCCTCGGTGCTAGCAAACTTTGCCAATGAGTCGGCCTTTTTGTTTTGATCCTGGGGAATGTGCGTGATGTCATAATACTCAAAGTCAGTCAATAAATCTTGAACTCAAATAAGGTACAGAGCAAGTCGTTGTCCTTTAGCCTGGTAAACTCCCCTGACTTGGTATACTACCAACTTGGAATTGTAAAAGATTTCAAGAGATTTTATTCCCAATTCTCTAGCAAGTTTGAGACCAGCAATTAGAGCTTCATATTTGGCTTCATTATTCATTGCAGGGAAGTCAAGCTTCAAAGCGTAGCAAATTGATCGATCCTCCGGAGTTACTAGTATGACTCCGACTCCAGAACAATGATCTTTGGAGGCTCCATCCGTATACATTTTCCATTGGATGGTAGGGGCTTCACTACTCTTTGGGAGATCATCCTATGCAGCGAACTCAACTATAAAGTCCACTAGTGCTTGTCCCTGGATGGTGCACTGAGGGAGATAGGTAATATCAAATTGGTTCACCTCGATGTTCCACTTGAGTAACCTTCCAGATGTTTTGGGTCGTTGTAGGACCTGCCGTAACGACTGATTTAGTGTAAACGTTGATGGGATGAGCCAGAAGATAAGGACAGGGCTTTCATGAAGCAATCAATAGGCAATATGCCAATTTCTCCATCTTTGGATAGTTCCTTTCAACTCCTGTGAATCGCTTGTTAACATAATAGACCGGTCTCTGGATTCGATTCTCCTCGCGAAGCAGTGCGGCACTTATAGCATGTACCGACACGGCGAAGTAGATATACAAGTCTTCATGATCCACCGGCTTTGACAAGATGGGAGGTCTCTCTAAGTGATTCATCAAAGCTTGGAATGCATCTTCATAGTCCCGTGTCCATTCAAAGTTCCTTTTCCCTCTTCTAATCAAGTCAAAGAAAGGAATGCATTTATTATTGGCCCTGGAAATAAATCGGCTCAGAGCGGCAACCTTCCCATTTAGGCTCTGTACTTGTGTAATAGTCTTTGGTGCCTGGATGTTGCAAATTGCTCGAATCTTCTTGGGATTAGCTTCGATTCCACGAGCATTGACAATGAAACAAAAGAATTTTCCTGATGCAACGCCAAATAAACATTTTAGAGGATTAATCTTTATTTTATAATACCGGAGGATATCAAACATTTCTACTAAATCTCTAATGTGGTCATTTGATCATCATGACTTCACGAGCATATCACCCACATATACCTCCATCGTCTTTCCAATTTGATCTTTAAACATTTAGTTGACCAGGCGCTGATAAGTTGCTCCAGCATTCTTCAATCCAAATGGCATTACCATATAGCAATTCAATCCCACGTCGGTAATAAAGCTGGTGTGCTCTTGGTCAGGGATGTGCATCGAGATTTGATTATATCCGGAGTAAGCTTCCATGAAAGATAACAACTCATGTCCTGTGATTGAGTCCACCAGCTGGTCGATCCTTGGAAGTGGAAAATTGTCTCTTGGACATGCCTTATTTAAGTCCAAATAGTCAACGTATGTTCGCCACTTTCCATTCACCTTTCTCATAAGTATATGATTTGATACCCCTTTAGGGTAGAGGGCATCACGAATAAACCCATTGCTTTTGAGCCTATCCACCTCCTCTTTAAAGGCATTAGATCTCTCCGGATCCATGCCATGCCTTTTCTGTTTCTCCGGGACATGCCTCGGGTCGATATTTAATGCGTGGCTCGCAATGGAAAGCGAGATTCTGCATATATCAGAACGAGTCCAATCGAACACATCAAAATTCGCTTGGAGAAAACAAGCAAGTTCATTCATCATCGGGGGGTTGAGTTGTGATCCGTTCTTTAGGACCCGCGACGGGTCATCATGGCTGACCATGATTTCAATCATCAGCTTAGCCGGTGCAGCCTTGGTTTCTTTGGGCTCCTCCTCATCATCCCTTGGATCTATGTCTTTATAGAATCGACTGTGGTACCTATGCTAAGGCTCAGGCGCTAGTTGTCAATCTTCGTATCTTGGATGTGGAGGGACTTGTCCACACCCTTACCTTTCTCCTTCCGTTGAGCGTCCCTTAACTCAGCCACATAGCAGGCACGTCCGGTCGCCTGATCTCCATGCATAACTCCCACGCCATTATCGGTTGGGAATTTTATGGTAAAACACCAAGGGGCAATGGCTTCCCGAAATTCAGCATGGGCCGATCGATCTAGAAAAACATTATATGGAGAGTCCACATCCAGCACAACAAATGGCAACATCCGCACTCTCGTGCGGTCGCGTCTCCCAACTCCATGGGCAATTCAACATAACTGACAGCTTCGATCGTAGCACCGTTAAAGCCATGGATGCAGGCTTTAGATGGTTTCAAGTGCTTGGCTTTCATCCTTATCTGACCGTAAGCCTTTTTGAAAATTATATTCACGAAACTACCATAGTCAATCAAGATTTTCCTTACTAAGGTAGGGCCGATCACGGCCGAAATGACCATTGGGTCGATCGTCGGTGCCTCCACCTTATCTGCATCTCAGTTTCTGAGTACAATCTTACCTGCTATTGTACACTGCTGTTTGGCTGGAGCCCCATATTATGTATTTGAACAACGCTCAAAATTCATATGCTTGATTGCGCTAGCATAGCGCTCCATCTCGTGCTAACTCTTATCAGCTGGATGTGGTCCTCCAGCTATTGTATTGATTACTAATCTTCCACCAGTCCGCGCAGGCTCTTCAGCCCTGTGCTTTACTTGTCCTCGGTTGGGGTCGGATGTCCCTTGCCCGCCATCCTGCAAGGCTTTAATAAATTGCTCTAGCTTTCTTTCCCGAATCAATTTCTTGATAACATCCTGAAGATGCCTACATTCATTCGTGTTGTGACCATAGCATTCGTGGAACCGGTAGTATTTTCTAGTATGCTTTTGTTTCTCCATCGATTCTTTCAGAGATGGCTTCCTATACTGCATGGTGTTGCATGTAGACATGTAGACAAGCAGACATTCTCTAGAGATGTATTCAGTGGTGTGTAGGTATCATACATTGGAATCCTAGACTTTCCTCTTCCAGAATCTCTCTTTCGTTCACGGTTCCTATTACCTCCTTTCTTTTGCTGATTCAGTATATTTTGGACATTTACTTGAACTTTTTCAGAACTCTTCCCGGATTGTTTCACCGTAATGTTACTTTGCACTCCCTCTCCACTCGGTCCCATGACATTCTTCTTCCTAGAGCATCTAGCTTCCTCTTTCCTCAAAAACCGAGCTGTATTTGAATAGAAATGCTCCAACGTTGCAGGTGGTTTGCCAGCTAACCAATCACCAAAGTCAGATTTTGGGTCAATCCCTCTTATTACCGCCATCGGTATTGAATGGTCATTCGGATTACTGACTTCCATGATGGCTATATGAAATATTTCCAAATAGTCTTTCAGTGATTATCCTGGAACCTGGAACAACTTGATAGGGACAATACATCTTTGGAGCGATTTGCATGCATATGGAACTGCTCCACAAATTTTGTTGCTAAATCGTCAAATCTAAAGATTGACCATTGGGGTAGCATCATCAGCTCGTGCGGAATCCATCATCCATTCATATATCATGATATGTTGCATGGGGTCAGATTTTCCCTCGTAGGCGGGTTTCGATGGCATGCTAAACCTCCTTGGATACTCCGCGTGTAGAATATTGTCGGTGAATGAGGTATGGCTCCTCGAGATCCACCAATCATCATTGGTCAAGCCTTGGCTCTCCCTTACTAGCTACCTGATCATAGCCGTCAAGTCCAGTGTTTGGATAGTTGGGGCCAAGCGGTAGTCGTGCTCGACCTTATGTGAATGGTCTAGTTGATGTCTACGGGCCGTTCCACGCTTTCTTGGCTCAACATCCTTTTGATGTGCGTTCACACCATCGTCATTCCGGGGAGGTAACTGATCTGCATTAACTTGAACTGCAGCATCTGGATCAATCGCAGCGGCTCCAGTTCAAGTTCCATCGAAAAAAGGTAAGGCTCCTCCCCTAGAGGAGGGGTCAGCCTCGATCCTTATAGAGGGATTGGGTCCGATCAGTCCTGATAACCTGAGAATGGTTGTGTGTTGATGTCCTGATGCTTCTACATGATATCCGTTGGTTCTGCGACGTCGGCGCCTATGATGGTCATCTGATGAAGTTGAGATCTCCGATGCAGAATAGGGAGTTGGCTCCCTCCTAGTTTTCCCACATTGTTGATCATTAAGTTGATTCATTAGATCGATATTGGCTTGAATCTGCTGGTTCAACCGTCGATGGCTATCTATGAGCTCCCTCATCAAATTTTGAAAATCAGCTCTTGTGATGGAATTAGCTGGATTCCGGACATCAACTAGATTTGCAGCATTGGCATCCACTGGTAAATTGTTCAGGCCTCCTTGCTAGGTGCTGGCATTCTCGTTTCCTTCTGCATTTTGAGAGGTAGATCTGGTGTTTCTAACCATTGTTGATAGGTTTCCTTAGACATTTGCAAATCTGTATAGAACAGACAAACTATTTAAAGATAATTCTAGACCTCTTCCTTGGATTTGTGCAATCCAACCGCAGCAAAGGGATTCAAATGAAGCTAAGAATCTTAGTTCTCAGTGAAAGCACCAAAATGTTTGCACCAAAAATTGGTACAAACACCCAAGAGATTTGCAGTAGAGGAAAAAATAAAGAATAATAAATGTAAACAGAGAGAATATAACAATAAAGAAATAAGAAACAAGCTAATAATAGAGACACATCAATTTATAGTGGTTCGACGTTGTTTACCTACGTCCACTTTGAAGAGATAGCTTTAATAATCACTTTGTAAACTAAGTACATGAGGGATCGAACGAAAATCCTTACTTACAAAAAAGTACAAAGCAACAAGCAACGTAAAGATCCTGAAAATGAACAATCAAATCTGTATTTATAGAGGAAGACTGTGAAATATTTCCCAGAAAATTTGACAGAATGATCTTCAGAACAATAGGGGCCCATAGGAGGGATCTCATAGCCCAAATCCCAAGAAATAAGGATCGGGGCCAATCCTTATGATTGGTGATTTTGGGGGTGCGATCCTTATGGGAGCTTTTCAATGTTGTATTATGCTTAGCCTCCAAGTTTCATGTCAATTTGACTTGTAGATGTTGAGTTATCGATCGATCATTGCTGCAATATGTTGTGTAGTCTGATTCTGGCCGATCCCTATGGAGGGAAGGGGGCTGATCCCACTTGCTTGCTCCTTTAGGGGTACGATCCCTAGGGTGGAGCCTCTAGGGTCCCCTCTTCTTGTTTCCAAAGTTTCATGTGTATTGGACTTCTGGATTTCGAGATATTGACCGTTTTCCATTGAGTTGCACTTGTTTAGCTGAAGTAATCTGATCCCTTTGGTTAAGAGGGATCATGCCCGATCATTTTCTTGATTATACTATATTCCATACTTAGATCATTCTATATAGTATATCTCTTGATTCCATTCAATCATGGTTTCATATTATTATGTGTGCTTGATTTTTGGACCCTACAATCATCGCCCTAGGCTTACTGGCCTTGATGATAGTCGAGTCTAACTTGTCCAGTCAGTTTGGATATAGCCAGGTTAAACTGCCGGATAACAGCTGCATACATATAGAACTGCCAGTATATATATTGTTTGCATCATGTTTCTAAAAGTGTTTTAAAAAAAAGCATTCATATAGGAGGATCTGATTTAGAATCATTCTACATACATATTTTCTGTGTGGTGATACAGTAATACACCATGTACTTATGCCCATTTGGTTGCAAAATTTGTTGTACACTCATTGGTTGTGTAATTTAGGATAATTAGGAGATAAAACCACAACTTAGTAATTAGTGATATTTCGGGGACGAAATTTTTTTTAAGGGTGGAAGAATGTAATATCCCGTAATTTGACGTTAGTTATTTAATTAGTTAGTTAGTTAATTAATTAGGCTTCGAAAATGGAATTTGTGCAAGTAATGGAATTTGACCATGAAACGTGCACCATTTTGTTCATGGCAAAATTCTAAGCAACTTTCATAATTGGAGTTTTGCAATCGGAGTCCAAACGAAGAAGTTACGGACGAAAAATGGATTTGGAACGAAAATAAATAAATAAATAAGAAAAATTAACAATTTTAATTTATTAGCTAGGGCCCACAGGTCGATTCACATATTATAGCGGTTGACTAGAGTCGGTCGACCCCTAGGAAGGGGGTTGTTGACCGCTTCATGTGTGGCGGCTCCAGGAAACCTAGGCCATGTACGGCATGGATTTAATATATTTCGATCTAACGGTTCTGGTTGATTCTCATGCCATAAATTCAGGCCTAGCACTCCCTTCTCTTCTTATATTTTTCTGAAGGCAGTAGCGAAGCTCTGCCATTTCTTCTTCTTCACTCTCTTTCTTAGTTATAAAGATAAGATATTTGTATCTATATTCATACAAATTGGAGAAGAATAGGAATCTAATAAAAAAGAGAAGAGAAGAGAATCAACCATACACATATTTGAGGTAATCTACATATTTGTATCTATTTTCTCTCCCTACCCCAAATCTCTTCTCAAATCCGTAATTCCAATATATGTATATATCCTTTTATACATATCTCTTGGATTAAAAAGGATTTGGAGATGAATCAAAGGTTCTACTTCAGATCTGGAGATTTGGATCGCTTTTAAAAGGTGATTGGGAAATTTTATAGATTGTTATAATGTGCAAATTATCCCGTTGTTGTTTTTTGATTTTTGTGCCTAATTGGATAATTGTACATGTGTTGTAGGCAACAAATTGAATATAATATGAATATAATAAATATCGCCTACATATTCTTGTTTATGAATTGATTTAGAATTGTTTACAACCTGATCTGGAAATTAGTCCCAAAAGTATGAATTTAGAATATTGATTTAAACGAAATTTATTCCAGATCTGAAATTGGTTGTATAATAATGTTATAAATTTGGATTATTACCCTAATCTTGTTGGAATGTAAACTTTTCAATGTTTGGAATTATTGGAATTCAGATCCGTTTAATATTTGTAAATTAGTTCGATTTCTTTTCTTTTAGAAAAAACACAGCGTTTGATCTAATAAAGAATAGATGCAAATAGAAAGAGAAAGAGATGTGTAAAGTATGAATTCATTGTAGTTTACACTGTCTATTTCAGTAATAAAAAGAAATGATTATGTCTTGTAATTTCAAACAATGTAAGCTTTTAAAGTTAAATCTTTTGTTTTGGGCAAATTTTTGGAAATTATAGCGGATAATCATTTTAGATATGATTCCAATAATTGAACATGGAAAAGAATATTCTAGTGAAGATATATAACTAGAATATATTTGATAAAAGTAGATATTTGTATGTATTTTACTGCACTTATAATAATTAAATAAAAACTAATAACGACGCTTGCACGTAATATTCGCATTTAGGATAATTAACTAATGGGAAAGGAATTTAAAAGGTTGTAACTCCAATAAATGGTAATAAATATGGGAGTTGCAATAATCTGATACGGTAATGGATTAATGGGACCGATAAAAATTGAATTGATATAAAAGGTTACTAATTTGAAATTAGTAATCATACAATGTCTTAGGAAGTGTCCGTTAGGATTTTTATGGACAAATTGACATTTATGAGCATTAAACGGGAATTTATGGGTAGATAAATATTTAAGGTAAATCTTATTGCCTTAAATAAAAAGGGAATTAGTAAGCTAAGTCCAATGTCTCCTAAGATAATATAAGTAAAGCCTTAGAATGGTTAATTTGACTTAGTAGGTTAGTGATGCGAGGTCAGTAGAGTCACCCGACAGAAGATTGCCCTTTACTTTAAGGCTACCATCAGTCGGGTGTACTTGCTACCGATGTGAGATATCACTGATCTTAGGACCCATAACAATGTGAGAGTTTGGGCCTGCTTTCTTAATTGGAAAGTATTAAATGATCCAAATTTGGAATTTTGAGCGGTGAGGGATATCTCCATAGGGGTTCACTTCTGGTTTGAGGTATCAAGTGGCTATAGAGTCCGTGCCCCTCCTAAATGGAAGTATTAAGTAACCTAGTGAGATTCCAAATAAATAAGGATGTCTCTAAAAGGGTTTACTTCAGTGTTGAGGTATTAAGTGGCTGTAGGGCCCGCCTCCCTACCGAAAGAAGTAACCTAATGAGATTCCATATTTATAATTAAGAGTGATAGTGGATATCTCGATAATGGTTCGCTTCAGGTTTGGGGTATTAAGTGACTGAAGGGTTCGCCTCTTTCCTATAAAAGAAGTATTAAGTAGCCCAATGAGATTTCCAAGCAATGTCAGCCAGATGGTACCAGTGAGGAGTTTGCCTTGGGGTTAGGTATTAAATGACAAAGGCCTACCTATAAATATGTGTTAAATGGTCAGGGGTCTGCCTAGTCCTTATTAATGAGGTATTAAGTGGCTTGGGTACAGTCTCTCACATTGCTAAGGCCGTAATAGTGATAGTACCATTGAGGAGAACGCCTTGGAAATTGGTATTAAATGATGGGGTCTGCCTTAATTAAGGTATTAAATGACCAAAGTCTGTCTATTTTCCAATAAAAGGCATTAAGTAGCCTGGGTACTGTTTATTACATGGCTTCGGTTTTATCTGCATAGATGTGGTAATAGTTGGACATTAAATATCTGAAGCCTTAAATAGTGGTTAGAGGTCTTTATTGAAAGGACCCATCGACCATTGATAACATTGTTAGGAAAGCTCCTTGGGAATAAGTCTTAAATGACGGGGTCTACCTTGATTAAGGTCTTAAATAGTAGAGTCTGCCTATTTCCCTTTTTAAAAGTATTACAGAAGCCCGATTCATATTTAGAACTATTAAGTGGCAAATGGGTTTGGAGGTATTGGGTGTTTGATAAGGCTTCATCAGTATTTTGTACCTTGGGAAAGGGTAAGTAATCATGTGTGCAATACAATGTTTGATTAGAATTACTAAGCTTAATGGACACAACTATTAAAGTGCAACCAATCGGTATAAATTTATGTTATGGACAGTTTATAGATTTTCCAGTCACCAAAACGTTGTTCTGACCCCTTCCTTATTACAACCCACATGATAGATTTAGAGGAACGGGTCACTGAAGTTGGATGTGCCTTGTTGTTGGAGAAGTCTTCTTTTTCTCTCATGCTCAATGCCGATATGACAATCTGCTATCCAAGGAATACAACTAATTCCAAGGTAGTAGTCATAGTCGGTATTTTTATCCTATTATTGTTTCCGCTATGAGTTTAGATTTCTATCAATCTCTAATAATGGTCATGCTTACTTGCAGGTACCAAATCCAATGATCTGTGCTTTAATGGACTTGGGTTTCGATTGTTGTCGAAATTTAGGCCCATTAAGGTATGGGCTGTTACAATCTATGTACATCTTCCATCCAGTTTCCTTCCCACTACTGCTCTCCGAAGGATCATCTTGTGCAATGAATTCAGCTATGAAATCTAACAAGGCCTGACCCTGGATTACTCTCCAAGGGTGATAAGTTATGTCGTATTGGCTCAATTTAATGTTCCACTTTAACAGCATTCCAGAAGTCTCAGGTTGCTACAAGACTTGTCGCAAAGGCTGGTCGGTAAGAACTTTGATCGGATGAGCCTGAAAATAAGGTCAGAGCTTTCTCGAAGCAATCAAAAGGCAGTATGCTAACTTCTCCAGCTTCGGATAGTTTCATTCTACACTTATCAACCGCTTACTAAAGTAATAGACCGGTCATTGGATGCGAGATTCCTCACATACAAGTGCGACGCTCAAAGCTTGCATCAACACCGTCAAGTATATAAACAAGTCCTCGTCATCCACTAGCTTCGAAAGGATGAGGGGTCTTTCCAAATGATCCACCAGAGCTTGGAATGCATCTTAACACTCGCGATTTCGTTCAAAGTTTCTTTTTCCCTTCTTAATCACCTCGAAGAAGGGATGCATTTATCTGTGGCTCTGGAAATGAACCGACTCAGGGCGGCGACCTTCCCGTTTAAGCTTTGGAGCTCCTTGATCGACTTTGGGGCTTCCATTTTTCTTAGTACCTTGATCTTCTCTAGGTTGGATTCAATCCCACGGGAGTTTACAATAAAGCCCAAGAATTTCCCCGACGCAACGTCGAAAGAGCATTTCAAGGAATTGAGCTTCATTTCATACTTTCGAAGGACAACAAACATATATGACAGATCATCAACGTGGTTTCTTGAACACCATGACTTCATGAGCATGTCATCCACATAGACTTCCATCGAGCGTCCAATCTGGTCTATGAACACCCGGTTAATAAGCCTCTGGTAAGTTGTGCCCGCGTTCTATAATCCAAAGGGCATGACCAGGTAGCAATACAGTCCGAGGTCGGCTGTGAAGCTGGTGTATTCCTGATCCGGGACGTGCATGGGGATTTGGTTGTATCCCGAGTATGCATCCATGAATGAAAGTAGCTCATGTCCAGCTGTCGAATCCACCAACTGATCGATCCTTGGGAGTGGGAAGCTATCTTTTGGACACGCCTTATCCAAATCAGAATAGTCAATACATGTCCTCCACTTCCCATTCACTTTCCTCACCAAGAAAGGGTTAGATACCTACTCCGGGTATAAGGCATCGTGGATGAAGCCATTGTCCTTCAGCTTATCCACCTTTTCTTTGAGTGCAATGGATCTCTCGGACCCAGGCTGCAGTGCTTCTGTTTCACAGGAACGCAGTTAGGATTTATATTTAATGCAAGGCTCGCTATCTCTGACGAGATCCCACACATATCCGAGTGTGTTCATGTAAACACATCTAGGTTTGTCTAGAGAAAACCAACCAACTCCTTCAGCACTCTTACGCCAAGTGGCGATCCAACCTTTAGGACCTGATTCAGATCATCCTAGTTGATCAGAACAACGATCGTCAAATCGACGGGAGCTGCTCAGTAGCCATCCCGATTTGGATCATCCTATTTGATCGGAACACCAAAAAAGGCATGACTCACACTTGCTTGCGGTCGCCCTCACCAAGTACCACCAATAACTCTACATATCCAATTTTCTCAGTAGTCGTCCCATTGAACCACTATATTCGAGATTTTCAAGGTTTCAAATCCTTCTCCTCCAACATCATCTAATCATAAGCCTTCTTAAACAAGAATTAACCAAACTCCCACAGTCAACAAGCACCTTCAAATAATAAGAGGACCAATCGTGGCTGCGATCACGAATGGGTCAATCGTTGGAGCTTCCACTCCATCAGCATCTCTATTCCCAAAACAATATCGTCAGTCCTCGTTTTGAATTGTTTTGCTGGAGTCCCATCTTCAATAGCGAAACAAATTTCACTCCCAGCATGTTTAATAGAACCAACATATCTGTCAATCTTAGCTAGACTTTTACCAGCAGGGTATGGCCTATCGATGATAGTATTAATCATTAATCATTTTTCTGGCCACCTGAATGCACCAGCACCAGGCTTAGCTTGCCTCCGTTGGAAAGACGACCCATGGGTATTAGAGTTTCCTTGTCCGCTAACTTTTTCTTTTGAATCAACTCCTGAATCATATCCAGCAAGTGTCTGGACTCGTTGGTATTATGACCGTGAGTTTCATGGAATTTACAGAACTTTTCAGACTTCCTTTCCTTCTCAGTCGACTCCCTTGGAGTCAGCTTTCTGTACTGCTCAGTGTTTTGAGTCACCGAGTAGATATTTTCTATCGAGTTGTTCAGTTCAGTATAATTATCGTATTTAGGAGTCCTAATACGATTCCTGTTATCTGGCTTCTTCTTCTTAGCCCATCATTGTTTTGTTTTCGATTATTGTTTTGATTACCAATATTCACATCCACACTCCCAGAACTTCCTCCAGATTGCTTTACGGCAATATTATTTGTATAACTTCATTCGAGTTTCTAGCATCAGTCCTCCATGGACATTTCTTTGCTTCCTCCAAGCGCAAGTATTCATTAGCCTTTCTATAGAAAGCATCCATCGTTGACGAGGGCTTCCTTTCCAACAATTCCCCGAACTCCGTATTGGGATGAATCCCCCTAATCAATGCCATCAATACATATCATCCTTGGGATCTGTAACTTCTGTCACGGTTGTATGGAATCAATTTAAGAAATCCTTCAACGACTCTTCCTTAGCTTGGAAGAGGTTTGTCAAAGATATCACATTCTTTGGACGTGCAGTGTGCAAATAGAATTGTTCTACAAACTTCTTTGATAACTCAATAAAAGACGATATGGACCATGACGGAAGTCGAGTGAACCACATCGTAGCTACCCCTTTTAAGAAAATCGAGAAACAACGGCATTTCACGACATCGAAAGTTTTGACTAAATCCATATGCCATTCATACCTCATCAATTGCTGCCCAGGGTTCGTCGTTCCTCCTTACAATGGCATAGTTGGCATTGCGAATCTCCGGGGGTATCCCACGTAAAATGTTCTCTATAAACATATGCTGGCTGGGAGAGGTACCCCATTCATCGTTATTCGTAAAACAATTTTTACTAACAAGTCTCCTGACCATACCCTCTAGGTAGTCTGGGTCAATAGGTTCGATTGAACGGTGGTAATCGGGCTCTGCTTCTAGTGTTTGGCCCAGCGAACGCTCTCGGTTTGGCTCTCGGTACCTAGGTTTTCCAGTGTCTGGGAGATCCATACGTCCAGCAGTTTCCCTCTTTAATTTGCATGAGCAATATCATCATCAGCAGAACGATTCTCCAGATTTTGACCACCAGCAGCGCGTCCTGAAGCTAAGTCCATGCCACCTTCAAGAGGATGGGCTCTAAGCCCACCATTGGAGGGGTCGGTACCGATCCCCAAGTTTGAGCCTGGGGCTCGTTCTCTTCCTTAGTACGATGTTTCTGCAGTGTTACGAGTCCTCTTCTACTTCCTGTCCCTCCGTCTCTGCTCAGATGATGAGGAACTTTCAAATGAAGAACTAGAGTCCCTTCTACTCCTTCTACGGCTGTTTTGAGTTAGCTCATTCAACAGTCTCAAGCTTTGTTGCATCGTCTGATCCATCTCACTCTAACTAGCTTGGAATTTATCTTCCATCTGCTTCATCATCCTATCCATCTCCATTCTGGTCACGATGTCAGTTGGAGTCTGGATCTCCGTTTGAATAGGTTGGACAATCCATCTCCTTACCGAGGATTCTGATTCTCAACTTCAGTAGTTGCTCTGGAGTTGATGGAACGCTCTCTTCTTGATGGGGCCATGGCAAAAAATTCTAGTTGATCTTTTCAAATCTAAGTTGTTGAATTAAAAGGTTGAGAAATTGGATCTATCTCTTGGATATAGGAAATCCAGTTGTAGATGATGGATCCAAGTAGCCTGAGAATCTGATATTCTCAATGAAAGCACCAAAATGTTTGAACGAAAAATGGCACAAACACCTAGAAGTTTATATAGAGAATAAAATATGAGAAAACGTAAATAAAAAATGAGAAATAAACAAGACATAATCGTTTATATTGGTTCAGCAAAGCAAGGCCTACGTCCACTTTAAGATTTTATTGCTTATATCCGACTTGGAGGCAAAAGTTCTTAGGAGTTGGTGCAGAATTACAAGAATACGAGAATAATAGAACTAGAGCCAAAAAGATCCTGAAAAATAAGCCTTGGCTTCCTATTTATAGAGGTAGGGAGCCTAATATCTCGCACAAAATATCTCACAAGCGTTGTACACGATTTAGAACAATTCTCCTAAGAAAACATGTGCCACATCATTAGTTGATAGGAGTCAGTACCGATCGATAGGTAGGGGTCGGTACCGATCTCCAAGTTTACCAAAATGGCCACCTTCGACTCTTCATTTCAGATCGTCTTGTGGTTAGCGTCACGATTCCATAGTTGTTTGCACCAATATTAGCTTGTTTCCAAGTCCAAATGATGGAGTTGTGGAAGAGAAAAGTTGAATTTTCAAGTTTTCGTAGAGATTGATGAAGAATTGCATTGAATCAACAAAACAACTTCGGAAATATGCTTTTGGCATCAAGTAAGGCATGTAGGCCGGAGATGGGGTCCACCTGAAGTGGAATTAGGATTCGGTACCGACCCATAGGGTGGAGTCGGTACCATCCCCAACTTTGGGGATCCCACTGTAATCTTGCTTTGAGTTGTTCTTGCATTGGCCTTGTGACTCTATCTATGCTTAGTTTATGGACTCTCAAGCTATCTCTCTAGGCTCTCTGCCTCGATAACTCCGAGTTCGATTCATCTAGTCTGTCTGAATATTGCTTAGTCAATTGGCTGGATAACAATTATCATAACCAACGATCTTGTTACCTTAAGGTAGGGAGAAAGATCTCAAACTTTACTGTCCTTATAGATTCACATATATATTCATACCTTAAATCCACATTTCAAATTAGTACCTTGATGGATTGATGTAAGTCCACATAATCATCTTCAACAATCCATTATTTATCTTTATAGAGAAATAGTACAGTCATCCGGAATAGTATTTCTGTCTCTTCAAGTGGATTTCCTCAGTTACCTTGCACTTTAAGGTTGTTGAGTTTGTTTCCTTGAAACGATGACCTTAACTTGAATAAATTTCTGTTTAACATTGTCTTATTATGGTTTCTAATTTACTTCTTGTTAATGAAAGGAAACAAATCCTATACATTATCCGAAGAAGTAACTGTAGTTGAATCAAAGTTAATGAATCTCTTTAAAGATAATGATCCATACAATTTCTTCACCCAAATTCAACATCCTCAAAAAATTGTTGCATTTCCCATCTTATTTTCTTCTTCTTTAGTGTGGATTTATAAAACTTGTAACTTTTAAGTCATTTAGAATATCAATAAAGTATTTACTATCTTTAGTACCTCAATTTAGAATTATTTAGTAAGATGTAATAAACAATTACATTAATCACTGTTACCCGGTACCTTGACCCGACTACACAAGGATGATTATGAAGGCCAGACTCGACTGTTGATGGGAAGGATGGTTACGAAACAACATCCGTATGACCAGAGTGTAATGTCCGAACAGTTTTATCCAACCAAAGGTAAATAAGGTCGATAGATAGATAATGCATGATGTCGGAATTATGGAATTTGGTTTGGTTGGAATAGGGGTCGGCATGGATGTTTGACAAATTGAAGGAAGTATGGATGGGTCGGCATAACTTGTTGTTACGAGAGAACGTCCATATGACCAGAGTGTAATGTCCGAACAGTTGTATCCAGCCCAGGGTAAATAAGGTCGATAGATAGATAATGCAGGATGTCGGAATTATGGAATTTAGTTGGTTGGAATAGGGATCGGCATGGATGTATCACAAATTGAAGGAAGTATGGATGGGTTGGCATAACTTGTAAAACCAATGGGATCGGCACATTAATGGCTTATGCAAAAGGGGTCAGCATAGTGTGTTTGGCTCGGCATAATATGTATGGGTTGACGTGGTGTAAGTGGGTCAGCATAATATGGATGAGGCATAGAGGGATCAACATAGCATTTAGGAAACCAAAGGGGTCGGCATGACTCATTCATAGGCTATGGGTCGGCATTGCAGCACGTTTGGATCAGAGTTGCATGGTATATAAGGAAGGGATCGACATACGTTGCAAGATCAGAAGGGATCAGCACAACCCAGACCGAGTCAAGATTTCAACTAAAGTATTACAAGAACCATAGCTGCACATGTCCAAATGTCATGATACTTGAAGTACCATCATGTCACACCATAAAAGAGCTACCATATGGATCGCTAGCCCAAACTCAACCAATGGAGGGGTCGGTACCGACCCCTATCCATTGAGAGTTGGGCCTAGCCCTCCCTATGGTGGACCCATGTGCTTAAAGGAGTCCAAGTGCCGAATTTTCAGTCAGATTAGAGGCTGACTTCATCTATAAACACAGGGGCAGGGGGCTATTTTGAGGGACTTTTGGCTGACAAGTGAAACTCTGCCATTATTGTAACCAATTTCCTTTTGTTCTTCCCTGATCTCTTTTATTTCTTACTGATTGTAACTGTAATCAAGCAAATTGTGAAGCAATAAAGGAAGTATTCAAAGTGGACATAGGCAATCAACGCTGAACCACTATAAATCTTGTTGTTTTTGCTTTTTGCTACATTTTTCTTGATATCTAGCTTTATTCCTCTGTTTTCATTTAATTTCTTCATTTATTTCACTACGTAAACCTATCCTTGGGTGTTTGTGGTCAATTTGGTTGCAATCACAAACATTTTGGTGCTTTCATCGAGAGAGCTGATTCTCAGGCTATTAGGATCACCTTTGTTGCTACTAGATTGAAGAAATCCCCCAAAGGAGATCCAGGTTCATTTTCAGAAGCTTACCGTTACTACTCAGATTTTTCAAGATCTAAGCAAAGGAATCGAAGATGGTAAGGCGCACTAGATCTACTTCCCACAATGTTGATGCCAACGAAACTGCCAGTATCCAACGAATAAGGAGCCTGCTGCGGTTCAGAACCCCGCTGATTCCATTACTAGAGCTGAATTTAATGACTTGATGATAGAGCTGATGGAGAGCCATAGACAACTAAACGAATAAATCCAGATTAATGCCAATTTGATGAACCAGATTGCTCAATAACAAAACTAATGGGTCAAAAGGGATCTCGCTTCTTACTCGGCGTCAAATAGCTCAACTTCATCGGACGAGCACCATAGGCGTAGACGTCGTAGGGTCAAAGTAGCACGAGCTGGAGCAATGGAACAACACTTGACAGAACAACGTGGTCTGCCAAGACGGTTCAGTGCCGACCCCTCCATAGGGATCGATACCGACCCCTCAGCTAGGGGGATAAGTCATCAAATGCAAATGGGGAATCGTGCTCATGCTGGATCCAAGAACGTAAACGTTGGAGTATGCTTGGATGCCGATTAGCTACCTCCTTGGGATGATAATGAAGTGAATGTTCGGGATAAACATTAGGAGGATGATAGGCCAAGGAGGCGTGGAATGCCCCGGAGACACCAGCTAGAACATTCACACGGGATGGAGCACGACCACCACTTGGCGCCACCTACCAGAAACCATATTTATCCGCAATGGTCAAACAGCTGATGAGGGAAAACCAGGGCATGACAAACGATGACCGGGGAGTCTCTAGGAGCCACACTCCATTTACCGACAGTATTTTACAGGTGGAGTATCCTAGAAAGTTTAACATGCCTATGATGCCTGCTTATGAAGGGAAGACTGACTAACCCCCGGTAGAACGTCATGAGGTACGAACGGTTGATGGACTCAGCAAGAGCGAATGATGCTACCAAATGCAGATGCTTCCCTATAACTCTATCTGGGATTGCTACAATGCGGTTCACGAAATTACCCCCACGATCGATCTCAAGATTTGACGAGCTGGCTACAAGATTCGTGGAGCAGTTTCGGATTCATGCTACTCGCCCCAAAGATGCAATGTCGCTATCCAGTGTGATCCATGCTCCGGGGGAATCGCTAAAGGACTACTTGCAGTGATTTCATGTTGCTACCACTGAAGTTAGTAACCTAAATGACTACGCCATACTTATGGCTGGGACAAGGGAGGTTGACCCAGAATCCGAGTTCGGTGATTGGCTGGAGCTTTTCTACACAAAGGAAAACCAGTTCATGAGAAAGGAAGAGGCCAGGTTGTCTAGAAGAAGCAATGTTACAGGACCAAGCAGAGAAGCGGTACAGAGCAACATCGTGGTAAAGCAATCTGGCGAGAGTTTTGGAAAGGTTCATGTCAATGTTCAAAAAAAGCCGGGTCAGCAAAAAAGGAGTGAAGAAGGAAATCCTGATCGAAAGAGGGAGCCCGGAAAGTGGAGGTCAAGGCTTCCTACGTATAACGACTATACACCTCTGAATGCATCTCTGGAGAACATCTATCTGTCTACATGTAATACTTTCCAATAGGAAGCCACGTCCAAAAGAATCGACTGAGGAACAAAAGCAAACCAAGAAGTACTGTCGGTTTCATGAATGCTACGGGCACAATACTGACGAGTGTAGGGATCTCCATGATGCCATTGAGAAATTGATTCGGTAGAAAAAGTTGTAGCAGTTTGTTAAGAATCCGTAGGATGGCGGACAGGGAACGTCTGATCCTAATCGAGGGCAAGCTCCGCGTCGAGCTGAAGAACCCGCTCAGACCGGCAGAGGTTGGTAATAAACATTATAGTTGGTGGACCGCACCCTGTGGACATGAGTTGGCAGGAAATGGAGCGCTATGCTAGTTCAATGAGACATGTGGACTTTGAATGCTGTTCGAATATAGTGGATGGAACTCCGACCAAGCAACAGCTTACAATGACGAATGATATAGTATTTAGAAATAGAGATGCCGATAGAGTAGAAGCCCCTACTATTGATCCGATGGTTATCGTTGCCATAATTGGCCCCGCTCCGGTGAGAAGAATTTTGATTGATTGTGGAAGCTCTGTGAACATTATCTTCAAGAAGGCATATGATCAAATAAGGATGGAGGCTAAAGATTTGAAACCGTCTAAAGATCATATACACGGTTTCAATGGTGTGGCAACCAAAGCTGTTGGTTATGTTGAATTGCCAGTAGAATTAGGAGAAAGCGAGTGTAGGAGGGCGAATCCTACCGTTCATTGTTTTTTATGTGGATTCACCGTACAATGTTTTCCTGGGCCGTCCGGCCCTGGCTGAATTTCGGGCAGCATTAGCCCTGTGGTGTTTGACGATGAAATTTCTGACAGATAATGAAGTAGGTGTTGTGCATGGCAATCATACAACTGGCCGTGCCTGTTATGTGGCTGAGTTAAGAGAGGCTCAGCGGAAAGAGAAGGGAAAGGGTATGGACAAGTCTGTCAGCATCCAAGTTGCTGAAGATTGACAAATAGCGCCTAAGCCTTGGCTTGGGTACCACAGTCGGTTCTATATAGATATAGATCCAAGGGATGATGAGGAGGAACCAAGGAGGCCAAGGCAGCACCGGATGAACTGACGATTGATATCACAGTTAGCCACGACGACCCATCGCGAGTGTTGAAGACTAGATTACAACTCAGCCCTTCGATGATGAGAGAAATTACCGATTTCCTCCAAGCGAATCTGGATGTATTCGATTGGACTCATTCTGACATGTGTGGGATCTCGCCTGCCATCGCGAGCCATGCATTGAATATTGATCCGAAGTATGTCTATGTGAAGTAGAAAAGACGAGGTATGGATCCAGAGAGATCTATGGCTCTTAAAGAGGAGGTGGATAAACTTAAAGCCAACGGGTTTATTCATGACGCCCTCTATCTCGAATGGATATCTAACACCATGCTAGTGAAGAAGGAAAATGGGAAATGGAGAACGTGTATTGACTATTCGGACCCGAACAAGGCGTGCCTTAAGGATAATTTTCCCCTACCTAGAATTTATCAGCTAGTTGATTCAACTGCAGGGCACGAATTGTTGTCATTTATGGATGCATACTCAGGGTACAAGCAAATCCCGAAACATGTCCCGGATCAGGAGCACACTAGTTTTGTCACAGACGTCGGGTTATACTGTTATGTACTAATGTCGTTCGAATTAAAGAACGCATGAGAGACTTATCAATGTTTGGTTAACCAAATGTTTAAAGATCAGATCAAGAGGTCGATGGAAGTCTATGTGGATGATATGATCGTGAAGTCACGGCGATCAAACAACCACATTCGAGACTTAGCGGAGATGTTCGATATCCTTCGATTTTATAACATGAAAATCAACCCTCTGAAGTGCTCATTCGGTGTTGCATCAGGGAAGTTCCTAGGCTTTATTGTCAATGAACGAGGAATTGAAGTGAATCCAGAGAAGATTCAAGCCATTCGGGATATTCAAGCACTCAGAACTATTAAGCAAGTGCACATCTTGAACGAGAAGGTCGCTACTTTGAGTCGGTTTATCTCTAGGGCGATCGATAAATGCTTTCCTTTCTTTGATTTGATAAAGAAGGGGAAGAGGAATTTCGAGTGGACGCAAGATTGTGAAGGCGCATTCCGAGCTTTGGTGAGTTATTTGGAGAGACCTCCTGTTTGTCAAAGCCGTTGGATCATGAGGAGTTGTGCATTTACTTAGCTGTATCACCACATGCCATAAGTGCCGCATTGATTCATGAGGAGAACCGGATCCAGAGACCGGTGTACTACGTCAGTAAACGATTAACGGGGAAAGAAAGAAACTAACCGAAGATATAGAAATTGGCATATTTCTTGGTGATCGTGTCGCGCAAACTTCGCCCGTACTTCTAGGCACATCCAATTAACGTCTACAACGATCAGTCTTTACAACAGGTCCTGCAGCGACCCGAGACGTTTGGAAGGTTGCTTAAGTGGAACATCGAGCTCAGTCAGTTCGACATCACATATCTGCCTCGAAGAGCTATCCAGGGACAAGCATTGGCATACTTCATAGCAGAGTTTACCATGCGAGATAAGCCCTTAGAGAGTGGTGTAATCCTTACCGTACGATGGAAGCTATATGCCGATGGAGCGTCCAATGATCATTATTCTGAAGTGGGCATCGTCCTTGTAACCCCTGAGAACCGGTTGATTTGCTACGCTTTGAAGCTTGATTTTCCTGCTACGAATAACAAAGCTTAGTATGAGGCATTAATTACTGGACTTAAACTTGTTAGAGAGATCGAGGTGAAGTCTATCGAAATCTTTTGCGACTCGCAGCTGGTGGTGTACCAAGTTAGAGGGGACTACCAGGCAAAGGGACAACGGCTTGCCTCATATCTTACCCGAGTTCAGGAGTTGTTGGCAGATATCGAATATTCGCATATCCCGCATGAACAGAACAGAGAAGCCGACTCGTTGGCAAAGCTCGCGAGCACTGGTGATGCACACCAGATGGGCTTGGTTCCAGTCGAGACACTACATGCCCTAAGCACAAATGTGATGGAAGTTGATCAAGTACTGAAAACGGAACCCGAAAGGGAATCATGGATGACTCTATTCAAAGAATACCTATTGCATGGAACCTCGCCTGGGAAGAGGAACGAAAAGCGACAAGTCCTTGGTAAAGCTTCACGGTATATTATGCAAGAAGTGACTATGTATAGAAAGGGATTCTTTATTCCCTTACTTTGGTGTATCGCCCATGATGAGATAAAGCGTGTCTTGAAAGAAGTCCATGAGGGAGAATGTGGCGATCACATTAGGGGGCAAATGCTAGCAAAAAAGATACTCTGTTATGGGTACTACTGGCCGATTGTGAACCGGGACGCCGCTGATTATGTGAGACGATGCGACAAATGCCAGATATATGCGAAAGTCCCAAGAGCACCGCCAATAGAGATTACACAAATGGTTAGTCCATAGCCATTCGCCATATGGGAAATCGATATCATCGGCACTTTGCCAATTTCCAAAGTTGGCGCGAGATATGCAATCGTCGCAGCTGACTACTTCACCAAATGGGCTGAAGCGGAGCTGTTAGCTACGATCACAACCAAGAAAGTCATCAACTTCGTTGTTCGAAACATTGTGTGTCGTTTCGGTCTTCCGCGAACTACCGTGACTGATAATGGGACTCAATTTGATAGTGCTGAGTTTAAGGAGTTTTGCCGGAGATACCACATTGAAAAGAGATTTGCGGCGGTCGCTCACCCTCAGGCGAATGGACAAGTTGAAGCTGTAAACAAGATTATAAAGTCTATCCTGAAAAAGCGTTTGAAAAAGGCTAAAAGCAAGTGGGTGGATGAACTTCCTACGGCGCTCTGGGCCTACAGGACCACCCATAAGTCTGCGACTGGCCACACTCCATTCGCTCTCGCTTACAGAGCCGAAGCAGTCATTCCTGTAGAACTCAAAGTCCCTTCCCATCGGGTGACTTACTATGATCCAGAACAAACCAAAATCTCTTATTGGAGTCATTGGACTTTATCGATGAGAAGCGCGAGGAGGCCGATTTGAGAGCAGTCGCACATCGATGTCGAATTGCTTGGTACTATAATACTAAAGTCTGATCGAGAACCTTTGAAGTTGGCGACCTTGTCCTGAAATGAATTTTTCCAATCCCATCACACATGAACCCAACATGGGAAGGGCCATACGTCATTGAATTGAGGCTTAGAGAAGGAACTTTCAAGCTAGCGACTGTTGATGGCGTGACGCTTCCAAGAGCATGGAATAGCAAGCATTTACGGCGCTATTTCAACTAGACTATTTCTTTTACATTTCAATAGTATTTGCTTTCAATATTTTCTTTGATATTTGACTTTTTTGATATGTAATAAGACAAGTTATTCTGTTCCTATTCTTATGATGAATAAAAGCATGAAGCTTCCTTTGCATAAACTACTGTTATTACATGTCATGCTAAGTATGTGTTGCACCTGATTGATATCGACATATGCGATGTATGAACATACGCGTAGAGTTAAAAATCGACCAGTTATACCGATCCCCGATAAGAATGAACAAGGGGGTTTTGTAAGTTTGCTCGGATGGAAATTTCCGTAGATGAATCAAAAAGCAATTTTCGCAATGAGGAACAAAGGTCCCCGACGGTAAGAGAATGACAAAAATCTCTATGTCCCTGATGCGGACTAGAGTACTTTAAGTCCCTAAAGCAGACTAGAGTATAAACAATTTGACAAAAATCTCTAAGTCTCTGATGCGGACTAGAGTACTCTACGTCCCTGAAGCGGACTAGAGTATAAACGATTTCTAAGTCCCTGATGCGGACTAGAGTACCCTAAGTCCCTGAAGCGGACTAGAGTATAAACGATTTGACAAAAATCTCTAAGCCCCTGAAGCGGACTAGAGTACTCTAAGCCTCTGAAGCGGACTAGAGTATAAACGATTTGACAAAAATCTCTAAGTCCCTGAAGCGGACTAGAGTAATCTAAGTCCTTGAAGCGGACACGAGTATAAATGACTTGACAAAATTCTCTAAGTCCCTGATGCTGACTAGAGTACTCTAAGTCCCGGAAGCGGACTAGAGTATAAATGATTTGAAAAAAATCTCTAAGTCACTGAAGCAGACTAGAGTACTCTAAGTCCCTGAAGCGGACAAGAGTATAAATGACTTGACAAAAATCTCTAAGTCCTTGACGCGGACTAGAGTACTCTAGGTCCCTGAAGCGGACAAGAGTATAAATAACTTGACAAAATTCTCTAAGTCCCTGAAGCGGACTAGAGTATAAACGATTTGACAAAAATCTCTAAGTCCCTGGTGCGGACTAGAGTACTCTAAGTCCCTAACACGGATTAGAGTATAAACGATTCGACAAAAAATCTCTAAGTCCCTGACGTGGACTAGAGTACTCTAAGTTCCTGACGTGGATTAGAGTATAAACGATTTGACAAAAAATCTCTAAGTCCCTGACGCGGAATAGAGTATAAACGATTTGGTAAAAAATCTATAAGTCCTTGACGCGGACTAGAGTACTCTAAGTCCCTGACTACGGACTAGAGTATAAACCAATCAGATAGAAGCATGACTGCCCACAACGAAAAATCTTAAGTCCCAGACTGCGGACTAAAATAAAAAAATTTATAAATCCCTAGACCATAGGCTAACTTAAAAACCCAATGGGTGGACAAACGAACTTTCAATCGTTCGCTATCCCACGAGTTCCGATCTCACATCAACGGAAGAGGCTCAAGCTGTTAGCTGCAAGATACAACCGTTAGTTACATTTCTGGCTTGGCGTTGCTTACGACTTAATTTGGCGCATACGGAGAGGTTTTGAGATCGAGATAGCAAGTTATCAACGAAACTTGTGAAAATTATTACAAGTACTTGAAATGGGAAGAATTTACTCCACTGCTGGAGTAATAATTCACACGATGATTAATCAAAAACAAAAACTTTTATTCACAATCCCAAAAATTCCTTACAAATTATTCAAAAGTTCTGGATCCACACCCGTACATTTGCTACTAGGTAAAGAAACACATGTCTAACTTATCTAGACTATGTACAATGATACAAGACGCTAACTATTTCTTTGATTTCTTCTCCTTCCTTGGTTTTTCGGGAGTTGAATCGGTCGACCGTCTCTTTCGAGATCCTTTGCCGCCCAAAGTGGAGGCACTTGAGGAAGGAGGAGGAACCTCAATAGGAGTTGTCCCGCCATGTGGGATGAATTGCAGAGGCCTGAGGATGGATATTCAACCGCCACCACATCGGGATCACCCTTGACTTCACGTTTTTACTTTTCCTCCTCTTCAATTTGTTCTTATATGCTGAGTTTAGTGGTTTGCTCCGAAGCACCCATGACCACATGTCATCAAGCTCTTCAGCAAATGATGGGTCTTCGGGATTGTCCTCATCGAGTGCCTCAATCACTTGAGCATCAAGCCCTGGAGTATCTGTAGCAGCCGGATCCTCGACCATTTTTCCTTGGTGCTCCGTGGTGACATCGCTCCTAGGAGTTAACTCAGAACTGGGATGACCTGCAAAAATTCATCAAAATGCAAGCATTAGTCTTTAGTCGTTATATACCCGAAACAATAACTTTTTTAATTTGAAGGAGTTCAATACGGTACCAACATCCGGTTGGCTCTCAGTAGTCATCGAGGTACTCCCTTCGATGATGGGAGACAGCATGTGCGGGCCAAGTCTGGGCCTGTTTGGATCATAACTGACGTGTTGCTCCATGGGTTAGGAAGATGACGTTCTGGCCAGCTGAATAGGAGGAGGATCCTGGGGTTCAGTTCCGAAAGGCCCTACGATATCTTCTTTTTCCTTAGTCGGTGCAGGAGCTTTGCAAAATTGAAGTTTCGCGGCAGCCAAATCAGACGGCTCGTTTCCCCGGAACACTTCCTGCGCAAGTGCCTCTTCATCAAGCTCTGCCGCTCCCAACTCTTTTTTCTTAATTTTTGTGAAGATCTCCCAAGCTTCGGCAAGAAATTTGAGATAGCGTTCGCCTAGAAAAGTCAAGTCGTGGTAAAGGATAACTTTTGCATTGTATTCAACAATGAGCGGATCGAACAAGCACTTGATCGCTTCCCTGTCGAACTCAGTCGCTGCCTCAACTCGGGAGTTGGTTTCTGCGAACACCTCTTTCCTGCCCTCTTCACGGGTGGCTTCTTTTAAGACTTCAATTTGGGCAAGTTGTTCATCGAGTTTCATCTTTAAGTTCCTTGTTTCGACAATCTCTTCGCAGTATTTCTGCGACTCTTCTTGTGCCTCAATTTTTTCTTCCCTCTCTTTGAACAGTAATTTTTCTAGCTCCTTAATGTGGCGGGCTAAGGCATCTTTCTCCTTTTATAAGGAGTCTTTCTCTAAAGACAAGGTTCCACTGTGTTGAAGTGCAACATCCAGTTCCCTCTTATGCAAAGTCTCCAGGCGTCTTACTGCCTCGGCCGTCTCCTCTGCATTTTTCTTTGCCTCGGCAAGTTGAGCCTTACATTCGAGCAATTCAGCATCTTGATGTTTGATGATATCTTTGTCGTGAATGGGCTCTACCTTAAGGCGATTGATTTCATGCTGGCGCTCGATGGAAACTTCAAAGACTTTCTTAGCTAAGTGAATGAACGCTTCATGCTGGACGTACACATCATTCATGCATGCTAATGAGCTCTCTTTAGCACTTCTAGGAGTGATGTGTATTGAGGGGAGGAATTTGAGCCTGTCAAAGCAGATTTTCGAGAAAGTAGCTTTGAGTTCGGCTAGTTTCTCTGCTATAGTAGGATCTTGGGCAGGAACCGGTAGGATCTGTTCAGACGTAACCAGTGGATGTTTTTGATGCTTGCGGGATTGCCTAGCACTTGACGATCCGGAGTGTTGATCATGAGGAGCGGCAGCTTGGGAACCCGATGTGTGGATTTATCTCCGCTATGAGCCGGATGGTTAGATGGATCGCCTTGGCGTGGAGCGTGGGTCTGAGATTTCCTTCTGGATTAAGAAGAAGATTCTCGAGAATAATACTCTCTTTCCCATCCTTAATCTTTGTCTCGGCATCTTCCAGTTTCAGAGTCCCGACCCGAGCGATAGTAAGTGGAAGAGCCATGAAGGCGATCGAAAGCATGCGAGTGAGACATTGCACCTGTAAAAGAGCCAAATAGGAGCATATTAGGAGTTGTTATGTGAAGAGTTAATCACAAGTGGATGTGGAGTGCAAGTGCTTGTGTGTGTCCTCAGACGGACCGGTAACAATAGCTTTACTCATTGGAGTTTCTTCTCCTTTGTTAGAAGGTTGCACTCCTTTACCGCTTCTCGCGGGTGAGTTAAGCCCTTCGATGTCAAGATTGGTGAAGTTGTAATTTAATAAATTGTCTGGGATCGGAATGTCGGAGAGTCCCTTCAATGAGCTCGCCATCTGTTGAGAAGACAATTCTTTTTCAATCGGAGTTATGATGAATTTTGGGGTTGCCCCGGCCTTCCTTTTTCGTATCTTGTACGCCAAACTTTTTCCCTTCTTCGGGGGAGGTTGCAATTGGCTAGAGTGTGGCGTTTAAACTACTGGTGTTTTTCCAAGGCCTATGTCTTCGTTTCTCGGCCCTACATCCTGCGATTCCTTTATTTCCACCTCTTCGATGTCCTCTTAGGTTCCCCTAACAAAGGGCACCGTGGGGTCGTTTATTTCTACCCTTCTCTCGATGAGAGTCTTCGGAATTGCTTTGCTTCCAGGGAGACCAATTTTGCGGCCGTCTTCTAACAGCTAGAACAACGAGAGCAACTCATCGATGACGAGGAGTTTGATATCCCAATCCTCAACAGGAGTAGTGAAAATGGCCGCAACAGCCCTGGAGTACCCAACGCCATCAGGTCGAGGGCGGACACCTGAAAGAATTGAAGATATTAGTACGATTAAGGAAGAAGATGCGACTTGAATCTTTGAACTAAAAGACGAAGGCAGAAATGGAACTTATGTCCTTCCAACCATCTTCTTGTGAAGCCAGGAGGACACCGTACGTAGAACCATTCATATCTGAATAGGGAAAGCTTATTCCATGCGCCCATTAAGACTTGGCATTTGGGCAGGGGTTCAAGAAAGACGTACGAAGGACTATCAGCCTGTCTTTTAAAATTGTAAATGTATTGGATGTCTTCGGGAGTTGGCAGACAAAATAGGATGTTCATGAAGAGAAGAAAAGTGCCATGGATAAAAGCATAACTGATAGGGTGTAGTTGAGTAGAAGCGATCCCCAAAAATCTCAATATTCCCAAACGAAAGAATTGAAGGGAGGCACACATTCGGCCCAGCACATGAACTTATTACATGTAGTATATCTGGCTGGGGGCAAGTGAGGTCTGTCTTGCCGCGATGGAACTAAAACATCTTCAAAAGAAATCCCATGGATAGAACATAATCGACGTAGACGCCGATTCTGGATTCTTGTGAGTCAGCCAGATTGTTCAGAATGATGGCATCCTCTGCAGCATCAGGAGCTGGATCAATAACTTCTGTAGGAAGAACTGGGATGTCGGAAAAAAGATTTGCTTGTGGGTCAGGTGCCCCTACTTTTTCTGTTCGCTGACTCGGTCCAGTTTTATCAGATCAGGTAGCAGAACTTAATCTCACGGCCGATTCAGAAGACATTAAGGTTGGTCGCTTCGTATAACCTAGGGTCTGTAGTAGCTATACTCAGCAGAAAACAATATTAGAAATAATAACCTGTCCCCCTGTGTTGTGTGTGAACTAGTGCAGTGCAATATGAAATAAACGTAAGCAGTTTGAAATCAGAGAAGCAAAAGTAAAGTGTTAAAGCTTAGAGGTTTCTTCCAGAAAGACCATCATCGCTGACCGTCTTAATCGACATAAAGGTTGATCGACAACCAGGGCTTTAGGATCGGATGTTGACGTTTAGAATTATGAAGTCCATTTTGTTTAGTCGATTTCGTACTTAGTTCGTGATTAAGTAGGCCGAGAATTTGATCGTTCGAACTCAAGTCCATAAGTCCAAGTATGCAGGTCGCATTGTTATCAGTCACTTTATGTCTAGGCAAGGCAACATGCAGTTAAGCTTCTTAGTGGCTTAGGTTAAAAGTGATTTTTATAGTCAACACCGATCGCTTTGCCTTATGCCATTCCCTTTGCCCCAACCTCACAACCGATCCCTATCTACAGACATTGCCGACCCCTATACTAGATAAGTCATACCGATCCCTTAACTAAGGCCACTAGCACTGATCCCTCATACAATAGACTCTTGCCGATCCCTCACAAAACCATCTCCTACCGATCCCTCTCATCAAACTCATTCCGTACACCTCCCTCCCTCCCCGTAGCTACTTCTCATCTATCCCTCAACAAAGCTATTCTTTAAAACATCTAACAGACCCTACATAAAGTGATCTACACCGATCCCTTTTTCCCAAGTTCACTTACCAAAAAAAAGAAGAAAAAACCCCAACTTTTCTTCATCCCTTCCAGGACACCAACCGAACCCTCCTTCGTCCTTCTTCTTCTCCTACTCCATCATATTATCCTCCTCTCCTGCATATCTCAATGAAACCCATCAAGCTGTATGCCTAAAAAACACTCGAACTCATGCAAAATCAGGATTCATGACTCACTACATGATTAAAAAGAGGAGTCATACCTATATAAGTATCAAATTAAATTACAGGCGATTGGTTGAAACCTCGGATTGGGGATGATGTTTCGAGCTTGGATTTAGTTTTGAAGTTGAGGAGTTTCTCTTCATTTCGATTCGGCAAAGGGAGATGGCAAATGTCTTGGGTTCGGCTGAGTATTTGTGCAAGGGAAAGTAAAGTAACAAGGGGATTAAATGCTGAGAAGATAAAATGAAGAGAGAAAAGAAAGGGGGACGAGCTTTTATATGGGCGACCAGGAAGGAAGAAGAACCGGTCATACCCAATTGACTCGGTCCCCAGGTTGAAGAGAGGTCGGCCCCAAGGAT
The DNA here is from genome assembly GCA_030737815.1 of Allium fistulosum. Taxonomy (NCBI): domain Eukaryota; kingdom Viridiplantae; phylum Streptophyta; class Magnoliopsida; order Asparagales; family Amaryllidaceae; genus Allium; species Allium fistulosum. Next base: position 678,156,164 of record CM060903.1, read on the forward strand.
AGCCGACCCCTTTCGAGGAAAATTCACCACGGGGTCGGCATATCGAATGCCGACCCCTCCAAAAAATAAAAAATAAAAAATAAAAAATGAATAATAAATGATAAATAAATAAGATAATGAAAGAAAAAAATATACATGTATGTAATAATGTAATTTAAAAGGAAAGGGAAGGGGAGAAAAGCGTGAATGATGGATATGAGTGAGAAAAGAAGGAAAGCAGGGGCAATAGCAGATGTTTGAAAACCTAATGACAACCGCTATCGTGAATATTAGATTATAAACGGAAGCATGCATAGTAAAGCACTTTGGCAAAGACCAACGGCGTCTGAACACGTCCAGGAGTCAACAACAGAAACACGTGTATGAGCGTACACGGAAGAGATTTATGAATTCAACTTTTTGAAAGGTTAAATCAGAAGAAAACCTGAAGACTTCACATGACCAAATCCATGCATTCTAATGGAACAAGACGTCAGACCTGTTCCATCCAAGGTTAATAAAGGAACAATGATCAACCTAGGACTTGGATAGACCCGTTCCCGGGAACCTGGGTTTCTCAAATTCGAGCACGTCATGTTATTCACAATACGTACTTTGGGGGGGCACGTGTTACCTGGTACCTTGACCCAGCTACACAAGGATGATTATGAAGGCCAGACACGACTGTTGATGGGAGGGATGGTAACGAGACAATGTCCATATGACCAGAGTGTAATATCCGAACAGTTGTATCCAGCCCAGGGTAAATAAGGTTGACAGATAGATAATGCAGGATGTCGGAATTATGGAATTTAGTTTGGTTGGAATAGGGGTCGACATGGATGTTTGACAAATTGAAGGAAGTATGGATGGGTCGGCATAACTTGTGGTTACGAGACAATGTCCATATGACCAGAGTGTAATGTCCGCACAGTTGTATCCAGCCTAGGGTAAATAAGGTCGACAGATAGATAATGCAGGATGTCAGAATTATGGAATTTAGTTTGGTTGGAATAGGGATCCGCATGGATGTTTGAAAAATGAAGGAAGTATGGATGGGTCGGCATAACTTGTAAAACTAATGGGATCAACACATTAATGGCTTATGCAAAAGGGGTTGGCATAGTGTGTTTGGCTCGGCATAATATGTATGGGTTGACGTGGTGTAAGTGGGTCGGTATAATATGGATGAGGCACAGAGGGATCGGCATAGCATTTAGGAAACCAAAGGGGTCGGCATGGCTCATTCATAGGCTATGGGTCGGCATGGCACGTTTGGTTCGGCGCAGCACATTTGGATCGGAGTTGCATGGTATATAAGGAAGGGATCGGCATACGTTGCAAGATCAGAAGGGATCGACACAACCCAGACCGAGTCAAGATTCCAACTAAAGTATTACAAGAACCATAGCTGCACATGTCCAAATATCACGATACTTGAAGTACCATCATGTCACACCATAAAAGAGCTACCATAGGGATCGTTGGCCCAAACTTATCCCATGGAGGGGTCGGTACCGACCCCTATCCATTGAGAGTTGGGCCTAGCCCTCCCAATGGTGGGCCCATGTGGTTAAGGGGGTCTAGGTGCCGAAGTTTTAGTCAGATTAGAGACTGCCTTCATCTATAAATATAGGGGCAGGGGGCCATTTTAAGGGACTTTTGGCTGACAAGTGAAACTCTGCCATTATTGTAACCAATTTCCTTTTGTTCTTCCCTGATCTCTAGTTATTTCTTACGGATTATAACTGTAATCAAGCGAATAGTGAAGCAATAAAGAAAGTAATCAAAGTGGACGTAGACAATCAACGCCAAACCACTATAAATCTTGTTGTTCTTGCTTTTTGCTACAATTTTCTTGATATCTAGCATTATTCCTCTGTTTTCATTTAATTTTTTCATTTATTTCACCCCTTAAACCTATCCTTGGGTGTTTGTGGCCAATTTGGTTGCAAACAATCACCATATCCAAATTCAAGGCTTTATTATAAGAGGTATTTATCATGAATTTCAAGGTATTCAATTCCAATAATGTATGAATATTGAAATTTTAATCTTATTATTTCTGAAGGAATGGGAATAACCAAATTTGCTCATATCAAAATTAGAAACCGAATTCTATGTAAGTGACTGTATGACAAAACATCAAACAAATCCAAACAATATGCATATTTCTTTAGATACAATATGTGTGATATATAGTAAGATTCCTTTTATATGTCCATTGGTTTAATAAAAGAAACAACTATAAATATATCCGTATGTTATTTCTTTTCTTTTAGATCCTTAGTGGCTTCTTTATCCTTATTTATACATGTACGTTAAATAGGTACTTTCTATCTTATCATGCTTCAATCTTTCTTCTTCTTACCACAATGTGAAATAAGTTCAATAAGAGATCATTTTATTCTTAAAAATAATTTAATGATAATCTTAAAATGATTATATTGTGAATAAAGAGAGTACCAAAAGAAACAACTAAAAAATTTCGTCAAAAAGTTCATGCACGGAGAAGATAGTAGCAACGGCGCCGGCGGTGCCGGTAGGAGCGGCGAAGAACAGAATATCGTACTGTACGGGAAGGAGCAAGGAATAGAAGATCTGCTATAAGCCGCCAAAATCTCGATAATCAGGGCGGAGGCGAAGAAGAAGGCGGTCGGCGCGGTTGTGGAGGCCGTAGGGGTGGTTGAGCGGGTAGAATGCATAGGGTTGTGGGGCAGATTTCCGCTAGACTTGCCGAGCTTGATGGATTTCAGGATCCGAATCTTAGCGCGGTGAAATTGCCTATGCTTTCCAACTTTCGCGCACTTCCAAATGGCGAAGTACATGTCAGTACATAGACAAGTTTGGCTGTAAGTATTTCTTTATATGATTAAAATAACTACAATATGTTGTTGTTTAAATATATAATATAACTTTATTTAACTTTAACAGTCACGAAATATCCGTTCACAGGGTTCGTTAGCTAACACGCTTAGATATTTTCATGCACATTTGACAAATAAGGATAGAGTCGTAACACTATTACAAGGGCTTGGATTCCACCATTTCTTCGGTAATCTAATGAACCATTTACTTTAAAAACTAGTTAATTTATCACTCCGTAATTTAACTTGTTATGTAATCTACAATTTTAGGAATCACAAATGTTATAAAAGGTGATGTGCAATTGTGCACGGCTATTGCTTTACGGTGTTATAAAACGACCCACACGTTCCACTTTCCTTGCAGTGAGCTAGGAATTACATCGCTTAATTTCTCCATGCTTACCGGCATTAGCATTGGAGTAGCTTCTTTTCCATCGCTTCCGTTCAATGATGCTCGATGGCGTGATCCTGAGCGTGTTCATGATCTTCTACCTCATTTTGACGCTTCCGCTGTATCATATCAGGCCGTAGGCGCTATTAGAGTCAGCGCTATTTGTGCTGCTATGGACATCATACTAAGTCATTACTCTCCCAATGATGATCTGGAGCTTCCATGATTATTTTTCCTATACCTCATGGGTAAGCTGCTTTTCAGCACATCGAGCAGTAGTTTGGCTGTTGGGTTTATTGAGGTCGTATCTGATTTGGATTTCAGCGGTGCTATTCTATATGACTGGGGTATGCCTATTCTTGCATACCTGTACAGATGCCACGACATACAGTGCACCATTTTAGATGCACAGGTTTCATTATTTGGCTTCTGGGAGTTGTTACATTATCGGTATTTTGAGTATTCCAGGAATTTTCATTTCGTCATTTTGACTTCTGACGCGTCTCCTTTTTTCCCCCGTTTGTCATTTTGGTGCGTGGAAAACAGGGGGCCCAAGGATAATGAATCCTGTCACATTTATTCGGTTGCCCACAACCAAATCGATTTGAGGATGTACAGACACCAAATTATATGGCATCCATTTCATGATAGTATATCTTTTGGCATTGGTTTTATAGAGATTGCTCAGATGCTTGCCGAGAGGAGATTTCCACTCCTATCTTATCCCTCGGCGTTTGGTGCATATTGATATCTTGGTGAGAGGTGTTGGAGACAGTTGTACGACTTTGATGCTATTAACGATGATCCAGACCCTCATACCTATCGCTGTAGGATTTACCAGTCAGAGCAGCTAGACCTGGCGAGGGCAGGAGGTTGGTGGTCGGCCGAGGGCTTTGTAATTACCGGTCAGTCATACGTTGACTTTGGGCGTATATTTTACACTGGTTCCACCGACACCATTACCAATGCAACGGCGATAGATTTAGTCGGTCCGTCTACTATACGACACGGCATACATCCCCCTGTTGTTGAGGATGTTACCAAGTCCAACCAGGGTTACCTGTCCCTGATCATGTGGCGGCTTCTTCTCACTTCGAATGGACCATGGCAGTTCCTACCATTGGACCAGACCATTATGTTGACGTGTATCATCCTCCAACGCATGATCATTATCTGGATCTGAGCCAGATATCCTACGGTGATATATATGATATGTAGATTAGGCAACATTTTCGGATGAGCCAGTTCCTACTTCATTGACAATCCAACCTATGATATAAATTTGTTCCGCCGTCGATTTCGGATGAGCCCAGGTGTATTCTCTAAAATTTCTCTTAAACTTCATGAAAAAACTCATATTTCACTTATAGGCTAAATGGAGCACTAGAACATGGACATTATCCCCACATCAAAATCTCGGCTGCTTTACGTATGTTAAGCTACGGAACAACTGGTGATCATATGGATGAATATTTCATAATTGCATCATCAACAACAATAGAATGCATGAAGGAATTCTGTAAAACTATTATTGAACAGTTCGGCGAGAAATACTTACGAACGCCGGGACCAAATGATGTAAACATGACACTAGCCAGATGAAAAGCTAGAGGTTTTCCAGCTATGCTTGGAAGTTTGGATTGCATGCATTGGGCATGGAAAAACTATCCAACAGGTTGGAAAGGAATGTTCACAGGACATAAAAAGGTGTCGACAATGATCCTTGAAGCGGTTGTAACCGATGATTTATGGATTTGGCATACTTTCTTTGGAGTACCAGGTTCGTTAAACGATATAAATGTTTTATAACAGTCATACCTATTCTCTGAACTGTCTAACGGAATTTCAACGGACGTTGCATATAAAGTTGGTAATGTCGACCATCAAACTGGGTATTACCTAGTCAATGGAATTCACCTAAAGTGGAGAACTTTAATACTAGGCTTTAGAGTACTGACAAACGACAAAGAGAGCTATTTAACTGAAAAAGTGGCAAGCTACATAAAGGACATCGAACGAACGTTCGGTGTCTTACAAGCAAGGTTTCAGATTTTACGAAATCCTGCTCGATTTCATGACACAAGAGTTCTATCTGAAATTATGTATGCTTGTATAATACTTCATAGTATGATTGTAGAGTCCGAAAGAGGTGGGTATAAAAATCAAAAGACTAATTACCCGGACATGTTTAAGGGTTCTAAAAAAAGACCTGATAGAAACATAAACTCAAAGGAGGAATATATTGCCATGGTACAACATATTGAACATCAACCTGCACACTTCCAATTGCATGACCAGTTGGTGGACCATTTGTGGGCACACAAAGGAAGGAATAGTAGGAATCCTTAGGCATGGATTATAGCAGTTGTTTCTGCAATATTACTAGTTTGTTTTGTGTTTGCTAGTTTGTTTACTATATTAAGTTGATGAGGTTTTATGTTTGCTACTTTGTTTACTGTATTATGTTTTAAGATTTGTATGTTGACCATTATGTACTATTATTATGGAACTTATTTAATAAAAGGATGTCCGACCTTAATTCAAAATACATAATGGTACAATAAAATTATATCAAGTACATAAATTGTAACGACCCTGAATTTTGAACAAATTAAATTGAAAATATTTAATTAATTTTAAATATTTGAACGGTAATTTAATTTGAATCCCCGATGTAACTCTAAAATTGGGCGATTAAATTTTAAAGTTTAATCTATTGAGTGTTGAATAAAAATTTGGATCTTCGATTTTAAGCCGAAGAAAAATATTTCGAGAGCTTTTAAAATTCGTATTGATAATACTGAAGATAATTGAAACTTCAAAATCGAGTTTGAAAACCATTTGTTCAGTTTTGAATTTAAATCGTTCGAATCGATTTTTAAAATACAACGTTCCGGGGCACAGTCTCGGAATTTGACGAAACCAGTTCCATTGGGTCCGTAATATTGAATTATTACCGGATTTCAATTTTCGTATTTTTCAGAGTTGATACGTGAGCAAACAACAGGAAAACGCATTGAATTTTTGACGAAATTCAAATTTAAATTAATATTTTAATTGGTCAACCGGCAGCATGTTCTCTCCCTACAATCGCGCCTGCAATCGCGAAAAGGATCGTGTGAACCATGCCTCGTCTAAAATTTAAATAACCCTCTCCTTCGTTCCTCAGTGCAAACGAAAGAAATAAAATAAAAATCAATGGCCTCTTTCCCGTTCAAATTTCAGAAAAGAAAAGAAATATCGAATCCTTGAAATCTCGTTTCCCTCTGATCGAAACGAAAGTCAAATTCCCTTCTTTAGTTCCTCTAATCGATCGAACCGTGCCAAAATCGTTCCTTTCAAGAATCGAAAACCTAAACCTATTCGCGGAGGTCGCGAGTTAAAAGGCATCGCGATTTGGGGTAGCATCGGCGACGAGGCAAGGCAGGGTTAGTAGGCGCTGGGAGACTTACGATGTCATCGAGCGCGGTTACCTTGGCAACGAGATGGCAGAGTACTGACATCGACATGGGGAATCAAGTCGAGATGGACTGAGTTGGTGGCAACAGCGCACCATGGAAGCAGGAAGGCGATCGACTGTTGTTCGATCGAGGTTGGGGATTCAGTTGCGAATGGATGGAAGCGAGGCTGCAGCGATGAAGCCTAGGCGGTGGCACGCGATTTGAGTTTGGTCAGGATGGGTTCGTGGGTGGCTCCGTTAGCCTCGCAAGGTCGATGCTACGCTCGAGTGTTGATAGATCGCTTAAGTGAGGCGATTATCAGTTTTTACAAGCTTAAGGTATTCTTCTGTCTATCATATTGTAATTCATAAGTTAAATTTTTGCGTTTATTTCGAAGAGAATATAAGTATGAATATGTATATATTACAGTAGGGTTTTCAATAAAATAATATATACTAAAATAAAATATAGATATATATAAAGTCTGTATTTTTATAGATAAAGGCATTTTTACAATAAGACAACATTTTGCTATTTTCCAATTCATAAGATAAATAAGTACATTTGTTTGTACAGTAAGCATAATTACTATTTGATTTACAGGAAAGAGATTTATAATGTAAATACATCTAGGAATGTATTATGGTAATTAGGTTGATAATTAACTTGTTTAATGAATAGTCACTAAAAATATTTTATCAAACTATTAGTTGGATTGAAATCATTAGTTGATTAGATTATTTTGAACATTTCAATCTAATGATAAAAACTATTCATTTAATTTGTTACCAGGGATTTAATAGTAAGTAAAATTGGAATTTTATTAACCCAATGATTTAAAGTTTAAAATGAAAATTTATTGTTCGATTTATTTCGAATAGTAATAAACCGTAAATATTTATACAAGGTCTAAAATCGAGGAACAAGCTGGAATGGAAATGGGATTTGCAAAATAAATGCTAAGGTGAGATTTTCTCACTCGAAGGAAAATTTTAATTTTACAGTTATTGATTGATGATTGACCCTTTTGGATGTGATATTAGATATAGTAGGATATATATCTATATATAGCAGTATATACATATTGGCATATGTATATATTGGATTGATGATTTCCCGCCTCGTATAGCGGATGAGACCCTATTGCGCCGTTAGTAAGCGGATTTTTATAAAAAACCTATATACCGCGATAATTCCGTACTGGAGCGGAATTGGTATTGTGCTAACGTCTTTGGATGCAGGGAAACAGGTTGGAGGGATCCAACTGGATTCCTCAACTGTATTTATTTATTTACCGATGTTGATATATTCTGTTATCATATGATGATATATGATGTTTGATGTTGTGATGGACTAATTGATGCGTTGCATCATTGGATTCAAATTTTGAAATTTAAAAATAACGATGTTGATTTTAAAAGTGATCTTTGAAAATATACGTTTATTTAAATTGTTGAATTGATTTACTTTAAATAAATAAACATTAAAACTTTAAAGTTATAAAAGTTAAGATTTTGCGAATTTTAACCAAAAAGTAATTTCTTTTGAAATAAAGAGTTAAGAAATTTATAAAATGGTTTAAGTTGAGATTTTTGAATTATTAAACCAATGTATATAAAAGATGTATCAAATTGATATTTATCAATTAAAGTTATTGGAATTTTAAAATGAGTTTTAAAAGAGATATGAAATTTATAATTATAAAATGTGAAGATATGAAATGTATAGAATTATAAATTGTGAAAATATGAAGTTTATAAATTTATAAAGTATGAAGTTATAAAAATGAATGAAATTGTAGAATAAAGACTTATAAGAAATTTACTGGTAAATTGGATTTTTGCCTTTTAGTGGAATATTGATCGAATTGTTAATAAAAGGAAATTTATAAGTCGAAACTGTTATAAAAGAGAAATAGAATTTATGAACGTGTTTGTAAATTCGAAATAGATTGAATTGGATAAATTAAATATAGAAGATTTCTAAAGAAGATATATTCACGATTTTGGATAGCGAATTTTCTTTGGAATAAACGTGTAGAAAAGATTGAAATTTGGTTAAGTGAAGTATATTCACGATTTTGGACAGTGAATATATTATTGAATAAAATGGATTCATTTTTGAAGAAGTGATATAAAAAAAAATGAAGTTAAACATTTTAAAGATGTTTTAAAATGTATTAGGAATCGAAAGCATAGATTTCAACACTTGTTATTGAAATAAGCGTTTTCGAGAAATATAAGGAAATGGTGGACTATAACACTGTTGTTATAGTAAATGATTTCCGAAAGGAAATGTTTTATATAGTATTGGGATTTATATATCTATCTAAATTTTCGAATCCCTATACTAGTGATTTTGAGTCGTCGTAACGATGTTTTACGCAACATTCGTTTTTGACTCAAATAGATGTTAAAATTTATGATTTCCTTAAAGAATGAATATATACTTAATATTGATTTAAGTATATTGAATATTTTCAAATGTTGAAAATAAATAGATTTGCAAAATACTTATTTTTGAATAAGTATGGAAATACTTTTCCAGAATGAAATGAAACGTTTTGAGATTTTATCTTCTTAAAGATAAATCGAAATTGAATATTTGAAAACGATTGAAAATCGAATATCTGTAGATATTTTGAAAATATAAATTCACTATGGAATTTATAAAAGGAAAGGGAAACTGTTTAGAAAAATAAACGTTGATTTATTTTTAAAGTATGGAAATTTTATATCTAGTAAAGATATTTTTGAAGATAAATAATTTGGGAAAATTATTTGGAATCTGATGATGTTGCGCATCTTTATTGATAGTTAAATAACCGACTATCAATAATTACCTTTAGATAGGTACTTGTTGTGAATTGGATGAATTTGAATGCCACACTTTGTTTTTAAATAAGCGCTCACTATTCGGGTTAGCCGGGAAAGGACCATGGGGTCGTATAACCCATTCCGAATATGTGATACGTCGTTATGAATTGCATTCGAAGACCGGTGTTGAAGACTGGATATTTTTGAAAACGGAAGGATTACCGTCGAGTTACTCTACATCGGCTGATCTCCGATTTAGAGGTTTTATCACCCTTAGTGACGGGAAGTCTGGACGTGATTAGAAATTTATCCAGATATGCAAGGGCTTCGTGAGAAGTGCCTTCGGTTCTGTTCGATCCCGGAACAGACTTGTATGGATTGTGTGTCTGACGTTACAATTTGAGATATAAAGCCGATTTCTTTCAAATACATATCTGTTGGTGGCGGAGAATTTATTCTCTTAGCTTAACACCCTTCTCTGAGACGTACGAGCTCAGAGGTTATGTAGTTGAAATTTATCAGCGATATATCCCAATTTGGTAACGTGGCATACTGAGTGTTGCTGTGAAATGATCAGTGTTTGATCATTTGCGATATGATCATTTGTTTGATCTTATATCTTTGTGATCATAGGTTGATCATTTTGTTTGACCCGAAGCAGGGCTTTTTGAGAAAGCGTAGCTTTGTGGACGAGACTTCGTCGAGCCTCACACCCCGGAAATGGTCGAAATAGGAAGGATCCGGCAAGGTTCTAGGGAGTAGCGCCCCTTAGTGTATGTCATTCCTTCTGGATAAAGGTGGTATCATGGTATGGAGCCCAGATACTTAACCTCTGTGGTTACTACATTATTATTATCTATGTGGTTTGTTGCGAATCGGGGATCCTCGGGAAGATCGGTGACGATCGGGGGATGGCATACGCGTGTCAGTAGTTACCTATTTTTGCAGAGGTAACCCGGCCTTGTGTTGGCAGAGATCCGGTTAGGTTCTCGGGTTGTCTATTCCAGGGACGTACCCATCGTGGATAGGAAGTTCCTTAGCCTGACCATTTGTTGGAAATCCAAAGAAACAATACGAGCCTTTACGATTTCAATTGTATAACCTGTCTCCTCAGGAGGCAGCTATAGCAGGCATAATATAATGGTACCTATGCTGGCTAAGATTTATATTATACTTTCGAAATGTTTTCCACTATGCACTAATAATAATATCAAAAAGAATTTGATTTTCGCGTAGTAAGCATCTTTGACTATCATAAGAAGAAATCTCCTCCAAGTATGCGTTTGCATTGTGTGTGTGGTGGGAGGTCTTATGGTAGTTTCATTTTCCAAAAGCATTGCGAATTTACTTTAAAATCTTTCTGTTGTTTATTTTAAAGATAAATAACTGTTTTACGATCTCACACCAGTCACTATGACTGACTCAGAGTTTATTGTTCCCTTCTAAACTCTGGGTGCCCACAAATTTCCACACGGGCAGCCTAGAGTTATATTATCAGGATAGTCTGGATATTCTGGAGCTTTGGAAGCAAGATGGATGACGAGACGTAGTATTTGTATCTGATAGTATTTATTCCGCTGTGTATTCTGTATGAGGACAAGTTTATATAACTGTCCATTGTTGTATATTGACTCTGATGATTGATGTATGTATAAACTGATATAGTTCTTTGTTTTAAAAGACTAGTGTTATCTATTATATATTGTTCCGCTGCGATGTGTAAGATTCTGATATTGTTTTCTGTTCTGATGTGTTTTCTGTTGTTCTTCTTCTTTCTTTCTTCTCTTTTTCTTCTATCTTCTTCTTCTTCTACTTTTTTCTTTTTCTTAAAACCCTCACTATTGGAGTTTCCGGCACTCGATTGCTCGGCAGTCGATAAAGTTAGTATCGATGTCGAATTTTCGAAAGTTGAAAATTTCGGTATGTGACAGCGTGGTATCAGAGCATATGGTTAAGCGACAACCCTGCTCTGTTGGGTGTTACTCATTAGAGATAGAGTCAGTAGTACTCTAGAATGAGTTGAGTGTAATAATAGATATGAGCGCGTATTTGTTATTGAATATAAAATTGTTTTATATTGTGATGATTGATTTATTGAGTGGTATATGGATTCTGGTCAATACGAGTAATTAACGATCATTGATAGGGATCTCTAAACACTTGAATAGAACAATTCGGCACAGTATTGTTTTTAAATAGGGTGAATGAGATAATTTTACCCAAAACTATTTTTGTATAGAAAAGGAATAATTTTCTATGAATTATCATAGTATATGGATGTTTGGATGTTAGGAAGTAATAATAGTGAATTACCATCACTGGAATTGAATAAGAAATTGAAATCATAACTCTAAAGATGAGAAATAAATTCACATGTAAATGAAATTGAAGAATATAAATTATAAATGTGATTTGTAATTTAAAACGGAATTCCAGAGAAGTTTTTGGAAATGTTTTGAAAAGAATTTGAAAATTTTGGAGATTTGGAAAGTTTAATTCCTTTTTGATTTGAAAATGAATTTCAAAGGTTTGAAAAGTATTTTGGGGAATGAAAAGCTCTAAACTCTTTTCGGTCGCTGGAAAATAATTCCGATGATGATCGCGACATCACCGGTGTTCATTTTCGGGTTTCCAAAAGAGGAATTGCTGCCAAATTGTTTTAAATAGAAGTGATTTGAAAAATTTGGATTTTGTTTTAGAAAATTCAAAGGATAATTTGAATTGTTTTCAAAATGATTTTGAAAAGGTTGAAAAGACTCTGGAATACTATATAAAAATAATTGTGAAATATTATGAAGTTGATAACTTGTAAAGTTTAAATAAAAATCTAACTTAAAGAGATGAATTCATATATGAATAAAATTGTGAATATAAATTGTAAATGAATTTATGATTTGGAATGGAATTCCAAGAAGATAATTGAAATTAAAAGTCGTTAATGAAATAAGTCTTGAATCAAGTGAAATAAAATCCAAACCTGAGAAAACTGAAATGGATTGAATCCGAATAAACTAAAGATAATTGATAAATTCAATATTCAGAAGTTAAATTGAATTGAAATTGTGAATTGAATTCAAATGAATTTGAAAATGCAAAATTGAACGAAATTGAATATATAACTTCAATAGTGAATTAGAGATGATATAAGCAGTTATATTGAAAATTTTGTAATTTAATGTACGAAATGGTTTGAATATATGTAACTAGATATTATGGCTAGTAGGATATACAGGTATTAAGGAATTGGATTTGATTTTCGAAGATAAATTTGAATTGCTCGACAAAAGGTAAGTATTTCAATTCGAATATGAGATTTGATGACTTATTTCTCTAGCCGCTTGGCTTTTTCTTTTTCTTTTTGAAATCTGAGGGTCCGTAGGGACGTTTTGTAGTAGTACCGTATTAGCCGCGCAAAGGAGACGCTGCAAAAATTTTCGAAAATTTCGGGTGTTAGAAAATATTTGAGAAATTTTGAAAGTTTAAAATTTGAATTTAAACTTAAATTTGAATTTTGAAGAAAACAATGTTGTTTAAAACTTATAATTGAAGTTGGAAAGTTAGTTGAATTAATAACGAATCTTTAGTAGAAAGATTTGTTTTGATGAATTGATAAAACTATTTAGATTGTGAAAAATAGTAGACGAGTTAAGGACACCATTTTTCCTAACTTGTAATTTCGAGGACGAAATTCTTTTAAGGAGGGAAGTCTGTAACGACCCTGAATTTTGAACAAATTAAATTGAAAATATTTAATTAATTTTAAATATTTGAACGGTAATTTAATTTGAATCCCCGATGTAACTCTAAAATTGGGCGATTAAATTTTAAAGTTTAATCTATTGAGTGTTGAATAAAAATTTGGATCTTCGATTTTAAGCCAAAGAAAAATATTTCGAGAGCTTTTAAAATTCGTATTGATAATACTGAAGATAATTGAAACTTCAAAATCGAGTTTGAAAACCATTTGTTCAGTTTTGAATTTAAATCGTTCGAATCGATTTTTAAAATACAGCGTTCCGGGGCACAGTCTCGGAATTTGACGAAACCAGTTCCATTGGGTCCGTAATATTGAATTATTACTGGATTTCAATTTTCGTATTTTTCAGAGTTGATACGTGAGCAAACAACAGGAAAACGCATTGAATTTTTGACGAAATTCAAATTTAAATTAATATTTTAATTGGTCAACCGGCAGCATGTTCTCTCCCTACAATCACGCCTGCAATCGCGAAAAGGATCGTGTGAACCATGCCTCGTCTAAAATTTAAATAACCCTCTCCTTCGTTCCTCAGTGCAAACGAAAGAAATAAAATAAAAATCAATGGCCTCTTTCCCGTTCAAATTTCAGAAAAGAAAAGAAATATCGAATCCTTGAAATCTCGTTTCCCTCTGATCGAAACGAAAGTCAAATTCCCTTCTTTAGTTCCTCTAATCGATCGAACCGTGCCAAAATCGTTCCTTTCAAGAATCGAAAACCTAAACCTATTCGCGGAGGTCGCGAGTTAAAAGGCATCGCGATTTGGGGTAGCATCGGCGACGAGGCAAGGCAGGGTTAGTAGGCGCTGGGAGACTTACGATGTCATCGAGCGCGGTTACCTTGGCAACGAGATGGCAGAGTACTGACATCGACATGGGGAATCAAGTCGAGATGGACTGAGTTGGTGGCAACAGCGCACCATGGAAGCAGGAAGGCGATCGATTGTTGTTCGATCGAGGTTGGGGATTCAGTTGCGAATGGATGGAAGCGAGGCTGCAGCGATGAAGCCTAGGCGGTGGCACGTGATTTGAGTTTGGTCAGGATGGGTTCGTGGGTGGCTCTGTTAGCCTCGCAAGGTCGATGCTACGCTCGAGTGTTGATGGATCGCTTAAGTGAGGCAATTATCAGTTTTTACAAGCTTAAGGTATTCTTCTGTCTATCATATTGTAATTCATAAGTTAAATTTTTGCGTTTATTTCAAAGAGAATATAAGTATGAATATGTATATATTACAGTAGGGTTTTCAATAAAATAATATATACTAAAATAAAATATAGATATTGTTGTGTGCATTTCTACCACCGAACCAAAAGGCAAGAACCAACTCTCATCCGGTCTCCCACCGAACCAACTCTCATCCGGTCTCCCACCAAACCAACTCTCATCCGGTCTCCCACCGAACCAACCCACATCCGGTCTCCCACCGAACCAACCCACATCCGGTCTCCCACCGAACCAACCTACATCCGGTCTCCCACCGAACCAACTCTCATCCGGCCTCGCCAACCCAACCACCGGACCAACCTCACCGAACCAAACCCCCGGACCAAGCATTACCGGTCCACACCATCGCACTCCTACCACCGAACCATGGGATGCCGAACCAAGGTGTGCCAGGCCAGATTGCATCAGCCCAGGCCCACCAGCAGCTATATACATCCAAGACCCCTGCCCCCAACCTCACTCTATAAATAGAGGGGCAGGGGTACAACAATGGGGACAAGTTTGAGAGCTCAAGCACGGAAGGAACTTTCAAACAACTTTCTTTTACTTGTATTAAAGCTTTGTACTTGTAATCAAAGGAAGAGAAGAGAAATAACATATAAAGTGGACGTAGGCACATTCTGGCTGAACCACTATAAATTTGCGTGTCTTTTTACAGTTTAGCCCCTGCTTTTCATATATTTGCGTAAATTACTCAAATCGCTAAGAACAACATAAGATCCACTAAATCATACAACTTTGAGGTGTTTGTCCATTTTTTGTGCAAACATTTTTGGTGCTTTCATTGAGAGTATAGAAACTCGAAGCTTCAGCTTCATCTACTTAACGGGTTTTCCTAACAGCATCGTCCGCCACTTGGAAAACATGCCTCCCAAACAGAGAAAAGATGTTAACAAAGGAAAAAACATCGCATCCAGTAGCCTTCCTGATCCAGCTGCCGCGAATCAAGTAAACCGTCCTCCTCCAGCAACGGCAACAAATGAAGGACAGGCTAACCCAACCACTCCTGCCACAGAATAGCCTGCAGCAATTACTAGGGCAGATTTGGACAGAGTTGTTGTTGAAGTAACTAACCGCTTCACGTCCCAGCAGGAAGCCTTGGTGGACCATCTCATGTCACGCTTGAGGGACGCTGAAGAATCCAACCGCAACACTGAATCATGGGGCGAGTCCCAGTCTGGAGGATCTCAGAGACAGCAAAGATCTTCCTTCTTCGAAGGAGCTAACGGCAGGAATAGCCGTGGTAGGAGCCGAGACCGAGCCCAGCCCGAAGTTAGGCCTGAGGAAACGTTTGGTGCCGAACCCAACGGGGAAGGTACCGGGCGAAGGTCAACTGCAGCTGAGCCTGTCATGCTGCCTAACCACAGAAACACCAGTGAACGGGGCCGAGCTAGAGTTCAGCCCGAAGTTGGACCCGAGGAAGTGCTTAGATCAGAACCCAACAGGGGAAGATCAAGGCAAGGGCCAACTGTAGCTGACCCAAGCATGCTCCTAGAAGATCAAAGGCAGCCACTAGAAAATATGAGGAATGATAGACGATACCATCCCTACAGGTTGTCTGGACGGAATCAACCCCACAGAACAGAACCAAACTCATTTCTGTCCGCTCCAAATTCTGATGAAAGGATGGCGCGCTTATTCAGAGAGTGTGTCCAACGGGAGCAAAGAGATCGAGGGATAGGCGCTAGGGTAACCAGCCCTTTCGCCCACAATATCGAAATTGCTATCACCCCCCGAGAATGGAAGATGCCAACAATGGAACCCTACAAAGGAACCTCCGATCCCGTTGTACACTTACAGAGGTACACGCAGCATATGCTCATGAGTGGAGCAACAGAGGGAGTACTGTGCAAATGCTTCCCGCTCTTCTTAGCAGATCTTGCTACCTCCTGGTTCTGTCATCTACCCCAAGGATCCATCAGCTCATGGGAAATGTTGAAAGAAAAATTCATCAGTCAGTTCCGCATTCATGTGGAGCAACCTAAGGACGCTTATTCCTTATCCAGCGTCAAACAGAAACCTGGAGAAAAGCTGCAGCAATACCTAACCAGATTCAACGCCGCAGCAGCCGCAGTTCAAGATGCCGATGAGAAGCTTATCCTAATGGCCCTCTGCAGTGGGGTGCATCCGGACACTAAATTTGCTAGAAGATTGACAAAAGAAAAACCAGCTACTTTACCCGATTTCTTCCATGAAGCCGGGAAATACATGAGGCTTGAGGATGCTGCCATTGAGGGGCAGTCAGGACAACAAAGTAAGACGACCCATGGCAACGCCCCTGCTGTGGCGAGGGACGTTCGAAGAAATGATTCCAGAGACAATGCTGGGGGCAAGAAAGTAGAAAAACGCCTATATCGGCCAGGACCAAGATTCGACTCTTACACCCCTTTGAACGAGACCGTCGAAAATATCTTCCTTGCCACCCAAGGCGAAGTTAGATACAAACGCCCACCATACAAGAAGGAATCAGATAGCGCACAGAAATCTGGAAAATTCTGCCGCTTCCACGAATCCCACGGACATGATACCAACGAATGCCATCATCTCCGAGATCTGATTGAGGAACACATCAGAAGAAAGAAACTGGAACGCTATGTAAAAAGTCAAGACAGGACTCCAGCTCCTGCCAATGAAAACCCAAGGCTACCCTCACCAGGGACCGCCAGAGGCGACCGCAACGCTAGCAGCTCTAGTCAAGAGAAGATAGTGGTCCATACCATCTCAGGAGGTCCGCACATCGCAGACAGAAGTTGGAAAGAGATGGAAAGATATGGGAAGTCGCTTAGAGACAATAGAGACTGTGTCAATACGGTTATAGAAGAGCGCCACCCAAAGCGGAAAGAAAATGATGACATCACATTCAGTAAACGCGACCTAGAAGGAAGACAGTACCCTCACATGGATCCCATGGTTATCTCTGCCCGACTCGGTCCCGCCGAAGTTTACCGAATCCTGGTAGACACTGGAAGCTCTGTAAATATCCTGTTCAAACACGCATTCGACAAAATGAGGCTATCAATGAAGGATGTATCTCCCTGCGATAAACCGCTACACGGTTTCACTGGAGATGCGAAAATGCCCATCGGGCAGCTGGACCTCTTCGTTGAAATTGGAAGCCATCCCCGCTCCGTTGTAAGGAAACAGACGTTTGTGCTGATAGAAAACCATTCGGCCTACAACGCCTTCCTAGGAAGACCAGCCCTATTTGACTTCCAGATTGTCCTAGCCCCGTGGTGCCTGAAAATGAAATTTCCAACAGACAATGGGGTAGGGGAAGTGGAAGGAGACCAAGATATTGCACGAGACTGCTATGTAACCGAACTTCGCAACAACCACAGGAGAGATAAAGGGAAAGGTGTAGAGATTGCCCTCTGCACAAAAAGCCTTGAAGCATAGCAACTAAAGAAAGCCCCTCCTCTTCGATACACCAGCGACCCTTTCAATGAATTAGACCCTAGGGACAAAGAGGAGGAGGCCACCGCCGAGCCTGCAGAGGCTATGGAGTTTATATCTGTAGACAAGCACGACTCAAGTAGGCTACTGAAAATTGGGTCGCAGCTGAAAACTGAATTGAAGGAACAACTCATTGATTTTCTCCGCCACAACTTGGATGTGTTCGCTTGGTCACACGCTGACATGACCGGAATCTCCCCCAACATAGCATGCCACGTATTAAAAATTGATCCTACCAAGGCGCCTGTAAAACAAAAAAAAGAGAAGTATGGGGGCAGAGCGATCAGCAGCCCTCGATGAAGAAGTAAAGAATCTACTCGCCAACGACTTCATACGAGAAGCTATTTACCCAGAATGGATCGCCAACCCGGTACTAGTAAAGAAGGCTAATGGGAAGTGGCGGACCTGCATTGACTTCTCCAACCTAAACGACGCCTGCCCAAAGGATTGCTTCCCGCTTCCCAGAATCGATCAACTTGTAGACAGCACAGCCGGGCACGAACTCCTGTCTTTTATGGATGCATACTCAGGATATAACCAAATTCCTATGCATGCTCCCGACCAAGACCACACTAGTTTCATCACCGATCGGGGTTTATACTGCTACAAAGTGATGCCCTTCGGACTTAAAAATGCAGGAGCCACCTACCAACGCCTCGTCAACAAGATGTTTGCAGGGCTAATAGGACGAACAATGGAAGTATATGTAGATGACATGCTGGTAAAATCACGGAAAGCCAAAGATCACGTAAGCCACCTAGGCGAAATGTTCCAGGTACTTCGATAGTATGGAATGAAGTTGAATCCACTAAAGTGCTCCTTCGGAGTGTCATCGGGAAAATTCTTAGGATTCATCGTCCATGCCCGAGGGATAGAAGCAAACCCTGAACAAGTCCGAGCATTAAGGGACATCAAGATACCTTCCACCCGAAAGGAAATGCAAAGCCTAAATGGAAAAGTGGCTGCCTTAAGCCGATTCATCTCCAAAGCAACGGACAAGTGCGTCCCCTTTTTCGAAGCTCTAAAGAAAGATAAAGGAAGGTTCGAATGGACGGACGAATGCTTAACCGCTTTCCGTAACCTAATCGAACACCTCCAGAAACCACCGGTACTCTCGACCCCAAGCGAAGGCGAAGAATTATACCTATACCTTGCTGTGTCATCTCACGCTCTAAGCGCTGCCTTGGTAAGGGAAGACAACCGCACGCAACGACCAATTTACTTCGTCAGTAAAAGGTTTGCTTGGGCAGAAGTCAGATATCCTAAGCTTGAAAAGTTAGCATACTGCTTACTAATCACTTCACGAAAGCCACGTCACTACTTCCAATCCCATTCCATCAAAGTTCTGACCGATCAACCACTGAGGCAGGTACTCCATCGTCCCGACACTTCCGGGCGACTACTTAAATGGTGTATTGAGCTGAGTCAATATGATATCACCTATCACCCTCGCACCGCCATCAAGGGACAAGCCATGGCTGATTTCATTGCAGAATTCACTACCAACGAGGATAAGGAGCAACTGGAAATAACAGAAGATATCAAGTGGAATCTCTTTGTGGACGGTGATCTAACGAACAAGGCTCGGGGGCAGGTGTGGTAATAATCACTCCCAGGGGAAATAAACTGCACTATGCTATAAGGTTGGAGTTCGCTGCCACCAACAATGATGCGGAATATGAAGCAGTAATAGCCGGATTGGAAATTGCTATCGAGATCGGAGCCAATTCTTTGTGTCTTCACAGCGATTCTCAGCTTATTGTTAATCAAATACTAGGGGAATTCCAAGCTCGAGAAGAGCGACTCATAGCATATCTAAAGAAGACCAAGTTACTTCTCAGCCGATTGGACCACTACTTAGTCAAACACATCCCTCGGGAAGAGAACCAAGAGGCCGACGAATTGGCAAAGCAAGCAAGTATGAGAGACGTCGCCATCTTCGGAGCAGTAACTGTCTCAAAGCAAACGATCCCAAGTTTTGAGCAAGTGAATCTGATAGCTGCAACCGAAGAGGCAACTTGGATGACTCCCATCCGAGACTACCTACAGAATGGCACACTACCCGACGGGCGTAACGAAGTCAAGAAAATCTTGAGGAAAGCGTCCCGCTACACAATACAAGGAGACATCCTCTATCGGCGCGGGTTCTCTACCCCATTGTTAAGGTGCGTCGCCGGAAGGGGAGCCAAGGAAATCTTATCCAACATTCATCAAGGAAGCTGCGAAGATCACACCGGAGGGCAAACGTTAGCAAAAAAGATAATCCGATACGGATATTTCTGGCCCACCTTAAGCAAGGACGCCTTAGATTTCGTCAAAAAGTGTGACAGATGCCAAAAATTTGCTAAGATCCCTCGGCTACCAACAACCGAGATTACTCAGATGACCAGCCCTTGGCCCTTTGCAGTATGGGGAATTGACTTAATCGGTGAACTGCCAATGGGTCGAGGCGGCGCTAAATATGCTATAGTAGCAGTCGACAATTTCACCAAATGGGTGGAAGCAGAACCTCTAAATAAAGTATCTTCAGCGAAAGTTATCAACTTCTTAATCAAAAATGTTCTGTGCAGGTACGGAGTCCCACTAAAAATCATATCAGACAATGGACTTCAGTTTGACAGCGAGGAATTCGCCAACTGGTGCCAAGAACACGGAATTCACAAAAGCTTCTCATCCGTAGCATATCCCCAAGCAAACGGACAAGTCGAAGCAGTCAACAAAATTCTGAAAACTCTGATCAAAAAGAAGCTCGAAAAGTCAAAGGGCGCTTGGGTGGATGAACTCCCTACGGCACTATGGGCCTACCGCACATCTTTCAGAACATCAACAGGGCACACTCCTTTCTCTTTGGCATACGGATCGGAGGCTATGCTCCCAGTTGAAACCATTGTGCCTTCCCACCGTAGGATCCACTATAACCCAGAAGAGAACGAAGAGCTCCTCAACATGTCTTTGGATCTAGTCGAGGAGAGAAGGAATGATGCAGTCCTAAAAACAGCAGCCCACAAGCAAAAGGTGGCAGCACAATACAACTCCAAAGTCAAGCATCGTACCTTACGAGAAGGGGATCTTGTCCTCAAGCGAATCTTCCCTCGCCCCGGAGCACTAGACCCAATCTGGGATGGACCATATGTAATTCATAAAGATCTCCACAACGGAGCCTATATTTTGTCAACAGTGGACGGAGAGGTGTTCCAGAGGGCATGGAACATCCAACACCTCCGTCGATACTTTTCTTAACTTGTATTGCCCATATGAAGTGAATTAACAAAGAGAATCAGTGGACGTAGGCAGTTTTCCGTGCCGAACCACTTTAAAAAAGCCTTGTCTCTTTTTTAACTTGTTCCTTTGTATCTTGGCTGCTTGTTAACTGTATCCTTTTCTGTTGAACAAAATCCTGAGCATATAGCATTTCTATTCAAAGCACTCCACGATGCAACTTCACGTGGACAAGACCCAACAGGTACTATGCGAATCTATGCCCTCGCCAATGAGACACTTTTGCTCCAGCATCCCTCTGCTGCGGGTTAACTCATTGCTCGCGACGGCCCTTAAAGCCAACTGTAATGAGCCGATTATAAGCCACCGAGAAGGCCGACTATAGCCGAGGCAGCTCATTACGGCGTTAGGCTCGCCGGCGACTGTGAACCGATTATAAGCCCCAACATAAGGTGTGGCCAGCCAGGGGCAGTTCACAGTTGACGATCGGCACCCACGCTAGCCGGCCACAGTAAGTCGAATAATACCCATGAGTACGGGCCATAATGGCCCGGGTAGTTACTGTGCGCGATCTCGGCTCCGGTGTGTCTTAAGTACGGCTGTGGTAAAAAAGAATTAACTCCCCGCGGAGGCGTAAGATGGGTGACAAATGTCTCCAAGACCCACAGCTAGAGAAAGTGATTACAAAACCCGTTTGCCACGAACTTAAGCACATCGAAGGCCTTCCGTGACTGGAAGTTTTACCATTTCACATATTTCAATTTTACTTAAAAAACTTTCCTCCTATCCTCTATAACAAACCATAAAGTACAGGATGCAGGGTAAGAGATACCCGCCAATGGATGCAGAGATTCACAATCAGATGGCAGGGCATTCGACTGCTTTCCATGCTTGGTCATACAAGATATTCGAAACTGCCATTTACAAACAGAACATGAAAGGCGGTATTTTCAACCTTTATGTGCATATGCATGACTGTAATTTAATTTTTTCACACCACACGCTAACATTGCAAGTCATGAGATTATGATTTAAAACCAGAACCTGACATCAAACACAATTTAATTACAAGAATATACATAGCTACATTTCTCATACGATATGTCGAAATAGCAACAAATATTCAAGAAACGACAGAATCAGCTTAAGCTAAAAAATTACACGTCAAGAATAATATTATTACAAGTAGCAAGAATTACAACTTAGAAGTTACTCTACTGTCTTAAGACTAACAGATACAACACTGCCAAGCCTACAAAAAGAATTTTCCAGGTCCAATCAGGGAGCCGGTTGCGTCGAAGTCTTGTCCTCGCTCTTTTGCCCGCCTGTCCGGTCATAAAAAGGATTCATTAGTGATGAGTAACCAAGTTAACGGAAAGACTAGAAAGGAAAACTTACCAGCACCTGCTTCTTGACCATCCTGGTCGTCATCCTCTACCTGCACACCTGCCTCTTCAGCAGCAAGCAGCTGCATACCCTCCTTTACCGCCACTTTCTCCTCCTTGGTGAACTGGGCAGTGACCACATCCATACTGAAGACCGTTCCACCCTCTTTATCTGCATCAGCCTTAGCCTCCTCCAAAGCCCGAAGATAGGTCTTGGCCATGACCCTGGGATAATCATCCATCCAAGAGAGATTGCCCTGCTTCCAAGTCCGGAAATACATGTCCTGGAGCATGTCATCCATCATTCCCTCGTTCTCCTCAAACTCCCTCATCCGGGCATCGGAGGCCGACAACCTTTCGACGGCAGCATCTCTCTCCAGTCTGTATCTCGAGCAATCAGCCTGAAGGGACCTCCGCATCACCTCCATCTCTTCCCTCAGCTTAGCTTGGGCAAGCTCTACAGCCTCAAGTTTCTCGGACAATTCCTCCACCTGCTCGAGATCCGCTCTCCGAACCTCATCCACCGTGGCGATAGACATGTCAATCCGCTCTTTGCAAGCAGCTTCCATTTTCCGCAATTCGGCCCGACTGGCCTCTTCCATGGTTTTCCTTAATCGCCCAGTAGCAGCCTCATGCTGAGAAATCTGGATAGCCTGATCCGCAAGCTGCTTGGCCTGATCCGAAACCACCAATCGAAGTCGGATATTGGCGCTCCCAATCTCCTCTCCGGCCTTAACCAGCCGAGCATGATGCCCCATCAGCTTCTTGGTCTCCTCTGCCACCCGATCAATATTAGCTTTGGCCTCGTCTCCCATAGTGACTATACGAGTGGTGAGTAGATCGAGATCTAAGGACTTGGCTTCATCAAGTACTCGTACCATGGGGTTACGGGGGAGAAGGTGTTCACCAGTGACTTCGTCAAAAGTAATATCATGAGAACCTGGATCCAGATCCGGATGACCCGCGAATGGATTACGGGCCAAGTCGGGACGGTCGATATGAATAACAGAAGGGTTTCCGGACGGGTGTGGAGAAGGTACAAACTCGCTACCCTCCTCAGTAATATCATGAATAGGCTGAGCCGGAGGCTGAGGACCGAGCGAAGTTTCGGATAAAGGATGACTCCTCTTCCTCTGCTGAATACCCTCTTCGATGACCCCAAGAAGAGGACGGTATCCGACTACATCCCCGGAGCGTTGGGTTGAGGGCTTCGGCTTAGCAGAAATTTTGGAAAGTTTATATTGCTCGAGCCTGTGTCGAAGGTCTGAAGCTTTGGGCGTCTTGCCTGCTCCTGATATAAAGAACAAGTGTCACAATCTTACATTACTATATGATTCAAGAAACGCGGTAGATTACCAGTTAGAAAAGGAAAAGAAAAACAGCTGTGGTTGTACAAACCCTGGGGAGGAGTGGGATACTGCAATAAGTCCTGGATTTCATTCCAGGACGGGAGCGGGTCATAAAATATTCCTAAGTCCCTATCACTAGTGAAGCATGCAGGGGTCAAGAGTTCACCTTGAGTCGTCAGAGCCACCTTGGCCGGAATAGTCGGAGAAGACTCACTTGCACCAGTCCCGGCTTTGTCCGCCTTCCCGGTCTTCTCTACCAAAGCCGGATCACCATCCAACCCCTCAAAAGCTTGGCGGAAAGCATCATCCGTCCACTCTTTCATTTCGCCTACTTGCCCAGAAGACAGAACCCTGGAACCATCACTACCCTGTCCATCGCCACCATCATCACCAAGACGCTCAACGTCACTTCCGCCCTCAGCCTCACCTCTTTCTTCCTCCGCATCTATCTCCCCCTGAGTAAGTGGACAATTGCTGGGAGAAGGACCGTCCGACCTCTTAAGTTTCTTACCTCCGACGGCTGGAGGTTTCGTGAATGGTTTTCTCTTTCCACCCTCTGCCGCAACGCCTCCCTTAGCCTGAGCAGCCGCCCTCTCTTCCGCCGTTTCCCTCAGCTTAACTACAGACTGCTGCGGAAGGATCAAGTTATATTCCAGAAGAATCGCATTTCTAATCAAGAAGGCAGATGATCTGTATTTCCCAAGAATGGGTTCTATCTCAGCCGCCGTCTGAACCAGGCGATCAGTCTCCACAACCGGAAAGCCACCTGTCGCTAGCAAAAATGAGAAAGTATGAGAAGAAGCGTCGCAATCGGAATAAAAGTTATAAGTAAAAGCATCAACTTACATCCAGAGGTAAAGCGCCGGATGGAGACGGAGTCGTCCCTAACAAAGAACCACTCTTTCTTGAACATGCTGAATTTAGAGTACAGGTCCAGGACCGGCTTGAAGGCCACAGCGGACTCCAAGCTAATATATGGGGACCCCTTCTTATAGCCCCTTAAATTATACAAGTACCGGATCTCCCGGTTGGATGGAGCGCGACCATACTTCCTCTGAAAGATAACGAAAAGGCTCACCAGTATGGCATAAGAGTTGGGCTGAAGCTGGAATGGGGCCACCTTCAGATACGTGAGGAAGCTGACTACCCAAGCATTGGGAGGCGGGATAGCACCACACATGCAATGGTACCTACTATAAGCAAAGTATCCTTCGGGAGGACTGTATGGCATGACTCCTGGGCCCGGCAGCAGCATGAGGGCTCTATCGATCCCAAAGGAACGAGATATAACATCGAGTTGCTCCTCTTTGAGAGAGCTAGGAAAGCAGTCAGGCGGGGAATCCAGCAGCTCCTGGGGACCATATCCATCCACTAATGACCTCGGGGCGGGCCCATGACGCTCCGATCCTGATTGAGCTGGGGGCACGGCCGAGGACTCTCCTTCACCCCCGGATCTCCTCTTATCTGATCGAGTTTCAACTTTTCGAGACATTTATCTGCAAACATGGGAAAAGTATATCGTTAGAATATACAAGCAGCGTAATCTGGAATTTCGCTTAAAAATTCGAAGTATGAAACACATGTTCACTCGATACAACAGTTCATTCGGCACTCAACTCAATAGTTCATTCGGCACTCAACTCGTAAGTTCATTCGGCACTCAACTCGTAAGTTCATTCGGCACTCAACTCGAAAGTTCATTCGGCACTCAACTCGTGAATTCATTCGGCAAAAAGAACCTCACCTTGATTCGGCTAGCAACGTGATTCGGCAAAGAAGTTGATTCGGCTGGGAGGGATCTGGTTCGGTTGTTACACTTGGTAGGGAATAACGGTGGCACATGGCCTCTACTTATAGACGAAAGTGGACTACCGGACCGGTTGGCTCGGTAATGAAAACCGGATGAAAGCTCCTCCAAACTTAAAGCAAAGCACGCCATGCGCACGCACATACCCTACTTTGGGGGGCAAGTGTTGTGTGCATTTCTACCACCGAACCAAAAGGCAAGAACCAACTCTCATCCGGTCTCCCACCGAACCAACTCTCATCCGGTCTCCCACCAAACCAACTCTCATCCGGTCTCCCACCGAACCAACCCACATCCGGTCTCCCACCGAACCAACCCACATCCGGTCTCCCACCGAACCAACCTACATCCGGTCTCCCACCGAACCAACTCTCATCCGGCCTCGCCAACCCAACCACCGGACCAACCTCACCGAACCAAACCCCCGGACCAAGCATTACCGGTCCACACCATCGCACTCCTACCACCGAACCATGGGATGCCGAACCAAGGTGTGCCAGGCCAGATTGCATCAGCCCAGGCCCACCAGCAGCTATATACATCCAAGACCCCTGCCCCCAACCTCACTCTATAAATAGAGGGGCAGGGGTACAACAATGGGGACAAGTTTGAGAGCTCAAGCACGGAAGGAACTTTCAAACAACTTTCTTTTACTTGTATTAAAGCTTTGTACTTGTAATCAAAGGAAGAGAAGAGAAATAACATATAAAGTGGACGTAGGCACATTCTGGCTGAACCACTATAAATTTGCGTGTCTTTTTACAGTTTAGCCCCTGCTTTTCATATATTTGCGTAAATTACTCAAATCGCTAAGAACAACATAAGATCCACTAAATCATACAACTTTGAGGTGTTTGTCCATTTTTTGTGCAAACAGATATATATAAAGTCTGTATTTTTATAGATAAAGGCATTTTTACAATAAGACAACATTTTGCTATTTTCCAATTCATAAGATAAATAAGTACATTTGTTTGTACAGTAAGCATAATTACTATTTGATTTCCCGCCTCGTATAGCGGATGAGACCCTATTGCGCCGTTAGTAAGCGGATTTTTATAAAAAACCTATATACCGCGATAATTCCGTACTGGAGCGGAATTGGTATTGTGCTAACGTCTTTGGATGCAGGGAAACAAGTTGGAGGGATCCAACTGGATTCCTCAACTGTATTTATTTATTTACCGATGTTGATATATTCTGTTATCAAATGATGATATATGATGTTTGATGTTGTGATGGACTAATTGATGCGTTGCATCATTGGATTCAAATTTTGAAATTTAAAAATAACGATGTTGATTTTAAAAGTGATCTTTGAAAATATACGTTTATTTAAATTGTTGAATTGATTTACTTTAAATAAATAAACGTTAAAACTTTAAAGTTATAAAAGTTAAGATTTTGCGAATTTTAACCAAAAAGTAATTTCTTTTGAAATAAAGAGTTAAGAAATTTATAAAATGGTTTAAGTTGAGATTTTTGAATTATTAAACCAATGTATATAAAAGATGTATCAAATTGATATTTATCAATTAAAGTTATTGGAATTTTAAAATGAGTTTTAAAAGAGATATGAAATTTATAATTATAAAATGTGAAGATATGAAATGTATAGAATTATAAATTGTGAAAATATGAAGTTTATAAATTTATAAAGTATGAAGTTATAAAAATGAATGAAATTGTAGAATAAAGACTTATAAGAAATTTACTGGTAAATTGGATTTTTGCCTTTTAGTGGAATATTGATCGAATTGTTAATAAAAGGAAATTTATAAGTCGAAACTGTTATAAAAGAGAAATAGAATTTATGAACGTGTTTGTAAATTCGAAATAGATTGAATTGGATAAATTAAATATAGAAGATTTCTAAAGAAGATATATTCGCGATTTTGGATAGCGAATTTTCTTTGGAATAAACGTGTAGAAAAGATGGAAATTTGGTTAAGTGAAGTATATTCATGATTTTGGACAGTGAATATATTATTGAATAAAATGGATTCATTTTTGAAGAAGTGATATAAAAAA
This sequence comes from Allium fistulosum, assembly GCA_030737815.1. Lineage (NCBI taxonomy): Eukaryota > Viridiplantae > Streptophyta > Magnoliopsida > Asparagales > Amaryllidaceae > Allium > Allium fistulosum. The sequence goes on from CM060903.1 coordinate 678,183,882, forward strand.
AATGAAGTTAAACATTTTAAAGATGTTTTAAAATGTATTAGGAATCGAAAGCATAGATTTCAACACTTGTTATTGAAATAAGCGTTTTCGAGAAATATAAGGAAATGGTGGACTATAACACTGTTGTTATAGTAAATGATTTCCGAAAGGAAATGTTTTATATAGTATTGGGATTTATATATCTATCTAAATTTTCGAATCCCTATACTAGTGATTTTGAGTCGTCGTAACGATGTTTTACGCAACATTCGTTTTTGACTCAAATAGATGTTAAAATTTATGATTTCCTTAAAGAATGAATATATACTTAATATTGATTTAAGTATATTGAATATTTTCAAATGTTGAAAATAAATAGATTTGCGAAATACTTATTTTTGAATAAGTATGGAAATACTTTTCCAGAATGAAATGAAACGTTTTGAGATTTTATCTTCTTAAAGATAAATCGAAATTGAATATTTGAAAACGATTGAAAATCGAATATCTGTAGATATTTTGAAAATATAAATTCACTATGGAATTTATAAAAGGAAAGGGAAACTGTTTAGAAAACTAAACGTTGATTTATTTTTAAAGTATGGAAATTTTATATCTAGTAAAGATATTTTTGAAGATAAATAATTTGGGAAAATTATTTGGAATCTGATGATGTTGCGCATCTTTATTGATAGTTAAATAACCGACTATCAATAATTACCTTTAGATAGGTATTTGTTGTGAATTGGATGAATTTGAATGCCACACTTTGTTTTTAAATAAGCGCTCACTATTCGGGTTAGCCGGGAAAGGACCATGGGGTCGTATAACCCATTCCGAATATGTGATACGTCGTTATGAATTGCATTCGAAGACCGGTGTTGAAGACCGGATATTTTTGAAAACGGAAGGATTACCGTCGAGTTACTCTACATCGGCTGATCTCCGATTTAGAGGTTTTATCACCCTTAGTGACGGGAAGTCTGGACGTGATTAGAAATTTATCCGGATATGCAAGGGCTTCGTGAGAAGTGCCTTCGGTTCTGTTCGATCCCGGAACAGACTTGTATGGATTGTGTGTCTGACGTTACAATTTGAGATATAAAGCCGATTTCTTTCAAATACATATCTGTTGGTGGCGGAGAATTTATTCTCTTAGCTTAACACCCTTCTCTGAGACGTACGAGCTCAGAGGTTATGTAGTTGAAATTTATCAGCGATATATCCCAATTTGGTAACGTGGCATACTGAGTGTTGCTGTGAAATGATCAGTGTTTGATCATTTGCGATATGATCATTTGTTTGATCTTATATCTTTGTGATCATAGGTTGATCATTTTGTTTGACCCGAAGCAGGGCTTTTTGAGAAAGCGTAGCTTTGTGGACGAGACTTCGTCGAGCCTCACACCCCGGAAATGGTCGAAACAGGAAGGATGCGGCAAGGTTCTAGGGAGTAGCGCCCCTTAGTGTATGTCATTCCTTCTGGATAAAGGTGGTATCATGGTATGGAGCCCAGATACTTAACCTCTGTGGTTACTGCATTATTATTATCTATGTGGTTTGTTGCGAATCGGGGATCCTCGGGAAGATCGGTGACGATCGGGGGATGGCATACGCGTGTCAGTAGTTACCTATTTTTGCAGAGGTAACCCGGCCTTGTGTTGGCAGAGATCCGGTTAGGTTCTCGGGTCGTCTATTCCAGGGACGTACCCATCGTGGATAGGAAGTTCCTTAGCCTGACCATTTGTTGGAAATCCAAAGAAACAATACGAGCCTTTACGATTTCAATTGTATAACCTGTCTCCTCAGGAGGCAGCTATAGCAGGCATAATATAATGGTACCTATGCTGGCTAAGATTTATATTATACTTTCGAAATGTTTTCCACTATGCACTAATAATAATATCAAAAAGAATTTGATTTTCGCGTAGTAAGCATCTTTGACTATCATAAGAAGAAATCTCCTCCAAGTATGCGTTTTCATTGTGTGTGTGGTGGGAGGTCTTATGGTAGTTTCATTTTCCAAAAGCATTGCGAATTTACTTTAAAATCTTTCTGTTGTTTATTTTAAAGATAAATAACTGTTTTACGATCTCACACCAGTCACCATGACTGACTCGGAGTTTATTGTTCCCTTCTAAACTCTGGGTGCCCACAAATTTCCACACGGGCAGCCTAGAGTTATATTATCAGGATAGTCTGGATATTCTGGAGCTTTGAAAGCAAGATGGATGACGAGACGTAGTATTTGTATCTGATAGTATTTATTCCGCTGTGTATTCTGTATGAGGACAAGTTTATATAACTGTCCATTGTTGTATATTGACTCTGATGATTGATGTATGTATAAACTGATACAGTTCTTTGTTTTAAAAGACTAGTGTTATCTATTATATATTGTTCCGCTGCGATGTGTAAGATTCTGATATTGTTTTCTGTTCTGATGTGTTTTCTGTTGTTCTTCTTCTTTCTTTCTTCTCTTTTTCTTCTATCTTCTTCTTCTTCTACTTTTTTCTTTTTCTTAAAACCCTCACTATTGGAGTTTCCGGCACTCGATTGCTCGGCAGTCGATAAAGTGAGTATCGATGTCGAATTTTCGAAAGTCGAAAATTTCGGTATGTGACATAAATAGTACACACATAAACCAAAAGATATTTAGAGATACTACAGAGATTCAACACAAGTACACATCAACCATTACAATGCAACCAAACATCTAAAACTCATCCCTGTACGAGCCACTTCCGCTTTCGCTAAATTTCTTATACGTTTCCAACTGCTCGATTACTAGTTCCTACTGTAAAGGAGAAAGCTTACTGAAATCACAAGTCATCAGTTTGATATAATTCTTCTCCCGCATTAAAGCTTTCTTCTCTTCATGGGCTCGTCTCCTAAACTCTCGATCGTCCATGATAGCCTTCTGAAATTCAGCTTCGTTGCGGGTTCTTTGAGCTGAAAAGTTGGCTCCGTGCTCTCTTATTTCTCTAGCAGAAGTCTCTAAAATTCCTACAAATCTTGAGAATTCCGCACTGTGCTGCTCCAACTGAATTGACTTATTTCTACCAAGAGGTCGTCTGTCACTGCTTTCATATAGTGGAGATCTTTCCTATGAACTTGGATCGCTTCTTGGAGTTGAATCAGAATAGTTCATTCTTCTGGCTTTGTTTTGTTGCTCGAACATGAAGTTGTTCAGATTCTTCCAATTCGGTAAACTAGACAGAAGCTCAAAGCACTCTTGAAATTTGAATGGTTGTATGTACTGTAGCTGATAGGCCTTATGCGATTCTTCAATCTATAAGACAAATCCAAAAGTGTATGGATATATAAAACTACTCAAACACATTACAGTATCAAAGAAATTCAAAACAATATTGTACTTACAATATCATAAGGAGCGACACCACTTTGCTGCTTATTCTGCAATCTGGTAAGTATTGCCAAATAGTTTTGGCATGCGGCGTTCATAACCCGATAACCTCCTCTTAGCGATCCCCATGTTCTCTTCATCGGTTTTAGGGTGTTGTAAAACTCCGCAACTCTTTTCCAAAATTTCTGACCTTTCATATTATTGCCAGAAATACTATCTTGTGAAATGCATGTTCATGATTTAGCAAGTGAAACATACTACTCAGAAGTAAACTTACATTGCTTTTTTCTACCGTCAGCTGCCGTTCCTTCCTCTTCGACATTTTCGTCCTCAATGTCTTCTATGCCAGGTTCTGTCTCCATTGCAAGTGAATCTCTGCGTCGTCTGTCGAAAATGCACTTAAGGATTTCCAGTTCTTCTTCTTCTTGATATATTCCGGGCTAGGCAGCGCAAGAAACTCTACAACTGCTTCTTCATTGCATTCTTCGGTATTTATTGCATTCGCCTCTTGGTTTTCGTCTTCCTCCTCCTCCTCCTCCGAACTATCAACAGTTTCTTCGTTAGCAAGATTATTGCGTGCATAAGAAAATTGTCTTTGTAGATTCTTCATTGCTTCACGGTCACGAATCTCTGACTATTGCTCATTAAGATGATGATGTTGCATTTGATCATTCTGCATCATCAAAGACATGTACCATGAATGATCGTCGTTTGCGCCTAATGGAGGACGTTGTTGGTAATATTATTATGGGGCAGTAGAATGAATGAGAGGAAAGTTAGGAGGAGCGAGCGGTTGGTAAGACTGGCTATAGGAAAAGCTTGAATACGGCGAGTATCCGTACTCATGTGATCGACGAAGTGTTTGCTGTTGGTATGGTGGGCGTTGGTTGGAAAATCCGGTGGAATGTAGATTGGACGTGGGTTCTTGCCTATAACTTTTTTGCCGGATCGTTTGGATGAAGAAGACATTTTCAGAAGTAGAGGATGAAGAAGTAAATGATAAGGTTGTGTGGAAGGAGAAGATGGTGGAGTGGAGGAAGATATAGGATGGAATTCGGATGTTAGAATGGAGCCGTTGCACTAGCCGTTGTAGAGCAACAGCTCTAATTTTATAACGGCAAACCCTTTGCCGTTATAATAACCAACATCTGTTTAGTGAACCAGCCATAAGAACAGCTCCAACCAGCCATAAGAACAGCTCCAACCAGCCACGAACTAGCCACGACGAAGTGAACAAGCCACACCTGATTGCTTCGTGGCTTGTTTACCAACTGAACAAGCCATTGTTGGTTGTGCCCTAGTACCAAAATAGTTTATTCTTATTTCTTAGTAATAGTTTACTTTTGATAAGGGCCAGGTTGGTTTTAGAATCCATCAAATAGGACTAGCAACATTTGAATCTAGTAAATAGATAAGCATACATAATAGGATTAAATAACTGCATGTAGTATAAGGAAGAAAAAACAAATATTCTCGAACTCTACAATCCGTTGCAATTTGGAGCAATCAGTACAATCTTCTAGATCAAATCCAAGTGATAATGCAAAACTAATATAAAACTTGTAATAACAAAATGATCTTTAAACATTTCCCTTGATTGCAATAATCCACAAATAAATAAATAAAAACCTTCTGTATATTTAATTTAATGTTTCAAGATTACAAAAATAAGTGTAACGACCCGTAATTTTCGATGAAAAGAAAAATAATATTTAATTTAATAAGATGTTGGTGTTAATATTAGAAGAAATAAAATTTTGTGATTTATCAATAAGAAAAATGACTAGAATGTAATGTGAATAATGTTAATTTAAGGCAATTGATAACTATTTTAATGCAATCTCAATTAATTGGAATGATTGGAAAGTTATAATTGGTCGTAAAGTGTAAATGGTAAATAAACCAAATGTTGTATTAAACGGTGAAATTGTATGTAATTAATTGGAATTGATTAAAATAGAATAATTAATCCGTATGTGAATTTATTAGTTTTGTTTGTTAACAATAAACATAGAATTGTGTTTGAAATTGTAAGTTGTAACAATGGTTTAATTATCATTGCATTATTTAATCTGTTGAAACTTAATTGTAAATCAATTGCAATAAATGTAAGTAAATATTGCGTTAATATGAATTAAGATGAAAATTGTAGAATATTGATATAATAAATGGAAAACCAATGTTAACCATGTCCATAAAGTAATAATTGATTGAATAAAAAGAATGAAATCAAAATGAATCAATTTATTGGGTTTTAAATTATAATAAATGAATTTATTATAATTGGAATTGGAACAGTGTAATTAGCACAATATTAATAGTTGAATTTGACATGGAATTTTTTTTAAAAGATTATAATTACTAGTTAATCAAAAGTGATAAAAATTTGTTAGTTATAAAATTTGAATTTCAAAAATGATAAATTTAATTTAATAATAATTTATTTAATTAACGTGAAAATAGCCATTTTGGCCACTGTCTCGGACTTCGACGAAACTAGTTTCATCGGATCCGTAACAATAAATTATTGTAGGGTTTCAAGTTTCTTAGCGATCGGACTTGTCGTTTGATAGTGCGGGCTCGAAAAGCGTAGAAATCAATTTAATTGAAACCAATTTGAAATAAGAAGATTTTGAAAGCTAAATTCTGTATACAATGGAATTAGGACTTGAAACTTGTTCCATTGAGTTTAAAAATATCGAAAACCTATATTTCGATATATTGGATGACCCAATTTTGTTTCGGGAACGAAACAGAATTTTCGGGTCGTTGTTATCGTTTCGATCCAACCCTGCTTATATATAGGCTGTTATAAACTCTAGCTGTTTCTCATTTTAGTATTTCAGTAGTATATCTTCTTCCTCCTTCTCAAACGTCATAACATCAAACCTAATTTTCAAAATTCCAAAACCTAATTTCAATAATAATAATAATAATAATAATAATAATAAATTGGTTACTACAGGTTTACTTCGAGTCAGCTTGAGTTTCGCTTCGGGTTCCAGAGGCGAAAACCTTGCAGCGACTTCGGATCAGAGAGAGTTCCATGTCAAACAAGGCGGATCTGGTCGCGCTTCGAGTCCCAGAGGCGAAAACCCTGCAGCGACTTCGGGTCAGGAGCCTAATGACTCGGGTCTCGGGTCATTTTGGCAAAAACTTAGAGCTAGCACCGGGTAATTGAGGCGGAGACCCGAAATAAGACCCGAAGTCGAAAATTTCCAATCTTCTAACGTTAATAACTTTTGCATACGAGCTCGGATTCACGCGCGGTTTTCTCCTTTGCGATCGTATCGAAATTCCAAACATTTTGGAACTAGTTTGGCTGCATTCTGAGACTGTTAAATTTTTGATTTTAAATCGACGACAAATCGAAGGTGAGTGTTTTGATCCACTCACAACTACTAGCTTATCTTATGTTATTTAAATTGAATTTATAATGCGATTAGAAATTGATTAGTTGATGTTTGGTATGTATAAATTGTCATTCCAGTTAAATATGACTTTTATTGAATATTATCACCATTAATTTAATATTAAATTCTAAATTGCCAATTAATACCCGTTATTGATAATCAGTCACTTGTTATTGTTTATTGATTGGTTTGAATGGTGATTGTGATGGATGTTGATTGTTGATATTGGATGATTGGATGTTATATTTCATATTGTTATAACACAGCAAGTTCCCTATGGGTTGAAATTATACATACCCGAACGATCTGTTAGATTAGGGAGAAATCGTTATGGGTTGAAATGATAGACTCGAGCGATTTCAGGGATTTGAAGTAAAATTTGGGATTGCGGGTTGAAATAATATATACCCATAAAATTTAAAATTTTTGCGGATTGAAATGATAAATATTCGTATCACTTGACTATAGGGTGGAAAATTATATACGGACACCGGATTGGTTAAATTAAACAATTTTAAACCCTTAAATCTTGAATTTGGTTAAATGGTATTTTGAAGGAAATTGATTTATATAAACTAAATCATTTTGAGAATCCATGTTTAAATGTTGGAATTGGAAATTAGTTTAAATTAAAATTTTAAAGTTGAATTTGAAGTATAAACAAAATTTATCGAAATTGAGTTATTGAAACGTTTGAAATTGTAACTTTTAAATCTATTGGAATTTGAATAGCCTAAATTGGGTTTTGATTTGAAATCGGGTCTTGATTTGAAATCTGGATATGGTCCAGATTTGTTGAAATGGAAGAAATGGTTAAATTTGATGTTAATTTCAAATCTATTATTTTAATATATAAACTGTTTAAAATATATTATTTTTGAAAAATCCCGACTATTAAGATTTTCAACTATTAAACTAATTTAATCTATTTTAAACCATTTTAAACTATTTTAATCAATTTAAACTATTTTAATTTATTTTAATCTATTATAATCTATTTAATCCAATTTAATCTATTTTACCTATTTTAAACCAATTAATCCATTTTAATCTATTTTAAATTTATTTAATCTATTTTAAATCTATTTAATATAATTTAAATCTATTTAATATAATTTAAATCTATTTAATCTATTTTAAATCCATTTAAACTATTTTAAACCTATTAAAACTATCTTAAATCCATTTAAATTATTTTAATCTATTTTTTTTTCTATTTTAGAGTATTCTAACTATTTAAAGGTTTATTTTTAAACTATGCCAAACTAATTAAACTATTTATTACTATCTAAATTATTTTCTGAATTTTAGATTTGTGTAAAGTGGAAGTGTTTATATTGAAATCCTTGATTTAAAAGCGAATATGGTTAAATGATGTTATAACCTAAGTTGGGATTTAAATGATATTTTCTGGTGAAATGACATATTTGATTGAATATGATGATTTTGAAATGAGATTTAACCTATTTTGTCGATATGATTTTGAAAGTGAATATGATTTTTGAAAGTGATATGTTTGAATTGAATATGATATTTTGATATCAATTATGAAACAATTTTGGAAATTTAAAAGAACCATCCGGTGTGAAATAAGCGTTTAGTTGTTAAAGAGACCGGGATCGGATATTGTCATACTCTCTGCCAATATCGAAAACCACTTTAACAATTATGTACGTGGTGGAGATTCCAGAATGAAGTAGGATGGTTTGGCGAACGATTCTATATGAGGTATTAGCGTAGCCCTGACTCCCACGAGTTAGCTTGATGTGACTAAAACAGGAGCCACGCTGGGCCAAGTGAGGTTGCACCTCCGATCGAGCACATTTCTTCGATACCATATTATGACTTTGTGATTGATTTGGTGGCCACCCCTCGATTTTAATTATGGGAGTGTGTTCCGAGGTGGGCGGTAGTAGCTCCTATGCGTTACCACCAGTCCAGATCTGAAAAACGGTAGTATCCTACACTGGGCATTGCCTCGCGTGCCTTGTTACATACCTTATCGCGCCTTCTTCGAGTTTGGCTTGTGTCGTACCTATGGAGTGCTCCCTGGTAGCTCACCAGTTTATGGTGCAGTTTTTAGTACTTTATAGACTACGACATTATATAAAATGTGTTAAGGGGGATATGAGTAACGCCTTAACGCTATTTTAATACTTTACTTTACTGTAGACACTATTATAATAGCGTATTGTACTATGTATGTAGATAGTTTAACGGATCCTTAGGGGATGGAATCTAGAACATCTCTTAAGTTATTGCACTCACGTTTGACACTGGATAGGAGATGTCAAATCCCGTAAACATCTCCGACGTCGTTACACTCATATTTATTTACTGTTGATTTAAGCTACATAAGATCTTTTAGTTCTGACTCGAGTGTTTTGTCTTTTCAATTCGCTCGTGCCAGTCTAAGCTTTTCAGTTTATCAAAGACTGCTTTCTAGAGGACGAAGATGAAGATTTAATACTGTTATTATTTATTATATTTATTCCACTGCATCATGTTGTTCCGCTGCATTATTTATATATTTCTGTTGTATGTAACTTTGATTTGTACTTTAAAGGTGTAATCAAATGTATTTGTAAAACAGCTTCATGAACTGTTATTTGATTATTATATTTTGTCATTCCGCTGTGAGATTCTTTTGTTTTATTTCTTTCTCTTCTTTTTCTTTTTTACCCCATAACAATCCTCCCTTTTGAATGGTTTGAGTCTGACATGTGTGGTTCATTTTCGATTTAAACCTTTCAAAAAGGTGGGTCGTTACAGTTGGTATCAAAGCTTTGGTTTAGCGATAACCTTAGCTTTGTGGGGTCTGAGTCATTAGGAATAGGGTAATAACACCCTAGAATGAGTCGTTGAGTGTATATATAAGAGAGCATATTTGTTAGTGTTATAAAAGGTTTTCATATTGCGTTAATTTGTTCTGTTTAGTATTTATAAATTCTGGTCGGTACATGGGACGCTATGGCACCGATAGGGATTTCTAAACACTAAATAGGACAGACCGACACAATATTGTTTTGAAATATAGGTAAATGAAATAATTTTACCTAGTATTATATTTTGTATATAGAAGAATAATTTTATAAATAATATGATTAGAGGTGATATAATTGTTTGTTAAGAAGTGGAATTTATAAATCTTGGTTGTAAAATAGAATTTACAAATAAAGTAAATATAAATTGAAAATTTGAGAACTTAAGTTCCGGGATTTTTGAAAATTGCTTTTGAAAGATTTTGGAATATAATATTAGTATTGTTTGGAAGTATTTTATGATATAAATATTTCAAGATGATTTGAAAGAAATGTTTAAAGGGATTTTGGAAGGAAATAAGTTCTGTTCTCCCCTCTCTGTCGCTAGAAAATAATTTCGGTGATGAATGCACGCATCATCGACGTTCATTTTTGAGTTTCAAAGTGGAAAGTCCACTGTAGTAGTTTTACTCCACATTTGTTTTGATGAATAAATTTTAATTTCTAAATATGATTTGGTATATAAAAGATATGAATATATATATATATATATATATATATATATATATATATATATATATATATTGAAATGATTTAAAAAGGAAACCCGACATTTAGTTCTTAAGTTTTTGTAAATTTGAAATTTAAATTATTATAATAAATGAAATCTTGACTATTTTAATAATTGGAAACTTCTAAAAGAAAAAATAAAAGAAATTAAGAGTTAAGTGATAATGAAATGTAAAGAAATTGAAGGTTTTCACCTATAAATTAAAAAGATACGAAATTTAGAAAATGTAACTATTGAACATTTTGTTAACTAAAGCGAATGAGATAACTTGTGTAACTTTCAATTGCATTCTTAAGACATATATATAACTTACCAAAATGTTAAAGTTGTAATGTTAAATAGGAATATGTAATGGAATATTATACAACTGAAACTTAGATAATGAAAGTGTTCAATAGAATTTTTTTATAAATAAGAATTCTGATGTTATAAAATGTTGTAAACTTAAGTTAATAATTTGAAGTGCTACTAATTAAATTTAATAAAAAGGTGAATATTGTAAGTAAATGATTATAAACTTATGTTAATGATTGAAACCATTTATAATTAAAAGTGAATAGTAAAGGTGAATCTCATATTAAGTAAATGCTCATAACTCCATAAAATGTTGAAATAATTAGAAATAAATTTAATATTCAACAATGCTAGATATGAAGGAAATGAATATAAAGAAAAAAGTAAAAGTTGAAATTATAGGTATGATTTGATTCACAAATGAATATTGATAATGAAAAAAAGAAATCAACGTAAATGAAAACGGTGAATTAGAATTGCAAAGAAACTTACATTTTAAAATATTATGTAAATAAATGGATGTAAAGTAATAGAAAAACGGCATTGTATGAATAAATGAGAAATGAAATTTTGTAGGTAATGAAAGTAAATTAATGGAAAAATAGCATTGTATGAATGAAAAAAATGAACAGTAAATATATGAAAGGAGATAAATAAGAATAAGCCTACATGACATTTGAAATTATTGATTGTTTTAGCTTATGGGATGGTTGTGAAAGGATACTTCTAACTGTATAAAGGTGTATAAATAATCTATTAAGTTTTATCTAAGACTGTTAAGTGTATGGTATGCTTAGTAGTTTATTTATCATTTTATGATTAAAAGTTTCTGAACCCGGACAAACCATTTGTTTTGGTTGTTATGAATGGATGGTTGATTTCTTTGATTTCATATGATGATTGTATTGTTTTGTGTACATGTGACTATGGTTATATTGTGTAGATTTGTTTTGTTATTAATTGAAACAACTTAAATACTTCTCTTTTATATAATTATTAACCTCTTTGGGTTGTATAAGTGTAATACAGGTTTATGGAAGCAATTGCTACTACTTTTGGTTTTATAAATTAAGCGTTGTTTGCCCGACAAATAGGTACGTTTTCAGATTACGAGTTTCTAGCGATATTATATCGTTTTCCCATTGTTTGGGATATTTTATTTTGAAATATGTGATATATACTGTTATTAGTGATATTATTTTTCTCCCGGACCTCTCCGTATAAAGGAGACTCTGCCGAAATTTTCCATGAATTTTGGACATAGAAAAATCTATGAAAATGTTTTTCAAACTTTTATTGAACTTGAATAAGAAAGGATTTAATTGTTTATAAATAGATACATTATATTAAATTATTTAATTATGTAAATTTATTGTTTATAAATTGAATACTTTGAATAAAATATATTAATTCCTAAATTCCTTCTTTTCCCTTCTTTTTCCTTTTCGAGGACGAAAAGTTTTGAGTGGGGGAGAGTGTAACGACCCGTAATTTTCGATGAAAAGAAAAATAATATTTAATTTAATAAGATATTGGTGTTAATATTGAAAGAAATAAAAATTTGTGATTTATTAATAAGAAAAATAACTAGAATGTAATGTTAATAATTTTAATTTAAGGCAATTGATAACTATTTTAATGCAATCTCAATTAATTGGAATGATTGGAAAGTTATAATTGGTCATAAAGTGTAAATGGTAAATAAACCAAATGTTGTATTAAATGGTGAAATTGTATGTAATTAATTGGAATTGATTAAAATAGATAATTAATCCGTATGTGAATTTATTAGTTTTGTTTGTTAACAATAAACATAGAATTGTATTTGAAATTGTAAGTTGTACAATGGTTTAATTATCATTGCATTGTTTAATCTATTGAAACTTAATTGTAAATCAATTGCAATAAATGCAAGTAATATTGCGTTAATATGAATTAAGATGAAAATTGTAGAATATTGATGTAATAAATGGAAAACCAATGTTAACTATATCCATAAAGTAATAATTGATTGAATAAAAAGAATGAAATCAAAATGAATCAATTTATTGGGTTTTAAATTATAATTAATGAATTTATTACAATTGAAATTGGAACACTATAATTAGCGCAATATTAATAGTTGAATTTGACATGAAAAATTTGTTTTAAAAGATTATAATTACTAGTTAATCAAAAGTGATAAAAAAATTTAGTTATAAAATTTGAATTTGAAAAGTGATAAATTTAATATAATAATAATTTATTTAATTAACGTGAAAATAGCCATTTTGGCTATTGTCTCGGATTTCAACGAAACTAGTTTCATCGGATTCATAACAGTGAATTATTGTAGGGTTTCAAGTTTCGTAGCGATCGGACTTGTCGTTTGATCGTGCGGGCTCGAAATGCGTAGAAATCAATTTAATTGAAACTTGTTCCATTGAGTTTAAAAATATCGAAAACCTATATTTTGATATATTGGATGATCCATTTTCATTTCGGGAACTAAACGGGCTTTTCGTGTCGTTGTTACCGTTTCGATCCAACCCTACCTATATATAGGCTGTTATAAAGCCTAGTTGTTACTCATTTAATTATTTCTGTACGTACATCTTCTTCCTTCTCAAACGTTAGAACATCAAAACTAATTTCCAAAATTCCAAAACCTAATTTCAAAAATAAAATAAAATTGGTTACTGCAAGTTTACTTCGAGTCAGGAAGAGGTTCGCTTCGGGTTCTAGAGGCGAAAACCCTGCAGCGACTTCGGGTCAGAGAGAGTTCCATGCCAAATAAGGCGGATCTGGTCGCGCTTCGAGTCTCAGAGGTGAAAATCATGCAGCAACTTCGGGTTAGGAGCCTAATGATTCGGGTCTCTGGTCATTTTGGCAAAAACTCCGAGCATGCACCGAGTAATTGAAGTGGCGACCCGAAGTAAGACCCAAAGTCGAAATTTTCCAATCTTCTAACGTTAATAACTTTTGCATACGAGCTCGGATTCATGCGCGGTTTTCTCCATTGCAATCGTATCGAAATTCCAGATATTTTCGAAATAGTTTGGCTGCATTCTGAGCTTGTTAAATTTTTGGGCTAATTTTGGATTTTAAATCGACGACAAATCGAAGGTGAGTGTTTTGACCCACTCACAACTATTAGATTATCTTATGTTAGTTTAATTGAATTTATGATGCGATTAGAAATTGATTGGTTGATGTTTGGTATATATAAATTGTCATTCCAATTAAATCTGACTTTTATTGAATATTATCGCCATTAATTTAATATTAAATTCTAAATTGCCAGTTAATACCCGTTATTGATAATCAGTCACTTGTTATTGTTTATTGATTGGTTTGAATGGTGATTGTGATGGATGTTGATTGTTGATATTGGATGACTGGATGTTATATTTCATATTGTTATAACACTGCAAGTTCCTTATGGGTTGAAATTATACATACCCGAACGATTTGTTAGATTATGGAGAAATCGTTATGGTTTGAAATGATAGACTCGACCGATTTCATGGATTTGAAGTAAAATTTGGGATTGCGGGTTGAAATAATATATACCCGTAAAATTTAAAATATTTGCGGATTGAAATGATAAATATCTGTATCACTTGACCATAAGGTAGAAAATTATATACGGATACCGGATTGGTTAAATTAAATGATTTTAAACCCTTAAATCTTGAATTTGGTTAAATGATATTTTGAAGGAAATAGATTTATATAAACTAAATCATTTAGAGAATCCAAGTTTAAATGTTGGAATTGGAAATTGGTTTAAATTAAAATTTTAAATTTGAATTTGAAGTATAAATGAAATTTATCGAAATTGAGTTATTGAAACGTTTGAAATTGTACCTTTGAAATCTATTGGAATTGGAATAGCCTAAATTGATATTTCAAGATTTGAAATTGGGTTTTGATTTGAAATCTGGATATGGTCCAGATATGTTGAAATGGCAGAAATAGTTAAATTTGATGTTAATTTCAAATCTATTATTGTAATATAAACTGTTTAAAATATATTGTTTTTGAAAAATCCCGACTATTAAGATTTTCAACAATAAACAAATTTAATCCATTTTAAACTATTTTAATCAATTTAAACTATTTTAATTTATTTTAATCTATTATAATCTATTTAATCCAATTTAATCTATTTTACATATTTTAAACTAATAATCCATTTTAATCTATTTTAAATTTAATTAATCTATTTTAAATCTTTTTAATGTAATTTAAATCAATTTAATCTATTTTAAACCTATTTAAACTATTTTAAACCTATTAAAACTATCTTAAATCCATTTAAATTATTTTAATCTATTTTTTTTCTATTTTAGAGTATTCTAACTATTTAAAGGTTTATTTTTAAACTATGCCAAACTAATTAAAATATTTATAACAATCTAAATTATTTTCTGAATTTGAGATTTGTGTAAAGTGGAAGTGTTTATATTTAAATCCTTGATTTAAAAACGAATATGGCTAAATGACGTTATAACCTAAGTTGGGATTTAAGTGATATTTTTTGGTGAAATGACATATTTAATTGAATATGATGATTTTGAAATGAGATTTAACCTATTTTGTCGATATGATTTCGAAAGTGAATATGATTTTCGAAAGTGATATGTTTGAATTGAATATGATATTTTGATATCAATTGTGAAACGATTTTGGAAATTTAAAAGAACCATCCGGTGTGAAATAAGCGTTCGGTTGTTAAAGAGACCAGAATCGGATATTGTCATACTCTCTGCCGATATTGAAAACCACTTTAATAACTATGTACGTAGTGGAGATTCCAGAATGAAGTAGGATAGTTTGGCGAACGATTCTATATGAGGTATTAGCATAGCCACGACTCCCACGAGTCAGCTTGATGTGACTAAAATAGGAGCCACGCCGGGCCAAGTGATGTCGCACCTCCGATCGGGCACATTTCTTCGATACCATATTATGACTTTGTGATTGATTTGGTGGCCACACCTTGATTTTGATTATGGGAGTGTGTTCCGAGGTGGGCGGTAGTAGCTGCTATGCGTTACCACCAGTCTGGATCCGCAAAACGGTAGTATCCTACCCTGGGCATTGCCTCGCGTGCCTTGTCACATGCCTTATCGCGCCTTCTTCGAGTTTGGTTTGTGTCGTACCTATGGAGTGCTCCTTGATAGCCCACCAGTTTACGGTGGAGTTTACAGTACTGTATAGACTACAACATTATATAAAATGTGTTAAGGGGGATATGGGTAATGTCTTAACGCGATTTTAATACTTTACTTTACTGTAGACACTATTATAATAGCGTATTGTACTATGCATGTAGATAGTTTAATAGATCCTTAGGAGATGGAATCCCGAACATCTCTTAAGTTATTGCACTCACATTTGACACTGGATAGGAGATGTCAAATCCTGTAAACATCTCCGACGCCATTACACTCATATATATTTATTGTTGATTTAACTTACATAAGATCTTTAGTTCTGACTCGAGTGTTTTGTCTTTTCAATTCGCTCGGGTCGGTCTGAGCTTTTGAGTTTATCGAAGACTGCTTTTTGGAGGACAAAGACGAAGATTTAATAATGTTATTATTTATTATATTTATTCCACTGCATCATGTTGTTCCGCTGCATTATTTATATATTTCTGTTGTATGTAACTCTGATTTGTATTGTAAAGGTGTAATCAAATGTATTTGTAAAACAACTTCATGAACCGTTATTTGATTATTATATTTTGTCATTCCGCTGTGAGATTCTGTGTTTGTTTTATTTCTTTCTCTTCTTTTTCTAATTTATCCCATAACAATCCTCCATTTTGAATGGTTCAAGTCTGATACGTGTGGTTTATTGTCGATTTAAACCTTTCAAAAATGTGGGTCGTTACAAAAAGTATCTCAAATGATGAGAGGCTTCGATACCATTTGTCGGGATTTCAATATACCACATGATAGATTAATCATGAAATTCTAGCTTCGAATATATAATCCATATCGATTTAATTGAGAACAAAGTAGATGAAAGTAATTAAATGTGAGAAAGAATTATATACCCCTTCTTATTTATAATGTTGTCATTTTCTAACTTAAACCTTCAACAAATTAGAATTATCCCGGTATCTACACATTAATACCGTGGCAATTATATCTTTTAAGCCTTTTAAATATAATTCAAAATTTGATCATTTTAATTAGGTTTTACACCAAAATAGCACAACATATTTTATTTATATATGTGGCTCAAATTATTGAAATGTTCCAACAATAATTATTTAAATCGGAATGTTCAGTTAAATCGGGGGAATAGAGATGCAGTAGAAAATGGAGTAAACAATTAGTGGCCAAAGGGGAGAGAAACTGCCACTGAAACTACCGAATCTGGACAAATCAAATCCTCTGTCCTTTTTTTCTTGTCTTCTTGTGCTACAAACAATCTTGACCATTCATCACAACTAATTCATGAAGTGACGGGGTCCGTCATATTTAATGAATAGTTGATGATACAAAATGAATGGTTCAGATCATTATGACACCTGTGGACAGTCAAGAAAGGGACAGAGGAGTTGGAACCCAGATTCGAAAGTCATGCTAAGATGTGGAAGGAAGCAGCTGCTTAGGTGTCAGTGAACAAATCTGAAGTAATAAACATGCAGTTATCTTTCACCAACTAGTGATTGAAGGACAAAGGAAAGTGGTTATCGTGCCTTACTCAGTTATAAGTAGATCGAGCAAAGTTTGAAAGAATCCACTTCTTTGTTCGGTTTATGGTGGTGAACCTTATTATCTTCAGTTCAAATCGTATATAGATAGAAGATGGAAACAAAAAGGAACATATAAACTGCACAACTGGCCAAGCGAAACAATGCTATGCTAGTATGACCGAAGGAAATTCGGTCAAATTCTACAAAACAGTATAATCAGTGGTCAGAAGGGAAAAAATGTAATTTGATTGTGGACCCACCGAAAAAACAGTCTGTAATCGCAATAATTGACAAAATAATTCCCGAGCATAGTAGCATTTTTGGGCAAAGCGATACGTATTTAATTAATCAAGTTCGAGATGAAGGAAGACATGCTCAGAATAATAGGTGATGGACCGGACACATATAATTTCAGACCATTAATAACTTTTGAAAAAAATCACTTTCACAAATTGCATATCTGGGTGAGAGTACTTGATCTGGAACTTGAGTAATGGGACAATGAAGCGATAAGTAGAATTTGTAGTGCAATTGGCAAGCCTATCATGCTAGACCAAATAACATTGAATGCACTAGACCGAATTATGTTAGAGAATTAATAGAAGTAGACAAAGACATGAAATATCAGACTATTATAAATATACAGATAGAAGATAGGAAAGAAATAACAGTCCGAGTTCATTATGAGTACAATACATACATTTGCAAATATTCTATAACTTTTGGTCATCAAATAATAATCTGCTTATTATTTTCTAAGCAATGGCAACCAAAAAATGAAAAAGAAGGAAACAATGGTGAAGCCTCAACTTCTGGAAACAAAAACACCAAGGACGCAACTGACATAAATGATCAGACAGTAAATGATGATGATGAAACAAAACAACCAACTAGCAATTGGAAAACCAAAGCAAGTAGAGATGATATTGTTGGAAATAAATGAGTAAAACAATAAAGAGGTGTTGGAAAAAGTGAAATTGTGCATTGGGATATGTGAGACATTTAATGCCTAGAATATGAATAGTCCCACATCTTGAAATATAATAAATAATATGTGTGTATATATTAAGATGTGGTCCCTATTATAGTTACAATAAGAAAAGAGAGACATGAAACGACAACCCATCTTAGCGGGTGGTGCACCATCCCGCACGCGCGCGCGCCCACGCCCGAGTGCGCACCCGCTGCGTGGGCGTTTGAGGCGTATTAGAGGCACACTTAGCACTTAGCAATTGGCGGTTGGCTTGGCTTGGCTATTCAGACCAGACATTTTCTTTTGAATTCAAACACTTTTTTTGACGAACGATAACAAACGGTCAGTTGGTAAAGGGTCGCAGCCTGTCAAACAGACACGACCGTTCAGACCCAAATAGACACCTTCTCGAGCCTATATATAGGCAGACAAAAAACGAAAAAAAATTATTCTTTCTGTTTTTCTACCGCTCTTCTTCCCCACAAAACTCTGTTCTTAATTCTATATCCTCTTCAGTTCGTCGTCGCTCTGCTTGCAAGCACAGCATTGCGGGGTTGGTCCGTTTCATCTTGGGAAGCAAATTGCTCACAACCTACGGTGCATACAGGGAGCATATTGTTTCAAGGCAACAGTATTCACTGCACTCGGACAGATTGATTGATAATTTAATTACTAATTCGATACTTACTGGTTATTTGCTGAGAAATTCTGTTTGCAACGTTTTTTGCAACAGATTAGAAAACGTTTTTGAAACATCAACTTTGCAGTAGTTTTTGCAACATTTTTCTATAGCATAATTGTGATAGTGTTACTATATAGTTATAGCAATATTTTGTAGCACTTGAGTTACACAGCGTTAACACTCTTGAAACAATATTTATTTTTCACTGAATCTGCAGATGACGATGTCTCAGAATAGCAACAACAAATCTGCACCAACTCAAACTGTGACTAACACTCAGCCTGCGCCTCTGATTTCAAAAATGGCATTATCTCATGGAGAAAGGCCTGAAAAGTTCACAGGGATGGACTTTAAGCGCTGGCAACAAAAGATGCTATTCTATCTGACAACTTTGGGGCTTGCAAAATTTCTTACAGAAGATGCTCCCACAGTCGAAGAACTGAACCCGATGCAACTAAAGTTGAAGCCTTGAATGTTTGGAAGAGTTCTGATTTCATGTGCAAGAACTATATCTTAAATGGTCTCGACAATAGCCTATACAATGTATATTGTATTGCTCAAACTTCCAAAGAACTCTGGACTGCATTGGATAAAAAATACAAAACCGAAGATGCAGGCATGAAAAAACTCATAGCGGGAAAGTTTCTGGACTTCAAAATGATTGATGCAAAGACCGCAATCAACTAGATTCAAGAGCTACAAGTCATTATCCACGAATTACATGATGAAGGAATGACTCTAAGCGAATCCTTCCAGGTTGCCACTACAATTGAAAAGCATCCTCCATCATGGAAAGATTTCAAGAATTACCTTAAGCATAAGCACAAGGAGATGACTATGGAGGAACTTGTAGTTCGATTGAGAATCGAGGAAGATAATAGAAAATCTAAGAAAAAGACTTCGCATATTGTGCCTGCCAAAGCAAATGTAGTCGAGTCAGACAAACCTAACAAGAGGAAATGTGAGCATGCTCCTAAGAAGTCAAAAAAATTTCAGGGTTCATGCCATAACCGTGGAAAGAAAGGGCACAAAGAGCCGAATGTCGGGCACCCAAAAATAAGATATCAGAAGCAAATATGGCTGAAACTTCAGATGGCGTTTCTGATATGGAGTTATGTGCAGTAGTATCTGAATGCAACCTTGTTGGTTACTCAAAGGAATGGTGTGTAGACACATGAGCCACTCGACACATATGTGCAAACAAGTGGATGTTTACAACCTACAAAACCGCAACCGATGATGAACAACTTTTCATGGGCAATTCATCTACATCAAAGGTTGAAGGCAAGGGAAAAGTAGTACTAAAACCGACTTCTGGAAAGGAACTTACCTTGAGTGATGTTCTTCACGTTCCAGAAATTCACAAGAACCTAATTTCAGGGTCGTTGCTTAGCAAGCATGGTTTCAAACTTACCTTTGCGGTTGATAAATTTGTGCTATCAAAGAACGGAGTGTATGTAGGAAGAGGATATGTATGTGATGGTTTATTTAAAGCAAACGTAACCACTATTGTACCAAACAATGATATGAATAAAGTTGAATCTTCTGCTTATATTGTTGAGTCCTCTAACATATGGCATTCTAGGTTAGGCCATGTAAATTTTGATACCTTGTGAAAATCGATTAATCTAGATTTTATACCAAAATGCAAAATAGACTCCAACTATAAATGTCAAGTTTGTGCAGAAGCAAAATTGACAATAAACTCATTTCACCATGTTGAACGAGAAACTGAACCTCTAGACCTAATACACACAGATGTGTTGGACTTAAAAAATATGATAAACTAGAGGTGGAAAAGGTATTTCATTACCTTTATTGATGATTGTACAAGATACTGTTATATATATCTCCTTAGAAGCAAGGACGAGGCATTCGAGATGTTTAAACAGTATAAAGCAAAAGTTGAGAATCAACTTAACAAGAAAATAAAAGCTTTAAGAAGTGATATAGGAGGAGAATATGAATTTCCCTTTGAGGAGTTCTGCACCGAACATGGTATTATACACCAAACAACGGCGCCATATTCCCCTTAATTGAACGGTATAGCAGAACGTAAAAATCATACCCTTAAAGAAATGATGAATGCTTTGCTCATAAGCTCTGGTCTACCAGATAATTGTTGGGGAGAAGCTATACTTTCTGCTAATCACATTCTAAATAAAATGCCTCGAAAGAAGACTTTGAAATCTACACATGAACTGTGGAAAGGCAGACCACCATCCTACAAATACTTAAGAGTATGGGGGTGTCTTGCCAAAGTATAAGTACCAAAACCGAAAAAGGTCAAAATTGGACCAAAAACTATAGATTGCATATTCATTGGGTATGCTCAGAATAGTAGTGCATATCGATTTTTGGTGTATAAATCTGAAATTGATGACATTCATGAAAACACCATTATCGAATCTCGAAATGCAAGATTCTTTGAACATATATATCCTCTAAAAACCTCTATTGATACTATTGTTCAAAAGAGAGCAAGATATCCAGAAACTCCTGAGGATAATGCTGATCAAAGCACGCATGAAAGTAAAATTGAACCAGAATTAGAGGAACCAAGAAGGAGCAAACGACAAAGGACTTCTAAAACCTTTGAACCCGATTTCTATGCATATATGATAGAAAATGAACCTCTAACACACCAACAAGCAATGTCATCTCTCGATGCTCCTTACTGGAAGGAAGCCGTCAATAGTGAAATTGAATCCATTTTGCAAAACCATACATGGGAACTAGTAGATCTACCTAAAGGATCAAAAACGCTAGGATACAAATGGATCTTTAAGAAAAAACTAAAAGATGACGGCTCAATAGACAAGTATAAAGCAAGACTCGTAGTCAAAGGATTTAGATAGAAGGAAGATCTAGATTACTTTGATACATACTCACCAGTAACTAGAATCACATCAATTAGGATGCTCATTGCAATAGCAACCATGCTGAATTTGGAAATACACCAAATGGATGTGAAAACTGCATTTTTGAACGGTGAACTAAAAGAAGAAATATATATGCAGCAACCTGAAGGGTTTTTAAGCCCAGGAATGAGAATAAAGTATACAAACTAGTAAAATCACTTTATAGCCTTAAAAAAGCGCCAAAACAATGGCATAAGAAATTTGATGAAACTATATTATCAAATGGATTCAAGATAAATGAGTCAGATAAATGCGTCTATATGAAACATATAAATATTAGATATGTCATTGTTTGCCTTTATGTTGACGATTTGTTGATCCTAGGAAATAACAAAGTTGTAATAAAATCTACGAAGGATATGTTATCCTCTAGATTCGACATGAAAGACCTAGGAGTGGCTGATGTGATCTTAGGGATAAAAATTATGAAGACAACACAAGGATATTCGGTGTCTCAATCACATTACATTGCCAAAATACTTGAAAGGTTCAAGTAGCGTAATATAACTATAGCAAAATCACCAGTGGATATGAACCAAAATTGGGTAAAAAACACTGGTGATGGTATATATCAGCTTGAGTACTCTAGAATACTAGGAAGTATTATGTATGTCATGAACTGCACTTGGCCTGATATTGCATATGCTGTAAGCAAGCTAAGTAGATATACCAGCAATCCTGGTAAAAATCATTGCAAAGCAATAATCAGAGTTCTAGGATATCTGAAGCATACACATAACTATGTTTTGCAATATGAAAAATATCCTTTAGTAATAGAAGGATATTGTGATGCAAATTGGATAACTGGTTCAAAAGACACAAAATCCACAAGTGGATATGTGTTTACATTAGGAAATGGTGTAATTTCATGGAAGTCATCTAAATAGACTTGCATAGCAAGGTCAATAATGGAATCAGAGTTTATTGCTCTAGATAAAGCCATGAAAGAAGCAGACTGGCTTCGGAGCTTTTTGGAAGACATTCTAAATTGGGAAAAACCGGTACCTCCAATATGTATACATTGCTATAGTCAATCAGCTATTGGAAGAGCTAATAGTAGACTATACAACGGCAAGTCTCGACATATTCGTCGTAGACATATAACTGTAAGACAACTTCTCTCTAATGGAGTTATCACTATAGACCATGTAAGGTCAAAAGATAACATTGCGGATCCACTAACAAAAGGCTTGCCTAGAGAGAAAGTTCAAACCTTGTTGATGGGAATGGGGTTAAGGCCCATAAACTAAAAAGTTTCTCTAAAATGGAAACTCTACCTAGTTGACTGGAGATCCCAAGATCTAGGTTCAAAGGGACAACTAAATTTAAGATAAACTTAATAGCATTAGTATACACTCAAACCATTCCTATGTTAAGCCAGTGCATTACTCGTTGGAGAATAGGATAAGTTTTGATACTTTTAATGATATCTGTACTTGGTAATACTAAAGAACCAAGCGGAAAATTACGAATACCCCTTACAGAATCACCTACGTGAGTACGAAGGCGCTGCTTCAAGGAGAATTATAAGGCCAAATTCTCTAAGCACTCATGAGACCAGGCATGTGTTCATGGCAAAAACGAACACAAACAGAGAACGAAGGAATATAAGAAGCGTTTATCGTGTGCTTTCTGTTTTAGAATAACACAAAAGGATTATAGTTTAAGGACATCCTAAGTCTACTGATTCGCCAGTAATTCAAATAGGTAATCACTAGGAAAGTTCAAAGCCAATAGTGCTACTTTAACCGATACGTTAAATGTTTTCGTTAAATTAAGAACAATCGAACAATTACTCATTTATGTAGGGGATTGTTGGAAATAAATGAGTAAAACAATAGAGAGGTGTTGGAAAAAGTGAAATTATGCATTAGGATATGAGAGGCATTTAATGCCTAGAATATGAATAGTCCCACATCTTGGAATATAATAAACAATATGTGTTTATATACTAAGATGTAGTCCCTATTATAGTTACAATAAGAAAAGAGAGACATGAAACCACAACCCATCTTAGAGGGTGGTGCAACGCACAAGCCCGCACGCGCGCCAGCGCGCCCGTGCCCGAACCCGCACCCGCACCCGGGGCGTGGGCGAATGGGCATTTGAGGCGTATTGAAGGCACTTAGCACTTTGCAATTGGCGGTTGGCTTGGCTTGGCTATTTAGACCAGACATTTTCTTTTGAATTCAAACACTTTTTTGGACGAACGGTAACAAACGGTCAGTTGGTAAAGGGTCGCAACCTTTCAAACAGACACGACCGTTCAGACCCAAATAGACACCTCCTCGAGCCTATATATAGGCAGAAAGAAAACAAAACAAAAATTCTTCTTTCTGTTTTTCTACCGCTCTTCTTCCCCATAGAACTCTGTTCTTAATTCTATATTCTCTTCAATTCATCGTCGCTCCGCTTGCAAGCACATCATTGCGGGGTTGGTCCGTTTCATCCGGGGAAGCAAATTGCTCACAACCTACGATGCATACAGGGAGCAATATTGTTTCAAGGCAACAATATTCACTGCACTCGGACAGATTGATTGGTAATTTAATTACTGATTCTATACTTACTGCTTATTTACTGAGAAATTCTGTTTGCAATGTTTTTTGCAATAGATTAGAAAACGTTTTTGAAACATCAACTTTGTAGTATTTTTTGCAATAGTTTTCTATAGCATAATTGTGATAGTGTTATAGTATTGTAGCATTTGAGTTACATAGCGTTAGCAAATATCTGATGCAATAGAGCAATTTGTTCAACCCAAGCCCAGCAAAGAGTTCACATGAGAAGTCCAACAAAGCAACTACAAATGGTGAAGTGAATATAAGTAACCACTATGATGTTCTATCAGAAGAGGTAATGAAGTAAATGTAAGTACAAATGACAAGAGTGATATACACTCACCATATATAGAAGAAGGTCCAGATTTATTTGATGCTGCCGACAATTTTATAATTGATGAGGCTGAATTGGTGAAGATCTTGCAAATAATATACGCACAGAGATGCAATGCCCTAAAGAACCCCCTGATGTTGCACATATGGTTGAAGACAACCCTGCATATGTAGAAGTATCGGAAACAAGTGCACTAACTAAAGGTATAAACAAAAAAGGAGATCCTCTTAAAAGAAATACAAGGAGCAAAATCCATTTATAGTAAAATGAATGACAAACTAAAACTAAAAAAACATTTCAAATAAAATAAAATAAAATAATAATTTTATTTAAAATATTTTAGATTGGATCTGAAATCCATTTAGACTTCATAGACTCAACTAAGATCAAAATGGATTTTTTTTTATATTTGTCTATTTAACCTGTTTTCGATTAGTCCAGTTCCTCATGTTTGACATATTGAGATTGTTTATACCATATGCTGGGTTAAAATTTCTTGTTTGCTAATTTTGAGATGAGATAGTTATCCGGTGTTGGCTTTTTATGGTTCGTACATTGGAGAAATAGTGAGATGTTAAGGGACATGTTTGATTTAGTCATAGTGAGATAATATAGTTTCTTAAGCTAAGAAAGACTAGGCGTTCGGATTGACTAAGAGATTTGATGTTCCTTGAAGATGAGAAATAGTGACTAGAGAGTATTAGTGACTAATGACTTGATGGGTACCACCGAGGAATCAAAACGATGGGCGGGGGGTTCGTTATGTCTTTACTAAAATTTGAAGTTTAACGAATATACATTTTAAGATCTATTTTTACCGGCAATTACGGGCTTCCTTAATTTTAATGTAACAATGGCTTATATTTTATTTTTGAAAAAATTATTGTATATTATAATATGATTTAAAACTTTTCTATAATAGCGTTTTCACAAAATCATTTTGAGTTGATTTTTAAAAGAAGAAGAGGATGATGTTTCGAATAAAAAAAGTTTAGATTCGAAAAAGAACGTGGATGCTTTGATTTGAAAATTAGAAAATATTTTGATTTAAAGTTGTTTTCGAACCCACATCGCTAGCGATGGATGGCAGATTCCTCTTTGGTATTATGGTATTTTGGGTGAGTTATCCCTATCATCAAATGAAGAGATCACTATCAATGGATTTTAGAATCAGGTTTTTCAATGTGATCTGAAGGTTTGGGAACAAGATGGGTCCTAATGTGATTGCATACCAAAGGATTTTTGGTGTAGTGACCGGAAATGTTCAAAACTTTAATGACTCGACGATGAGTTATTGGGATGGTCTAAGAAGACAAGTTTGTCATTGTCAGCTTATGGAGTAGGACGTACGATGTTTTCTATTGGACGTGTGCTAAGGGATCACTGCTAACTCGATGGTTTGATGTGTGTTAGTAAAAATGGAGTTAGTGAGGACGCTCACTTGAGTCATATGACGTGACTTTAGATCTTATGATGGTGATTTGCCTTGGACTCGTAAGACGTGAGTGTAGTGTCTTAGCCTTACAAAGTGGCATGGATTCGAGCATGAGGGAAATCAAGATGTTAACTAAGTGGTCACATTGGTTGTCACATATCCAAAAGTGTAATACTGTTATGTTGAATATCCATCGACCTTATGACGGTGGTTATTTTTTAGAGACCTTATGATGCGTATTTGAGAGTTATGGATAAATAAAGCTATAGTATGAGTTGATATCCATATTATTCTTAGGATGTAGCCATGATCAGGAACATATTATTTTGAGGATGTAGCCATGAGTGGGTACAAATATTATTTTGGATGGTGTAAAAATAAAATGTACACTGATTGTTTTTGGGATGAGGCTATGAGGAAGTTCATTGACAGTTTTGAGGATACATATATTATGACGGATGTGTAGTTAACATAGGGGTCAACACACATATTCTATTTGTTGGTATTTCAATGTGATGATGATATCTTGTTATTTTGGGTATATATGTTTATCTTAATGAGCTATGCTGATTTTTGATTTTATATTTTTATTGTGCATGCATGCTTGGATCAACCTAAATTTTGTTGGGGACTTTTCTTGTGGGCAGTTATGTTTAGATCATTGACATGCACGATATGACTTGCAGAAGGAATTGATCTATTGACTGAGATTTTTTCACCATTTGTTAATGGAGTTTTACATGCTATAACTTGGGTTGCGTAATTGAGGAAATGTATGTTTTACTACAATATGTGTATTGAATTCATTATTTTGAATGAACTATAATGTGTCACGACTGATGGTGTTGTGTGATAATAATATACTATTTTATATTTAGATGGTTTATGATTTGTATACTTCCCCATGTTCTGTGATTAAACCCATAGCGATGCTTATTTGACTTGGTTTAGGGTTGTACTTGGGAATTGCAGTGACACAATTCTTTTAGGGAAGGAGGGAGAGGGAATGTAACGGCCCGAAAATTTGACACTGTAAATATTAAATTAATTAAAATTGGAATTTTATTTAAAGGGTGAATTGGGTGTCATATTTATAACCACTGCTTATGCCTTTCCGAGTTGATCAGTTTTGATTATTGATTTTTTAAATTTGGGGTCACAATTTGAGAGGAGTTTTACATTTTATTAATGACGTACGTAACTGTTTAGGGCCAAACTGGGTACATAACCCATAACCTAGCTATATGACTATATAAATTAGCCTATGGAACCATTGCATCAACTCCATCCTTATTTTTCGGTCCTAATCATGAAACTTCAGTATCCCTCTCTAACGATGGATTAACCAATTAATTAAAAGTCATTAAAGATTCAAAGTGTTTGAATCGTATCTTATAATATATGGATTCAAAGCTCTCGACCTAGTGAAGAGGCATTGGAAATTCAATTTTCCACCTGACGCTCTATTTGATCAGAATTTGATGAAATATACTCGATCGTCCATATTGTAAATTTTGTTTAATAGAGAAATGACGACTAATCGATGATCGAAAGCTACCTTTGCAAAGAGGACGACGAATGGAACATATTTATGGTGGTCGATCGTCCTCGATCTTGACAAGGTAGCCGAAATAATTCAAAATATGGATAGATGTCCAACGGTGGCTCATCGACTGTGATGGGACATCTCAGGTAGGACTGGAGTCAAAGGTGGCGACGAGAGGAATCCAACGTAGGTCTCCGATCATCAATCGAAGCACGAAGGCAGTGGGAAAAGGCGGTCAAAGGGGCGATCGGTGATGGGTTGCTGAAGGTAGCAGCTTGCGGTTGATACAAAGTTAATTAGTTAATATTTTTGTACACACTCTAGTTATTTATGATATTACCATTGAGATTTTAAAACCTTAATAACTTTTGCATATGAAATCTGATTCATATGTGGCATGTTCCGTTCGACTTGTGGTGAAATTTCGGACAAATCGGCTTGTGATGTCCCGATTTTAGAGCTATTGTAAAAAGCACATTGGTATGATTTATTTATTTTATCAATTGAGTTTTAAAAATACAAAATGCATATCCATCGATGAAATTTATATTTATTGACATGTGCTATGTTGTATTGAAGCTTATTTGATTGTTATGGTGTTTTGAGCCTTGATTGGACTGTTTACTGTTGATTGTTGTATTGTTGGATTTAATTATAAATAATAATGAATTTGAATGGAATAAAGACAACTGATAAAAATAAACCGGGTAATATTGTGTAATAATAGGAAAAATATATACTTAAATGGAAGATAAGCTTGTTTATAGAATTTTGAATGACATTAGTAAATAACAACAATTTAGTGAAATGAACTAAAATTAATGAGAGAAATTTAATAAGGTTATTTTTTGATAACATGAGTGATACTTTATTTAAACAAAGCACTCTTGAAATTTAATAATGTAACAACCCTACTTTCTACACCGTCAAAATAAATTAAATTTGAGTAAAAAAGGATGCTTGAATTCAATTTCGGATTAAAAAATTTGTTTTGAAAAAAATAAATTTATTGAATCAAAGCTTATTTCATAAATGGTTTTTGTTTAATAAATTAAACATCTTAATAAAAAAATTTAAAAATATTTTTGTTTTGAATTTTTTTTAATATAATTTAAGTAGATGAAAATAAGTTTTATTCGACATTAATAATATCAATAAATCAGTGAAGATGAATAATTATTAAATTCAATTATTTTGTAAAACAAATAGAAGGTCATTTAAGTCAAATTGAAAATATTTTTATTAATATAAATAGAATTATTTGTATGAGTAAAGAGATTTTGAATTAGAAACAAAAGAGATAGGTACAAATTTTGTTTACATTAGGGGTTTAGTTGTTAACTTAAAGAAAATTAAATAAACACAATCCTTATTTCCCCTTTCCCTTTCATTATTCTAGCCAAAGCCCATTCACATCAAAGCCCAACCCACATTTCTTTTCCCATCTCCAACCCTAATCCCCAAATACCGAATCGATCGGCAAAAAAACATGCGAAGAGGGAAAAAACAACAACACTTGGTGCATGACATAAGAGGCACATTCATGCACAACGACGCCAGTGGGAGGGAAGCACGATGCTGTCTACATGGGGTGGAGGAGAAGATGGTGGCATGGCTGTGGGGACTTCTTTCATTCGCATGATTGGAGGTCTGGTTATGAAGGAGGCATGGCGATGTGGGCAATTTCTCTGTTGACTATTGTGTGCATGACAATGGGAGGTGTGGTCGCTTAGGGTGTGACCTTGGCTAAAGTTGTTGAAGAGAAATTCGCTCTTCTATCCATCAATTAGTGATTTATTTTTTTAACTACAAAATTCTATGTCATAGAACACACACACACAGATATATATATATATATATATATATATATATTTCTCCTTTCAAGCCTTGATTGATTATTGGATATGACGAATTTTGGATATGAATGATTGAACGGGTTGAAATATAACTGCATTCTTGTGTTCGAATTTTTGTTTGATAAATTTGATTGGATCAATTGGTTGAAATAAAGTTGAAAAAAGACAATAATATAAATTCAACAAAATGAATGTTCCATAAGGTAATGGATGTGATCCCTTATTTGTGTATATAATTGGATGATAGATTGTTTTGATAATGAGTATACAATGTTTGCATGTCCTTATTTTTCTTTGATAATGATCGAACATTACATTTGAAATTGATTAAAAGGAGAAATTTGGTAGTTGAATACTTTTGGAAGTACCTATAAAATAAGAATTTGCTTGAATTGTAATATCTTTGAAATAAATGATTTTGAAACTAGGTTATATAAAATAGTTTTATAAAAAGAGAGGATATATTTAAAATGAAAATTTTGGAATTTTCAAATAGAAATTTAATTTTTAAAAGTTGAAATTATGGTATTTGTTTTATAAGTCGTTTTTTCAATAGATTTTTGTTTATGTATGTTTGTAGAAATATTTGGTGGATTTATATAAAAAGGGTTTGAGATTTATATTCTAAATGTGATAAATTTTACTTTTATCGAAACTAAAAAGAAATTAAGTTTTACATAATGATGCTTTTGGGATTAATAAAAAATTGCTTGTGGTTTGTTATTATATGAAACCTTTAGTAACAAAAATTTGTTATTATATTTTGTTACGTATAAATTTTTAGAAGTAAATTATTTTATATATAATTAATCATCTTTAAGAAGAAGTAAACTAATTTAAGTACCTTTGGAAATATTATAAAAGTGTATGAATTGAATTACTTTTAAAAAAGGAAGTGTTGGAATTTGGTTAGGTGAATGATATTTATAAATAAATGTTGAATTATTAAATATTTGGGAAGACATTTATGAATACAAAATTTTAGTTAATAAACTATTTTTCCAAAGGTGTTGTAAAAAAGGATTTCAAAGTAAATAAGGATTTCGATATTGATTTGAAATTAAATATTCTATTTTTGGAAATATATTTGTTTTGAAACAATATACCTTGAATATGATGCTTGAAAGATAAATGGAAACAACAAAACTCCTTTATACTATTTTCATAGAATTAAAATGGAAATTACGAAGTATGAATTGTTTTTAAAAGGGAGTTTACTGGTTTTATAAATTTATCGAAGGTTTTGGCGAATGACCTTTTCAAATTTTAAATAAGAGGTTTTAAGACATGAACTTTTGGTTATTAAATCTGGTTTGAATGAGAATGAAAATTCATAATACAAGCCTCTTCAAATTAAGTACTGATATTTGAAACTGTAATGAAGATTTTGGAAATAAGTATTTATAATATAACCTCTTTTGGATCAATAAATGGTTGAATCATACGAGATGTGTGAACTTATGTATAATGAGAATTTTGAATAAATGAAGTTACAATACCAGTTGTATAGGAAGTTCAATATTGTTCCTTCGGTCATTCTTTTAGCTCATAGTATAGGATATTGTGTGATATCGAGTGTCTTGAAAATTGAATCAAGTTAATAACCCAGTGACAGTGGGATTAAATGACAATTAGGAGGATTACTTGTGTAATGAGAACAAGAGAAATATAATGAATTGATCAATGAGATGAGACACCGGATGGACTAGATCCATCCTAGCTAGGACTGAATGACATTCTGGTCCATTTGCCATTGGTTCGCCGACCTGCGGTATAGGCACAACAATGATGATGGTCATGTTATATTTGATGGAAACCATGATGCCTATGCAGTAGAGAATAGTATGACAAATAGGTCGTGTGAGGCAACCCAAATTTTGATTGAGGACGATACAGATTAAAAAGGTGGTGTATCTTGGCTCAATCAGCATCTGGAAGAGTTACAATTCTGGTTGAGGAGGATACGGATGAAAAAGGCTATGTATCATAGCTTGCTCAGCATTTGGAAGTGTTACAATTCTAGTCAAGGAGGGCACAATGAAAAAGGCCATGTATCTTAGCTCGATTTGTGTCTAAAAGAGCATAATTCTTGTCGAGGGGTACATAAATGAAAAAGGCCATGTATCTTACCTCGATCAACATCTTGAAGAGTTACAATTCTATTTTAGGGGTACATGGATGGAAAAGGTTATGTGTCTTTACTCAATTGGTGTTGGGAAGAGTGTTTTCTACACTCAATAAGTTATATAAATAAACCATGATCAATTCATGATAATGAATGATTGATAAATGTGGCTCTTAATAATTTTGATTTAGGAATGAATCATAATTAATTAGATTTGCGATTATGGTCACATTAAATAGAGATATGACTCATATATTATGACATCATATATGTTATTCAATGGGGACTGGGGTAAATACTGATTGTGTATGACATTCATTAGGTATGTTATGAAAACCGCTCAGGTATCATTCTTTGTTATGGTTATGTGTACCAATATGATGACCTTGCATTTAAATCTAGACATAATCTGTCCTGTTTATTAGTTCTATAATACTCGGGTCAGTTGGAGACTTTACAAATACATGGACATTAGTTTTCCTTGGAAGTTGGGCTTATTGAGAAGATAATTATAGACTATATTGCATTTTGAAAGTATTATGTATATTTTATTTTGATGTCTCCATGTATGTATGTATATGATGAGGTTGAGATGTGTATAACATTTGAATTGTAGCAGTGTGTATATTTTGTTGTAGGTTGGACACTTCTTTTTGTAGGCCTACGTTGTGATATATATATATATATATATATATATATATATATATATTGTGATATTTTATTTTCTCTACGTTTTTTGACTCTTTCTTCTTTGATTATATTGTTTATTGTTCTGTTCTAGTAAACCACGTGTTTATTGCTTTGTTCCAATATCGAGTATGTATATTTGTGTACTATATGAGGTAAGAATACATATCGATGTTAGTTTAAGGGAATAGTCATGTATAGTCGCTCCTTACAAGCCTCTGTTAGCACCAAAATTGGTCACTAACCTCGTAGAGAAAGATTGTGTAGAGATATAAGTGATGAAGATAAGTTAAACAGAGAAGATAATGCTAATTTAAATGCAGAAAGTAAGAACACCAAATTTATAGTGGTTCAGCGTAATTGCCTACGTCCACTTTGAGATTAAACTTTATTGAT
Organism: Allium fistulosum; assembly: GCA_030737815.1. Lineage (NCBI taxonomy): Eukaryota > Viridiplantae > Streptophyta > Magnoliopsida > Asparagales > Amaryllidaceae > Allium > Allium fistulosum. Next base: position 678,216,700 of record CM060903.1, read on the forward strand.
CTTTCTTCTTGTTGATTACAAATACAATTCGTGAATAAAATGCTTGAATGAAGTTGTTAAGTAGAGAAGATGAGTCTCAAAAATGGCAGAGTCTCCCCGGTGTTCTCTCTCCAAAAAAGGATCCTCTTCACTGTGACCCTGCCCCTCTATTTATAGGCAAATATGGGCTGGACTTCCCAAGTGGGCTTGGTGGCCGAACACTCTAGCCCGAGTACGGTGGTTGCTGCTCGCCGAACCAAGCATGCCGAACGCTACAGTGCCGAACGGTCCTTTCCATGCCGAACGGTCCGTCTGATGTGTGGGAAATGCAGGATGGTTGCAATGAAGACCGAACGTACTTCTGTCCGAAGCTCTCGACCGAACAATGCGTGCAGGCCGAATGATATTGTTACCTCGAGTAGCTGTGCGTACCGAATGTCTTCAGAATGCCGAGTACTCCCGTTGCCGAGTACTACCCCGAGTACCATGGGATGCCGAGTACTCTTGTTGCCAGGTTCTACTTGATGCCGAGTGCTCTTGTTGCCGAGCACTCCTATCGCCGAGTTCTATTGATGCCGAACGCTAGCTGACGCTGGGCATTGTTCGACGCCGAGTGCCAGTCGAAGCCGAGTAGTTTTGTATGCCGAGTACTACGCCGAACGCCGAACACTACTTGACGCCGAGTCTTTCTGGATGCCGAGCACTACTTGACGCCGAGTCTTCTGGATGCCGAGCACTACGGATGCCGAACGCTATGGATGCCGAGTACTTCTCTGGGTACTAGTTGCCTGGTCAAATCTCCAGGAAACACTTGCCCCCCAAAGTGTATCGCGTGGCCGAACGTGATGCGCTTTGAATCTAGTGCAACTTTCCTTGGTGATGTCTCCTCGAAAATGCCTGTGACGGAGGTGTGTGACGAGCGTGGCCCGGACGCCGAACGCTGCGTTCGAAGCCGGACAATCCTCATGTGCCGAACGACACTTTGCTTTGATGCCGAACACTGTGGCATTGACCGGTTCTACAGGGTATAGCCTTTTCAACTTCTACCTTCCCCCTATATAACCAGGTCCTTCCCGTCTCCTCTCTTTTACCTTTTCACTTCTGTCACTCTTCAAAGATTTGCAATTCTCGCTAGCCGAGCACATTTACAACTTGACCATTCCTTCTTAATCTCCTAACTGCAAACTAGGTACTGTTCCTCGTATAACTCGAATAGGTTTCAAGCGAGATGATCAAGTGTGTCATGTAGAAAGCTTTCGAGTAGGTCGTCCTTATTGCCGAACGATAATGCGAGGCGAGGAGGAAGGATTTGGGGTGTTTGCACATAAGGCTATTGTATTTAGCTTCATCTCGCCGAACCAAAGTTAAAAAAGGAATAGGAAAACGTTGGAGGTGTTAAGGGTGTTGGATGGCACAGCTCTGGTTCGGCGTATGTTGCCATGCGCCGAATGGTGGAGGCTGCCGAACAGTAAGGCCAAACACACGCTAGAATGCCGAACAAAACCCAAGCCGAACACTCATTAAAATGTCGAACAATAACTTAGCTGAACAAAACCCAAGCCAAACACTCTTAGATGCCGAACAGTATCAAGGCCGAACAATACAATTGCCGAACAGAACTTAGACCGAGCCAAATAAAGCCGAACACTATATCTAGGCCGAACAGTCTGAATGCCAAACAATACAATTGCCGAACAGAACTTAGACCGAGCCAAATAAAGCCGAACACTATTCCTAGGCCGAACAGTCTGAATGCCGAACAGGACCTAACCGAACACTTGACACGCCGAACGAACATACACGCTGACCTATACTTAGGCCGAACAATACAATTACCGAACACCATTTAAATGCCGAACAGTATAAATGTGAAACTACACTTAGGCCGGTCACTCTATAAATCATATGTTTTCTGAATTTGGAACTGTACTCACCACCAGGCGGGCTCTTTTAGACGGTCAGCGATGACGGTCTTCGAAGGCGACGATTCGAAGCTCATTCTTATATCTTTGAAATCTTTAGATTCTTATTGCTTGTACACAAATGCTTACACTAGTTCATACACCACGTGGGGGGAAAACTCGTGTTGCTAATTCTAACGTTCAACGTTTTTTAAGTATAGTTCTCTCAAGCACTTAGCCAGGTTCGTTATTTATCGGGAATATTGAGAAAGTCTAGCTCCGCCACTATATCCGACAGGCCTGGGCCGTCATCAAGGCAAGTAGCCGCTGATACTTCTAATCCGTCGACTTCTCCTGTTCATAACCTAGCACCTGATGCCCTGGAGGCGACAATCCAACTAGACAATCCGATCGATTCACAAGCTTCGAAGGTCAACGAAACCGCTCTTCGATGGATATGCTCCATTCATGGCATCCCTTTTGCCGACGTGTTAGTTCCTTCGCGACACGATCGTCCTCATCTGCCCCCAGTCGGGTATACTACCTGTAACAAGTTCATGTGTTGGATGGGCAGCATGCCTCCATTCAATTTATTTCTCCGGGATGTATTGCAGTATATCGACATAGCTCCGTCGCAGCTGCACCCGAACGGCCATGCATTTCTATATGGGACTTACTTACTTTTCATGGCCGTCTTCTCCAGACCTCCAACCGCCGGTGATATCAGATACATCTATATGATCAAGAGACGGAAAGACAGTCCTTCCTTTATGTTCCTCGGGCCGTACAACAAATGCCAGATCTTGACAGGGGCATGCAGTAAATTCGCCCTGTACAAACAGGAATGGTTCTATGTGCACTGCCCTCCCGGTTTTGCGAGGAGATGGGTTGAAGGCAGTAAGTTTCTCTACTGAGTCACCATTCGCATTTAACCGGAGTCATGTTTTTCCTAACTCTCTGTTTTCATCTTTTCAAGTATCAACCCACGTCCGGAAGGCCGAGGATATTCTGAGGCTGTCGAAGCCATTAGAGCTCTTCCTGCCAAGGATCGAGACATCCGAGCTATCATTTCAAATGAATCACTGTCGGGGTTAGGCTTGCTAGCCCCTGGTCGTCGGATCAGCCTTCCAGAAGGTGTCACCATTCCCAAACCTCCATCCGGTAAAGGGAAAAAACAGGCCGGGTCGTCGTCGTGCCGCATTCCCGATATGCATGAAGACAGTGAGCGCAAAGAAGACGAAGCACCTGAGACTCAGGGCGAGAATGTGGGTCCCACTTGGAATCCGGCAATCGAAGTTCAAGATATTGAGACGTCATCCTCCCCTTCGAAGGGAAAGAAGAAGTTAAAATATAAAGTGCAGAAGGAGAAAGTCGGTGGCACTTCAAAAGTCACGCCTATCCCGCCTGAGAAAGAGGCTTCCTCGCAACACCTGGAAAGTTCCTTGAGGGGTCTATCGAACCTTTCTATTCCCGAAGATATACTTAATTACAGGTTTGATGATCCTGAAGCCCTCAAATTTTCTTCACCCGCTAGAGGCCATGCGGGAGTTCAACTCCCGGTCAAAGGAGACAACACTCCGATTAGTAAAGATAAACGAACTGGTCCGTCGGGGGGAACACTAGGACACACACGCACATACGCATTCCATCATACACTTCAAGTTTTTTCTTATCTTACGGATTTTTCTTAACTCGTTGTTATCTCCATTCTTTGCAGGTGATATGGGGCGTTCTCACGGACTCGATCGCCTTCATGGCTCTTCCATATTTCATCACTCTGGACAAGACTCTGGTTCAGGCAGACGCAGGGGCAGAGATGATTATGAAGATAGAGACAACCGTCCCCGTGAGTCGTCTCACCGCAAGAAGGCATATTCTCAATCTTCGTAGTCTCGTGATCCCCTTTCTCCAACTGTGACGGATAAAGATAAAACTTCACAGAAGGGTTACCACTCTGATGCTCCTCGAGAACAACACTCCGGTTCATCGAGTACGAGGCAAGTTCGGGAGCAACGAAAAAGAGTGGAACTTTCAAAGCCTCCTCCTCCTACTCCTGCGGTGGACCCGACTGTTGCGGAAAAGATGGTCGATCTTAAGGCCAAGTTTCCGAAAATTTGCTTCGACGGTCTGAAGTTCCTCCCAGCCATTCATCATATTCCTGGGCATGTGAAGCAGAGTGCCATTGCCTGTAATAACGACGTCTATGTTCAACATGACGCGTTTGTGCACTTGGTGGAGAAGATCTCAGAGGTATCCGTTGAGCGCCAACATGAGATTGATCGCCTGAAACTGGAGGCTGGCTGCGACAAAAACATCATCGAGCACCAAGACGTAGAGCTTGCTTCGTATAAGTCGAAGCTGGAAGCCGCTGAACAAAGCGCAAAAGATACTGCTAAGGCAGTTACTCGGTTAGAGGCGGCTCACAAAAAAGAGCTTGACGAAGCAGTCCAGCACAGCGGTGCCCTCGCCCTAGAGAAAGACTCTGTCCAAAAAGAGAGGGATGCGCTCGTCATGCAAGTCAGAGAGCTGAAAGAATTACTCTCCAAGGAGAAGGAGGACAAGGTAGCTGCTCAAGAAGAATCACAACGATGCTATGATGAAATCGTCGCTACTCGTCTCCTAAAAGCGAAGCTCGATGACGAACTTGCCGGGGTTGAGAAAATGAAGGATGAGGCCCGCGAGGAGGGCAAAAGAAAGGCTGCGGAGGAGATTGATTCTCGCCTCGAGGCGGCCGCAGAAGCCGGCAGGGAAGAGGTCAAATGCATGTTTGACCCGTTGATTGCTGAATACGGAGCCCGCGTCCTCATGCATCGCGACTTAACGTTCTTGGGCGACGGCTATCTCAAATCCCTAGCTGAGGCCTGGGAAACTTTGATAAGGATCAGGAAGATCGAGTCGGGCTCTGAAGAGGTTGATGAGGAGGCCTTGGTGAAGGAGTTCCTTAGGGGGAATGAGCCATCGGATTTATCCGCGGCATTGGCACTTTACAGCAAAGGCTCTCCCCTTCCAAAAGAGAAAAATGATGAAGCTGGCCCGTCTGGGGCCAATATTACTGCTCTTCATACTGCTGCTCAATCCGCTGCTCAATCGGCCGGTCAGCCGACACTTGATCCATTCGAGCAGCATGTTGGTTATGACCCCGAAGACCCCAGGCTCGGTGCTCATGTGCTATCCCCTATCCTGGAGGGTGAAACCCCACGTGCCACCGATAGCCAACCAGAACCTGGTAGGAAATTCTTCTTTCTCTAGAAGTTGAAAGATCCCGTCTTTTTTCAGCAGTGGCTACTCGTTCTAACGCTCATTCTTTATGTTTTCGTGCAGGTTGTTCTGACGCCGAGCCAACTGCGAGGAGCGATGACGCCAGGGAGGGGGCAGGGAAAACAAGCGATGCTGTCCACGCGGGAGTACTCCCTGGTCCCGATGCTCAGGTGATCGGGGCGCTGGATGATGATAAGCTCGACACTTCATCTCCTGCCGAAGGGAATGATGAAATTGAAATCACCGGCGCCTCTGAGCATACCTCGCAGATGAGCAAGAAGGACCGCCTTGCCGAAGAGGAGAAGAAAAAAAGGCCGAGGTCAAAGTTGAACCTGGAATCCTGGAACTTACCGACCCGCGGAACAGACCTTTGAAAATCGTCCTCCCGGGCAGGTCCAAACCACTAGATGTTCCGTCTCCTACTCCTGACTCCGCTTCCGTAGCAAGCAAGAAGTCCAAGAAAAAGTGTGAGGGAGAGGAGTCATCGGAAAAGACAAAGGAAGACAAGAAGAATAAATCGAAGAAATAATCGATAAACTCGTTCAACGAGCTTCTTGCTTAAGTCTTGTAATTGCTTTTATCTTCCGTAGCTTGTAGTTTGTATAGACAGGTCTGAATTTTATAGGAGTGATCATGTAACCCCATTTTGGACTGATCGAATAAAGTTTTTAGTTTCTTTTTCGTTCGAATGATTCTCTTGCTTTTCTTTGGTTTGATGACTAATTTTAGCCATAACTCAAGTTCTTATGAGTTGCCTTATCTCCCAGTCCATTTTCATGTTGTTCAAACATCTCCGGACGTGGTATATTCCTTATTTCACATTTCTCGAGTACTTGGACCTTTTTTCTAAATCCACGCTCCGGGGATTTAGAGTAAGTTGATCCGCGTTCAGGGGATTCGGAGGTTCGAAATCGTTTATACTCTAGTCCGCGCTCTGGGGACTTAGAGTACTCCGATCCGCGCTCTGGGGATTCGGAGGTTTGGAATCGTTTATACTCTAGTCCGCGCTCCGGGGACTTAGAGTACTCCGATCCGCGCTCTGGGGATTCGGAGATTTGGAATCGTTTATACTCTAGTCCGCGCTCCGGGGACTTAGAGTACTCCGATCCGCGCTCTGGGGATTCGGAGATTTGGAATCGTTTATACTCTAGTCCACGCTCCGAGGACTTAGAGTACTCCGCTCCGCGCTCTGGGGATTCGGAGATTTGGAATCGTTTATACTCTAGTCCGCGCTCCGGGGACTTAGAGTACTCCGCTCCGCGCTCTGGGGATTCGGAGATTTGGAATCGTTTATATTCTAGTCCGCGCTCCGGGGACTTAGAGTACTCCGCTCCGCGCTCCGGGGATTCGGAGATTTGAAATTATTTATACTCTAGTCCGCGCTCTGGGGACTTAGAGTACTCCGCTCCGCGCTCCGGGGATTCGGAGATTTGAAATTGTTTATACGAGTCCGTACGTCGTACAAGATAATGTAGTTCGTCATTCAACTATGAGATACAGAAACGTTAGTGATTCATGGAAAATACGGCTTCAAGCCTTTATTAATGAAAATCAACTAAACTGCTTGATTACAACTTTAAAAAGAAACTACGTTATGACTGAACGGAAACATGCAGGAAATAACAGTGCCTAAAATAAGAAAGGAAACATGGTAAATGTAATAGTGCCGCAGATGTTCACTGCTCCATGCTCGGGGGAGTGTCGTGCCATCAACGGTCGCTAGCTTGAATGTTCCCTCTCCAAGCTTCCGTTCAATGGTGTACGGACCTTCCCAGCTGGGATTCATACGTGATGGTACCGGGAAAACTCATTTCAGAATGAGATCACCCACATCAAAAATCCTTGGGCAGACTCTGCCGTCGTAGTAACGCTTGACTCGGTGTCTATGCGCTGCCGCCCTTAATTCGGCTTCTTCACGCTTTTCATCGATGTAGTCCAAGGATTCCAACAAGAGATTCTGGTTTGTCTTGGGATCATAGTATGTCACTCGGTGCGATGGAACTTCAAGCTCCACGGGTATAACGCCTTCGGAGCCGTATGCCAAGGCGAATGGAGTGTGGCCGGTCGCGGACTTGTGGTTTGTCCTATATGCCCATAACGCTGTCGGGAGTTCATCTACCCACTTGCCTCCAACCTTCTCCAGACGCTTCTTCAGTATGGACTTGATTATTTTGTTAACGGCCTCGACTTGTCCGTTAGCTTTTGGGTGTGCAACGGCGGCGAACTTTTTCTCGATGTCGTACTTTAAACAGAACTCTTTGAACTCTCTACTTTCAAATTGTGTCCCGTTGTCCGTAATGATGGTGCGGGGAAGGCCAAAGCGGCATATAATGTTTCGTACAACGAAGTTAATGACCTTCTTAGAGGTGATTGTGGCCAAAGGTTCTGCCTCAGCCCATTTTGTGAAATAGTCAACTGCAACTATCGCGTATTTCGCGCCACCTTTGGATATAGGCAAAGAGCCGATTATGTCGATTCCCCAGATTGCAAATGGTCAGGGACTAACCATTTGCGTGAGTTCTGTTGATGGAGTCCTCGGGATTTTCGCGTATCTTTGACACTTGTCACACTTTCTCGCGTAGTCTGCGGCGTCCCGGTTTACGGTTGGCCAGTAATATCCATAGCGGAGGATCTTCTTTGCTAGCTTTTTCCCCCCAGTATGGTCACCACATTCCCCTTCATGAACTTCTCTTAAGACCCGCTTTGTCTCATTATGAGCGATGCATCGTAATAATGGGACTGAGAATCCTTTTCGATACATTGACCCATCCTGCATTACGTACCGCGCGGCCTTTCGAAGGATTTGCCGTCTTTCGCTTCTTTTTTCTGGTAAGGCTCCGATCGTTAGGTATAGTTTGAATGGGGTTATCCATGATTCCCCCTCGATCTCCGTTTCCAACACACGATCGACTCTCATCTCGTCTATGCTCGGGGCATGCAAGGCTTCTACGGGATACAATCCCATTTGTTGCGCATCGCCTGTACTCGCAAACTTAGCCAACAAGTCGGCTTCTTTGTTCTGTTCGCGCGGGACATGTGAAATGTCATAACGCTCGAGATTCGAGAGCAGTTCTTGGACCTGAACAAGGTACGGAGCGAGCTTTCGTCCCTTTGCTTGGTAGTCTCCCCGTACTTGGTAAACCACCAACTGTGAGTCACAAAAGATTTCGACTGATTTGATCCCAAGTTCCCTGATGAGCCTTAAGCCAACGATCAGTGCTTCATATTCTGCTTCGTTATTTATAGCCGGGAAATCAAGCTTCAAGGCATAACAGATTGATCGGTTTTCCGGAGTTATAAGAACTATGCCCACGCCGGAGCAACGATCGTTTGATGCACCATCAGTGTATAATTTCCATCGAATGGGGGGAAGGATTTCGTGATCATCCGGTTTGACGAGTATAGTAAACTCAGCGATGAAATTTGCTAATGCTTGTCCTCTGATGGCTCTTCGTGGTAAGTAGGCGATATCGAATTGGCTCAACTCGATGTTCCACTTTAGCAATCTTCCAGAAGTTTCCGGCCGTTGGAGTACCTGCTTCAGGGGTTGATCGGTATAAACATCGATTGAATGCGCTTGAAAGTATGGGCGCAGCTTGCGTGATGCAATAACCAAGCAATAAGCCAATTTCTCGATTTTAGGGTAATTCCTCTCTGCCCCTGTTAAACGCTTGCTAACATAATACACCGGCTTTTGGACTCGATCCTCCTCACGAACCAGAGCCGCACTTATCGCATGTGGGGATACAGCCAAGTATACATATAACATTTCGTGGTCAACTGGTTTTGACAGCATTGGTGTACTCTCCAGATGCCTCACCAGATTCTGGAATGCTTCCTCACAACTAGACGTCCATTCAAAATTTCTTTTCCCTTTCTTTATTATATCAAAGAATGGGATGCACTTGTCAGTTGCCCTGGATATAAACTGACTTAGCGCAGCTACTTATCCATTTAAGCTCTGTACTTGCTTTATAGTCCTGAGCGCTTGCACATCTCGAACAGCTTGGATCTTTTCTGGGTTGGCTTCAATTCCCCTAGCATTGACGATGAATCCCAAAAACTTCCCCGATGCAACACCGAAGGAACACTTCAGAGGGTTGATCTTCATCCCATAAAACCTGAGTATGTCGAACATTTCAGCCAAGTCTCGAATGTGGTCGTTTGACCGTCATGACTTCACGAGCATGTCATCCACATAGACTTCCATCGTTCTACCCAGCTGGTCCTTGAACATTCGATTCACTAAACGCTGGTAAGTTGCTCCCGCATTCTTCAATCCGAAGGGCATCACTACATAGCAATAAAGCCCGACATTCGTAACGAAACTGGTGTGTTCTCGGTCTGGAATATGCCCACGCCGGAGCAACGATACATATAGTTGCTGGGGGGAAGGATTTCGTGATCATCCGGTTTGACGAGTATAGTAAACTCAGCGATGAAATTTGCTAATGCTTGTCCTCTGATGGCTCTTCGTGGTAAGTAGGCGATATCGAATTGGCTCAACTCGATGTTCCACTTTAGCAATCTTCCAGAAGTTTCCGGCCGTTGGAGTACCTGCTTCAGGGGTTGATCGGTATAAACATCGATTGAATGCGCTTGAAAGTATGGGCGCAGCTTGCGTGATGCAATAACCAAGCAATAAGCCAATTTCTCGATTTTAGGGTAATTCCTCTCTGCCCCTGTTAAACGCTTGCTAACATAATACACCGGCTTTTGGACTCGATCCTCCTCACGAACCAGAGCCGCACTTATCGCATGTGGGGATACAGCCAAGTATACATATAACATTTCGTGGTCAACTGGTTTTGACAGCATTGGTGTACTCTCCAGATGCCTCACCAGATTCTGGAATGCTTCCTCACAACTAGACGTCCATTCAAAATTTCTTTTCCCTTTCTTTATTATATCAAAGAATGGGATGCACTTGTCAGTTGCCCTGGATATAAACTGACTTAGCGCAGCTACTTATCCATTTAAGCTCTGTACTTGCTTTATAGTCCTGAGCGCTTGCACATCTCGAACAGCTTGGATCTTTTCTGGGTTGGCTTCAATTCCCCTAGCATTGACGATGAATCCCAAAAACTTCCCCGATGCAACACCGAAGGAACACTTCAGAGGGTTGATCTTCATCCCATAAAACCTGAGTATGTCGAACATTTCAGCCAAGTCTCGAATGTGGTCGTTTGACCGTCATGACTTCACGAGCATGTCATCCACATAGACTTCCATCGTTCTACCCAGCTGGTCCTTGAACATTCGATTCACTAAACGCTGGTAAGTTGCTCCCGCATTCTTCAATCCGAAGGGCATCACTACATAGCAATAAAGCCCGACATTCGTAACGAAACTGGTGTGTTCTCGGTCTGGAATATGCATCGGGATTTGGTTGTACCCAGAGTATGCATCCATGAATGATAACAGCTCGTGTCCTGCGGTGGAATTGACCAACTGATCGATCCTAGGCAATGGGAAACTGTCCTTAGGGCATGCTTTGTTCAAGTCGGAATAATCTATACAAGTCCTCCATTTCCCATTCGCCTTCTTTACCAGCACGGGGTTGGATACCCATTCAGGGTAGAGGGCGTCGCGGACGAACCCATTTGCTTTGAGTTTGTCCACCTCCTCTCCAAGAGCGGCGGACCTCTCCAGATCCATTCCTCTCCTTTTCTGTTTAACTGGAATATATTTTGGGTCAATGTTCAACATATGACTAGTGATGGCGGGGGAAATCCCACACATATCAGAATGCGTCCAGGCGAAAACATCAAGATTCGCCCGAAGGAAGTCGCTAAGGTCTTCAGTCATCGCGGGGCCAAGCTGTGATCCGATCTTTAGTATTCGCGAAGGGTCATCATGGCTAACTGAAATGTCAATCGTTAATTCAGCCGGTGCCGCCTTCTCTTCCCTGGGTTTCTCATCGTCGTCTCTCGGATCTATATCTCCGAAGATCCGAGAACTATGCCCGAACCAGAGCTCGGGCACTACTTGTCAATTATCCACATTAAGGATGCGGACGGGATTGTCCGCAACCTTTCCCTTCTCCCTCCGATGAGCCTCTCGGAGCTCAGCCACATAACAGGAACGACCAGCTGCTTGGTCGCCATGAACAATACCTACTCCTTTGTCAGTCGGGAACTTCAAAGTTAAACACCACGGGGCTAATGCTGCCCTAAACTCAGCCAGGGCTGGCCGGCCCAAGAAAACGTTATATGGAGAATCGACATCCAAAACTACAAAGGGAAGAATTCGCACCCTCCGACGCTCGCCTTGTTCCAGTTCAACTGGTAACTCAACATACCCTACGACATCGGTCGCTGCGCCATTGAAGCCGTGTATACGAGCCTTGGACGGTTTCAAGTCCTTTGTTTCCAGTTTCATTTGGTCATAAGCCTTCTTGAAGATGATGTTGACTGAACTTCCGCAATCAATCAGAATTCTTTTCACATATGCTGGTCCGATCGTCGCAGATATGAACATCGGGTCGATGGTCGGAGCCTCTACTTGATCAGCGTCTCTGTTTCTGAACACTATATCGTCTGTCATTACGCGCTGCTGTTTAGCAGGGGTCCCATCCTCCACGTTCGAACAGCACTCAAAATCCGCATGCTTAAAGGAACTTGCATATCGCTCCATTTCTTGCCAATTCTTGTCTGCGGGGTGAGGCCCACCGATGATGGTATTTATGACTAGTCTACCTACGGTTCGGGCAGGCTCCTCAGGATGACGCAGAGCTGGTGCACGACCTGGGTTGGACATTCCCTGTCCTCCTTCCTGTGGATCCTTTACAAATTCTTGCAACTTCTTTTGCCTGATCAACTTCTCGATAGCGTCGTGCAGGTGTCTGCATTCCTCCGTATTGTGCCCATAAGTCTCATGGAAGCGACAATATTTCCCGGTCCGCTTCTGTTCCTCGGTTGATTCTTTTGGACGTGGCTTTCTGTACTGAAAGGCATTGCAGGTGGATAGGTAGATGTTCTCAAGCGGCGCGTTCAGCGGAGTATATTCGCTGTAGCTTGGAATTCTCGACTTCCACTTCCCCACTTCTCTCTTCTTCCCTTGATTTCTTCCTCCAGACTCCTTAGGCTGTCCGGGCTTGTTTTGGACATTGACTTGGACCTTTCCCGAGCTGTCTCCGGACTGCTTCACAGCAATGTTGCTCTTCATAGACTCTTGGATAGGTCCTGGTGCCTTATCTTGTCGTACCCACCTAGCCTCCTCTCTTCTTATGAATTGGTATGCCTTTGAGTAGAAGCGCTCTAGCGTAGCCGGAGGCTTTCCTACCAACCAGTCTCCAAACTCAGAATCTGGATCCACACCTCTCATTACAGCCATCAGAATTGCATGGTCATTGGGGTTACTGACTTCAGTTGCCGCAACGTGGAATCTCTGTAAATATTCCTTCAATGATTCCCCGGGATTTTGGATTACACTTGACAGAGACATTACGTCTTTTGGGCGTGTAGTGTGTATTCTGAACTGCTCAATAAACTTCCTTGCCAACTCTTCGAAATTTGATATGGACTGCGGAGGAAGTCGGGTGAACCACATTGTAGCGATCCCAGAGAGAGTAATCGGAAAGCATCTACACTTGGTGGCATCATTTGCTCTAGCTGAATCCATCATCCATTCGTACCTCATGACATGCTGCCTGGGGTCAGTCTTCCCTTCATACGCGGGGATAGTAGGCATACTAAACTTCCTGGGGTATGCCGCTTGCAACACAACATCCGTGAATGGAGTATGACTTCTTGACACTCCCCAATCATCATTTGATAAGCCCTGATTTTCTTTCATCAATTGCCTGATCATGGCTGTTAGATCTGGTGTCTGTATGGGAGGTGGGAGGTTAGAGTCAGTTCTACGCGCCTGTCCATGCTGATGCCTCCTCCCCTGGCGATCTGCCACTTGTGCTTCTTGAGGTTCGACATCGTTAGCGTTTTGATGGCCTGGGCCTCCATCCTCCGTTTGCACTTCAGTCCTGAAGTTCCCAGCTCTTGCTTGGTTACGGTCTCCAACTGTTTGAACATCAGCTTCTGCTCGTGCTACTTCAGTCTTATGTCGCCTGCGCTTGGGAGTTTCATCAGAGGAAGTTGAGCTGTCAGAGGAGGAATAAGGAGCGGGACTGCCCCCAGCAGTCTATTGCTGCTGTTGAGTGAGTTGTGCCATCAGGTTGGCGTTAGCTTGCATCTGCTCTCCTAGTTGTCTCCTGCTTTCCCTAAGTTCTCTCATCAAGTCATTGAACTCTACTCTGGTGACAACTAGAGTCTGTTCTTGAGCGGCAATCCCTGCACTCGGAATCGCTGGTTGATTGCTAGGTCCTTCTTGTTGCACGCTAGCAGTCTCGTGGGCATCCACATTATGAGAAGCTGACCTGGTACATGGTCCTGCCATTGTAGAGTTATCGGTATGAACTCTGAGTAGAATCAATGGATGTCCTATCAGTGAGTCGGATCTTCCTTGGGGGATTTGTTCAATCCAGTAGCTTCAAAGCAGATCCTTGAGGTCCGAGAATTCAACTCTCAATGAAAGCACCAAAGTGTTAGCACCAAAATTGGTCACTAACCTCGTAGAGAAAGATTGTGTAGAGATATAAGTGATGAAGATAAGTTAAACAGAGAAGATAATGCTAATTTAAATGCAGAAAGTAAGAACACCAAATTTATAGTGGTTCAGCGTAATTGCCTACGTCCACTTTGAGATTAAACTTTACTGATCTTTCTTCTTGTTGATTACAAATACAATTCGTGAATAAAATGCTTGAATGAAGTTGTTAAGTAGAGAAGATGAGTCTCAAAAATGGCAGAGTCTCCCCGGTGTTCTCTCTCCACAAAAGGATCCTCTTCACTGTGACCCTGCCCCTCTATTTATAGGCAAATATGGGCTGGACTTCCCAAGTGGGCTTGGTGGCCGAACACTCTAGCCCGAGTACGGTGGTTGCTGCTCGCCGAACCAAGCATGCCGAACGCTATAGTGCCGAACGGTCCTTTCCATGCCGAACGGTCCGTCTGATGTGTGGGAAGTGCAGGATGGTTGCAATGAAGACCGAACGTACTTCTGTCCGAAGCTCTCGACCGAACAATGCGTGCAGGCCGAACGATATTGTTACCTCGAGTAGCTGTGCGTACCGAATGTCTTTAGAATGCCGAGTACTCCCGTTTCCGAGTACTACCCCGAGTACCATGGGATGCCGAGTACTCTTGTTGCCAGGTTCTACTTGATGCCGAGTGCTCTTGTTGCCGAGCACTCCTATCGCCGAGTTCTATTGATGCCGAATGCTAGCTGACGCTGGGCATTGTTCGACGCCGAGTAGTTTTGTATGCCGAGTACTACTGATGCCGAGTACTACGCCGAACGCCGAACACTACTTGACGCCGAGTCTTTCTGGATGCCGAGCACTACTTGACGCCAAGTCTTCTGGATGCCGAGCACTACGGATGCCGAACGCTATGGATGCCGAGTAATTCTATGGGTACTAGTTGCCTGGTCAAATCTCCAGGAAACAGCCTCTTTCTTAGTATTATCAGACAATATTACTTTGTAATACTCTTTGATAATATGCGTATAGAGGTGGGGTGTTACAAATAACAAAAGATCTATTTTAATTTAAAATTATGGAGTTTATTGTTATTTATAAAATAAAGTAAGATTTTATAAATAATATATAGTTTTTGTAAAAGTTATTATGACGACCCGCCTCCTCGAACCCCAGAAGTCGACACTAATACATCCACGGTATTCACGTGCCGAAGGACTAAGTGTCAGAAAGACAAATTGTTAGGAGAAAGAAAGGAGATAGAAGATAGAAGAAACTAAACAATCACAGAATCTTACGACGCAATGGAATAATATATATTAATCAACATAGTACTTTACAAAGTCATTTACAAAATGATACATCAGAGCCATACTTAAACAATTTCTAACCTAGGACAGTTATAACAGTCTATCCTTACATAACTGATACAAGATACATATAATACGAAGGAAACAAGAAAAATAATAACTATCGGTGAGGCCTCTTGCTCCAAGTTCCTCCAAAATGCATCTGTAGGAAACCCGAACTTTTTGGCTGCTCATAATAATTTGAGCAGCCAAGAGTTTTAGGGAAAGAAAATAAAACTCTAGGTCAGAAATAGATCTGGTGTGAGTAAACTCAAAGCAACTGAATTATTAGTTTAAAAACTCTTTCAAAATCAAAGATATCTCGTAAGACCACACCGCACATAAACACAGATGAGTTTTTAACTTACGATAACCAAAACACTTTTATATAAAAATCCAGTGATATTATAATACTTTCTAAGGATTCAAAGTAAAATATTAAAATAGATAGAATGCTTGCATCTCACATTCCAACATATTTGGTATACAACTAAAACCGTACAGCACTTATTGGGGAATGGATTCCATACAATGACTAGGCACTGGGGTACCTCCTATCACAGTACACGTCTAGAAAATGTACCGAGGACCTCGCCTGGATCCTCTGCCAACACAAGACCGACCTACCCCTTACTGGATAGTATCGAATATGTCATCACCCCTGTTGCTTTGTAACCCTTTTTATCGAGATCTCATGCACAACCAATCCATAAATATGTAGATGTATCTAGATGGGTGACAACATACCCTAATGGGTGCGACCCACTTAGCCTTGCTGCATCTCCCCTGATTTTCAGTCATTCCCGGTTGATGAGGCTTGAGGCTACGTTTTACCTTTTTGAATAGCAATCCCACTTGGAATGCTAATACAGCCCCCCAGGCGTCAATGCAATGCTAGCATTCATCCATACAAGTTGTCCAGGATAAGGACAAACCAAAGGCCCTACTTCTACTACATCCATTTTGGAATCACCCTTAGGGTAAGTAGCAAGCTGCCCTTGCACTTTAATGCTCCATCTTCGATTCCATACTCTTCAAGATGTCTTCAGTTCAAAATGCTTGAGTTGGATCAAAGTGGTTTTCGAATAACAGATCCGATCCCGGTCGCTTCGTAACAACTTTCGATAATTTATGGTAAACTCAACCTCGGTTATTTAGGAAATAAGCAGATAAAAGATAAGAGTGGAGTTCACCTCCTAACTGTTAGGGGACAGATTTCCTTATCATTTATCCTAGAAGAACGAAATGAATTTATACGTATAGTATAGCACCACCGACGCTAACTATACCATATAATTTCCGTGTTTCTCCTAGATATTTCCAAAGTTACGTTTTGGTCCAGATTTGATAGTTGGTTATTTAAATATCAAATAAACAAACAATCAAACATTGATTCAATTCCATATGGGATCCTCTAAGCCTTTATTAATTAATCTTTAATTAATAAAATCACTTTATAAAACTTTATCAAAGGATCTTCTCTAAAACACTTTTGCCAAACCCCTTACATCCCTTTTACTTGGAAAACAATATAAACATTTACCAAAAACATTTGGAAAATTCTTTATTCTCATATTCCATATTAAATGGCCAAACCATTCCCTTTCAAAACATCACTTACTATAAAACTCGTTCACTTTATAAAACCCATTCACTTATTCCTTATAAAAATTCTTTTTATAAGTTCACTTCGCATTTCAAACCTCTTTACAATTTTTCAAACTTGATTTAAAACGTTTTCAAAAATATCTAAAATGATTTATAAAATCTCTTTCTATTTTTACAACTATTTAAAAATCTTCATTCATAATTCCTTTATAGAATCTCATTTATAAAATATCATTTTCAAGATATCATTTGTAAATCACTCTAGGTAAAACCTTTTATTTAATAAACCCCTTTTAAAAAACAAGATATTATTTAAAAATAACTTTATAAAATAATAATAAAATTTAAATATCAATTATAACCTTTAAATCCAAATTGATTAAAGAATTAAAGCTAATTCAAAAACATACTTTAGTAATTCGAAAAGAGGCTTAGCAATCCCAGTGGTGCTATTTTAAGTTACCATTCGGTTTCCATTTCAATTCACTTAACAGTTATTTACATAGATCAACATATATGTCAATACACTCATATCTAAATCAAGGAATAACATGCCAATATGAACTAACTAGCATATACATATCCAAATAACATAATAGCAGGGTGGTGATTTGTCCTGCTAAACAGATGTCCAAGCAATTCAACCAATTCATAGCAGAACAATGATTTATTCTGCTAACACATGTCCACACAAACAAATAAACAATTTATAGCAGAATGAGGATAAATTCTGCTAACACATGTCCACAAAAACAAACAAACAATTTATAGCAGAATGAGGATTTATTTTGCTAACACATGTCCAAACAACCCAACAATCTACATTATAACTCATTCATAGTTATATGGTTTCTTAATCGTATCAACACTTGAATCACTTGTATTCAAAACAATCTTTGAAAAAGAAGTACCTTTGAACCATTTTACTTTTGAAAACCAAAGGATTAAAAACTTTTAAACCCTTTTAAAAATAATTAATTAAAATTTAAATCCTTATTTAAATCATAAATAATTTTAATTAGATCTTAACTTAATTTAATTAAATAGTTAAACAATACTTAACTATTAATTAAACCAAAATTAATCCTTTATTAATTATTAAATAATTAATTAAACCTTTATTAATAATTAAATGTTAACTAATCTCAATTAATTAATTAAATAATATTTAATTAAACTTAAACAATAAATTAAACCTTTAATAAATAATTTATTATAAATTAAATCTTTAATCAAATAATTAAACCCTTGATTAGTAATTAATCCTATATTTAATTAATGATAAATTAAATATAAATAATTTACTTAACTCATACTTAATTAAATTATTTAATAATTAATTAAAATAAATCTTAACCTTAAAAGATAATTAATTAAGAACTAATCATTATTTAATTAAAGTTAATAAACCTTGTTAAGGTTTAATTAATTATCAATTACTAAAACCTAATTAATTATTAAATCCTTAACTAATTTTTAAAAACATTTTTATTTAGTTTATAAAATATTCATAAAACAATTTAAAGTATAAAAACCAAACTTTGCAAAAATCGAAATTTTAAGCGAACTGCATCCATAACGACCATCGATATGGATACCCGTAATTTCACTTTACTAACTAGTTTAAATACTAACTTGCTTTAGCTTCAAGACAAGATTAACACACAACATATCCAAGTTCAACTATACCAAATCATATCATCAAAAAACATAACTAACCCACAATCACAACCTTCTTATAACCAACATATCTAAACAATACCACAATTCAAACCGAACAATTATATACATACATACATACATACATACATATATATATATATATAGATAACCACATAACCAACATAAATATATATATATATACATATATATATATAAGTAAATTCTTCCCAAAAAGTTAAGAAGTTTACTCACTAAAGGTTTTGAAAACCTGAAATACTTTAGCGCTCGGAAAGCTTGGAAAATCACAAATTGTTTTCGAAAATGGTTCATTTTGCACTCGACCTTTGGACCCTTTCCTCTCAGATTTTGGTAAATATATCAAAAGGAAAGTTTTAGATTATACTTTCCTCTATCATTACAACAAAGAATAACTCAAAAAGGTTAAATTTTGAGGAAGTTATGGCCAAAACAGTGAGGGGTATTTTCGGACATCAAAATCTAGGTTCAAAAACACTCTTGAAAAAATGAAGTTTTGGAGCGTCTAAGCTCAAAATTAGAAAATTAGTAAACTAAAAAGTTGTAACCACTGGAAATTTACATGGTTTGAAACAAATAAAATCTTAATTTAGTTTAGTTTAGAGAAAGTTATGAATAAATGACGTAAGAGGAAAAACGGAGAAAGTGGAGATGAAAACAAGTGAATTAAAACCAAATTTTTAAAGTAAGAATTTGATTTTTAAAAACTTTAAAACCTAAAAAATAAATAGAGAAGCCATGAAAGTTTTGTTTCCAAGCTTATAAAAGTTTTGAAAATGGAGAAAAGAATGAGAAAGTGAAATAACAATTAGGAAAATTAGTTTATATATTATGTTAACATGTTGAATTACCAAACTACCCCTCGTCCTTTACCCTCCATTCCATGAATGCCACATCACCATATCCTCCTCCTCCCTTCATATCAATGCTACCATAGCCTCCCCTTTTCACATCAAGCCACCATGCCATTTAATGCTTGTACTCAAGTTGCCAATATGTCAATTCATGTCCCCACGATGTGATATTTTCTTTTATTTCTTTATTATAGTTGTCAAAGTGTCACATCATCATTTTCTTAACTTAAATTAATTACACTTAACCCTAATTAAATTACTAGTCTATGTTTATAACATTTTATATATTTGAATATATATATACACACAAATGTGTACACAACATTTCAAACAACTTTTATACGATGAAACGTCGAAAATTTGGAAAACAGTTTCCGGTCATATTTTCTGTTTTTCATCGAACTATATATTTTTGTAAACCAATTTTGAAAACTATTTCACCATTATTATTTATCACTAAAAAGATTTTTATTTTCATTATAAAACCATTGATTTGAATATTTAAAATTAATTAAATATTCGCAAATCAAAGTAGTGAGTCATTACAGGTATATTGTTTTGAGTAAATGACAATATAACTGATTCAACTATGTTTGTAGAAGTAAATATTATTATTTTTTGTGTAGTAATATAGAAGATATTTTTGAAATAATAATAGTAGTAGTAAAAATATTTTTCCAGAAGCATTTTGTTACTATTCTAAGACAAATGGCGATAAAAAGAAAAGTTTTCGATTATTTTTCCTCTATCATTTAAAAAAATAATTACTCAAAAAGGTTAAATTTTGGGGAAGTTCGGGCCAAAACAGTGAGGGGTATTTTCGGACATCAAAATCTAGGTTCAAAAATACTCTTACAAAAATGAATTTTTGGAGCATCTAAGCTCGAAATCAGAAAAAGTAGTAAACTATAAAGTTGTAGCCATTGGAAATATACATGGTTTGATAAAGAAATCTTATTAGTGTGTAGAAAGTTATGACAGAATGATGTAGGAGGAAAAATAGAGAAAGTGGAGATGAAAACAAGTGAATTAAAACCAAGTTTTTAAAGTAAGAATTTGATTTTTTAAAACTTTAAAACCTAAAAAATAAATACAGAAGCCATGAAAGTTTTGTTTCCAAGCTTATAAAAGTTTTTAAAATGGAGAAAAGAATGAGAAAGTGAAATAACAATTAGGAAAATTAGTTTATATATTATGTTAACATGTTGAATTACCAAACTACCCCTCGTCCTTTACCCTCCATTCCATGAATGCCACATCACCATATCCTCCTCCTCCCATCATATCAATGCTACCATAGCCTCCCCCCTTTCACATCAAGCCACCATGCCATTTAATGATTGTACTCAAGTTGCCAATATGTCAATTCATGTCCCCCCGATGTGACATTTTCTTTTATTTCTTTATTATAGTTGCCAAAGTGTCAAATCATCATTTTCTTAACTTAATTAATTACACTTAACCCTAATTAAATTATTAATCTATGTTTATAACATTTCATATATTTGGATATATATATATATATACAAATGTCTACACAACATTTCAAACAATTTTTATACGATGAAACGTCGAAAATTCGGAAAATAGTTTGCGGTCACATTTTCTGTTTTTCGTCGAACTATTTATTTTTATAAACCAATTTTGAAAACTATTTCACCATTATTATTTATCATTAAAAAGTGTTTTATTTTCATTATAAAACCATTTATTTTAATATTTAAAATTAATTAAATATTCGCAAATCAAGTAGTGAAATTCCGGGTCGTTACATTCTTCCCCTTTTCAAAGAATTTCGTCCCCGAAATTACACATCAGAACCTATCTAGAATCACTTAACACTATACATCAGTCCATATGATGTACACAGTTCATTCTTACACAAAAATATGATTCGATCACTATTTGAATACATAACTTAACTTCTGAACTAGTATCGGTCGCCCGATTTTCTAGTGCGGACTCTAATTAGGCTCCATGATTTGGAACCTCTGTTCTCCTTACATAGTTGTAACTACGATAGAAAACCTTGGTCCCATACCAAGAATACTCATCAAATGCTCGCCGTCAAAAATCGAGTAATAGATCCTTGTTAGGAACCGGTGCAAACACCTCAAGTCATATGCTCGAATCTTAGATCAAAACTCCATGAAAAGGATAATTGATCTACGTCCACCATACAAACTTACCATATTGGTTCTCTATAATACCAATTCTATTTCACTAAATCATTTATGAAAAAATTTCATAAACAACTCTTAGTTTCAACTCGGATAATACTCCATTATAGCCTAAGAGTATATACCTCTATTTGATCCCACTATTCCATTTTGAATTTATCCCTAAGAAAACTCAAGATCCAAACACCTGGCTTTTATTTCAAAAACTTTTTGAAATGATTCTCTATATTTTAAATTATACAAATATATAAATATAGCCCGAGTAACTCCAAAAGAATACTGTGGAACTAGGTACTACCAAACAGTATCATGCATTCCCTTACCAAGAAGGGTAATACTCAAGAGAAGTGTTTACTATCCGAACACATCTCTTTCCCACTTTTAAGTTATTTTCGAGCCACTCGAACTTGTTAACTTAAAAATATTACTTTTATTTCAAAATCCCATTTTTTTGAAATAATACTTTATATTTTCCAACAAAACATTTATCACCAACTTGCTTTTGGTTCCGTTCAGATTTGAACTTGTTTCGATTGTACAATGATAAAGAGAATAATTTACTAAGTACCCCATAACCTTCGCCTAAGCAAACAACTGATCGTCACTTAGAAGATTATTCCAATCATCACAAAACAGTCAAGATTCATTCCCCATAACCAATTCAAAGAAAACATCATTTACTTAACATTTTCACTTCCAAAATTTCATATTTTAATCAAAATTGCTTCCAAATACTATTATTATTTCTCAAAATATTGAAAAATCATTTTCCAAAGCATCGGGAATTAGGTTCTCAAAATTTTGACCTAAATTCTTTTTAATTAAAAAGACACATTCATATTATTCCATTTCTAAGTATTTATTTCCAAATATTCTAACCTCTTTTTTTTATAAACACCTTTTAATCCAATTTTACCGCACATTAACATCGAACGCCTTTTAGTCAAATTGTGAAACTTAATTTACTAGGTGTTCGTTTCAATGTTTACCTATTTCTATTTACCCAACTCAAATCTTAAAAAGGGAAAGCTAGCTATACACACTAACAATAGTCAATGCTCAAACTGGACGAGCATGACTAAACAAACCCTACATGATAATAATAAAATATTATTATCTCTTAGCAAAACACCTCAAAAATACCATACTATCTTTTTGAAAATCATTCATTTATATATAAAATATATTTTTGGGTAAAATTATTTCACTTACCCAATTTCCAAAACAATACTATGTCAATTTGCCTAGTTCAAGTGTTTAGAAACCCCTATCGATACGGGTGTACCTTCCGTATCGACCAGAATTCATAAGCCACTTAACCGATAAATCAACATAATACGAATTTTTTTTATATCACTAACAAATACGCGCTTTTATGTAATACACTCAAACTCATAATAAGGCATTCCATTACCTTATCTCTTAATGAGTTGGCCCACCAAAGCCAAGGTTCTCGCTTAATCTTGCACTCGGATACCGCATCTGTGCAGTTAAAGCGCTCAGCGGATTCAAAGTGGTGGAGGTGCAAAAAGTCATAGCGGGGATACAGCGAGGATATAGCGGGATATAGCGGATGGCTCTAAAATAGCATATAAAACTCATACTTAATGTTTTTTCAAATATATAAATGGTAATTAAATGAAAAAATATCATTCAATTGAATTATAATTAATACATAAATAATTTTAAATAAAAACATGTGCGAATATACTTTAAATAAACATAAAACTGTTATATAACATAATTGAATTTAGTAGAATATTAAAGTATTTTCATTTCTAAAAATATATTAAAAATTAAATCAAATAAACTAGTTTCATAATTTTTATAATGTATAAATGCAATTTTTCAATTCATTTTATTAAAGAAGATATAGCGGAATATAGCGGGAATAACGGGATATAGCGGAAATAGCGGGGCTTAAAGCGGAAAGGCTATATTTTGGGGCTATATGGAAAAATCATAGCGGTAGAAATCCGCTATGAGATATAGCGGGGTAATAGCGGGGCATTAACTGTACAGTACCACATGTAACGACCCGCCTCCTCAAACCCTAGAAGTCGACACTAATACATGCACGGTATTCACGTGCCGAACAACTAAGTGTCCGAAAGACAGATTGTTAGGGGAAAGAAAGGAGATAGAAGATGAAGAAACTAAACAATCACAGAATCTCACAACGCAACAGAATAATATATATTAATCAACATAGTACTTTACAAAGTCATTTACAAAATGATACATCAGAGTCATACTAAAACAATTTCTAACCTAGGACAGTTATAACAGCCCGTCCTTACATAACTGATACAAGATATATATAATACAGCGGAAACAAGAAAAGTAATAACTAACTATCGGTGAAGCCTCCTACTCCAAGCTCATCCAAAATGCATCCGTAGGAAACCTGAACTACTTGGCTGCTCGTAAAAATTTGAGCACCCAAGAGTTTTAGGGAAAGAAAATAATACTCCGAGTCAGACATAGGTCTGGTGTGAGTAAACTCAAAACAACTGAATTATTACTTTTAAAACTCTTTTAAAATCAAAGGTATCTCGTAAGACCACGCCGCACATAAAAATGAACGAGTTTTTACCTTACGATAACCAAAACACTTTTATATAAAAATCTAATGATATTATAATAATGTCTAAGGGTTCAAAGTAAATTATTAAAATATCTGGAATGCTTGCATCTCACATTCCAACATATTTGGTATACAACTAAAACCGTATAGCGCTTATTGGGGAATGGATTCCATACAATGACTAGGCACTGGGGTACCACCTATCATAGTACACATCTAGAAAATGTACCGAGGACCTCGCCTGGATCCCCTGCCAACACTAGACCGACCTACCCCTTACAGGATAGTAACGAATATGTCATTACCCCGGTTGCTTTGCAACCCTTTTTATTGAGATCTCATGCACAACCAATCCATAAATATGTAGATCTATCTAGAAGGGTGACAACATACCCTAATGGGTGCGACCTACTTAGCCTTGTTGCATCTCCCCTGATTTTCAGTCTTTCCCGGTTGATGAGGCTTGAGGCTACATTTTACCTTTTTGAATAGAAATCTCACTTGGAATGCTAACACTGCCCTCCATGCATCAATGCAATGCTAGCATTCATCCATACAAGTTATCCAGGATAAGGACAAACCGAAGGCACTACTTCTACTACATCCATTTTGGAATTACCCTCAAGATTAGTAGCAATCAGCCCTTGCACTTCAATGCCCCATATTCGATTCCATACTCTTCAAGATGTCTTCAGTTCGAAACGCTTTAGTTGGATCAAAGTGGTTTTCGGATAACAGATCCGATCCCGGTCTCTTCGAAACAACTTTCGATAATTTCTGGTAAACTCAACCCCGGTTCTTTAGGAAATAAGAAGATAAAAGATAAGAGCGGAGTTCACCTCCTAACCGTTAGTGGACGTATTTCCTTTTCATTTATCCTAGAGGAATGAAACGAATTTATACGTACAGTATAGCACCACCGATGGTAACTGTACCGTATAATTTTCGTGTTTCTCCTAGATATTACCAAAGTTACGTTTTGGTCCAGATTTGATAGTTGCTTATTTAACTATCAAATAAACAAACAATCAAACATTGATTCGATTCCATATGGGATCCTCTAAGCCTTTATTAATTAATCTTTAATTAATAAAACCACTTTATAAAACTTTATCAAAGGATCTTTTCTAAAACACTTTTCCCAAACCCCTTACATCCCTTTTACTTGGAAAACAATATAAACATTTACCAAAAACATTTGGAAAATTCTCTCTTCTCACATTCCATATTAAATGGCCAAACCATTCCCTTTCAAAACATCACTTACTATAAAACTCGTTCACTTTGTAAAACCCATTCACTTATTCCTTATAAAAATTCTTTTTATAAGTTCACTTCGCATTTCAAACCTCTTTACAATTCTTCAAACTTGATTTAAAACATCTTCCAAAAATATCTAAAATGATTTATAAAATCTCTTTCTATTTATACAACAATTTAAAAATCTTCCTTCATAATTCCTTTATAGAATCTCCTTTATAAAATATCATTTCAAGATATCATTTGTAAATCACTTTAGGTAAAACCTTTTATTTAATAAACCCCTTTTAAAAAACAGGATGCTATTTAAAAATAACTTATAAATAATAATAAAATTTAAAAATCAATTATAAACTTTAAACCCAAACTGATTAAAGAATTAAAGCTAATTCAAAAACATACTTTAGTAATTCGAAAACAGGCTTAGCAATCACAATGGTGCTATTTTAAGTTACCATTCAGTTTCCATTTCAATTCACTTAACAATTATTTACATAGATCAACATATATGTAAATACTCTCATATCCAAATCAAGGAATAACATGTCAATATGAAATAACTAGCATATACCTATCCAAATAACATAATAGTAGGGTGGTGATTTGTCCTGCTAAACAGATGTCCAAGCAATTCAACCAATTCGTAGCAGAACTGTGATTTATTCTGCTAACACATGTCCACACAAACAAACAAACAATTTATAGTAGAATGGGGATTTATTCTACTAACACATGTCCAAACAACCCAACAATCTACATTATAACTCATTCGTAGTTATATGGTTTCTTAATGGTATCAACACTTGAATCACTTGTATTCAAAACCTTCTTTGAAAAAGAAGTACCTTTGAACCATTTTACTTTTGAAAACCAAAGGATTTAAAACTTTTAAAAATAATCAATTCAAAGTTAAATCCTTATTTAAATCATAATTAATTTTAGTTAAATCTTAACTTAATTTAATTAAATAGTTAAACAATAACTAACTATTAATTAAACCCAAATTAATCCTTTATTAATTATTAAATAATTAATTAAACCTTCATTAATAATTAAATGTTAATTAATCTCAATTAATTAATTAAATAATATTTAATTAGACTTAAACAATAAATTAAACCTTTAATAAATAATTTATTATAAATTAAATCTTTAATCAAATAATTAAACCCTTGATTAATAATTAATCCTATATTTAATTAATGATAAATTAAATATAAATAATTTACTTAACCCATACTTCATTAACTTAATTAATAATTAATTAAAATAAACCTTCACTTTAAAAGATAATTAATTAAGAACTAATCTTTATTTAATTAAAGTTAATAAACCTTGTTAACATTTAATTAATTATCAATTACTAAAACCTAATTAATTAACAATTAATTATTAAATCCTTAATTAACTTTTAAAAACATTTTTATTTATTTTATAAAATATTCACAAAAAATTTGAAGTATAAAAACCATACTTTGCAAAAATCGAAATTTTAAGCAAACTACATCCAAAGCGACTATCGCTATGGATACCCGTAATTTCACTTTACTAACTACATGCTAACTTGCTTTAGCTTCAAGACAAGATTAACACATACGACATATCCAAGTTCAACTATACCAAATCATATCATCACCAAACATAACCCACAATCACAACCTTCTTATAACCAACCTATCTAAACAATACCACAATTCAAACCAAACAATTACGCACACACACACAAAATATATATAACCACATAACCAACACACACACACATATATATATATAAGTATATTCTTTCAAAAAAGTTAATAAGTTTACTCACCAAAGGTTTTGAAAACTTGAAATACTTTAGTGCTCGCTAAGCTTGGAAAATCACAAATTCTTCTCGAAAATGGGTCATTTTGCACTCGACTTTTGGACCCTTTCCTCTCGAATTTTGGAAAAGTAGTCAAAAGAAAAGTTTTCGATTATTTTTCCTTTATCATTTAAAAAAATAATTACTCAAAAAGGTTAAATTTTGGGGAAGTTCTGGCCAAAACAATGATGGGTATTTTCGGACATCAAAATCTAGGTTCAAAAATACTCTTACAAAAATGAATTTTTAGAGCATCTAAGCTCGAAATCAGAAAAAGTAGTAAACTATAAAGTTGTAGCCATTAGAAATATACATGGTTTGAAAAAGAAATCTTAGTTTGGTTTAGTGTGTAGAAAGTTATGACCGAATGAAGTAGGAGGAAAAATGGAGAAAGTGGAGATGAAAACAAGTGAATTAAAACCAAGTTTTTAAAGTAAGAATTTGATTTTTAAAAACTTTAAAACCTAAAAAAAAATAGAGAAGCCATGAAAGTTTTGTTTCCAAGCTTATAAAAGTTTTGAAAATGGAGAAAAGAATGAGAAAGTGAAATAACAATCAGGAAAATTAGTTTATATATTATGTTAACATGTTCAATTACCAAACTACCCCTCGTCCTTTACCCTCCATTCCATGAATGCCACATCACCATATCCTCCTCCTCCCATCATATCAATGCTACCATAACCTCCCCCCTTTCACATCAAGCCACCATGCCATTTAATGCTTGTACTCAAGTTGCCAATATGTCAATTCATGTCCCCACGATGTGACATTTTCTTTTATTTCTTTATTATAGTTGTCAAAGTATCACATCATCATTTTCTTAACTTAAATTAATTACACTTAACCCTAATTAAATTACTAGTCTATGTTTATAACATTTCATATATTTGAATATATATATACACACAAATGTGTACACAACATTTCAAACAACCTTTATACGATGAAACGTCGAAAATTTGGAAAACAGTTTCCGGTCATATTTTCTGTTTTTCATCGAACTATATATTTTTGTAAACCAATTTTGAAAACTATTTCACCATTATTATTTATCACTAAAAAGAGTTTTATTTTCATTATAAAACCATTTATTTGAATATTTAAAATTAATTAAATATTCGCAAATCAAAGTAGTGAGTCATTACAGTTATATTGTTTTGAGTAAATGACAATATAACTGATTCAACTATGTTTGTAGAAGTAAATATTATTATTTTTTGTGTAGTAAAATAGAAGATATTTTTGAAATAATAATAGTAGTAGTAAAAATATTTTTCCAGAAGCATTTTGTTACTATTCTAAGACAAATGGCGATAAAAAGAGTTTTGAACTATAATATAGAATATTGTTAATTTTGAGATAAATACTAATGAATTAATTTTGGAAAATATTAAAGGGTTTTGAATATATATTATTATTTTGACGTAAAAAAACAATATTATCATTTTGAAAAGTAATTTGACGGAAACTATTATTTTTGATTAAAATACAATCTTTAAGAGTATATGAAGTAACAAAGAATTTTGGAAGTACATCATCATTTTTTAATAATCATTATTGTTTTGAGATGAAATAAAGGTGCTTTTATAATTAACATTAATAAAACGATTTTATATTTACTAGAATAATGGTCAAAGATATTACATTTCGGTTGATTGTAAAATATGCGATTAATTGCTGATTGTAATGATTACATATGTTTGATGTATGATGACAAAATTGCGTTATGGAGAGTGTGCTATATTTTACCATTATTACTACTACTAGATGGGTACTTAATTATGGTTTGATTATTTGGATGAGATTGATGTTTGTGTTACTAATGTCCATTGGTTAGTACACATTTGATGATTTGACATTGTGTTACTGATGTTAACTAGTCAGTACACATTTGATGATTTTGATGTTAATGTTATTAACGTGGAGTGGTTTGTACACATCCGATGATTTAATATTTATGTTACTAATGTTGATTGGTTAGTACGCATTTGTTTGATTTATACTTACTTTGATGATGTATTACTATAATTGATGATGACTATGTATGTAAGTATATTTTTGTTATGGCTTATTTGATGCTTGGGAATGACACTGAGTTTTGCTGATATTTGATGGTTGCGTGTTATTATTGTTGTTACCCCATATGTGATTGATTATGATGGTTGAGTAGAAATTGTGTTTCCTACTTGCATTGGTTGCATGTATATTATGGTTGTTATGTGTTAATAAGTATTTGAATGTAGAAGAAGAGTAGGTAACTGAACTACGTGGGCTTATCCCCAAAAGGTTACACATTTAGTCTTTTCCTATGCAATTGTTCTTGAGCCTATGACCAGATTGTATAGGGTTAGGTGCAGTCCAAACATAGTAGAACTTTTTTTTTGCATTTGTGAAGTTTGCAGGCGTAAGCAATAGGGGCAAAAAGTGGTCTGGACAGAGAAGACATCTATGGGCTGTTTACTTATTGTTTTCCCTTAATTACTATTGTATCGTTTTATAGATTAAATAATGATTGGTGTATAAGAAAATAAACGGTTTTTTATTTATTGTATTAAACATTGTGTATTTGAGGTATATGTATTAATTATTGGTATATGTGAATTTTATTTGAATTCACCAGTGAGGTTTTTTCTCTTTCTTCCCATATTGATCTTAGATTTTAAATTAAGAAACCCAAATCCATTAATTTTATCGTTTGAGTTACTGTGCAGACGTATTTCACAGCGTTGATATGTTAGAAACAATGGGTCATCACGGAAATAAACAAAAATTATTTGAAAATTTTAACATTGTATATAATGTCTTATAATAAAAAATAAAGATAAGTTAACAAAAAAATTAAAAAATACTAGAAAATCAGTACTTTGATTCTTTGAAATATCAATTTCATCAACTAAGCCCAAAATCTACAACAATTTAAGTTAGAAATTAATAGAATTAGTTGAGAATGAGTCAATAACCATTCTTTAATCCTTATTTTTCAGAATGGAAAAATAAAAATCTGACCAAGACAAACATATGGGAGGCAGTTAGTGTTGAGAATTTCGCAAAAATTAATCTAATGATTAATTTCAATGCATTAGAAATTGCTCAAAGAAAAGGCACATTGAATTCCTGACCAATTTAGACAAACTGAAATGTGTTATTGGCAAAAGAAAAAATATTATAATTTAAGAAAATGAAGACGTTATTAGGGAGAAACGAATCATATGTTTTGAATTTGAGATCACAATGGATAATATTATTTAAGTTAACAATAAATAAATGTAAAAGATGGCTATTGGGCTTTTGACTATTACATGCTTGTGATTAGCTATTAGGTGGTTAATGCTAATATATTATAAGAGATAATGGATATTTTGTAGAAATTAAAGTAAAAATGATTCTTAAGTGAAGGTCAATTTATTATTCAAGCTTAAGATTTACTCTTTATTCAACCTTTTATATAATAAAACAGATAAAGTACATAGAATAAATTTTGAAGAGGAAAAGCAAGCTAAAAAGTTTTGGATGGAAGATCAAGTATCAATAGAATTAACTTGTTTTATTTAAACAAGAGAAAAAAGTCAAAACAATTTTTTTTAATGAAATTTTTGAGCAAATTCATGTATTTTGGATTTTACAATTGAAGCTAAAAGTATGAATGGAAAAGAGGGAAAAAGAACTTAAGGTAGTAGGATTGTACAAAGATAATAGTTTATGGTTTTAATGTTGTATGGAATGGTGGATTGGTAATTAGATGAGGTATAAGTATGGGGGAAAAATGTTAAATATTGGATTAGATTAAGGATAGTTCATTATTTAGAGAAGAAAAGAGGTTAAGACTAAAAAAAATGCGAGAATTGGACTTATGCTAAGGACGTAAAAACATTTTATTTAATGTATTATTTTGTAGAAATTAATGCATCCTATGGATAATAAAATGAGAGCACCTAACTGCAAAATTTAACCAAAAACTAAGGATGACTAATTTTAAGAGTTGACAATATTTCTTAAAAAACTAACAATAAAAAAGATATTGTGAGACCATGCTACAGTTAAGGTAGTTTGATAGAACAACATAGCTTCCAAAATACACTTGTCACAAAAGTAAACTTCTCTATCTAACCATGATAAAAAGAACTATTTGTTATATACTGCTAATTACTGAAATAATTAATTAACTATCAAATTGCTTAATTACAAAATATGTTAAAAGAAAGTAGTAGAGAATTTGAACATATTATGAATTTGAAGAGATTCAAAAATAAATATGGATGTTCAGTGTGCCACGGACATTAATGGTATCATTAATTTTTAGATACTTGTTATAAGTATTAATAGTATCGTTAATATTTGGAATGTATGAAAATGAAATTGTAGATGTCTAAATAGTAACCATCAATTTCATCAATCTTGACCAAAAAAAACTAAATAAAATAACCAATTTGAATTTTGAAAATTTTCAATTAAAAACATGGTCAAAATAGTAAAATTCGAATTGATTAAGCTTAATCAAATCTAATATGTAAGTTCCAACTTTGTCATAATATACCTTTGTTAAAATCAACTAATAATATATTAAATTCTAAATATGTAACAACCCACCTTTTTTCGACCCTCAGGTTTGCCCCCGAACTGACGTTAACACCGCGAGAACCGAAAAAGACAAGTCATTGGGGTATGGTACCCAAAAAACTAGAAAAATTGTAGCTAATTTCTTTCAGATCTCATAGTGGAAGTAAACAAGATATAATAGTAAATACCCATCGTATACTATGCAATATCAAAGTGTATCATTGAGATCACTTACATAAGTCTATACAACATCAGTCAGTCAACCCAATCCATAAAACACAAATCAAATCCAAGTCATAATATTTTTTTACATTATTTACAATATGTATAGTCAACGTCTCTTGTTCCATCTCGACTCCATGCTCTAACAACCAAGCGATATAAATAAATAGGAAAAATAGGAATGGGTCTGACATAAGCTTGAGTGAGTGAGGCATACTTGCTCCATATATAATGCAGAGATACTACTGTAACGTGATAAGAATCTAACGTCTGGGTCATGTGTCTAGTAGAAAAGATCATTCTACGTATCTAACAAGCCATATCCCACCATCTACAATATACTATCATGTCTTCAAACTATCGCAAGTTGGAGTAACGTCCTGGACCATCTCATATTCTACAGGATGGCTAAATGTCCATGCCTAAACTATGAAACGGACTCATGTCATAGACCCGTCCCAATCGCTACAAGACCACTTAAAGTTTTCACCTCAATAACAAATGGACTCACATCCTGAAACCTACCCTTCATGCACTACATGTATGCTTCCCGTCCCTTCATTTCTAGACCTACCTTACGCGCTACAAGAGAGCTTACCTCCTAGAGGTGCCTACTTGTGGTACATGATTGTCATCTAGGCCGCCTCCTTGCGCACAATACCATTAACATTCCTACCAACTACAAATACCACTATCAATTCATATTTTCTTGAATCAAATTGTATACAATAATCACAAACCAAAGTATTCCTTATCAATTCCTTAATATCGAACTTTCCTTCCAGGTAGCCTCAGTGTAAAATCCGCAAAGCTCATCGACACATCAAACTTCCAATTTGAATCAGGCTGGTTAGTTCTAGGTTCAACAAGACCCAGCAGACTACGACCCGTGCACCGGTCCAAATAGGACCGGTCGGTTAGTGCTACCGGTCGACTAGCCAGGCACATGAGCATGGTCGCGATTTCTACCATTTCATCGCATCGTTTCGTCTTCTTTCTACCTCCAACCATCTGGTAACTTCTCTAACGTCTTCAGCTACATTTATACATTTATTTTAGAGTCAAATATAATGAATTTGGTGTTGTGTTCAACAAATTGAAGTTAAAAGTGGTTTATCAATTTTTATTCACTGTTCATCCATTTCTTGCTCCAAACCCATGTTAATCACTCAGTATAGCAAAACAGATCCTTAGTTAATCGATTTTAGACAACCAACAATTATTACAGTGTTATCGATGCAATATGCAGCGAGAAAGACACAAATTACTCATCAAATTGCCTCCTTTCCTTCAGTCTTCGCTCTCCAGTACACTATGCCTCAAATCCTTTGAGTTTTTCCAAAGTTGTATGGAACAGTAGTGCTCTCCGTGCTCATTGGTCTGTCGTTGGTTTCATGTAAATCATTTGAGAAACATGCAAGATATCGTCTTTTGGAATTTAGGTGAAGAAGAGGAAGAAGGGATGGATTAGTGACATTATTTAAAAGAAAAGAACGTATGGTATGGGCTGGTATTTATGGGTAAGGAGAAAAGTAACCACCATTTTTAGATTTTAAATTTAAATTTGAATTATTGGTGCTAAGTCAGCGAATCCCAACACTACAACAAAAGACCCTTTAATAGCGTTTAAAAAACGCTATAAAAGGCTTTTATATCGTTTTTATAAACGCTGTAAATCAACAAGTTGTAATAAGTCAATGACCTATTATTGCAACATAAGAAACACTATTAAAAAACACGTCTTTTATAGCGTTTTCAAAACGCTAATAAAATGTGTTATTAATGGCGTTCTTAAAATGCTATAAAAAACCCCGATCATAAAACGCTATTATTAACTGTAATAGTGTTTCTTAAACGCTGTTATAGCCTTTAATAGCATTTTAAAAACGCTATCAAATCCTTTAACAGCGTTTTAAAAATCATTTTTGCAGTACGTACATATCCATTATCACACTATAATCGACAAATTTACGTAAACACAATGTATTATTTCACACAATCATATAGATCACATTAAACGAAAAATAACTAACCATTTAACATTCATAGAGAATAATGCAAAATATATCATAATATTTAATGAACATTATATTAAAAGTGTAAATAATACAAGTGATAAAAGCTCGTACTACACATGATGATTAAATGTGCAAACCAAAAATGTTGTTACTTCAAAAGAACTTCAAATCACTAATATACCGCAGCATGTTGCCATTTGTATGCACCATAGATGGGTAAATACCTATGAAAAAGAAATTCAACAATTAGCAATTATAATTAGACATACATACATATACGTGTGTGTGAAACTTAATTATATAAATTTAATTAATTTATATGGAACTTAATTAATTTATATGAAAGTTGAATAACTTAGTTAATTTTTATAAAATTAAATTGATTTATATTAACTTTAGTTAATTTATATAATCATATGGAAACAATATCAATAACATATGGAATTTCCTGAAATTGATGTAAATTTTGTTTAAAATACTTTATTCAACAATTGCATGTATATTGTTATAAACTTATTAATTTTTATAAAACTTAATTAAATTTTATAGAATTATTTAATTTTTAAAAAACAATTGGCTTATTTAATTATTATAAAACTTAATTAACTTAGTTACTTATTTTAAACTTAGTTAATTTGTTATTGTTATTATTATATTATTATTAACATTATTATATTATTTTATAACTATTATTATTATTATATTATATTATTCTCATTCTTCTAAATTTTGTTAATTTTTATAAATTTAATTAAATTTTACAAAACCTAGTTAAATTAGTTAATTTTTATAAAAATTAGATAATTTTTATAAAACTTAGGCAATTTTTATAGCAATTTAACAAAGATTTCGAAATAGAGAACATGAATTTTACAAAATTAACTTTTATAAAACTTAATTAAATTTTATAAACTTATTTAATTTAAAAAAAAATAGTTAGCTTATTTAACTATTATAAAACTTAATTAACTTAGTTACTTATTTTAAACTTAGTTAATTTATTTATTATTATTATTATATTATTATTATATTATTTTGTTGCTACTACTATTATTATTATATTATATTATTATTCTTCTTTTAAATTTAGTTAAATTTTATAAACTTAATTAATTTTTATAAAACTTAGTTAACTTAGTTAATTTTTATAAAAATTAGATAATTTTTATAAAACTTAGTTTTTTATAAAAATTAGCCAATTTTTATAACAATTTAACAAAGATTTCAAAATAGAGAACCTGATTTTTATAAAACTAAATTAATTTCATAAACTTTAGTTAATTTAATTAAAAAATTTAAATTTTGTTGATTTTTATAGAACTCAATTAACTTAGTTAATTTTTATATAACTTAGTTAATTTTTATATCCCTTAATTAATTTTTATAAAACTCACTTAATTAACTTAGTTGAATATTTATAAGACTTAGTTTATAAATTAGTTAAAAAAATTTAGTTAATTTTTATATAACTTAGTTAAATTTTATAAGAATTAGTTCATTTTTATAAACTTTTAGTTAATCTAGTTAAATTTGTACAAAACTTGATAATGTAGTTAACTTTTATAAAAAATAGTTAATTTTTATAAATTAAGTAAATTTTTTATATAACTTAGTTATCTTAGTTAAATTTTTATACTTAGTTAATTTTCATAAATTTATTTAAATTTTATAAAATTTTATTAATATTTAGATATTAATTTAATTTTATAAAACTAAGTTAATTTTTAGAAAATTATTTAATTTTTATAAAACTTGGTTCACTTAGTTAATTCTTATAAACTTTTTTGATTTTTATAAACTTATCGGATTTCATGAATTTTCGACAGCACCTCCTTTGCACGGTTAGTGCTTTCCCGCACGTCCCAATTCAATATACATTTACACGATCAAAACAAGATCAGATTTATACATTTTACCGACCTATCTATTTCTCATCATATCAAGAACCAAGTCCTTTACACACACAAGCACATGGTGGATTACAACGATATTGATATTTCAGAGCAAAAATTTCTCTTTCCACTCATACTTTATACTGGAATTGCATAATAATATTTATGCAGCGCTTAGTATCATATGGAGGTAGGTATCATAACAAAAAAATGGTTATTAATGCATAATATTGAACTACCGTATAAATTCAATGATTTTGAAATAAAGTATGGGGAATTAATTACTTATAGGAACATAAAGAAAGAGATATGCTTCAGATGTTGACCTTCTAATCAATATATTTTTCCACAATGGTCCAACAATGAAGAATGAAAAGCCGTTAACTTTGAAAACAACATGAGTTGGAATAATAAATGCAAGCAAATTATTAAATTAAATTGCCTAGGCAATGCAGGGACATAGAAGAAAACTTACTATGGCCTTATTACCAAACAAATTTCAGCCTCGGTTGGATGAATAGTGAATACTAATGTAGTTGTCAAGTAAATTGTTGCTTTCCATGCTCCTATAATAGAAGTTTGTTGCTGCCTTGTACATTCTTTTTGCATTATTTTTTATGCCCTTGTCCAAAATACAATAGATATTGAAGCCTACGATAAGAAAAATTATTGTTAGTTCAATGTTAATAGACCTTTAATTGTATTTTAGACCCAAACGAGTTACTTATACTACCGCTATTTAAAATAGCTTAATGCAGTTCTCTTTCGCTGGAGCTATTTAAAATAGCGCCGATGTAATTTTTTTTCACAAACTACTCTAAAGTGGTCATATATTGATAAAAAACAAATCATTCTCGCTAACAAACACATAGCTAAGATTGATAACTAATAAGGTTCTCTAAGTTAACCATGAGCAAGCTGAAAATAATAGCATGGTTATTGAAAAGTAGAGCACCGGACAGTCAAATTGAGGCAACTATAGCTTGTTACTAGCTGCCACAAAGCGCTCTGTGCATAAGATGGTGTGTAGTTTCATAATCATTACTTTTGTAAGACATTGATACTTATATTATCAATTTACTTAAGAGCCTTTTATGCCTCTTAATTGTAACGACCCCAGATTTTATATATATTTAAATTGATAATTAATTTAGTTTTTGAATAAAAATTGTGAAATTAATCGATAAATTAATGCGAGTTTCCCCGAGTTCAAATAAATTCTATGTTAAATCATTTAAAATTTAAATATTGTATATATATGTATATATGTGAATATATATGTATATGGGCATATATGAGTAAATTTGAATATATATATATATATAAATATACATTGAAATTGAATTTAAATCTTAAATAAATGGGTTAGAAATAAATATAAAAATATAGACTTTGGACACAAGGAAATAAATAAATGATTTAAACTTAGAATTGATGGTTAATAATGATTTGAATTTATAAAATAAATATAAGACAATAAATATTAACGTAAAATAATAATAATAAATATTTAAACTAGAAATAGAAATAAATATAAGACAAATTATAATAAAAATTGAAAGTAGAACATTTGCTAAAAATTTTAACAACAAATTAAAATCTAGAAATTCATCTATATTACCAAATAAAATATATATAGTTTTATATAATATAAAATAAATATATATAAATCTTAATATCATAATATAAAATAATACAAATAGAATGAAACAAACAAAAATAATAAAAGAAAATTAAAATAAAATAGAAGCTCACTTATATTACAAAGTGATAAAACAAACAAAAGAAAAGAAGAGAAGAAAATACACATTCAAATATAAGAAAAAAGAAAACAAAAACATGTACACTTGCAAATGAAAAATAAATGAAACAAAAATACATGTATAGAAAGCTTGTAAAGGAAGACATCAAACTATCTTCATATTTGTACAGCCGAAATGAAAGAATGAAAAATATATATATAAATTTGTACAACATAATTAATGCTAGCACACAATTGAACCTATCAGCCAACAAAAGAAAAAAAATCTCTGATAGTTTTGTACCAAAATATCAACACGGTTGTACAAATTTCATCTCAGCTTAAACAAATATTTTATCACCCTGTAAACTTCTTTCTATATATCAACTTCATTCCAATTTCATTCACCATTTTTAACTGTGGGAAAACTGAGATAATGTCACTTTACATTCAAACCAAACATCAACTTAAACTTCAGATTAAAATATCAAAACCACTAATGCAAGCCTGAATCAAGAAGGAAGTTCCAGTTAGCAAACTCAAACAGGATTTTCAACTTTGCAAATTAAAAAAAAAAGACTTCAACTTCAACTTGAAGGCTTCTGGAATCAAAATGTGGAAGGTGGGTAACATCCAGCTATTTAAACTTAAGTATATATATCTTGGAATTGCTTTGTGTGTGTGTATATATATATTGATCAGTGCATCTTCTCTGTTACTTCCAGGACATAGAACAACCAAAGAAAATCCAATTTCTTGTTTTCTAATCAATATCAGGCTTTGGTTTCAAAACAAAATAGTTGTATTTAAGTATGAGTTATAATCTAAAAATGGTTTCGTGAAGTATAAATGCATATAAAATGAAAGATCAAATTTTTACAGTGAAAACTTTAAATTCTAGAAATTTCGAACTTCACGAATTATTGATTCAAGAATATAACTTGAATCCTTATTGGAAGACATAATTTTTAAACCTGGTTTGATGATTTTTAATTGTGTGGTTTGAGAGCGGTTCGTTTTTGTTTGCAAATTGGATTTCGACCAAATACTGATGATCGGTTGAGTCGTGTTGGTCGGGGCTTTGGCTGGAGATGGAGGAGCCTACGGGGATACCTGGAAAAATGGTCGGAGGTGGCAATGATGACTGTGGCATCGGCGGCATGAGGTTTAAGTTTGTAAACCTAGTTTTTGAAGTGGAGAGGAAACTCATGCCTCACGTCCTCGTTCAAGCGTCGAGTTGCTCGGGGTTCTAGGTAATGGTGGCTGTGAGGTTGACGAAGTCGAGGCTGGAGTCTCGAGTCGTCTAGTGGTCGGAGCTTGGAGCGCGTGGCATTGACAGGTTGTGGGTTGTGATGGTTTGGTGGTTCCAGGTTTTAAGCTCGAACTCGAATTTCGATTTCGAGGTGATGGAGTGGTTCGAATGATCGGAGTGTGTTCTGGGAGTGATTGTCAATATGCTCGACGTCGTGGCGATGACCGGAGCTGGCCAACGACGATGTGCATGTGCACGAGCCTTAAAATGTTAGCCTGGGTGTTTGCCTGGGAAGAACAGAGGAGATTCTCGCGTAGTACTCGAGTAAATCGAGTTGTTTACCCGAAGCAAGGAACGGAGAGCCTCGGGTCGAAAATGTTGTTCCAGGCTTTTCAAACTTGAGCCTGTTTTTCAATTTTGGAAAATTTAAACTAAATTCAAAATTTTCAAGCAAGGTTTTAAACTGAATCTTAAATCAAAATGTAAATATAAATCAAGTTTGAACTAAAATTTAGTTTGAAAATAAATAAAGTTTTGAATTCCAATTGTTTAAATAACTTAAAAATAATTCAATGTATTGGAAAATTTTGAATTCAAGATAAATTTAAATTATAAGTGAAAAATTTAAACAAGTTGAGATTAAAAAGTTTAAACCTGGATCTCATTTTAAATCTGATTTCAAGATTTTGAATTTAATTAAGTTTTAGAACTTAAGTGTTTAAAATAAGTTTAAATGTGTTAAATCTAAAGAGAAAATTGATTTTTTTAAAACTCTTTAGAATTTCCTTTATAACTAATTGTTTCTTTAACAGGTAAATTTAAAAATGTTAGGGAAATTTGTTTTGAACTTTATTAAAAGTAAATAAGGATTTATCTCAAATCTTAAATTTGAAATGAAATTTAAAAGTAATTTGAAATAAATGTTTTCAAATATATTGTAAATAAAAATCAAATCATAAATATGAATGAGTTTACTTTAATTAATGAAGATTAATGATTTATAATTCATTAATGAATAAGTTCTTAATGGTGAATCAATTTATAATCAATAATGATTTTATAAGTAAATTTCTTTAGAAAGTGATTACAGAAATTCAATAGTTAATAAAGATCATTAACTAAGATGATTTAAATAAATAATCAATGTGATTAATTTAACAATAAAATTAGAATAATTAATTTAATAACAATCATTGTGAAATTGTTAAGTATAATTACTTAATATAAGTAATTGAGGAATGAATTGTTCAGTGTAAATAAGTGAGTTAATCGGATTAGTTTAAGTTAATTACTTGAGTTAATTAATCTAGAACAATCATTTGACAAATTGGAAAAAAAATTATAATTACTTAGAAAAGTAATTAATAGATAATTACTGAATGTAAGTAATTGAATGATGATTAGAAAAAATTTTTAGTACAATTATTTGTTTATAATTAAAGAATTAACTAATAATTGTGATTAAATAAGATTAATTAATTGATTAATTAATTAGGATTGATTAGTCAATAATTAAAAGTTAACCAATAAATGATGAAAGAGGAATTTATTCCAAATAAATTGTAATTAACTTATGATAATTAACCCAGATTAATAATTAATACATCTGATTTAAATTAATCAGTTAACTAATAAATTTTACTTGTGAATGTTTGGATTTGATTGGATGATGAAATTATTGATATTCCTGATCTGTGATGCTTTGTGATATATTCTGATTTATATGTGTGATCTGTAATGTAGTTTATTTATCTGGGATGAATGTAATTTTATTATCTGCAATATATATATCTGTGATCTGTGATCTGTGAAATAAAGATGAGTGTTATAGTTTATACCGCTTATCAAATATATTGTTGTATTTGAATCTGTGATGATTGAATGATGTTGCACTATTGTGTGTGAAACCCTTGGACTACACCATACACACACAAATATGGATTTCACGAGGAAATCGGTTAAGTCACAGATGATTTAAATTTAATATTCTTGAAATTGAAATTTTAATTTCAATTGATTTTGGAAATGAATTTGGGTTAAATGTTAAAGCTTTTGAAAAGGAGTTTTTAAGATAAAAGTTATTTTTAATAACTTGGTAAAGTTTTTCAATTTAAATAATTTAATTTGAATTTGAATTCAAAATTTGGAATTGAATTCCATGTTGGAAATTATGGTTAAAGATGTTATAAATGTGTTTATATGAATTTAAACCATTTTAAAAGTTTGGTTTGAGAATTTGAATTTAACCCAAGGACGTTAACTCGTATAAATGAATCAGATTTTCCGGAATGAAAACTATTTGTTTTCAAATAATAGAAGCTTTCATATAAGGAATGAATTTCTAATTTGTGTCAAAAGAATTTCAAGTTTGAAAGGAAAATGGTTTTATGAATTATGAATAAACCTTTGTGAAAGATTGTTGAACTATGTTTTGAAATTGGAAAGGTGTACCCTTTGTATAAAAGGTCGAAATGGAATTGTTTTGAAAGCTATGAGTTAAATCTTTGATTTAAAGATTTAATGAGTTAACCCAATTGAAATGGAAATCGATTTGAAAATCTGTGAATAAATCTTTGTGAAACTGGGTGAACTTTGTGAGATGAATCTTTTTGTGTAAAAGATTAAAATGGTAGTGTCTTTAAACCATTTGAAGAAACGTTTTGGGTAATAAGTTGTGACTTAACTGAAATCCCAATATCCATTTGTTTTTAAATATTATGCTCATTATTCGGTTTAGCCGGAAGAGCACTTTGTGTCATATAACCCATTCCGAATAGTGATACGACGTAAATGGATAGCATTTGAAGACCAGTGTCGAAGACCGGGTGTTTGCGAGAACGATAGGATAACCTATCGATTGTCTCTGCACTGAGTAGCTATGGTATAGAGATTTCCTAAGTGATGGGAAGTCCGATCGGGATTGTGAATACCCGGATTGCAAGGGCTTCTTTAGAAGTGCCTTCGGTTCTGTTCGAACCCGGAACAGACTTGTATGGTTGTATGTCTGACACTACACTTTGAGATATAAAGCTGATTCCTTTCAAATACATTTCTGTTTGGTGGCAGAGAATTTATTCTCTTAGCTTAACACCCTTCTCTGAGACGTACGAGCTCAGAGGTTATGTAGTTGAAGGTTATCAGTGATATACTCCCAATTTGGTAGTGTGGCATGCTAAGTGTTGTTGTGTGTTGCTGATCATTTGTTGAACAAAGCATGGCTTTGTAAAGAAGCGTATCTTTGTGGACGAGACCTCATCGGACCTCACAAACCGGAAATGGTCGAAGCAGGAAAGATGCGGCAAGGTTTCAGGGGAAGCTCCCCTAGGGTATGTCCATTCCTTCTGGAAAAAGGTGGTATCATGGTATGGAGCCCAGATATTTACCTGTGTGGTTGCTCCAATCTCATTTACTGTGTGATTGTTGCTTTGTGATCGAGGGCCCTTGGATAAAGGTCGCAAACGACCGAGGGTGGCATATCTCAGGTTTACTACCCGAGAAGGGGGTAACTGGCCCTATGTTGGCAGAGAGCCAGGTAGGTTCTCGGGGTGTCCCTCCAGAGGCGTTCCCATGTGGCATTGGAAGTTCCTTAGTCTGACCATTTGTTGGAAAATCCAAAGAAACAATACGAGCCCTGTACAGTTTTAGTTGTAAAACCTGCCATTTAAAATGGTAGCTATAGTAGGCATAGTATAATGGTACCTATGCTGGCTAAGATTAATATTATATTTTCGAAATGTTTCATACACTATGCACTAGTAATAATAACAAAAGAGTTTTTCTTGCGTAGGAAGCATGTTTGACTTTCATAAGGAGAAATCTTCCCCATGTGTGCGATTGCATTGTGTGTGTGCCGGGAGGCCTTATGGTAGTTTCATTTTCCAAAAAGCATTGCGGATTTCAATGTTTAAAATTCTTTTGTTGTTTGTTTTAAAGATAAACTATTTTTGTTACTCACACCAGTCCCATGGCTGACTCGGAGTTTATTATTCCCTTCCTAAACTCTGTGTGCCCACAATTTTCCACACGGGCAGTCTAGAGTTGGGATTTTCGGATAGTCAGGTTTAGTAGATTAGTTGGAGCTAGTTCAGTTTTTGGAGTTCACTCGCCGACTGGCCTTCCTTATCTTTGTGCATCGTGATGATGATTCGAGCTTGATATTGGAGTTGTTGGATTCATTCTCTTTTTCAGATCATTTGGAGTTATCAGTTCTGTTGTTTCCGCTGTAACATTATTAATTGTCTCTGATATTCTTGTATCATATAGATATCATTGTTGTATATTATTCTGGATATTGTATTCGTTGGAGTTGTATATGATATCATTCATTTCTTTCTTTCGCTGTGTTGTTATACTTACTGTGTTATAAGCTCTGGCGAGCCAGATTCGGCGTTTGAATCTGCGGCATTCGAGTACAAGTGAAGTACGGGTGCCGATTTTCGAAGGCCGAGTCAGGATCGTCACATTAATTGTTCTTCCATAGGACTACGTTATCGGTGTTTCCAAACAGAGGTAAATATAGACCATGTCTAGTATATTAAACGTGGTGAATATCTTGACTAGTTCATTACAACAAGATAATAAACAATGATGACATAGGTATCAGAGCTAAGGTTGAACTTTAGCTAGTTCAGTTTTTGGAGTCAGGATCGTCATAAGTGTTATACTTACTGTGTTATAGTCAGGTTTAGTAGATTAGTTGGAGCTAGTTCAGTTTTTGGAGTTCACTCGACGACTGCTCTTGCTTCTCATAGTGAGATGTGATATGGGGTTCTTGCTTTTTGTTTGGTGGCGAGCAGGAGACTCTTACCCCTACATGTCCTCTTCGTTGGGTTGGTTGGCCGTAAGGTGTGACAGTCGAAAGGCTGGCCGTAAAAGCAAGGGCAGGGTACCAGTGTCTGCCACGGCGGGGCTGGGATGGTTGAAAAGCCTACCCGTCGAGATTGGCCGCTGTCGATGGTTGAAAAGCCTACCAGTCGAGATTGGCCGCTGTCGATGGTTGAAAAGCCCAGACCGCTACATTTGGTATCAGAGCTAAGGTTGAACTTTAGCTCAGGAGTATAACACATTAAGTAGCTCATTAGAGATAGGGTGAAGTATACCCTAGAATGATTAATCCTTAAGATATCTGTCTGTATACCTCGATAAATTCTCTTACTATTCACTGATAGTAAGTATGAGTGCAAGAAGGGGATGAGATAGGGGATAGGGGAATACGACTATAAATGGTCAATACCCTGTAACAACAAGGAAATAATCTTTTCTCTAGTAATCTCTTTTGTTCAGCATCTCTTTTCAATTCTTCGATGGTTCCTGGTAGATCTAGGAAGAAGATTTGATATATTTGCATGGGACA
This sequence comes from Allium fistulosum, assembly GCA_030737815.1. NCBI lineage: Eukaryota > Viridiplantae > Streptophyta > Magnoliopsida > Asparagales > Amaryllidaceae > Allium > Allium fistulosum. The sequence continues at coordinate 678,260,791 of CM060903.1, forward strand.
TAAACTCCAAATAGGTCAGAATTGTTTGTTTGGATGAATTGGTTGCTTTGGTTGCTATGGTTGATAGGTATACTTTAGTTTCTAAACTAAAAGTTTTGAAATTGTATCCATATATCTGTCTATTTTGGGCCCTAATATATTCTACGAATGGTTAGTTATCCCTTCGAACTAACTGATGCCCCTGCATACTTCGTAGATCTGGATAACCCTAGTATCTTGTGAAAAACTAAAAAGATTTGTTCTTGTATCTATTATTGATATTCTGATTTGGTAAGCCAAATGCAGAATAGATATTTAGTTGATTTGATGAAACATTCTTCATCTATTCTTTTGTTGTCTCCCTACATTCAAATTTCGAGGACGAAATTCTTTTAAGGGGGGAAGGTTGTAACGACCCCGGATTTTATATATATTTAAATTGATAATTAATTTAGTTTTTGAATAAAAATTGTGAAATTAATCGATAAATTGATGCGAGTTTCCCCGAGTTCAAATAAATTCTATGTTAAATCATTTAAAATTTAAATATTGTATATATATGTATATATGTGAATATATATGTATATGGGCATATATGAGTAAATTTTAATATATATATATATATACATTGAAATTGAATTTAAATCTTAAATAAATGGGTTAGAAATAAATATAAAAATATAGACTTTGGACATAAGGAAATAAATAAATGATTTAAACTTAGAATTGATGGTTAATAATGATTTGAATTTATAAAATAAATATAAGACAATAAATATTAAAGTAAAATAATAATAATAAATATTTAAACTAAAAATAGAAATAAATATAAGATAAATTATAATAAAAATAGAAAGTAGAACATTTGCTAAAAAATTTAACAACAAATTAAAATCTAGAAATTCATCTATATTACCAAATAAAATATATATAGTTTTATATAATATAAAATAAACATATATAAATCTTAATATCATAATACAAAATAATACAAATAGAATGAAACAAACAAAAATAATAAAAGAAAATTAAAATAAAATAGAAGCTCACTTATATTACAAAGTGATAAAACAAACAAAAGAAAAGAAGAGAAGAAAATACACATTCAAATATAAGACAAAAGAAAACAAAAACATGTACACTTGCAAATGAAAAATAAATGAAACAAAAATACATGTATAGAAAGCTTGTAAAGGAAGACATCAAACTGTCTTCATATTTGTACAGCCGAAATGAAAGAAAGAAATATATATATATATATATATATATATATATATATATATAAATTTGTACAACATAATTAATGCTAGCACACAAATGAACCTATCAACCAACAAAAGAAAGAAAAATCTCTGATAGTTTTGTACCAAAATATCAACACTGTTGTACAAATTTCATCTCAGCTTAAACAAATATTTTATCACCCTGTAAACTTCTTTCTATATATCAACTTCATTCCAATTTCGTTCACCATTTTTAACTGTGGGAAAACTGAGATAATATCACTTTAGATTCAAACCAAACATCAACTTAAACTTCAAATTAAAATATCAAAACCACTAATGCAAGCCCGAATCAAGAAGGAAGTTCCAGTTAGCAAACTCAAACAGAATTTTCAACTTTGCAAATTTAAAAAAAAGGACTTCAACTTCAACTTGAAGGCTTCTGGAATCAAAATGTGGAAGGTGAGTAACATCCAGCTATTTAAACTTAAGTATATATATCTTGGAATTGCTTTGTGTATATATATATATTGATAAGTGCATCTTCTCTGTTAGTTCCAGGACATAGAACAACCAAAGAAAATCCAATTTCTTATTTTCTAATCAATATCAGGCTTTGGTTTCAAACAAAATAGTTGTATTTAAGTATGAGTTATAATCTAAAAATGGTTTCGTGAAGTATAAATGCATATAAAATGAAAGATCAAATTTTTACAGTGAAAACTTTAAATTCTGGAAATTTCGAACTTCACGAATTATTGATTCAAGAATATAACTTGAATTCTTACTAGAAGACATGATTTTTAAACCTGGTTTGATGATTTTTAATTGTGTGGTTTGAGAGCAGTTCGTTTTTGTTTGCAAATTGGATTTCGACCAAATACCGATGATCGGTTGAGTCGTGTTGGTCGGGGCTTTGGCTGGAGATGGAGGAGCCTACGGGGATGCTTGGAAAAATGGTCGGAGGTGGCAATGATAACTGTGGCGTCGGCGGCGTGAGGTTTAAGTTTGTAAACCTAGTTTTTGAAGTGGAGAGTAAACTCGTGCCTCACGTCCTTGTTCGAGCATCGAGTTGCTCGGGGTTCTAGGTAATGGTGGCTGTGGGGTTGACGAAGTCGAGGCCGGAGTCTCGAGTCATCTAGTGGTCGGAGCTTGGAGCGCGTGGCGTTGACAGGTTGTGGGTTGTGATGGTTTGGTGGTTCCAGGTTTTAAGCTCGAACTCAAATTTCAATTTCGAGGTGATGGAGTGGTTCTAACGATCGGAGTGTGTTCTGGGAGTGATTGTCAATATGCTCGACGTCGTGGCGATGACCGGAGCTGGCCAACGACGATATGCACGTGCACGAGCCTTAAAATGTTAGCCTGGGTGTTTGCCTGGGAAGAACAGAGGAGATTCTCGCGTAGTACTCGAGTAAATCGAGTTGTTTACCCGAAGCAAGGAACGGAGAGCCTCGGGTCGAAAATGTTGTTCCTGGCTCTTCAAACTTGAGCCTGTTTTTCAGTTTTGGAAAATTTAAACTAAATTTAATTTTTTCAAGCAAGGTTTTAAACTGAATCTTAAATCAAAGTGTAAATATAAATCAAGTTTGAATTGAAATTTAATTTGAAAATAAATAAAGTTTTGAATTCCAATTGTTTAAATAACTTAAAAATAATTCAATGTATTGGAAAAATTTGAATTCAAGACAGATTTAAATTGTAAGTGAAAAATTTAAACAAGTTGAGATTAAAAAGTTTAGACCTAGATCTCATTTTAAATCTGATTTCAAGATTTTGAATTTAATTAAGTTTTAGAACTTAAGTGTTTAAAATAAGTTTAAATGTGTTAAATCTAAAGAGAAAATTGATTTTTTAAAAACTATTTAGAATTTCCTTTATAACTAATTGTTTCTTTAACATGTAAATTTAAAAATGTTAGGGAAATTTGTTTTGAACTTTACTAAAAGTAAATAAGGATTTATCTCAAATCTTAAATTTGAAATGAAATTTAAAAGAAATTTGAAATAAATGTTTTCAAATATATTGTAAATAAAAATCAAATCATAAATATGAATGAGTTTACTTTAATTAATGAAGATTAATGATTTATAATTCATTAATGAATAAGTTCTTAATGGTGAATCAATTTATAATCAATAATGATTTTATAAGTAAATTTCTTTAGAAAGTGATTACAGAAATTCAATAGTTAATAAAGATCATTAACTAAGATGATTTAAATAAATAATCAATGTGATTAATTTAACAATAAAATTAGAATAATTAATTTAATAACAATCATTGTGAAATTGTTAAGTATAATTACTTAATATAAGTAATTGAGGAATGAATTGTTCAGTGTAAATAAGTGAGTTAATCGGATTAGTTTAAGTTAATTACTTGAGTTAATTAATCTAGAACAATCATTTGACAAATTGGAAAAAAAATTATAATTACTTAGAAAAGTAATTAATAGATAATTACTGAATGTAAGTAATTGAATGATGATTAGAAAATTTTTTTAGTACAATTATTTGTTTATAATTAAAGAATTAACTAATAATTGTGATTAAATAAGATTAATTAATTGATTAATTAATTAGGATTGATTAGTCAATAATTAAAAGTTAACCAATAAATGATGAAAGAGGAATTTATTCCAAATAAATTGTAATTAACTTATGATAATTAACCCAGATTAATAATTAATACATCTGATTTAAATTAATCAGTTAACTAATAAATTTTACTTGTGAATGTTTGGATTTGATTGGATGATGGAATTATTGATATTCCTGATCTATGATGCTTTGTGATATATTCTGATTTATATGTGTGATCTGTAATGTACTTTATTTATCTGGGATGAATGTAATTTTATTATCTGCAATATATATATTTGTGATCTATGATCTGTGAATGAAAGATGAGCGTTATAGTTTATACCGCTTATCAAATATATTGTTGTATTTGAATTTGTGATGATTGAATGATGTTGCACTATTGTGTGTGAAACCCTTGGACTACACCATACACACACAAATATGGATTTCATGAGGAAATCGGTTAAGTCACAGATGATTTAAATTTAATATTCTTGAAATTGAAATTGAAATTTTAATTGATTTTGGAAATGAATCTGGGTTAAATGTTAAAGCTTTTGAAAAGGAGTTTTTAAGATAAAAGTTATTTTGAATAACTTGGTAAAGTTTTTCAATTTAAATAATTTAATTTGAATTCAAAATTTGGAATTGAATTCCATGTTGGAAATTATGGCTAAAGATGTTATAAATGTGTTTATATGAATTTAAACCATTTTAAAAGTATGGTTTGAGAATTTGAATTTAACCCAAGGACTTTAACTCGTATAAATGAATCAGATTTTCCGAAATGAAAACTATTTGTTTTCAAATAATAGAAGCTTTCATATAAGGAATGAATTTCCAATTTGTGTCAAAAGAATTTCAAGTTTGAAAGGAAAATGGTTTTCCGAATTATGAATAAACCTTTGTGAAAGATTGTTGAACTTTATTTCGAAATTGGAAAGGTGTACCTTTTGTATAAAAGGTAAAAATGGAATTGTTTTGAAAGCTATGAGTTAAATCTTTGATTTAAAGATTTAATGAGTTAATCCAATTGAAATGGAAATCGATTTGAAAATCTATGAATAAATCTTTATGAAACTGGGTGAACTTTGCGAGATGGATCTTTTTGTGTAAAAGATTAAAATGGTAATGTGTTTAAACCATTTGAAGAAAAGTTTTGGGCAATAAGTTGTGACTTAACTGAAATCCCAATATCCATATGTTTTTAAATATTACGCTCATTATTCGGTTTAGCCAGGAGAGAACTTTGTGTCATATAACCCATTCCGAATAGTGATACAACGTAAATGGATAACATTTGAAGACCGTTGTTGAAGACCAGGTGTTTGCGAGAACGATAGGATAACCTATCGATTGTCTCTGCACAGAGTAGCTACGGTACAGAGATTTCCTAAGTGATGGGAAGTCCGATCGGGATTGTGAATACCCGGATTGCAAGGGCTTCTTTAGAAGTGCCTTCGGTTCTGTTCGAACCCGGAACAGACTTGTATGGTTGTATGTCTGACACTACACTTTGAGATATAAAGCTGATTCCTTTCAAATACATTTCTGTTTGGTGGCGGAGAATTTATTCTCTTAGCTTAACACCCTTCTCTGAGACGTACGAGCTCAGAGGTTATGTAGTTGAAGGTTATCAGTGATATACTTCCAATTTGGTAGTGTGGCACGCTAAGTGTTGCTGATCATTTTTTGTTAATTTGTTGATCAAAGCATGGCTTTGTGAAGAAGCGTAGCTTTGTGGATGAGACCTCATCGGACCTCACAAACTGGAAATGGTCGAAACAGGAAAGATGCGGCAAGGTTTCAGGGGAAGCTCCCCTAGGGTATGTCCATTCCTTCTGGAAAAAGGTGGTATCATGGTATGGAGTTGTAATATCCCGGAAATTTGAGGCAATATCAATTTAATAATCTGTTTAAATAATTAAATTGATTTGTTAATCTTTGATAAAAATATTTGAATTGGTTTAAAAATCTAATTAAATGAATATTTAATTAGTGAATTTATCTTTTAGAAATTAATAAAATGATTTCTATTTATAATATATTTATATGTGTGCATATATATATTGTAAATAGATTGGCTTTGGTTTGAAATTTAATAAATGAATAAAGTCTTGTTTTTAAATAAATAGATTTTAATGTAAATATAATTTGAATATGAATTTGGATTTATAATAGAAATTCAAAAGAGAAATATTTTAAAATATTTTGGATTTAAAATATAGATATAAGATTTTATTTATATATATATTGGTTATTTACATTTTCTTTAATTAATTTATATACATATACATATTAGGTAAGTATTTATAAATAGTAAACTAGTGTAAAAAGCTTTTATTCACATTTTAAAAATATATAAAATTATGTATTAAATACTTAAAAGACAAATGTCATTATATTAAAGCCTAATGTGACATGTGTTAACTAATTAATAATACAATGAGACAAGTGTCATTTAATTTTATTTTTCTTTTATTTTTTAGATAATTTCAGTTTATATAAACAAACATCTCCATTTTCTTTTTCTTTTCTAATCTCATTTCTAAACAAGACAAAAACAAAACCAGAAAATGTACAACCGAAATCTTCTCCAAACCAAAAATTGAAATTCATGTCTAAACAAAATTTCTCAAACCAGAATCAAATCTCCTCTAACAATTCAAATCTGTAAATCAATTATTCCCAAAACTGAAATCATCTTCAAAAGCTTAAAACTCAAAAGTTCAAATGCCTGAAACCCATTTTCTTGAAGCCTGTAAGATTTCTAATGCAAACCTGAAAGACAACATCCATTAAAACATCAAGCTCTGTAAACTACCAAAGTTGTAACCATTTGTTCTTCAAGCCTGTAACCATGTTCCTGTTTCAAAATTTAAGTCTGTCACCATTCCAAGTGCATGCAAGTAAATCTGGAGTTTCAAGAGCCTTCCTGTTTTAAAGTTTTTAAAAGCAAGCTCTTCAGTTTTTAAAGAAATGAAGCAGTTCTGTTCAAAAGTTTCCAGTTATAATTTCTCTGTCAACATTTATAGGTGAGTAAACACCCTTTTCAAAAGTTTAAAATAAGTTTAAATTTGCTTTCCTATGATTTTTGAATGAAGTATCTCTGCATATTTATCTATATGTGTGTATACACTGTTTGTATGAGTAAATTGAACTGTGCATGTTAAATATGTCTCTGTCTCCAGATTTCAGTGACAACCATATAATCAAAATTCCATATATATTTATTTATTCACTGTTAGGATTTAAATTAAAGACAAATTAGTTTAGTGTTAGCATGATCTAAGTAATAAAAATATAAACAAGTATATATGTTTTAAATTATGCTTGCATTTGTGAAACAACAGTAAAGATCTTTTAAAACATGTAAAATCAAATGATGAAATTGATTAATTCAAATTCATGTCTTGAATCCATTTGTAAAATTAGGATTTTTAGAATCAAAGTCAAGATTTTAAATGAAGTAAGGAATAAGAATTTGGAACTTTTCTGAAATAGGGATTTTGGGTGATAATTGATGATCACGAGGTCTATGGGGAACGGGATTTTGGAAGGAGGTAGAGGAAGGATCTGGTGGTACGGAAAAAAATGGGTGGTGAGTTGTCTGATGGTCGTGGCAACGGCGGCAGGTGGATTTATGTTTTAAGCCCTAAATTGGTCGAAGTCTGGAAGCAGGGTAAATGCAGAGTCTATGGTGAATCGAGTTTCACGGGGCTTGGGAAAATGATAGCTTGAAGGTCAGCAAGTGTGTGGCCGGAGTTCCAGGAGTTCTGGTGGTCGGCGGCGGCAGTTCGAGGAAAATTTAGGCGATGGGTTAGTTCCAGGAATTTATCGAGTCACCTCGATTTCGATATAGAATTTGTTGGAGTGGTTGGGTTGTCGGAATCAGGTAGGATGGTGATCGTCGAGGTGCGAGGGTTGTCGGAGGTGGTCGGAGCATCGCCAGTGGACTGTGCACGTGCACGTGAACGAGGATGAGTGTCAGTGCTATTAGTTTGGGTTTCGTGAGTTTTTTTCTCGAAGTGGGCTCGGGGAAGAAAGGTCTTTGTCTCGGGTTTGATTAAGGATACGCGAGAGAGTGATTACTGTTAAAAATTTTAACAGTTTAAAAACTTTAAAATAAGCAGTTTTAAAAATGCTCGGGAGGGACTCGTGAAAACTAGGTTTTGGCTCGAGTAATATTATAAGGAAGGTACGCGAGATTTTGGAATGAACTGTTAAGTTCAAAACAGTTTTTAAAAATGTAAAACTAATCTCTGTTTAAAAAGGGAAATAAGAAGAAGAAAGGCTTGGCTTTTTTCAAGTATAATGGGTCAAACCCAAAGGAAATATTTAAATTAGTTTTTAAAAATTTAATTAAAGGTAAGATTTTAAATTTAAAAATCAAGTTAAAACAATTGTTTTAAAAATCCATTACTTTGTAATAAATGTTTTGACTAAATTAAAGTTGTATGATTTATTTAACTTAAAAATATTAAGTTAAATTTTTATGTTATTTTCAAATTTAATTTGAAAATAAGGTAAGTAATAAAGAAATGTTTTATCTTAAAACTTAATTTAAGTTTGATAATAATGGAATAAATAAAGAGTGATTTATTAAATTAAATTAGTTAATGGTTAAGGATGAGTAAATTAACAATTAAAGTTTTCAAGTGATTTAGTAACTTGTAATTAAGGATTGTTAATTTATAATTAAAGGTAAGTAATTAATGATTATTTATTTTAAAACTTAATTAATAATTCAATTAAGTAAATTTAATTACTAAGATCAAATGTTTAATGATAATGTTTTATCTCAAGATTAATTAAGATTTTTAAGAGTTGAAATTAATTAAGTTAATTAAGAGATTTAAGTTTAATTAAATTATTTAATTAATTTTTGATAAGGATTAATTAAATGATTAAGAGTTAATTAAACTAGTAATTAAGAAGTACTTAATAAAGTTTTATTAAGTAATAATTAAGTTTTCTTAATTAATAATTAAGAAATTATTAATTTATAATTAAAGTTATTTAAGGATTAATTAACTGTTATTAAGGTTAGTTAATTATCATTAAGGATTGATTAATTGGCAATTATGGATTAATTAAATTGGTAATTAAGGTTGTTAATTAATAATTAAGTTTTATTAATTAATAATTAAGAGGTACTTAATTAGTTAATTAAGTTTAATTAATTAATTATAAAAGTAATTAAGGATTGATTACTTTGTATTAAAGGATATTGATTAATAAATAAGGTTTATTAATTAATAGTTGAAGAATAATTAATCAAGGATTAATTAAATTGTTTAAAGGGTAATTAAGGAGGAATTACTCAGTTATGATTTATGAAATGAATGTGATTTATTTAAGTTAATTAATTTGTTAATTAATTAAGGATAGTCACTTGGTAATTGATTAAGTATAGTTACTTAATAAGATTGATTAAGTATAATTACTTAGTGTAAGTAATTAATAAATAAATTACTGTATGTAATTGGAGTAATTATTTAAGGTTGATAAATGAAAGTAATTAATTAATGCATAATTGATTAATGTAATTAATTAAAGAATAATGTAATTAATTATAATTAATTAATTAATGGAAGTAATTAATTAAGGATCATTAATTATTATAATTAAGGAGAGTAATTAAAGGTTAATTACTATAAATGATTAAGGATAATTAATTTGTGAAATTAATTAAGGATAATTACTTTATGTAATAAATAATTAATCAAGAGTGATTAATATTTAATGATTAATTAATTAAATGGATTGTAATTAATTAATGTTGATTAAGCAAGAATAGGAATTAATTCTTAAGTAATTAATTTAATTTAAGTTGATTAAATTAATTATAATAGAGATTAATAAATGGTTGCTTATGAATGATGGTTGAGTAGAATGTCTGATTTGGTTGATATCTATTGGATGATATACTATGATATTCTGTGATATGATATTAGATATATCTGTGATAAATGTGTAATATTTATCTATGTTAAAGCTGTGTGAATTCAAGTATTGAATTGAATTGTTTAAACCTTTAAACAACTTGGCCTTAAAAGATACGTTTTGGATTTCGATGAGACCGGGTATCGGGTTTCCGTATACCGGATTTCCAGGTCCGGAGACCCGAATACCACATCGATCCAAATTAACGATAGGTCGTGAATCAAGTGAAGATGAAGATTCAGAGTGCAAGGGTTATTGTCGTTAACTCTGAGGGTGATTCCAAAACGAGTGTAACGAGATAATGCCTTCGGTTTCGTTCGAACCCGGAACGAACTTGTATGGATTGAATGCTTTCAACACATCGTCAGGTGGACGATGAGCATTCTAAGTGATGTGTTCTTTTCTAAGGTAATCGTGACCTCAAGCCTCACAAACCGGGAATGGCTAAAACAGGGGAGGTGCAGCAAGGTTAGTGGGTAGCACCCAAGTAGGACAAGGTTACCTCTGTCTAGAAGTCCCTTTCTATTTTCGACTTAGTGGTGCGGTTGCTGATCCCAACCGTGAGGTATCTTGTGCGGGAATTATCCAGTAAGGGATGTTCCGACCTTGTGTTGCAGGGGATTGGGAGTGATCCTCGGTACGGTGATCTAGGCCACGTACTGTGACGGGCGGTACCCCGGTAGCCCTGCCATTGTATGGAATCCAAAATCCAATAAGTGCCAACGGACTTGATTGTATAACCCACTTTGTGGCTAGTATGCTGGAATTTAATAATGTAACAATTTCGGCTATTTCATATTTACTTGAAAACCCTAGACCCTATTATAATACAATCGGATTTCCTATCAAATGTTTTGGTTAGCGTAAGGTAAAAACTTACCCATGTTTATTTGTGGGGAGTCTTACGTGATACCTTTGTTTTCAAAAGGTTTTGAAGTTAAACAATTTTAACCCGTTTACTCACACCAGACCCATGTCTGACCCAAGTGTTTATTTTCTGTTTTATTAAACTCTTGGGTACTCAAATTTTTACGAGTAGCCAAGGGATTCAGGTTTAGTTTTGACGAATATTCTGGAGGAGCAATGGAGCAGGAGGCTTCGGCGTTCGTAGATATAGTATTCCGCTGTGTTGATATCTGTGATAGTGTCTTGTCTTGTATTTGAGTTGTAATGTCTAGACAGATGTTTATAACTGTCTAGTAAGTGATGTATAAGTTGTGTACTCTGATTATGTAAAGACTATGTATTAGTTATGTGATATATTATAATTTGTTCCGTTTCCGCTGTGAGATTCTGATGTGTTGTTTCTTTCTTTCTCTTCTTTTCTATTTTCTACCCCTTTCTTTCTTCATAGCGATGCGACTTTCTGGGCATAAAAAGCCGGGTCGTTACATATGGTATCAGAGCATAGGTTGAGCGAATGCATAAGCTTTTGGTTAAGTGAATATCAGAACACTAGGTTGAGTGAATACCTAGGCTCTGAAGTGATGTCTATCTTGAGAGCGCGTAATTGTTAGTTATATAAAAATGATTTTATATTGTGTTAATTGATCGGTTGAGTGGTATATGGATTCTGGTCAATACGAGTAGCTAACGTTATTGATAGGGATCTCTAAACACTTGAACCAGGCCAACGGACACAATATTGTTTTAAATAGGTAAATGAAATAATTTTACCCAGAAATAATTTCTATATAAAAAGTATCATTTTAAATATATATATATTTCTACCTATTTGTTGGGTTACCTGTTCGGGTTTTCCAATATAAGTTATAAAGGTAGATAAGGTGGTAGTGTGAGTAACACGACTACCAATAGTTAGAATTTGAGTGTTGAGGTTGGAAGTATATCTGACGAGACTGTAGACCTAATACTGTCTCGAGTAAACTTTGATATGGTGTAAGGATTTCATATCTCTAAAGGAAACCTGTTAAGGTTCGGAGTCCATTATTGAAGTATAAGTTGAATCGCGCTCGTGTGGGCGGATTTTTGAGAGTTTGGATCTGTTGGTTGAACAGAAGCGAGTGATGGTATCTTGGGTAACTCAGGAGTAATAGCTGCGTGATGAGATGCAGTAACTATGGATATCTCCGACGATGTTTCTGTTTGGAGAAAGTTTAAGGAAGTATATCTGCATTCGGTGATGTGGTTGAGTTCTGCATGATGTTTGTGTTCGGTTTGAGGTCCGAGTTTCTCTAGAAGCTTTGGATTGAGAAGTCTTTGGCACCTATGGCAGTAGTGCAGCTCGGAGTATTCTGTGCATTGGCAGGAAGTTTTCTGGCTGAGTAGTTTTCTGAAGGTGGAGTTCAGAAGCAGCAGAGTATATCCATTTCTTCGATGAATTGGATAGTTAAGTGTGAGCTGTTCTGATTGGTAAAGAGAGAACAGTTTTATTTGGAATTTGGCTGAGTTGATCGCAAAAGTGACTTGCGATTGCTGAGTATTCTTTTGAGTTATCTGAGATTTTCTGGGATGAGTTGTCCAGTCTGTAGTCGTGTTCTTCATCAGCATTTTCATTTTACTCCAGATCAGAATGGTGTAGCGGAAGCAGTTTGACAAGTGCTCCTGTTTGTCTTTTCCAGATAAGAGAAGTTAGTTCAGTCTTCTGATGTTTGTGGGTAGAGTTGGTGTTTTTTTGGTCTTAGTTGATCAGGAAGGATTTGTAGGTAGCCCAAGATCGTCTGAAGATTTTGTGGATAAGAGACGGAGGAATTTGGAATTCGAAGTTGGAGACTTCGTTGTTGTTGAAGTTTTCTCTGGTAAAAGGGAGCTATAAGATTGGGTAAGTCTGGAAAGTCAGCTCCGAGTTATTTTGGATCTTTTCTGTGATCTAATTTGGATAAGTACTTTGATACACAAGGTTGAATTGTCAGTTTGGATAACTGGAATTCAATGTATTTTACGTATCTCTGAGGGAATACGTGTTTGATCTATCTCTGGTTTTGGAACCAGCAGTTCTGGAAGATTTGGTTGTTGAGTCAGACTCGTCTGTAGTCTGATATCTTGTTTAGTTCTATAGATCTAGATGAGTAAGAACTCTATAGCTTAGTATTGTTGATTGTTTGGATTTTGTAGAGCGAGTATCCCGGTATATTTATACTTGGGGAAACTCGAGGAGATTGTATTCAGAATTTTGTTTGGATAATTAGAATTGTTTGATTGGATGAATTGGTTGCTATGGTTGTTAGCATATGGATGATAATATTTGATTGTGATTTAAATAGATTATTAAATTACCTTTGTTTTAAATTTCGGGGACGAAATTATTTTAAGGGGGGAGGAATGTAATATCCCGGAAATTTGAGGCAATATCAATTTAATAATCTGTTTAAATAATTAAATTGATTTGTTAATCTTTGATAAAAATATTTGAATTGGTTTAAAAATCTAATTAAATGAATATTTAATTAGTGAATTTATCTTTTAGAAATTAATAAAATGATTTCTATTTATAATATATTTATATGTGTGCATATATATATTGTAAATAGATTGGCTTTGGTTTGAAATTTAATAAATGAATAAAGTCTTGTTTTTAAATAAATAGATTTTAATGTAAATATAATTTGAATATGAATTTGGATTTATAATAGAAATTCAAAAGAGAAATATTTTAAAATATTTTGGATTTAAAATATAGATATAAGATTTTATTTATATATATATTGGTTATTTACATTTTCTTTAATTAATTTATATACATATACATATTAGGTAAGTATTTATAAATAGTAAACTAGTGTAAAAAGCTTTTATTCACATTTTAAAAATATATAAAATTATGTATTAAATACTTAAAAGACAAATGTCATTATATTAAAGCCTAATGTGACATGTGTTAACTAATTAATAATACAATGAGACAAGTGTCATTTAATTTTATTTTTCTTTTATTTTTTAGATAATTTCAGTTTATATAAACAAACATCTCCATTTTCTTTTTCTTTTCTAATCTCATTTCTAAACAAGACAAAAACAAAACCAGAAAATGTACAACCGAAATCTTCTCCAAACCAAAAATTGAAATTCATGTCTAAACAAAATTTCTCAAACCAGAATCAAATCTCCTCTAACAATTCAAATCTGTAAATCAATTATTCCCAAAACTGAAATCATCTTCAAAAGCTTAAAACTCAAAAGTTCAAATGCCTGAAACCCATTTTCTTGAAGCCTGTAAGATTTCTAATGCAAACCTGAAAGACAACATCCATTAAAACATCAAGCTCTGTAAACTACCAAAGTTGTAACCATTTGTTCTTCAAGCCTGTAACCATGTTCCTGTTTCAAAATTTAAGTCTGTCACCATTCCAAGTGCATGCAAGTAAATCTGGAGTTTCAAGAGCCTTCCTGTTTTAAAGTTTTTAAAAGCAAGCTCTTCAGTTTTTAAAGAAATGAAGCAGTTCTGTTCAAAAGTTTCCAGTTATAATTTCTCTGTCAACATTTATAGGTGAGTAAACACCCTTTTCAAAAGTTTAAAATAAGTTTAAATTTGCTTTCCTATGATTTTTGAATGAAGTACCTCTGCATATTTATCTATATGTGTGTATACACTGTTTGTATGAGTAAATTGAACTGTGCATGTTAAATATGTCTCTGTCTCCAGATTTCAGTGACAACCATATAATCAAAATTCCATATATATTTATTTATTCACTGTTAGGATTTAAATTAAAGACAAATTAGTTTAGTGTTAGCATGATCTAAGTAATAAAAATATAAACAAGTATATATGTTTTAAATTATGCTTGCATTTGTGAAACAACAGTAAAGATCTTTTAAAACATGTAAAATCAAATGATGAAATTGATTAATTCAAATTCATGTCTTGAATCCATTTGTAAAATTAGGATTTTTAGAATCAAAGTCAAGATTTTAAATGAAGTAAGGAATAAGAATTTGGAACTTTTCTGAAATAGGGATTTTGGGTGATAATTGATGATCACGAGGTCTATGGGGAACGGGATTTTGGAAGGAGGTAGAGGAAGGATCTGGTGGTACGGAAAAAAATGGGTGGTGAGTTGTCTGATGGTCGTGGCAACGGCGGCAGGTGGATTTATGTTTTAAGCCCTAAATTGGTCGAAGTCTGGAAGCAGGGTAAATGCAGAGTCTATGGTGAATCGAGTTTCACGGGGCTTGGGAAAATGATAGCTTGAAGGTCAGCAAGTGTGTGGCCGGAGTTCCAGGAGTTCTGGTGGTCGGCGGCGGCAGTTCGAGGAAAATTTAGGCGATGGGTTAGTTCCAGGAATTTATCGAGTCACCTCGATTTCGATATAGAATTTGTTGGAGTGGTTGGGTTGTCGGAATCAGGTAGGATGGTGATCGTCGAGGTGCGAGGGTTGTCGGAGGTGGTCGGAGCATCGCCAGTGGACTGTGCACGTGCACGTGAACGAGGATGAGTGTCAGTGCTATTAGTTTGGGTTTCGTGAGTTTTTTTCTCGAAGTGGGCTCGGGGAAGAAAGGTCTTTGTCTCGGGTTTGATTAAGGATACGCGAGAGAGTGATTACTGTTAAAAATTTTAACAGTTTAAAAACTTTAAAATAAGCAGTTTTAAAAATGCTCGGGAGGGACTCGTGAAAACTAGGTTTTGGCTCGAGTAATATTATAAGGAAGGTACGCGAGATTTTGGAATGAACTGTTAAGTTCAAAACAGTTTTTAAAAATGTAAAACTAATCTCTGTTTAAAAAGGGAAATAAGAAGAAGAAAGGCTTGGCTTTTTTCAAGTATAATGGGTCAAACCCAAAGGAAATATTTAAATTAGTTTTTAAAAATTTAATTAAAGGTAAGATTTTAAATTTAAAAATCAAGTTAAAACAATTGTTTTAAAAATCCATTACTTTGTAATAAATGTTTTGACTAAATTAAAGTTGTATGATTTATTTAACTTAAAAATATTAAGTTAAATTTTTATGTTATTTTCAAATTTAATTTGAAAATAAGGTAAGTAATAAAGAAATGTTTTATCTTAAAACTTAATTTAAGTTTGATAATAATGGAATAAATAAAGAGTGATTTATTAAATTAAATTAGTTAATGGTTAAGGATGAGTAAATTAACAATTAAAGTTTTCAAGTGATTTAGTAACTTGTAATTAAGGATTGTTAATTTATAATTAAAGGTAAGTAATTAATGATTATTTATTTTAAAACTTAATTAATAATTCAATTAAGTAAATTTAATTACTAAGATCAAATGTTTAATGATAATGTTTTATCTCAAGATTAATTAAGATTTTTAAGAGTTGAAATTAATTAAGTTAATTAAGAGATTTAAGTTTAATTAAATTATTTAATTAATTTTTGATAAGGATTAATTAAATGATTAAGAGTTAATTAAACTAGTAATTAAGAAGTACTTAATAAAGTTTTATTAAGTAATAATTAAGTTTTCTTAATTAATAATTAAGAAATTATTAATTTATAATTAAAGTTATTTAAGGATTAATTAACTGTTATTAAGGTTAGTTAATTATCATTAAGGATTGATTAATTGGCAATTATGGATTAATTAAATTGGTAATTAAGGTTGTTAATTAATAATTAAGTTTTATTAATTAATAATTAAGAGGTACTTAATTAGTTAATTAAGTTTAATTAATTAATTATAAAAGTAATTAAGGATTGATTACTTTGTATTAAAGGATATTGATTAATAAATAAGGTTTATTAATTAATAGTTGAAGAATAATTAATCAAGGATTAATTAAATTGTTTAAAGGGTAATTAAGGAGGAATTACTCAGTTATGATTTATGAAATGAATGTGATTTATTTAAGTTAATTAATTTGTTAATTAATTAAGGATAGTCACTTGGTAATTGATTAAGTATGGTTACTTAATAAGATTGATTAAGTATAATTACTTAGTGTAAGTAATTAATAAATAAATTACTGTATGTAATTGGAGTAATTATTTAAGGTTGATAAATGAAAGTAATTAATTAATGCATAATTGATTAATGTAATTAATTAAAGAATAATGTAATTAATTATAATTAATTAATTAATGGAAGTAATTAATTAAGGATCATTAATTATTATAATTAAGGAGAGTAATTAAAGGTTAATTACTATAAATGATTAAGGATAATTAATTTGTGAAATTAATTAAGGATAATTACTTTATGTAATAAATAATTAATCAAGAGTGATTAATATTTAATGATTAATTAATTAAATGGATTGTAATTAATTAATGTTGATTAAGCAAGAATAGGAATTAATTCTTAAGTAATTAATTTAATTTAAGTTGATTAAATTAATTATAATAGAGATTAATAAATGGTTGCTTATGAATGATGGTTGAGTAGAATGTCTGATTTGGTTGATATCTATTGGATGATATACTATGATATTCTGTGATATGATATTAGATATATCTGTGATAAATGTGTAATATTTATCTATGTTAAAGCTGTGTGAATTCAAGTATTGAATTGAATTGTTTAAACCTTTAAACAACTTGGCCTTAAAAGATACGTTTTGGATTTCGATGAGACCGGGTATCGGGTTTCCGTATACCGGATTTCCAGGTCCGGAGACCCGAATACCACATCGATCCAAATTAACGATAGGTCGTGAATCAAGTGAAGATGAAGATTCAGAGTGCAAGGGTTATTGTCGTTAACTCTGAGGGTGATTCCAAAACGAGTGTAACGAGATAATGCCTTCGGTTTCGTTCGAACCCGGAACGAACTTGTATGGATTGAATGCTTTCAACACATCGTCAGGTGGACGATGAGCATTCTAAGTGATGTGTTCTTTTCTAAGGTAATCGTGACCTCAAGCCTCACAAACCGGGAATGGCTAAAACAGGGGAGGTGCAGCAAGGTTAGTGGGTAGCACCCAAGTAGGACAAGGTTACCTCTGTCTAGAAGTCCCTTTCTATTTTCGACTTAGTGGTGCGGTTGCTGATCCCAACCGTGAGGTATCTTGTGCGGGAATTATCCAGTAAGGGATGTTCCGACCTTGTGTTGCAGGGGATTGGGAGTGATCCTCGGTACGGTGATCTAGGCCACGTACTGTGACGGGCGGTACCCCGGTAGCCCTGCCATTGTATGGAATCCAAAATCCAATAAGTGCCAACGGACTTGATTGTATAACCCACTTTGTGGCTAGTATGCTGGAATTTAATAATGTAACAATTTCGGCTATTTCATATTTACTTGAAAACCCTAGACCCTATTATAATACAATCGGATTTCCTATCAAATGTTTTGGTTAGCGTAAGGTAAAAACTTACCCATGTTTATTTGTGGGGAGTCTTACGTGATACCTTTGTTTTCAAAAGGTTTTGAAGTTAAACAATTTTAACCCGTTTACTCACACCAGACCCATGTCTGACCCAAGTGTTTATTTTCTGTTTTATTAAACTCTTGGGTACTCAAATTTTTACGAGTAGCCAAGGGATTCAGGTTTAGTTTTGACGAATATTCTGGAGGAGCAATGGAGCAGGAGGCTTCGGCGTTCGTAGATATAGTATTCCGCTGTGTTGATATCTGTGATAGTGTCTTGTCTTGTATTTGAGTTGTAATGTCTAGACAGATGTTTATAACTGTCTAGTAAGTGATGTATAAGTTGTGTACTCTGATTATGTAAAGACTATGTATTAGTTATGTGATATATTATAATTTGTTCCGTTTCCGCTGTGAGATTCTGATGTGTTGTTTCTTTCTTTCTCTTCTTTTCTATTTTCTACCCCTTTCTTTCTTCATAGCGATGCGACTTTCTGGGCATAAAAAGCCGGGTCGTTACATATGGTATCAGAGCATAGGTTGAGCGAATGCATAAGCTTTTGGTTAAGTGAATATCAGAACACTAGGTTGAGTGAATACCTAGGCTCTGAAGTGATGTCTATCTTGAGAGCGCGTAATTGTTAGTTATATAAAAATGATTTTATATTGTGTTAATTGATCGGTTGAGTGGTATATGGATTCTGGTCAATACGAGTAGCTAACATTATTGATAGGGATCTCTAAACACTTGAACCAGGCCAACGGACACAATATTGTTTTAAATAGGTAAATGAAATAATTTTACCCAGAAATAATTTCTATATAAAAAGTATCATTTTAAATATATATATATTTCTACCTATTTGTTGGGTTACCTGTTCGGGTTTTCCAATATAAGTTATAAAGGTAGATAAGGTGGTAGTGTGAGTAACACGACTACCAATAGTTAGAATTTGAGTGTTGAGGTTGGAAGTATATCTGACGAGACTGTAGACCTAATACTGTCTCGAGTAAACTTTGATATGGTGTAAGGATTTCATATCTCTAAAGGAAACCTGTTAAGGTTCGGAGTCCATTATTGAAGTATAAGTTGAATCGCGCTCGTGTGGGCGGATTTTTGAGAGTTTGGATCTGTTGGTTGAACAGAAGCGAGTGATGGTATCTTGGGTAACTCAGGAGTAATAGCTGCGTGATGAGATGCAGTAACTATGGATATCTCCGACGATGTTTCTGTTTGGAGAAAGTTTAAGGAAGTATATCTGCATTCGGTGATGTGGTTGAGTTCTGCATGATGTTTGTGTTCGGTTTGAGGTCCGAGTTTCTCTAGAAGCTTTGGATTGAGAAGTCTTTGGCACCTATGGCAGTAGTGCAGCTCGGAGTATTCTGTGCATTGGCAGGAAGTTTTCTGGCTGAGTAGTTTTCTGAAGGTGGAGTTCAGAAGCAGCAGAGTATATCCATTTCTTCGATGAATTGGATAGTTAAGTGTGAGCTGTTCTGATTGGTAAAGAGAGAACAGTTTTATTTGGAATTTGGCTGAGTTGATCGCAAAAGTGACTTGCGATTGCTGAGTATTCTTTTGAGTTATCTGAGATTTTCTGGGATGAGTTGTCCAGTCTGTAGTCGTGTTCTTCATCAGCATTTTCATTTTACTCCAGATCAGAATGGTGTAGCGGAAGCAGTTTGACAAGTGCTCCTGTTTGTCTTTTCCAGATAAGAGAAGTTAGTTCAGTCTTCTGATGTTTGTGGGTAGAGTTGGTGTTTTTTTGGTCTTAGTTGATCAGGAAGGATTTGTAGGTAGCCCGAGATCGTCTGAAGATTTTGTGGATAAGAGACGGAGGAATTTGGAATTCGAAGTTGGAGACTTCGTTGTTGTTGAAGTTTTCTCTGGTAAAAGGGAGCTATAAGATTGGGTAAGTCTGGAAAGTCAGCTCCGAGTTATTTTGGATCTTTTCTGTGATCTAATTTGGATAAGTACTTTGATACACAAGGTTGAATTGTCAGTTTGGATAACTGGAATTCAATGTATTTTACGTATCTCTGAGGGAATACGTGTTTGATCTATCTCTGGTTTTGGAACCAGCAGTTCTGGAAGATTTGGTTGTTGAGTCAGACTCGTCTGTAGTCTGATATCTTGTTTAGTTCTATAGATCTAGATGAGTAAGAACTCTATAGCTTAGTATTGTTGATTGTTTGGATTTTGTAGAGCGAGTATCCCGGTATATTTATACTTGGGGAAACTCGAGGAGATTGTATTCAGAATTTTGTTTGGATAATTAGAATTGTTTGATTGGATGAATTGGTTGCTATGGTTGTTAGCATATGGATGATAATATTTGATTGTGATTTAAATAGATTATTAAATTACCTTTGTTTTAAATTTCGGGGACGAAATTATTTTAAGGGGGGAGGAATGTAATATCCCGGAAATTTGAGGCAATATCAATTTAATAATCTGTTTAAATAATTAAATTGATTTGTTAATCTTTGATAAAAATATTTGAATTGGTTTAAAAATCTAATTAAATGAATATTTAATTAGTGAATTTATCTTTTAGAAATTAATAAAATGATTTCTATTTATAATATATTTATATGTGTGCATATATATATTGTAAATAGATTGGCTTTGGTTTGAAATTTAATAAATGAATAAAGTCTTGTTTTTAAATAAATAGATTTTAATGTAAATATAATTTGAATATGAATTTGGATTTATAATAGAAATTCAAAAGAGAAATATTTTAAAATATTTTGGATTTAAAATATAGATATAAGATTTTATTTATATATATATTGGTTATTTACATTTTCTTTAATTAATTTATATACATATACATATTAGGTAAGTATTTATAAATAGTAAACTAGTGTAAAAAGCTTTTATTCACATTTTAAAAATATATAAAATTATGTATTAAATACTTAAAAGACAAATGTCATTATATTAAAGCCTAATGTGACATGTGTTAACTAATTAATAATACAATGAGACAAGTGTCATTTAATTTTATTTTTCTTTTATTTTTTAGATAATTTCAGTTTATATAAACAAACATCTCCATTTTCTTTTTCTTTTCTAATCTCATTTCTAAACAAGACAAAAACAAAACCAGAAAATGTACAACCGAAATCTTCTCCAAACCAAAAATTGAAATTCATGTCTAAACAAAATTTCTCAAACCAGAATCAAATCTCCTCTAACAATTCAAATCTGTAAATCAATTATTCCCAAAACTGAAATCATCTTCAAAAGCTTAAAACTCAAAAGTTCAAATGCCTGAAACCCATTTTCTTGAAGCCTGTAAGATTTCTAATGCAAACCTGAAAGACAACATCCATTAAAACATCAAGCTCTGTAAACTACCAAAGTTGTAACCATTTGTTCTTCAAGCCTGTAACCATGTTCCTGTTTCAAAATTTAAGTCTGTCACCATTCCAAGTGCATGCAAGTAAATCTGGAGTTTCAAGAGCCTTCCTGTTTTAAAGTTTTTAAAAGCAAGCTCTTCAGTTTTTAAAGAAATGAAGCAGTTCTGTTCAAAAGTTTCCAGTTATAATTTCTCTGTCAACATTTATAGGTGAGTAAACACCCTTTTCAAAAGTTTAAAATAAGTTTAAATTTGCTTTCCTATGATTTTTGAATGAAGTATCTCTGCATATTTATCTATATGTGTGTATACACTGTTTGTATGAGTAAATTGAACTGTGCATGTTAAATATGTCTCTGTCTCCAGATTTCAGTGACAA
Organism: Allium fistulosum; assembly: GCA_030737815.1. NCBI lineage: Eukaryota > Viridiplantae > Streptophyta > Magnoliopsida > Asparagales > Amaryllidaceae > Allium > Allium fistulosum. The sequence goes on from CM060903.1 coordinate 678,282,495, forward strand.
CCATATAATCAAAATTCCATATATATTTATTTATTCACTGTTAGGATTTAAATTAAAGACAAATTAGTTTAGTGTTAGCATGATCTAAGTAATAAAAATATAAACAAGTATATATGTTTTAAATTATGCTTGCATTTGTGAAACAACAGTAAAGATCTTTTAAAACATGTAAAATCAAATGATGAAATTGATTAATTCAAATTCATGTCTTGAATCCATTTGTAAAATTAGGATTTTTAGAATCAAAGTCAAGATTTTAAATGAAGTAAGGAATAAGAATTTGGAACTTTTCTGAAATAGGGATTTTGGGTGATAATTGATGATCACGAGGTCTATGGGGAACGGGATTTTGGAAGGAGGTAGAGGAAGGATCTGGTGGTACGGAAAAAAATGGGTGGTGAGTTGTCTGATGGTCGTGGCAACGGCGGCAGGTGGATTTATGTTTTAAGCCCTAAATTGGTCGAAGTCTGGAAGCAGGGTAAATGCAGAGTCTATGGTGAATCGAGTTTCACGGGGCTTGGGAAAATGATAGCTTGAAGGTCAGCAAGTGTGTGGCCGGAGTTCCAGGAGTTCTGGTGGTCGGCGGCGGCAGTTCGAGGAAAATTTAGGCGATGGGTTAGTTCCAGGAATTTATCGAGTCACCTCGATTTCGATATAGAATTTGTTGGAGTGGTTGGGTTGTCGGAATCAGGTAGGATGGTGATCGTCGAGGTGCGAGGGTTGTCGGAGGTGGTCGGAGCATCGCCAGTGGACTGTGCACGTGCACGTGAACGAGGATGAGTGTCAGTGCTATTAGTTTGGGTTTCGTGAGTTTTTTTCTCGAAGTGGGCTCGGGGAAGAAAGGTCTTTGTCTCGGGTTTGATTAAGGATACGCGAGAGAGTGATTACTGTTAAAAATTTTAACAGTTTAAAAACTTTAAAATAAGCAGTTTTAAAAATGCTCGGGAGGGACTCGTGAAAACTAGGTTTTGGCTCGAGTAATATTATAAGGAAGGTACGCGAGATTTTGGAATGAACTGTTAAGTTCAAAACAGTTTTTAAAAATGTAAAACTAATCTCTGTTTAAAAAGGGAAATAAGAAGAAGAAAGGCTTGGCTTTTTTCAAGTATAATGGGTCAAACCCAAAGGAAATATTTAAATTAGTTTTTAAAAATTTAATTAAAGGTAAGATTTTAAATTTAAAAATCAAGTTAAAACAATTGTTTTAAAAATCCATTACTTTGTAATAAATGTTTTGACTAAATTAAAGTTGTATGATTTATTTAACTTAAAAATATTAAGTTAAATTTTTATGTTATTTTCAAATTTAATTTGAAAATAAGGTAAGTAATAAAGAAATGTTTTATCTTAAAACTTAATTTAAGTTTGATAATAATGGAATAAATAAAGAGTGATTTATTAAATTAAATTAGTTAATGGTTAAGGATGAGTAAATTAACAATTAAAGTTTTCAAGTGATTTAGTAACTTGTAATTAAGGATTGTTAATTTATAATTAAAGGTAAGTAATTAATGATTATTTATTTTAAAACTTAATTAATAATTCAATTAAGTAAATTTAATTACTAAGATCAAATGTTTAATGATAATGTTTTATCTCAAGATTAATTAAGATTTTTAAGAGTTGAAATTAATTAAGTTAATTAAGAGATTTAAGTTTAATTAAATTATTTAATTAATTTTTGATAAGGATTAATTAAATGATTAAGAGTTAATTAAACTAGTAATTAAGAAGTACTTAATAAAGTTTTATTAAGTAATAATTAAGTTTTCTTAATTAATAATTAAGAAATTATTAATTTATAATTAAAGTTATTTAAGGATTAATTAACTGTTATTAAGGTTAGTTAATTATCATTAAGGATTGATTAATTGGCAATTATGGATTAATTAAATTGGTAATTAAGGTTGTTAATTAATAATTAAGTTTTATTAATTAATAATTAAGAGGTACTTAATTAGTTAATTAAGTTTAATTAATTAATTATAAAAGTAATTAAGGATTGATTACTTTGTATTAAAGGATATTGATTAATAAATAAGGTTTATTAATTAATAGTTGAAGAATAATTAATCAAGGATTAATTAAATTGTTTAAAGGGTAATTAAGGAGGAATTACTCAGTTATGATTTATGAAATGAATGTGATTTATTTAAGTTAATTAATTTGTTAATTAATTAAGGATAGTCACTTGGTAATTGATTAAGTATAGTTACTTAATAAGATTGATTAAGTATAATTACTTAGTGTAAGTAATTAATAAATAAATTACTGTATGTAATTGGAGTAATTATTTAAGGTTGATAAATGAAAGTAATTAATTAATGCATAATTGATTAATGTAATTAATTAAAGAATAATGTAATTAATTATAATTAATTAATTAATGGAAGTAATTAATTAAGGATCATTAATTATTATAATTAAGGAGAGTAATTAAAGGTTAATTACTATAAATGATTAAGGATAATTAATTTGTGAAATTAATTAAGGATAATTACTTTATGTAATAAATAATTAATCAAGAGTGATTAATATTTAATGATTAATTAATTAAATGGATTGTAATTAATTAATGTTGATTAAGCAAGAATAGGAATTAATTCTTAAGTAATTAATTTAATTTAAGTTGATTAAATTAATTATAATAGAGATTAATAAATGGTTGCTTATGAATGATGGTTGAGTAGAATGTCTGATTTGGTTGATATCTATTGGATGATATACTATGATATTCTGTGATATGATATTAGATATATCTGTGATAAATGTGTAATATTTATCTATGTTAAAGCTGTGTGAATTCAAGTATTGAATTGAATTGTTTAAACCTTTAAACAACTTGGCCTTAAAAGATACGTTTTGGATTTCGATGAGACCGGGTATCGGGTTTCCGTATACCGGATTTCCAGGTCCGGAGACCCGAATACCACATCGATCCAAATTAACGATAGGTCGTGAATCAAGTGAAGATGAAGATTCAGAGTGCAAGGGTTATTGTCGTTAACTCTGAGGGTGATTCCAAAACGAGTGTAACGAGATAATGCCTTCGGTTTCGTTCGAACCCGGAACGAACTTGTATGGATTGAATGCTTTCAACACATCGTCAGGTGGACGATGAGCATTCTAAGTGATGTGTTCTTTTCTAAGGTAATCGTGACCTCAAGCCTCACAAACCGGGAATGGCTAAAACAGGGGAGGTGCAGCAAGGTTAGTGGGTAGCACCCAAGTAGGACAAGGTTACCTCTGTCTAGAAGTCCCTTTCTATTTTCGACTTAGTGGTGCGGTTGCTGATCCCAACCGTGAGGTATCTTGTGCGGGAATTATCCAGTAAGGGATGTTCCGACCTTGTGTTGCAGGGGATTGGGAGTGATCCTCGGTACGGTGATCTAGGCCACGTACTGTGACGGGCGGTACCCCGGTAGCCCTGCCATTGTATGGAATCCAAAATCCAATAAGTGCCAACGGACTTGATTGTATAACCCACTTTGTGGCTAGTATGCTGGAATTTAATAATGTAACAATTTCGGCTATTTCATATTTACTTGAAAACCCTAGACCCTATTATAATACAATCGGATTTCCTATCAAATGTTTTGGTTAGCGTAAGGTAAAAACTTACCCATGTTTATTTGTGGGGAGTCTTACGTGATACCTTTGTTTTCAAAAGGTTTTGAAGTTAAACAATTTTAACCCGTTTACTCACACCAGACCCATGTCTGACCCAAGTGTTTATTTTCTGTTTTATTAAACTCTTGGGTACTCAAATTTTTACGAGTAGCCAAGGGATTCAGGTTTAGTTTTGACGAATATTCTGGAGGAGCAATGGAGCAGGAGGCTTCGGCGTTCGTAGATATAGTATTCCGCTGTGTTGATATCTGTGATAGTGTCTTGTCTTGTATTTGAGTTGTAATGTCTAGACAGATGTTTATAACTGTCTAGTAAGTGATGTATAAGTTGTGTACTCTGATTATGTAAAGACTATGTATTAGTTATGTGATATATTATAATTTGTTCCGTTTCCGCTGTGAGATTCTGATGTGTTGTTTCTTTCTTTCTCTTCTTTTCTATTTTCTACCCCTTTCTTTCTTCATAATGATGCGACTTTCTGGGCATAAAAAGCCGGGTCGTTACAGGAGTCCAGATATTTACCTGTGTGGTTGCTCCAATCTCATTTACTGTGTGATTGTTGCTTTGTGATCGAGGGCCCTCGGATAAAAGTCGCAAACGACTGGGGGTGGCATATCTCAGGTTTACTACCCGGGAAGGGAGTAACCGGCCTTGTGTTGGCAGAGAGCTAGGTTCTCGGGGCATCCCTCCATAGGCGTTCCCATATGGCATAGGAAGTTCCTTAGCCTGACCATTTGTTGGAAAATCCAAAGAAACAATACGAGCCTTGTACGGTTATAGTTGTAAAACCTGCCATTTAAAATGGTAGCTATAGTAGGCATAGTATAATGGTACCTATGCTGGCTAAGATTAATATTATATTTTCGAAATGTTTCATACACTATGCACTAGTAATAATATCAAAAGAGTTTTTCTTGCGTAGGAAGCATGTTTGACTATCATAAGGAGAAATCTCCCCCATGTGTGCGATTGCATTGTGTGTGTGCCGGGAGGCCTTATGGTAGTTTCATTTTCCAAAAAGCATTGCGGATTTCAATGTTTAAAATTCTTTTGTTGTTTGTTTTAATGATGAACTATTTTTGTTACTCACACCAGTCCCATGACTGACTCGGAGTTTATTGTTCCCTTCCTAAACTCTGGGTGCCCACAATTTTCCATACAGGCAGTCTAGAGTTGGGATTTTCATATAGTCAGGTTTAGTAGGTTAGTTGGAGCTAGTTCAGTTTTTTGAGTTCACTCGCCGACTGGCCTTGCTTATCTTTGTGCATCGTGATGATGGTTCAAGCTTGATATTGGAGTTGTTGGATTCATTCTCTTTTTCAGATCATTTGGAGTTATCAGTTCTGTTGTTTCCGCTGTAACATTATTATTTTTCTCTGATATTCTTGTATCATATAGATATCATTGTTGTATATCATTCTGGATATTGTATTCGTTGGAGTTGTATATGATATCATTCATTTCTTTCTTCCGCTGTGTTGTTATACTTACTGTGTTATAAGCTCTGGCGAGCCAGATTCAGCGTTTGAATCTGCGGCATTCGAGTACAAGTGAAGTACGGGTGCCGATTTTCGAAGGCCGAGTCAGGATCGTCACATTAATTGTTCTTCCATAGGACTACGTTATCGGTGTTTCCAAACAGAGGTAAATATAGACCATGTCTAGTATATTAAACGTGGTGAATATCTTGACTAGTTCATTACAACAAGATAATAAACAATGATGACATAGGTCTTTCAAATTCACTTGTTATTATGATATAGAAAGAAAAGAAAATAATAACTACTGTCAACCAACATGCGTAAAAAAACCAACTTTGGAATAATAGAGATAGCCTAATGGCCTACTTAATATCTGGATTGCAAGATTGCAGTTTTTTTGAATTTATAGTGTGTAATTTGTTATATATATGTAGTTATTATATATATATATATGCATATGTATATGTGTGTGTGTGTAATTTATATGTATATTCATATACTTATTGTTATATATTATATATACACGCACACACCCCCCACCTATATGTGCATCAAATTTATTGTTTAAGTTTATGCAATATATATGTGTGCAATTTGACAAACACATAGATATATATATAGCACATAAAAGCAGGTCAATGTGGGAATCATATTGGATCCAAGTTCTGGGAGATGCTATGCGCTGAACATAGTATAGATGCTACTGGATGATACACTGGCGATTCCAAACTGCAACTCGAGAGAATAAACTTGTATTACTATGAAGCAAGCTCGAGCAGGTACGTTCCACGTGCGGTGTAGTAACCGGGTTGCAATTTGCTGCTTTGGGCGATTCCTGTCTATATGTACTATGACACATTAGGAACTGGTGCATTTTGCTACTCTGAGCAACAATTCATTATATTTGAATTTCAGTTTGTAAACTAAGTTGCAATTTGCAACTCAGTTGTTTTACAAACCGAATTGCATTTCAGTTTGCAAAACTGAGTTGCAATTTGCAACTCGGTTGTTTTGCAAACCGAACTGCATTTAAGTTTGCAAAACTGAGTTGCAATCTGCAACTCAGTTGTGAATTGTTCAATTGTCAAACTAAATCCATCAATTTCATCGTCAATTGGTCCAGCAGTTGCATTGCCAATTTACATGGATGCACTATAAACTGAGTTGCAACAAGCTGAGTTGCATTTCAGTTTGCAACTAGACTAGTCTCTCGGTCAATTCTGAACTAACTAACATTCAGCAGTAGTTCAATTCTTTTAATTTTATGTTTTTTGTGTAGAGATTTGCTAAAAGTGTTTTCTAAGGACTACTCTACAACATCAATGTACAAACAGTACATATCTTTTGTGTTTAACTGGTGAACAAATTCAGGGTAGTTAATCTTTTATGAGTAAATTTTTGCTTTTCACCATAACTTTTTTGAGTATTTTTGAAATAATATTAACTATTTTGCTAATTATTGCTAGTTTTAGTTCCTGATAATATCTCTTGGAATGTTCATTAATGTTAAGAAAAAAGAATGGTTTACGATGTAATATACATAGCTTTTACAGTCGACCAAAGAATTTTGAGATTATTTTTGATTTTTTGATGCTTTCTTCTTTCATATGTAAATAAGCTATGAGATTTCATTTTGTGATTAATTTTTGTCAATGCTGTATTTTGTAATGGGATTAGATGCTTTTTTCAATTCTTGCTATTGTAGCAGTGTATCTAAATAGTTTTGAGTGAAATTATAAGGCTGACTCCATCCAGATTTTTAAGTTCAGTCCTTGAAATTAATTTACATCAAATTTTGCTCTCCAATTATAAATAAAGTTAATTCATTTCATGAAATGTAATTTGTTTTTATCGCTCACTTACCGAATGTTAGATATTAAATGAGCATTCAATCCGGACATTTGTTAAATGGATGTCCAGCTTAAGGGGTTTATTTCATTAAATGAACATCTCAGAATCAAACGATCATATCAACCATTAGGTTTTAGATATTAAATGAGAGCTCAACTAATGTTAAACTTCATTCGGACATGACAAAACTTTAATGATTTGATCTGGCATATTAATGGACTCAAATAATAATGATCAGAGTTTGTATAAAGTTCAATATTGCTATTAACAAAAGATTTCCAACTAGGATGCATTCGATGTCAAATAGACGGTCAAGAATAAACAGTTATCAAATGATGTTTTACAATGGAACCGTTCGATCATGCCTTAACTGTTCGATCATGTTTGCACAAAAGGAACTGGAGCATGACACATGGAAACATGGATACAAACATGGAAACAGAAGGAACTGGAATATGGATACAAACATGGAAATATGACACATTAGGAACTGGTGAATTTTGCTGCTCTGAGCAAAAAATCATTGTAATTGAATTTCAGTTTGCAAACTGAGTCGCAATTTGCAACTAATTGCAACTCAGTTGTTTTGCAAACTGAATTGCATTTCATGCCTCATGGCAATCTAAATCTTCTCAGGAACTTCTTTATAAAATGATCCCTTTAATTTTCACAAAATAATAAAAGATATATCGAACTATAAATCAATTAGTACGCAAGACTAGGACAAGTACACCGCCACCTGCAACTAGTCATGTTACTTCTAAAATCTGAATGAACAATGCATTATTGATGCTGGATTATCAGTCTTCCCAATCCTTACAACCTAACACCCAAAAACTCAATAGTGGAACGCAAGACATAAGGTGCTTCACGAATTATGCCTAACACATTGCATGTCAATCACGTACATGTGTGCAGAGCATGGGTTCCAGCCTAGTGGTTATAAAAGCATCGTCAAAATACATTATGAAATTTTGATTTTCAATGTAAATAAACAGCCATCGAATATTATAAAATAGACCAATGCATTTTTAATTATCCTTACTCCATCATTTATTTAAGCTTTATTATCACCTCATTTTTTAAAACCTAAGATGTAATTATTTAAACTAGAGTACCAATTTCAAGTATTTGCTTCTATTAAAGACTAATGAATATGTGTGCAACTGAGCAAATGAATTTATCTCAAACTCAAATGGTTTCAACCAAAAGCAGAAATCATCTTTTGTATTGATCCGACCCAATTAGCAAATGGACCGTTACATTTTATTCTATAAATAGTTGTGTACATATATTTGCTGAATCAACGAAACAAGATCAATTATACGCTCTTAATTCAGTTCTGTTCAATCCAATATTGTAAATCAAATTACTTTACGTCTTGTTTACTTTTAGCTTAAAAAAATAATAATTTGTAGGCAACTGACAGTGAAAACTAATTTGCTTCAACAGAAAACTAGTTTGTAATCTTCTGAATAGCATTATTTTATTTGCAAACAAGGAAAATAATCACAAGCCAAACTAAAATCGAAACCTATAAATAATAAACAACAAACTTTTTAACTCATTTTCATGTACATCACTTATATATAATACTCTTCACCAAATATTTCCAAAACCATTCAAAAAACTTTAATTCAAGCATTAAACGCACAATTTAAAAAAACAGAAATTGAAAATATACCTAAAGTCAAGTTTGCGAGTTGAAATCATGCTTTGGTCGAGCTGCAGAATCATGCTTAAGAAGCCTTGAGGAATCGCGCTTTAGCTTCATTGAGATTCACGTTTTAGCTTCATGGAGGAATCGACTTCGTAGTTGAATGTCACGGCGAGCTTTGAAGAATAGAGCGGGTGGCAGAATTGAGCTTTCAAACTAAGGAGTAATTTACGATTGAAGACGATTTGTGTGAGTGGAGAGGAGATTCGTAGAGGCTATTTTGGAAGCGAAGGGAAAAGGAATGTTTGGTGATTAGGAATAAGGAGGAGGAGGGAAACGTAAAATTTCACCGCTAAATTTTTTTATAGGTTAAAGATTGCATGAACACAAGCTATGTCTTATCCTGAATGTCGCTAACATACATAACTGTAACAAGTCAAGTTTTCATGTAATTCCCACTTGCTATTAATAGAACATTTTCTTGTAGTGCAAATTCATTCGTATTTCCTTCACACAACCTCCAAACTCGACAAGTTAATACACTGTGCAAATTAGAAAAATGAGTATCGGTCGCAATGGCGCAAGTTCCATCATCAAATTCCAAAGTTTGAAAAATGGTCATTTTACCCCTCCTTGTATTTAAACAAATTTATTCTCCACTTTAATTTAATTAATTAGCATCTTTCTCTCGAATTTTTCGGCGTATTACATTCTCCCCAATTAAAAGGATGTCATCCTCGAATCCCTAAGGAACGAAGAACGTAATATAAAGCTTGAATTACGTATCGTCAAATATATAACGATCAGGTAAATAACCATAGCATCAAATGTATCCATAAGCTTATCGAACATGATAATATGTATATCATATAGACATGAATAATTCCATGTATGTAATACCCTAAAAAGTTGATAAATATTTTGATTAAATATTAATAATATGAAAATTATTGAATGTAATGCGTTAATAAAATAAATTAAAAATAAGAAGGGGTAAAATGGTCACTTTTTAACTTGGAATTTGATGATGAAATTGGTGTCATTGCGACAGTCCCATTTTCTAGTTCGCACAGTATTTTGGTTTGCCTTGTTTGGAGTCTGTATGAAGGAACTATGGTCAAAACGATGGTGACTTAATCGGACGTCAAAACTTAGAATTTTGAATTTAAAATGATGGTTACTTTTCCTTCTTTCATTTTAACAGACAATCACATACTTTTCAGTTTTTTAGAAACCAATCACTCTTTCTCTCTATCTCCTTCTTTGTCTTTATAAACAAAACTAATACCACCTCATTGTTGAGGGAACGTTTAGTGCTAAGTGCTAAGCTTCAATTCAATTTCATTTAAAAGCTAATAAAAATGATTACACACTTCACAGTCTGGTCTATAACATCCAATTAATGATAATCTTGAGTCAAAGGGAAATTCGGATGCAGAATACACTGGTAATCTAGTTGATAGAAAATTTACTAGTGGAAAGAGTTGTATGCTGAGACATTCATTAGATGCATCACATTTTCAAAGAAAATATCTGCATATTTTTCACTTGAAATAATTTTCAAATAACAGACATTTTTTCTAAAACCCCTTCCATAAAATTATTTTTGTTGACCTTGTTTCAGATTAGTCATTTTTGAAAATTTGATTTTATAATTATTTTTGGATTTGATCTTAAATAACTATATTAACTAATCTGACTCCCTACTGATTATCGAAAAGATAAATAGTGATTGAAAAAGTGATGAGTGTTGATATTAATCATATATTATAACTTGAGACAGTATAAGTAGTAAATTTCTTTAGAAATTTAAACAAGAGTTATAAAAACTTTTTGTTGGTAAAAATTTCATGACCATTTCTATTTTCTATCATATTTCTATCGACCATCACTCATCAAAATCCAATATAGTATGCCGATATGTGGTATTCTAAACAGGAAATTATGCGCTTTCATTTCATTATATTTTTAGTAATAAAAACATCCAAAGTATTCACTCTCATTTAAAAGTCCTCACGGTTATGCATGGATGAATTACTTGGAATTTTTGATTATGTGCTTCCATGCTCATTTAAAAGTCCTCACGGTTATGCATGAATGGAAAGCATATCAAAATTGATTGATTAAATAGACAAGTTGATTCTAATCCCATTTAAAAGTCCTCACGGTTATGCATGGTTAGAAGATACTTGAATTCATTTTTTTAAAATTGGGAATACTGCTAATCTCATTTAAAAGTCCTAACGGTTATGCATGGTTAGTAGATATTTAAATTCCTAAACTATATGGTTTTATACGATGACATCATCCCTATCATTCTAAAGTGGAATATGCATCAAATAGAATATTTATGATTTTTGTTTGATTTTTTATTGAAACTTAATATTTATACTCGATTGGGTATTAATATTGTATTAATGTCTATCACTTTATCTCTATTTTTCTAACACTATTACTCTTTTGTTGATAACAAAAGGGGGAGAGAAAGGTTAAGATTTTGGCAAATAAAGGTCAAATATTTTCTATTTGCATCTAGGCTCATTTAAATATTTATTTTCATGCATATATGAAGGGGAGCTTTGTGTAGAGAGGAAGCATTCAAATAGGGGGAGCAAATTGAATAATCAAATACATTTAATAAATTCAAAATCTTAAATAGATGTTCGTTATCATCAAAAGGGGGAGATTGTTGAATATGCTAGTATATGATTTTTGTTTGATGATAATAAACATATATATATTCAATTAAATGTATTTGTTAATGTACTATTTTATTTTTCACATAATTAAATAAATATTTGCTGAATAAAATAAATGACATAGAATTTAAATTCAAACAGATATTTTATTCAAACAAATATTTATTACAATTTTAAATAGTACAAATTTGATCTCTCACAATATATACACAATTTCAATTACAATACAAATTTGATTACATCACAATTTTCAATTTACATTTGCACCTCACTACATATCACTCATTCGCTCGTATTTATCTTCAACTTTATTCCAGCTTGAATCCAGCATCTGAATTATCTGCAAAGTAAAACACTGACGCAGTAAAATTGAAAAAGAAAATATTTTTGCAGTGTAAAATAAAATGATTTTTGAAAATATTATTTGCCTTAGTTATTTGGGTTGTTCGTCATCATTTATTTTGAATTCATCATACACAAACAACTTGTTACATGCACAGTGTATCACTGTACATGCCGCAAGGCCGTGCACACCGATATACACTTGATAAAATTACAAGGATAGGTGAGCACAAGGTCAAACCCAATCAAAAGCCGGGTTCAACTCAAGTGCAATAAAAATAATGTCACGATACGAGCACAAGATCAAACCCGAGCTTTAAGCTGGATTCAACTCAGGTGCAATACGAAAAATAAATCCAGATGAAAGTGCACACATGAAGTCAGCAACAACAGAGGCTAGACAGTTTAACCAGACTCAAATACAAAATGTACAAAATCAGTGCAATGGTGGTGAACACGCACAAGAGTAAAAGCTGTAGCTGTAGTGTAACTCGCAGACCAACTCGAGCTAGTATATCAGTTCAGTACAACAAAACAGAGAAACCAGATATGCAAATATACAGTAGGGTGCATAAACTAGCTCGAAGCAACAACTCAATCAAGCAGCCTCAACTATGAAGGCCACAAATTTAAAACAGTCAACTTGAACATGATATCAAAAGCAACAAAGGTCAGGTATAAGCAGTGATAAGAAACAAAGCAGGTTACATATTGCAATGAGACAACCAGACCATATGCATATATATACAACAAGCTTCATGGACACAACAGACTCACATAGACCAGGGACAATAATTATACACATGTATATACATGTTTGTATCTGCACAGTCAAGACTTCAAGCATGCAGTTTTCAAATCAGTAATCACAAAACTTTCGGCATGTACAAGCAACTCACCACACAATGCAACAAAACAGAGAACAATGGAATACAATCAGAGATGTGTATAAACATAGACAACTCGAAGTCAACAGCCAGAGGAGCAAGTGAAGTATACAAGCTCAAGCATGAGTCAAAGCAATGCAATAAACTTCAAATAGAGATATACAAATGACACCATTTAAGTTCATCACAAGCATACATATATACATGTGCAAACACACATGAATACATGTATATATATATATGTAGTGCGACCAGATGAACAAAGTCAATTTGCAGTTACAAAAATCAAGTGCAGGCCAACGGTAAAACAGAAGTGTCAATGGTGTACAAGTGAATGAGCTGCAGCAGTTCAATTGTCGCAGGAATGTCAAGTTTAAATGCTAGAAAAAATCAAACTTCTATCTGACATTATCAAATATACATGTGAAATCAAGTTTGCAGTTTCAAACCAAGTCAAAGACAATTGTAGTTAAAATCAAGTGGCCAAAGTCAAATGTAACAGCAGTTTCAAATGAACAATGCCATGCCGATGTCAAAGGGAATAAAGAACGTCATCAATATCAAGCCGCAAGTCAATCAAGATTAATCAAAGAATTCAAAACCGTGGTGATCAAGGAAGTTCGAACAAATGAGAAATCATAGCCGTGGTGGCCAAGAAAATGAACAAGTCAGAATCAAACAAGCCTTGATAATCAAGCAACAATAATATATGAATTGAACAAGTCTAAAGAAATCACCAACATTCAAGCTAAATCAAACGGCCAAGCAAAATATCAGACGAATGAAAATTTAGGGCATTAAACCCTATTTAACCCAAATCAACATCGGCCTAAAAAATTAATCGTGTTCAAAGCAAATCAACCAGAAAAGCTAAAAGGGAAATCACCTACAAATTCAAGTGAACTCGAGAAGGAGCGTGTGCTAATCGAAGAAACGGTCGATCGTCAAAGCTGGAAATGCGAATACATTCACTCGATTGATCAACGAAGTAGGCTACCTCAAATTAGCAAAGCCCTAATTTCAGAACAAACGAGCAACGAAAGGAGCAGCCCTTATCACAAATAAAAGAAGACACGACTGATAGTGTAAAAGGAGAAAGGGGATAATTTTTATCATCGAACATATTTGGGCCGGCAATTTTTATTGGGCTTAATATTTAATAATTAGGGGCTTAGTTTTTTAAAATTGTTTTTTACTATGTATTTCTTTTTAAACTTTTGTATTTTACTAGTCGTGTGACTAGGGGACGAACTACGGTGGTGTAGTTCGAGAATTCGCAACTCAGTGGCTGAGTTGTGGCAGGGTTTTGAGCGTAGAGTTAGGTTAGTCGATAGCGGGTGTTGCGAGTTTACGTGTGTAAGCGTCTGACTACTTAATTTCTAGTAGAAACCTTGGGGGCAACTCGTAGGCAGGGTTTTGCCGAAGCTGGGTAAATATGTGTGTTCTATTTTCAGCTTTTATTCTGCTATTGTATGTGCTGCTATTATTCTGATATATCTGTGCTAAATTATTTGATATACTTCCGCATTAAATTTTTATAATTAATAGTATCACCCTATTCACCCCCACTTTATGGTGAAATCGATCCTACAAGTGGTATCAGAGCTAGGAACAAAAGCCATTTTTCGTTTTTAAAAATTTTGATTTTTCAGAAACCAATTTTTGTTTTACAAATTTGAATTTTAAAAAAGGCTTCTTTTAATAATGCTTTTAATGAGAGTCGGTCCAATATTATTCCTCCTGTTTTTGATGGAACAGATTTTTTGAATTGGAAAATAAAAATGGAATTTTATTTAAAATCTGTTAATGTTAAATGTTGGGATATTATTGAAAATGGGTGTGATATAATAGACGAGAAAATTACTTCGATTAATGCTCTTGCTATGCATATATTATATTCTCATATTAATCAAGATAATTTTAACTCTATCTCTCATTGTGAAAATGCACAGGAAATCTAGAATACTTTTGATGCAATATATGGTGCAAAAGTTAACAACCGTGAGAGATCCCCCATAATCAACTCAGTTAAAGAAACGAGCTTGACAGGATTGGCAAAATGCAGCAGTGATGAAGATTCAATAGCCGATGAGATAAGTGATTTTCCAATCAATGATTTAGTTCTCTTGTGCCAAAAATTAATTGAAAATAATAAACCTCTTGAGTTGAGAAATAATAATTTGGAAAAGGAACAAGCTAAACTTCATCAGAAAAATAATGATTAGGAAAATGAACTTACAAATATTAAGAAAAATAAAAAATTTAATTGCAAAAGGTGTTTGAATCATGAAAATGAATTTGCCCGTTTTCATGAAAACTTTCAAAAGTTAGAAAATGAAATTTAATTCGAGAGAAAAAAAAAACTGAGTTGATTTGTAAAAATAATATTTTGCAAAAAGAGTTGGATAGCTTTAAGAAGTCAGAAATTTCTAAATGTGCGATTTTTGAAAAGAAATTAAATGAGATCAACGAAAATTTCAAAATCCTTGAAAAAGAAAACATGATTTTGAGCAAATATGAAATTATTCGATTAAATCACGAGTTTGAAAAGGAAATTGAAAAAATCAAGGATTTTGAAAAAATTGAATTTAAAAAACTCTAACTCTTCGAAACTGAGATGCTTGAAATTGAGAATAAAATTAGAGAGCTTCAAAATGAAAATATGCGATTAAAAATGAATAGTTTTGAAAAGAGAGATAATAGCATTAGTTGTTGTTCGAAGCTAATAAATGAAAATAAACTTTTAAAATCCAAAATTATTAAACTTGAGTTGGTTACTTGGAAATTTTTCACCATAGATAAATCATTAGAAAATCAACTCTTTGAGAATAAAAGGAATGCATTTGGATTTGCAAAAGTGTCAAAATATGAACAAACAACTAATAACACTATCAAGGGGAAAAGTGTGATACCCAAACACGTGAAAACCATATCAATTTGGGTTCGAAAAGGCACAAATATAAAATCCCTTAAAGTCAAACAAATCTGAGTGCCGAAAGGAACATATATAAATAGTTTTGGGTCTTCACAAACATATTTTTCAAAATATTTTTCCACTAACAACCATGGACCTATAAAAACAAATAGGTCACAAAAATCTTTTCTCCTGTAGGTGTGGTGGCAGGCTAAGGAACAACAACAGTGCTATCTGGATTCTGGCTGTTCCAGATACACAACGGGCGACAAGTCAAAGTTCCTTAGCCTAGTATAAAGGTGGCAGAATCACAATAGGCAACAACGAAATATTATTGTAAAGGTAAAATAGGTAACGGTTTATTCATCTTGAATGATTTATTAAATGTGAAAATCTGCACCATAATCTAAATTAAATCAGCCAGTTATGTGATAAAGAAATGAATGATGATTTTGATTCTAACTTATTCAAAATGTTGACCAATCATCTTGGTATTATTCTGCTATATCTATGCTAAATTATTTTATATACTTCCGCATTAAATTTTTATAATTAATAGTATCACCCTATTCACCCCCACTTTACGGTGAAATCGATCCTACAAGTGGTATCAGAGCTAGGAACAAAAGCCATTTTTCGTTTTTAAAAAATTTGATTTTTCAAAAACCAATTTTTGTTTTACAAATTTGAATTTTAAAAAAGGCTTCTTTTAATAATGCTTTTAATGAGAGTCGGTCCAATATTATTCCTCCTGTTTTTGATGGAACAGATTTTTTGAATTGGAAAATAAAAATGGAATTTTATTTAAAATCTGTTAATGTTAAATGTTGGGATATTATTGAAAATGGGTGTGATATAATAGACGAGAAAATTACTTCGATTAATGCTCTTGCTATGCATATATTATATTCTCATATTAATCAAGATAATTTTATCTCTATCTCTCATTGTGAAAATGCACAGGAAATCTAGAATACTTTTGATGCAATATATGGTGAAAAAGTTAACAATCGTGAGAGATCCCCCATAATCAACTCAGTTAAAGAAACGAGCTTGACAGGATTGGCAAAATGCAGCAGTGATGAAGATTCAATAGCCGATGAGATAAGTGATTTTCCAATCAATGATTTAGTTCTCTTGTGCCAAAATTTAATTGAAAATAATAAACCTCTTGAGTTGAGAAATAATAATTTGGAAAGGGAACAAGCTAAACTTCATCAGAAAAATAATGATTAGGAAAATGAACTTACAAATATTAAGAAAAATAAAAAATTTAATTGCAAAAGGTGTTTGAATCATGAAAATGAATTTGCCCGTTTTCATGAAAACTTTCAAAAGTTAGAAAATGAAATTTTAATTCGAGAGAAAAACAAAACTGAGTTGATTTGTAAAAATAATA
Organism: Allium fistulosum; assembly: GCA_030737815.1. NCBI lineage: Eukaryota > Viridiplantae > Streptophyta > Magnoliopsida > Asparagales > Amaryllidaceae > Allium > Allium fistulosum. The sequence goes on from CM060903.1 coordinate 678,299,355, forward strand.
TTTTGCAAAAAGAGTTGGATAGCTTTAAGAAGTCAGAAATTTCTAAATGTGCGATTTTTGAAAAGAAATTAAATGAGATCAACGAAAATTTCAAAATCCTTGAAAAAGAAAACACGATTTTGAGCAAATATGAAATTATTCGATTAAATCACGAGTTTGAAAAGGAAATTGAAAAAATCAAGGATTTTGAAAAAATTGAATTTAAAAAACTCCAACTCTTTGAAATTGAGATGCTAGAAATTGAGAATAAAATCACAGAGCTTCAAAATGAAAATATGCGATTAAAAATGAATAGTTTTGAAAAGAGAGATAATAGCATTAGTTGTTGTTCGAAGCTAATAAACGAAAATAAACTTTTAAAATCCAAATTAATAAACGTGAATTATTTTTTTATTTTATCTATGGATGCCTTTAGTATTTTTTAAGTGCTAATAGTAATTAATCATGTGGTTACATAAAAGTTATATATGAATGGATCAACACTCGACATCGACAAGCATTTAAATTTGATTTAAATGTGATTAATTGCTAATGCGTTTGGAATGATTTAAATCCGATATAGCCGTATCTAGGGCGGACTATAGGAGAGCAAGAGAAGGGCTAAAGATTCAAAAAGTTGGATCTAGATTTGGTAATAGAGATGGAGTAAACCAAGGAAAGAATGTCTCCTATGCTCTCTCAATAGAAGGCCACACTACTCCTCTGTATTTATGTTATATAGTTTGCACTCCCTATCCTCTCTGATAGTGGCTACTTCTAGCTCCCTTAGGCCAAAGATACCAGATCCAAACATAAAAAATCAAAAGCGGTTTTCCAAGAAGTGCAATGCAAGGAGCTCGGATCAGGATCGAATCTAGGAAAGTCTGTCAATCAAGGTGCAAATCTAGGGCAACATTTTTGTGATAACATCCTATTGTGAAGACCCAAATTATTGAGATAAGAATAATTTTAATAAAATCAGTGAAAGGAGAATTTTCAAGGAAAAATATAGTTTGAAAATAAATATTGAGAATGCGTTAAATATATAATGAAGGGGATAGTTGTTTTCAGTAAAATAATAATGAGAAGAAAATAACTAAGTATGAGTAAGTCTTATATTCATATGTATATATATATTGAATATAAATAGTCAGAAAGGAATAAAATGATAAAAGTAAACTTTTATAGTAATTAAAAATAAATAATAAGAAGGAAATGGTATTTCAGAGAGAAGGAATGAGGAAATGTGACTGAGTGTATATATGGATTATACATTACCATATGTTATATTTTTACAACCAGGAAAAATATAAAGTAATAAGGAAAACACTATGGTAATTAAATATATGAATACATTTTATATATTAAGAGAAAACAAATAGCTTGAAACATTAACAAGGAATTAATTGATAAAAGGATATACATGTATACATTACAGATTAGTCTTAAGAAAATAAATAATGTAAGAAAGTCACATGAAAATAAGGTGTGTGTATGAAACATGCAAATAGCATGCAAACTAGAAAAAAAAAGCTAAAGCAACTGAAAATACCCGAAATGGAAATCAAAAAGAAAATGGAATTTTTAGCCATAACATCATAGGTAGAATTCTCTCATTTGTGTGGGGATAAGATGGGTTTTTCACTCTACTAAAACCCTAAACAATGTTTTAAAAATTAAAGGGGGTAGCAGCAGTCTCATTTCAAAAAACAGAAAATATTAAGAAAAGAAAGAAGAGCAAACCAAAGCCATTTTCAAGTTAAAGTATTCTCGGGGAAAAGAGGAAGGAAGGTGAGTTATTAATCAATCTTATGAGGTTTAAGGCATTAAGACCCAAGTTAAGGGCAGCCATATTATTTTATAAAAACCATATCATGTTTGTGCTTGATCTATTTTTCTGAATAAATGAATGCTGATAATGGTTGGTGTTTTGATAAATCTTTGGTTGATGCTTTGATTTGTTTTGATTGATTGTTTGATAATAAAAATACCCTGATCACTGATATGGATCCAGTACCTTAAAACATCAGTTTATAAATATGTTTAGTAAGATAAATACATTTTATTGAGAAGTAGGGTATTACTGGGAAATAAACTAGGCAGTGTGAATAAAGGAGATTCATGCATATGTCTAGATTGTTTTAAAAATGAGATGAACAATGCAATAAATTATTTATGTGCTGATTTGTTCAGATCTTAAGCTAAAATGTTTTATGGGTTTTTCTCAAAAAAACCTTATCCTATGTTCACAGTAGAATTGAGTATAAGGATTTTATATGATTTCACTAGATTTGTTTAAGTGATCATGATATTCCTGAATATAAGAGACATGCAAGTGTTAAAACATATTTTGAATAAAATAACTAGAAAATGAGATATGGTATTCTTTTCATGAATGTTTAGTATGGTTGGCTGAAATCCCTGAGTGAGTTTAACTCTCTTTGATTTATGAAAAAGAAGAAAAGAAAATAAAAGCATTTCAAGAGTTAATAAATTTTTCTGAAAGAAAATGAGAATGGTCACTAGATTGTAAAGCTAATCTAGGAGTAGAGCCTTGATCTATTCATCATAAGGGGGATGATGGGTATGTGCATGACTTGTTTAAGTCCTGTAGGCCTCTGTGCAGGGGTTAACAGAATTGAGTCCCTTGCAATGCACACATGGTGTTCAATGGCAAAGAGTTAAGACCAAATTAAATTGATAAATTGAGGTTGAGAGTTGAGCTATGGTATTAAAATGAGTTAATCCATATGAGTATGTATACATGTGTACTGAATTGAATGGATGAATGGATGCTTGTGTGCATGAGTGTTAGTAGGGACTTATATATATATATACCCAGTTTACATTATAAATCCAAATAAGCATCAAGTATATGAATTCTCTGCACAATAATTAGAAAATGACAAGTTATTATATTTTGATTTCACTCATACCAGAATTTATTTTTGACCCTAATTGTTGCCTTTGCAAACTATGGGGTGTCTCATTATCATTGAGGCAGTTCCAGGTATTGCTGCAGGGAAAGAGGCATAGTAGCTCTGCTTGCATGGGTGTTTGAAGAGCTTGCTGTTTTAAAATACTTTAGAGAAGTAGAAGTTTTTATTTGTAATAAATAATCTGGGCAAAAAACTTTCTTAAGGATTATGTGTGTCCAGAATTCTTAGTGCTTTGTTTCCTTGTAATGAATATGTAAGACTTATGCATTTATATGTGCTTGTGAGTGGTTGATCAAAGTAATATGCTCTGGAATTAAATCCAGTAAGCTATGATGAATGAGAAGTATGCCATAGAATCTGATATATGGATATATTCTCCTTGCTATTATTAATTAAGTTTCAGATAGGATTATGGGTTGTTTTTGAATGAATGTTAGTCAAAGTAACGAGTTGATGGGTTTAAATTTGGTCTTGGCTAACCAGCAAAATTTTTACATGTCTTGTAGCTAATACAAGTTCATGTGTAAGCTTGAAATCACTGAAGCAAACAAGACCATAGTACAAGTTAATTTGAATTGCAACTAAACCTTGTATTAGTAGTTAAGTTGTGTTAAAAGAGAATGTATAAGAGTTACAGTAGATGAGTTTGAGCTTGACTATGGCTAACCAGAAGGGCCTATACATGGCTTGTAATTGATACAAGTGCATGCATATGTCTGAAGCTATATGCTTCAACTTTCTGAAGCAAGTAAATCCATAGTGTAATGCTAATTTGAAAAGAAATCAAGTCATAAGTTGAATCCAGAATAAGACTAAGAATATGATGTTATAGAACCTGGAAATCATAGGTAGCTAAGGTTTTAGGATTTGAATTTTGATAAAATCTAGAAATGACATCAAACATATGATTGAAGTAGCAAGTTTAGTAAAAGAAGCAGATCAAAAGATTCAATGCATCAAGTAAGAAAATAGAGTAATTTGGTTAAGTATTTAGAAATCCAGAACATTACTTTTGCTTACTTATCATTCAGAATATGCAAAGATCTTTCAAAACCAAGTTCAATATGTTTTCCAGTTTTATTAGCAAAGTTTGTATGATTTCTAAATCAGCACACAACCCTATCACTTACATGATCATTACATGTTTTATAAACCTGAATATATGCATTTTGATTGAACTGAATTGCTTGTGCATGTCTTGTGCATGTTTGGTGCATGTTTATGTATAAACCATGAATCTGGGCAAGATAAACCCTTGAATCATTAATCAAATTATGTTTTGACATCTTCTATCATTTCTAAATAACAGGTACGAATTACTGAAACCCCATAATCAAACCCATGGGATATTAGACCACAAATCAAATAATTTGGTTTAATGAAAACTCTGGAAAACAATACAAATGAAAATATGAGGAACTAATACTTTATTTTTGTATTAGTCAATCTTGAGTCATTATAAAAGAAGATAAAATATGAATTATGCATTGGTCAATCTTGAGTCTCATTAAGGTGATAATATTTGTATTTAGTATTAGTCAATCTTGAGTTAGTGAAGAGATATAAGTGTAGAAACAAGCTATGTGACACAAGACATTTCAACTATGAAAAATATTGTGTGAATCAAAATTCTTTGCTACTTTAAACACTCTGATTTGCAAAGAAACATTTATATATCCTCATATATATAAATGATAGGAATTGATTTAAATATTGATATATTTATATTAGTAAACTTCAGGATCTTGGGTAATTAATTAAAAGAAATAAATGGATCAAGAAGAGAGGTGATCCCTTAGTAAAAAAAAATTCCTAACTAAAATTCACTAAAAATTATAGGTGAAGAAAAGTGGGTCACTTCAGTTGGTATCAGAGCTATGTTATTAAACATAGCAGAAATAAAGATCAAATTCTCTTATAGGAATAAAATCTTATGAGACCAAATTCATAACCATATTTTCAGTGTAAATAAAACCACTGAAACAATTGAATTACAAATTAAACTAACTAGTTATGTAAATTGTATAGCAAATCATGGTAGGAAGACCACCAAATCATGAAGCAGGACCCTCCAATGCAACACCATTGGTCAATTTGCAAGATTTGGTGAGGGCATTTAGGGAAGGAGCAGTGCATAGGGAAGAGAATCCTCATGAGGAGTTGTCTAAGCTACTGAAAACATTCTCAAACTTAGGGGGCAAGGATTTTGAAGGTACTGAAGGAGTCATGGGTGTGCAAACATGGCTATGAACTTTGGATAGGATATTTGCAGACATGCAAATAAATTATCAAAGGAAAAGGCAAATTTCTTCCAGAAGACTCAAAGGAGCAGCACTTGATTGGTGGGAGGTTATTATCACAGGAAGGCCAGAAAATGAGATAACATAGGATTAATTTAAGGACGTGCTTGAGGCCAGATTTGTCCCAGCAACAGCTAAGGCATCATTGCTTGAGGAGTTCATAAGATTGAGGCAAGGATCAATGAGTGTGACTGAATACACTCAAAAATTTGAGAGTTTATCTAAGTATGGAACTATGCTCATAGGGAATGAAGAATCAAAGAATTCCAGATTTATTCAAGGACTTAATGCTAATTTAAGTAGAGCAATGCTACCATACAAAGACAAAACATTTGATCAAGTCATAGACCTCACTCTCTCTTTTGAACAACATGATAATGCCAGAGAAAAATTCAGGAGCATGAGGTCTAACAACAACAATAAGAAGGGGAAAAATAGAGCTCACCCTTATGACAAGAAGAATTCAAATCAGAAGGTTGAAGGAGCAACCAGTGGAGAAGTCAAGAATAAGATCATTTGCTACAATTGTGGCAAGGAAGGACACATGAGTAATAGGTGTCAAGCAGCTAAGAAAACCCCATTCAGTTGCTACAACTGTGGAAAAGAAGGTCATATTAAAAAGAATTGCCCAGAATTCAAAAAAGGAGCAAAGGTAGGAGCACTTGAGGGCAAAGCAAAAGCAAATGCAGTGGGAAATTCTGGACAATTGGAAGGTATACTTCTAATTAAAGATCACCCCATCTTAGTTATATATGTCACTGGAGCAACACATTCACTAATATCCCAAGACATAGTGAATAAATTGACTCTCACATGCTATTTAGTTGATAATCCCTTGTTTATTCAAAGCCCACTAGGTAGTTCTTGCATGGTAGGGATTAAATGTTTGGGAGTAGAGTTAAACATAGGTGAAAATATGTTTAATTCTGATTTGTTTGTGCTAAAATATCCTGGAATAGGAATTATTCTAAGAGTAGATTGGCTAAGAAAATACAAAGCAATTTTAAACTTAGAAAATTTTACTATTTCTCTGAAAACAGAAAATGGTAAAAATATTATAGTCATGAGTGAAATTGCTAAAATCAATTACCTTAACCAAATATGTTGCATGACTGAGAAAGAACTAACACTGGAAGACATAAAAATTATAAATGAATACCCAGATGTCTTTGGTGAAGTCATAGGTGTTCCAGAAAATAGGCAAGTAGAATTTCAAATAAGGCTAATCCCAGGAGCAAGCCCAACCATCAAGAAGCCTACTAGATTGGGTCCTAAAGAATTAGTGAAATTGAAACATCAGTTGGAAGAATTGGAGCAGAATGGCTTCATAAGGCCTAGTAGTTCAAACTGGTGTTCTCCAGTTGTATTTGTGAAGAAGCATGATGGTACTTTGAGAATGTGCATTGATTATAGATAATTAAACAAAGTCACCATTAAAAATAAATATCCACTTCCCAGAATTGATGATTTGTTTGATCAATTAAATGGAGCAAGAATTTTCTCAAGGCTAGACTTAGCCTTTGGATTTCACCAAATGAAGGTTGAAGAGGAGAGTATCAAATACACAGCATTCAACCCAAGGTATGGGTTATATGAATATTTAGTAATGCCTTTTGGGTTGACAAATGCACCATCTTATTTTGTAGATCTAATGAATAGGACATTCAGAGATTATTTAGACAAATTTATAGTAGATTTCATTGATGACATATTAGTGTATTCAAAATCAGAGGAAGAGCATACAAAACATTTACATCTGGTTTTGTCTAGACTAAGAGCACATGATTTAAAGGCCAAAATTTCAAAATGCACATTTTGGCAGAATGAAGTAAAAAATTTGGGACACATTATATCACAACAAGGAGTTAGTGTAGACCCAACTAAGGTGATGGTAGTGCAATCTTGGAGTAGGCCAAAATCAGTGACTGAAGTAAGATCATTTTTAGGGATGGCAGGTTACTATAGAAGGTTCATAAAGGACTTTGCAAGAATAGCTATTCCACTAACCAATTTAACCAGAAAAGAGCAACCTTATTTGTGGACAGAGAAGTGTGAGCAAGCTTCTGAATCATTGAAGAAAGCATTGATGGAAGCTCCAGTCTTGCAAGTGCCAGAAGGAAATGAAGGCTTAGTGGTGTACACTGATGCTAATGGGACTGGTTTAGGGGCAGTACTCATGCAACATGGAAGGGTTATAGCCTATGCATCAAGGCAACTCAAGCCAAATGAAACCAGATATGCCACACATGATTTAGAGTTAGTTGCCATAGTTTATGCATTGAAGCTATGGAGACACTACTTATTGGGTACTAAATTTGAATTGTTTACAGACCATAAATCACTCAAGTATTTGTTTAGCCAAAAAGACTGGAATATGAGACAACATAGGTGGGTGGAATTTTTAGCTGCCTATGATTTAGATATATTGTATACTCCAGGAAAGGCTAATAGAGTGGCAGATGCATTGAGTAGACATCAAGCAAGATTAGCAAGCTTAATGATGAGTGAGTTTAAGGATTTAACAATCCTTAGTGAAGTGGAGATGAAGGAAGAAATTAGTGCACCAGACAATGTGCATAATGATATGATTGAATATGGAAGATTGAGTCTTATCTCCTTAAGGTCAACACTGGTTGATAAAATAGGAAATATGCAAGATCAAGACTCAAATTTAAAGCAGAAGAAAGACATGATTTCATAAGGAATATTAGTGGAAAATTATGAAGTAGATGATAGAGGCTACCTAAGGAAGAAAGGGAGACTCTGTGTACCCAGTGTAGAAGAACTGAAGCAAGAAGTTATGGATGAACATCATAAGACAAAATACACTATACATTCAGGTGGTACTAAAATGTATCATGGTCTCAAAAGAAGCTATTGGTGGCCAGGAATGAAAGGGGCAGTGGCAAGATATGTGGCAAAGTGTTTAACATGCCAACAAGTCAAGGCAGATTATCAAAGACCTTCAGGCCTACTACAACCTATGGAAGTGCCTACTTGGAAATGGGAAAGCATTTCAATGGATTTTGTGGATGGTTTGCCAAGAACAAGAAGAGGCAATGATAGTATTTGGGTAGTAGTTGATAGACTCACAAAGTCAGCCCACTTTATTCCAGTGAACTCAAACCGAAATGCTCACAAATTAGCACAATTATTTGTAAAGGAGATAGTAAAATTACATGGAATCCCCAAGACTATCATTAGTGATAGAGATACCTTGTTTACCTCAAGGTTCTGGGGAAGCTTTCAAGAGGCAATGGGAATAGAATTGTGTCTAAGCACAACATACCACCCCCAAACAGATGGTCAAACAGAGATTTTTAACAAGATTTTGGAGGATTTGCTTAGAGCATGTATACTTGATTTTGGTGGCAACTGGGAAGATCATCTTCATTTAGCTGAGTTTGCTTACAACAATAGCTACCAATCCACTATAAGTATGGCTCCATATGAGGGTTTATATGGAAGGCCTTGTTTGTCTCCTGCATGTTGGATGGAGGCAAGTGAAAGAGTGTTGCTAGGACCAGATCACATCAAAGAAATTTCTGCAAGAATTGAACTAGTGAGGCAGAGAATGAAGGCAGCACAAGAAAGGCAAAAGGCATATGCAGACAGAGGAAGGAGGCCAGTGGAGTATGAAGTGGGAAATTATGTATTTCTCAAAGTTTCACCAATGAGAAAAATATTAAGGTTTGGCAAGGCAGGAAAATTGTCTCCAAGATTTATAGGGCCATATGAGATAATTCAAAGAGTAGGAAATTTGGCTTATAAGCTGAAGTTGCCAGAGGAATTGAGTAATATCCATGATGTATTTCATGTATCTCAATTGAGAAAATGGGTACATGATAAGGAAGCAATTCTGGAATCACCTACACAAGTTGAAATTCAAGAAAATCTGGTTTATAGGAAGGAACCAGTGGGTATTGTGGCTAGAGAAGAAAAGAAATTGAGGAATAAAATAATTAAATTAGTAAAAATTCAGTGGAGTCTGGATGAGAATGATTGTACATGGGAGGTTGAAGATAGGATGAAGGATAAATATCCTAATCTATTTTCTGCTTAAAGGTATGTTTAAAATTATGATAAAACCTTAATATTATTTATGTGTGTTTGATTGATTTTGAATGAATGAGTTTCTGAAATTTCATTCAATTGAAATTATGCTTTGTATACATTTGGATGGAAATGTATGAGAGAATAATTGTGGGACACAATTCCTTTTAGGAGGAGAGTATGTGAAGACCAAATTATTGGGATAAGAATAATTTTAATAAAATTAGTGAAAGGAGAAATTTCAAGGAAAAATATAGTTTGAAAATAAATATTGAGAATGAGTTAAATATATAATGAAGGGGATAGTTGTTTTCAGTAAAATAATAATGAGAAGAAAATAACTAAGTATGAGTAAGTCTTATATTCATATGTATATATATATATATTGAATATAAATAGTCAGAAAGGAATAAAATGATAAAAGTAGACTTTTATAGTAATTAAAAATAAATAATAAGAAGGAAATGGTATGTCAGAGAGAAGGAATGAGGAAATGTGACTGAGTGTATATATGGATTATACATTACCATATGTTATATTTTTACAACCAGGAAAAATATAAAGTAATAAGGAAAACACTATGGTAATTAAATATATGAATACATTTTATATATCAAGAGAAAACAAATAGCTTGAAACAATAACAAGGAATTAATTGATAAGGATATACATGTATACATTACAGATTAGTCTTAAGAAAATAAATAATGTAAGAAAGTCACATGAAAATAAGGTGTGTGTATGAAACATGCAAATAGCATGCAAACCAGGAAAAAAAAGCTAAAGCAACTGAAAATACCCGAAATGGAAATAAAAAAGAAAATGGCATTTCTAGCCATAACATCATATGCAGAATTCTCTCATTTGTGTGGGGATAAGATGGGTTTTTCACTCTACTAAAACCCTAAACAATGTTTTAAAAATTAAAGGTGGTAGCAGCAGTCTCATTTCAGAAAACAGAAAATATTAAGAAAAGAAAAAAGAGCAAACCAAAGACATTTTCAAGTTAAAGTATTCTCGGGGAAAAGAGGAAGGAAGGTGAGTGATTAATCAATCTTATGAGGTTTAAGGCATTAAGACCCAAGTTAAGGGCAGCCATATTATTTTATAAAAACCATATCATGTTTGTGCTTGATCTATTTTTCTGAATAAATGAATGCTGAGAATGGTTGGTGTTTTGATAAATCTTTGGTTGATGCTTTGATTTGTTTTGATTGATTGTTTGATAATAAAAATACCCTGATCACTGATATGGATCTAGTACCTTAAAACATCAGTTTATAAATATGTTTAGTAAGATAAATACATTTTATTGAGAAGTAGGGTATTACTGGGAAATAAACTAGGCAGTGTGAATAAAGGAGATTCATGCTTATGTCTAGATTGTTTTAAAAATGAGATGAACAATGCAATAAATTATTTATGTGCTGATTTGTTCAGATCTTAAGCTAAAATGTTTTATGGGTTTTTCTCAAAAAAACCTTACCCTATGTTCACAGTAGAATTGAGTATAAGGATTTTATATGATTTCACTAGATTTGTTTAAGTGATCATGATATTCCTGAATATAGGAGACATGCAAGTGTTAAAACATATTTTGAATAAAATAACTAGAAAATGAGATATGGTATTCTTTTCATGAATGTTTAGTATGGTTGGCTGAAATCCCTGAGTGAGTTTAACTCTCTTTGATTTATGAAAAAGAAGAAAAGAATATAAAAGCATTTCAAGAGTTAATAATTTTTTCTAAAAGAAAATGAGAATGGTCACTAGATTTCAAAGCTAATCTAGGAGTAGAGCCTTGATCTATTCATCATAAGGGGGATGATGGGTATGTGCATGACTTGTTTAAGTCCTGTAGGCCTCTGTGCAGGGGTTAACAGAATTGAGTCCCTTGCAATGCACCCATGGTGTTCAATGGCAAAGAGTTAAGACCAAATTAAATTGATAAATTGAGGTTGAGAGTTGAGCTATGGTATTAAAATGAGTTAATCCATAGGAGTATGTATACATGTGTATTGAATTAAATGGATGAATGGATGCTTGTGTGCATGAGTGTTAGTAGGGCTTATATATACATATACCCAGTTTACATTATAAATCCAAATAAGCATCAAGTATATGAATTCTCTGCACAATAATTAGAAAATGACAAGTTATTATATTTTGATTTCACTCATACCAGAATTTATTTCTGACCCTATTTGTTGCCTTTGCAGACTATGGGGTGTCTCATTATCATTGAGGCAGTTCCAGGTATTGCTGCAGGGAAAGAGGCATAGTAGCTCTGCTTGCATGGGTGTTTGAAGAGCTTGCCGTTTTAAAATACTTTAGAGAAGTAGAAGTTTTTATTTGTAATAAATAATCTGGGCAAAAAACTTTCTTAAGGATTATGTGTGTCCAGAATTCTTAGTGCTTTGTTTCCTTGTAATGAATATGTAAGACTTATGCATTTATATGTGCTTGTGAGTGGTTGATCAAAGTAATATGCTCTGGAATTAAATCCAGTAAGCTATGATGAATGAGAAGTATGCCATATAATCTGATGTATGGACATATTCTCCTTGCTATTATTGATTAAGTTTCAGATAGGATTATGGGTTGTTTTTGAATGAATGTTAGTCAAAGTAATGAGTTGATGGATTTAAATTTGGTCTTGGCTAGCCAGCAAAATTTTTACATGTCTTGTAGCTAATACAAGTTCATGTGTAAGCTTGAAATCACTAAAGAAAACAAGACCATAGTACAAGTTAATTTGAATTGCAACTAAACCTTGTATTAGTAGTTAAGTTGTGTTAAAAGAGAATGTACAAGAGTTACAGTAGATGAGTTTGAGCTTGACCATGGCTAACCAAAAGGGCCTATACATGGCTTGTAATTGATACAAGTGCATGCATATGTCTGAAGCCATATGCTTCAACTTTCTGAAGCAAGTAAATCCATAGTGTAATGCTAATTTGAAAAGAAATCAAGTCATAAGTTGAATCCAGAATAAGACTAAGAATATGATGTTATAGAACCTAAAAATCATAGGTAGCTAAGGTTTTAGGATTTGAATTTTGATAAAATCTAGAAATGACATCAAACATATGATTGAAGTAGCAAGTTTAGTAAAAGAAGCAGATCAAAAGATTCAATGCATCAAGTAAGAAAATAAAGTAATTTGGTTAAGTATTTAGAAATCCAGAACATTACTTTTGCTCACTTATCATTCAGAATATGCAAAGATCTTTCAAAACCAAGTTCAATATGTTTTCCAGTTTTATTAGCAAAGTTTGTATGATTTCTAAATCAGCACACAACCTTATCACTTACATGATCATTACATGTTTTATAAACCTGAATATATGCATTTTGATTGAACTGAATTGCTTGTGCATGTCTTGTGCATGTTTGGTGCATGTTTATGTATAAACCATGAATCTGGCTAGATAAACCCTTGAATCATTAATCAAATTATGTTTTGACATCTTCTATCATTTCTAAATAACAGGTATGAATTACTGAAACCCCAGAATCAAACCCATGGGATATTAGACCACAAATCAAATAATTTGGTTTAATGAAAACTCTGGAAAACAATACAAATGAAAATATGAGGAACTAATACTTTATTTTTGTATTAGTCAATCTCGAGTCATTATAAAAGAAGATAAAATCTGAATTATGCATTGGTCAATCTTGAGTCTCATTAAGGTGATAATATTTGTATTTAGTATTAGTCAAACTTGAGTTAGTGAAGAGATATAAGTGTAGAAACAAGCTATGTGACACAAGACATTTCAACTATGAAAAATATTGTGTGAATCAAAATTCTTTGCTACTTTAAACACTCTGATTTGCAAAGAAACATTTATATATCCTCATATATATAAATGATAGGAATTGATTTAAATACTGATATATTTATATTAGTAAAATTCAGGATCTTGGGTAATTAATTAAAAGAAATAAATGGATCAAGAAGAGAGGTGATCCCTAAGTAAAAAAAATTCCTAACTAAAATTCACTAAAAATTATAGGTGAAGAAAAGTTGGTCACTTCAGTTGGTATCAGAGCTATGTTATTAAACATAGCAGAAATAAAGATCAAATTCTCTTATAGGAATAAAATCTTATGAGACCAAATACATAACCATATTTTCAGTGTAAATAAAACCACTGAAACAATTAAATTACAAATTAAACTAACTAGTTATGTAAATTGTATAGCAAATCATGGTAGGAAGACCACCAAATCATGGAGCAGGACCCTCCAATGCAACACCATTAGTCAATTTGCAAGATTTGGTGAGGGCATTTAGGGAAGGAGCAGTGCAAAGGGAAGAGAATCCTCATGAGGAGTTGTCTAAGCTACTGAAAACATTCTCAAACTTAGGGGGCAAGGATTTTGACGGTACTGAAGGAGTCATGGGTGTGCAAACATGGCTAAGAACTTTGGATAGGATATTTGCAGACATGCAAATAAATGATCAAAGGAAAAAGAAAATTTCTTCCAGAAGACTCAAAGGAGCAGCACTTGATTGGTGGGAGGTTATTATCATAGGAAGGCCAGAAAATGAGATCACATGGGATCAATTTAAGGACATGCTTGAGGCCAGATTTGTCCTAGCAACAGCTAAGGCATCATTGCTTGAGGAGTTCATAAGATTGACGCAAGGTTCAATGAGTGTTACTGAATACACTCAAAAATTTGAGAGTTTATCTAAGTATGGAACCATGCTCATAGGGAATGAAGAATCACAGAATTCCAGATTTATTCAAGGACTTAATGCTAATTTAAGTAGAGCAATGCTACCATACAAAGACAAAACATTTGATCAAGTCATAGACCTCACTCTCTCTTTTGAACAACATGATAATGCCAGAGAAAAATTCAGGAGCATGAGGGCTAACAACAACAATAAGAAGGGGAAAAATAGAGCTTACCCTTATGACAGGAAGAATTCAAATCAGAAGGTTGAAGGAGCAACCAGTGAAGAAGTCAAGAAGAAGATCATTTGCTACAATTGTGGCAAGGAAGGACACATGAGTAATAGGTGTCAAGCAGCTAAGAAAACCCCATTCAGTTGCTACAACTGTGGGAAAGAAGGTCATATTAAAAAGAATTGCCCAGAATTCAAAAAAGGAGCAAAGTTAGGAGCACTTGAGGTCAAAGCAAAAGCAAATGCAGTGGGAAATTCCGGACAATTGGAAGGTATACTTCTAATTAAAGATCACCCCATCTCAGTTATATATGACACTGGAGCAACACATTCACTAATATCCCACGACATAGTGAATAAATTGACTCTCACATGCTATTTAGTTGATAATCCCTTGTTTATTCAAAGCCCACTAGGTAGTTCTTGCATGTTAGGGATTAAATGTTTGGGAGTAGAGTTAAACATAGGTGGAAATATGTTTAATTCTGATTTGTTTGTGCTAAAATATCCTGGAATAGGAATTATTCTAGGAGTAGATTGGCTAAGAAAATACAAAGCAATTTTAAACTTAGAAAATTTTACTATTTCTCTGAAAACAGAAAATGGTAAAAATATTATAGTCATGAGTGAAATTGCTAAAATCAATTACCTTAACCAAATATGTAGCATGACTGAGAAAGAACTAACAGTGGAAGACATAAAAATTATAAATGAATACCCAGATGTCTTTGGTGAAGTCATAGGTGTTCCAGAAAATAGGCAAGTAGAATTTCAAATAAGGCTAATCCCAGGAGCAAGCCCAATCATCAAGAAGCCTACTAGAATGGGTCCTAAAAATTAGTGGAATTGAAACATCAGTTGGAAGAATTGGAGCAGAAAGGCTTCATAAGGCCTAGTAGTTCAAACTTGGGTTCTCCAGTTGTATTTGTGAAGAAGCATGATGGTACTTTGAGAATGTGCATTGATTATAGAGAATTAAACAAAGTCACCATTAAAAATAAATATCCACTTCCCAGAATTGATGATTTGTATGATCAATTAAATGGAGCAAGAATTTTCTCAAGGCTAGACTTAGCCTCTGGATTTCACCAAATGAAGGTTGAAGAGGAGAGTATTAAATACACAGCATTCAACACAAGGTATGGGTTATATGAATATTTAGTAATGCCTTTTGGGTTGACAAATGTACCATCTTATTTTGTAGATCTAATGAATAGGACATTCACAGATTATTTAGACAAATTTGTAGTAGTTTTCATTGATGACATATTAGTGTATTCAAAATCAGAGGAAGAGCATACAAAACATTTACATCTGGTTTTGTCTAGACTAAGAGCACATGATTTAAAGGCCAAATTTTCTAAATGCACATTTTGGCAAAATGAAGTAAAATTTTTGGGACACATTATATCACAACAAGGAGTTATTGTAGACCCAACTAAGGTGATGGTAGTGCAATCTTGGAGTAGGCCAAAATCAGTGAGTGAAGTAAGATCATTTCTAGGAATGGCAGGTTACTATCGTCGGTTACTCTCAACCGGTGAAATCCAGTGGCTAGATCGAGCTATGAGAAATCCCATTGCCTCGATAAGTTGATTGAACTAGTCGTCAATGTGAGGCAAAGAATAATAGTTTTTCCTCGTTAGCTTGTTTAATTATCAGTGGTTGATGCATAACCCAAGGTAACCATCTACCTTAGTAGTGAAAATGATATACGCCACACCACTCGAAATAGTCCTTTGAATAAATCCTTTTTGCAATAACTCCGAAACTTACCTATCCAACTCTCTCCTCTCCTTTAGAGCCATGTGCCTAAGTGGCATAACTGCAAGTCTTGCATCTTTCTCAAAATCAATCCGAAGTTCAATCTCTCTTTGGGAAGGATGACTGAAAATGTCTTCAAATACAATTGGATTGTCCTTCACTATTAAGATAGGCGATAATTCTTCTTATGACAATTAAACGAATATAAATAAGTCTCCATAACAAAAATGCCAGGCCCATAACAAAAAATCAAATAAATCTTTTGCAAATCTTCAACCGAACTACCTCCTATCACAGTCCAACACCACCCCATGGCGCGACATACATTCTATTTCCAAAATCAACCCATATCCTGATAAGCTTGGTACATATGCATAATAAGGGGACTCCACATCATGTATCACAAATTTTAAGTTACAAGATATCATCAATAAGTGGGTCGATCCCCTAACAGGATTTGACATCAAAATTAGTTTGTGCAGTATGTTTGGTTTAAGGGCTAAACAATCGGCTGATACACTTGCTATAAATGAATGGGATGCACTAGTGTCAAATAAAATATGAACAGGAGAATCGAATAAATTGAACACATGTTCCATAACAATCTGCTTCCTTTCTCCTTGACCATTGGTGGTGCAACATCGTTAGTAGAGATAATAATCAGAGATATGCTTTAACTGGTTATCCTTCTTTTCGAAAAGCTAGACACTACCTTTTCATATGACCAAATTTATTATAGTTATAACACTTTATCTTCTACTGAGTTAAGGGCCACTTTATAGTCCTTCAACAAATTCCCCACTCGATTGCAGTTGTAGCACCTACCCTTTGAGAGGTTCACCTTATAATTCTTTGTGATGTGTCTTATCTTTTGACATCTCCTACGCACAATAGCTGACTTCTTTCCCTTACCACCTCGAGATTCGTTATTCTTACCCTTATTCTGTTACTGCACCTCAGCTACAATAACCAAATCCTGACCCACTCCCATATCCAACTACTCTATAGTTAAAGCTCCGCTAAAGCACTGCAAAATCCCTGCTATAGCATGTAGCGCTTTTCAACCGCTACGCTATTTCAATTTAGCGTTATTGAACAGTAGATTCACTTTAAGATCCACCATTTTTGCTAAACCTCCTAAATCAAGGATTTTAGTACCCGCTGTAGCAATGTTAATATAGAAAGGTTAATTGACTAGTACTCTTTTAAACTAAATCAACAAAGTTAGACCTTAATTTAAAGGCATAAGTTTTTAATATAAGTAAGAAATCAATTGTAGTCACCAAACCTAGTCAGTATAAATCATGATATTCTTCGGTTTTGTTATATAAGATTGAAAAATATTTCTTTTTCCTACAGAAATGATGTGAGAATGTAAATAAATTAACTTTAATTGTTTGGTTTTATATCTAATGAAGCCTTTTCATCTCCGCTATGTCCCCGCTATAACATTTTGCACCTCCACCGCTATAAATCGCTTTAACTGCAAAACGTCCATGGAATTCAACAATGCTGCTTCTACTAACCCTTCACATGTTGTTCCATATCGGAACAAATTCAATGCTGACTCTCTCAAAGGCGAGTTAATCCTTAGCAAATTTTAGCGCATTATTCTTTTGAATGTTAATTAACTCAATGCCAAACCTAGACAACTAATTAAACTGACTCAATACTCTCCAACTGCCATCTCTCCTTATTTTAAGTGAATAAACCTCTCCAATAGTGAACCCTCTCTGCTCTAGAAAAGTAATTTGTCCCAAACTTCCTCTTAGAATCCCTAAGTAACAGTGTCTTCCTCAACCTCTATCATCACTACTTCCAACCAACATGCTTCCTCACCAAGTAAGTGCCAAGAGGCTAGTTGCCTCCTGGTAATACCGCCATGTCCCAATAAGTTGAAAATCTTCATGCAGTTATTCAACCATGCTGATTCACCAAGTATGGTTTCGTCCCAATGAAGGTCTTCCCACGAAGGCTAGAGAAATTCCTACACAACTTGGGAAAGTTAACAATTGGTGGTGTTTGTGCAGGAACCACACCTTAAGTAGTGGTCATGGTATTAGTGGCTACGGGTTCAGTTGCCTTAGTACTAGCTTGGCCCTTCGCTTGGATATAGCATCTGAACCATATTGGAATACTAAATTCGGGGATATCCAATACATCTATTATGGTGCTAGTCCCGGCTTTAGTCTTTACCCCACCGGTATTGGATGTATTGGTCTTTGTTCCAGTTTCGACTAAATAACTCATTTCAGCTATTTGTAAAGATGGGATTTATTAACAATTTCTCAATAGATAGTAAACAAAACTAGAATGGTAAATTATGTGTGCATATGTACTAGACTCTTATATCCTTATATATATAATAGAAATTATAAATATGATCTCTCAATACACTACTAATCAATAATCTAAGGATATATTTTGCTTTGATACCAAATGTAACAACTAGCTTTTTTTTACCCTTGAGTTTAGCGCCCGAACTGACATTAACACCTACAGAACCAAAAAAGACAAGTCATTGGATTATGATAACAAAAAAATAAGCATAATTATAACTAATACCTTACAGATATCATAGTGGAAGGAAACATGATATAATGATAAATACCCATTGTATATATAGAGAGTATTAAACTATATCATCGAGTTCACTTTCATAAGTCTATATCGTATCGGTCAATCAACCAATCCATAATACATAAATCAAATCCAAGTCATAATATTTATTTACATTATTTCCAATATATACAATTGGGTCCACATCTCAGGTTCCATCTCAACTCCATGCTCCATCCACCTAGTGATATAAATAAAGAGGAAAAATAGTACTGGGTCAGACATAAGCCTTAGCGAGTGAGCCACACTTGCTCTATATATACTATAGAGGTACAACTATAACATGACAAGAGTCTAATGTCTCGGTCTCCGTGTTTCAATCAATTTTCTAACATAAAAGGTTATTCTACTTATCTAACAAGCCATACTCTAACGTCTATGGTATACTATTATGTCGTCAAACTATTGAAAGCTAGACTCATGCCTTGGACCCATCTCATCCACTACAAGACCTCCTAATGTCCATGCATAAACCATGAAAAGGACTTCTGTCTTGGACCCTTCTCAATCGCTACAAGACCGCTAAACATCCATGCCTCAATAACAAATGGACTCACGTCCTAGAACCCGCGATTCGTGTCCCCTCCTCTATGGACCCACCTTACATGCTATAAGAGAGCTTACCTCTTGGACCTGCCTACTTGCGCTATAGCATCATCGTTTGAGTCGCTTCCTGTGCTACAGTGCTATTCACATTCCTATAGACTATGAATACCTCTATCAATATATAACTTCCTGAATTAAATTACATAAAATGATCACAGACCAACGTATTCCTTGTTGACTCCTTAGTACCAAACTCGAATTCCAAGTAGCCTCAGTATACTCCGTAAAGCTCGTCAACGCCAACATTCTAATTCGACTCGGCCTGGCTAGGTTTAGGTTCGACCATACCTAGCATACCATGACCAGTTCATTGGTCTGGGCAGGACCGGTCGATCGGTGCCATCAGTCAACCAGATTGGTCATTAGTCACGCATAGAGTGCGTGCTTGGTCGTGGTTTTCTACCATTTTGTCACCTCATTTCACCTCTAGTCGCCTCTTTCTACCTTCGATCATCTGGTAACATCTCTAACATCTTAGAATACATTTCTACATTTATTTTAAGGTCAAATATCATGAAATTTTGCGTTGTGTTTATCAAATTGAATGTAAAAGTGGTTTTTATCGATTTTCATTAAAAGTTCATCCATTTCTTACCCCAAAACCATGTTAATTATTCAATACAGTGGAGTAAATCCTTAATTAATTGAATTTAGACAACCAATCAGTATTATAATGTTATCAATGCATTATATTGTGAGAAAGACATGAATCACTCATCAAATCGCCTCCTTACCTTCTGTCCTTTGCTCTCCAGTCTATCATGCCCTTAATCTTTTGAGTTTCGCCTCCAAAGTTGTATGCAATAGTAGTACTCTTTACGCTTTTATGTTTGTTGCTGGTTTCACATAAATTCGTTGAGAAACGAGTAAGATACCGCCTTTTGAAGTTTAGATAAAAAAGAGGAAGAAGGGATGAATTGATGAAATAATTTGAAAGAGAAGAATGCATGGTCTTGGTTGGTATTTATAGGCAGAGTTAAAAAGTATGGACCATTTTTAAATTTTAAATTTGAATTTGAATTGTTGACGTCAAATCAGCTAATTGCAAATTCATTCGTATCTCCTTGATACAACCTCCAAACTCAATAAGTTGATATAATGCACTAGTCACAAAAATGGGTCGGTCGCAATAGTGCAAGTTTCATCTTAAACTCCAATGTTGGAAAAATGACATTCTACCCCTTCCTTATATTTAAAATAAGAATTTATTTTTCACTTTAATCTACATATTATCTTCATTAAATTATTATGTTTTATTTATAATATCTCTCGAATTTTTAGGTATTACAAAATACTATTCATCTATAAAGTTTGAATCATGAACTCCTACCATATTTCATGTCAGTTCTAAAAGGTTGATAAACTCTCGTTTATTACACACACACACACAATATATATATATATATATATATATATATATATATGTTGTAACAACCCATCTTTTCAACCCTCAAAAGTCAGCACTAATACATCTGCGGTATTCACGTGCCAAAAAGATAGATTTTTAGGGTGAAATAAGAAGGAAAAGAATTATAACAAGGAAGAAGAGAACACAACATTAGAATCTCACCAGCGGAACGATAACATCTAATATCAAAAGACAGTACAAACTGTCACTCTAAGATACATATCATTTAAGAGTTACAATCCTAAGTACTATCATTAGCTTGGACAATTATAACAGCATGTCCTTTCAAATGCTGATATATACATAATAATAGTCTAGTGGAAACAAGAATACCATGGTAGGTGAAAGCATCCTGCTCATCTCCTTGAGCTCTAAAGGATATCAATGAAAACCTACCTTTCCCAAACTACTCGAAAGAGCATCCATGGAAATAAGAGAAATAAAAAATCACGAGTCAAACATAAGTCTAGTGTGAGAAACTCAAGAAATATGCGATCAACATATAACGGTACTTTTGATACCACTCGGATCGCCAAAACAGTTATCCCCTCAAAAGAACAAACCATCTAATAAGTACATATGTGATATAGTAGATAATGTCTAGGGTATAGAATATAAATTAGAAAATAGCCATGTTGCTTGCATCTCACAACACAAAAATATTATAAGTACAACTAAAACCTCTAAGGTATGTACGCATATGGATTTTCTATAGAGGCGCCTCCAATAAACTAAAGTGGACCTCCTTGCACAAGGAATAGAAACCGCCTTCTTAGTATATCTCTAGATAAAATATACCATAAGGTAAACAAAACTAGCCCATGACCTAACACGTAGAACCAAGTATCATCAACTCCCGTCGGCCAACATAAGTTATTCAAAACAAGTTTGAAGTCATTTCAAAGCAATTTAAAGTGTCAAATAGAAACTACAGTATTTACCAAATGTTGCAAAAAGTGGTCCAGAGCAAAGCTGGGTTTTAAAAGTGCTACAGATTACTGTTAAAAATGACTATGACCTGGGCCAGTTTTGATCACTTAAAAGTTTTGCCATTTTTCGATATGCAAACAATCATTTTAACATCCAACATTTTTATAGTAACTAATATACATTACAACCATAGTGAAAAACCCCTAGGGATCTCTCTACAAATTATTATAGAAAATATCAAACATAAAGCAAATTCTAAGTGCTTCTATAGCGACTATCGCTATAAAACCACTTCCAATTCAAGTCCGATTCAAGGTCCAACAAAACCCTATGTGCTTTGTTTCAAGGCTATGCGACAAGTCATAGAAAGTCATACAAGTCCAAATACATCATTTACATATGCCATTTGCTTTTCAAAGCAAGAATCACAAAAGATAAAGCAATAATATATATGTTATCCCGCCTTTTGGCAAGGCCGTGACACCGAAGAATTGACTAGTAATCCAATGACAGTCCGTCCTAGAGATCGGTCATCCACAGGCTCACTATGGATGTCGACGAATTTTGTCCGAGTCCGGATCGGGCCGAAATTGCTAGGATTTGACAAGCTAAGCCATGAGAGTCAATGTTTCAAGTTTCGAGTCAATCCGAGTTCGTATGCTCAAGGTATCACCGACGAAAAATGGAGTAGACAGTCCTTAGTTCGAATCCATAGGCGAAGCCTACGTTCGAATCCATCAGATGTGTATTACTTCAAATCCATGAGGAGTACCTTTGCTTCGACTCCATCAAGCAGGCCCTTGGTTCGAATCCATCCAAATAGCCGTACTTCGAATCCATCCTCACATGCCTATGTTCGAATCCATCGAAGGAATGGCCCTTCGAATCCCTGCAATTAAGAAAGCCTCGACTCCATGCCATACTTGCCCTCGAATCCAACAAGCAAAGGGGGCTTCGTATCGACCAACCACAGCACTCCATGATCGATACGAAGAAACACTTTAAGGCCCGTCTTCGAATCCATTACCACAAGTCCACCCAGTCAAAGCGGCGAAGGACATGGAGTCGACCTAGTCAATTCAGAATGAAAAGCGGATCGATACAAAGGACGCGCACCACGTCATCGCCTTCACGTACAGGAGCATGGATTCGACCCTATGGATTCGAACCATATCGATTCGAACGAAACCATGGGGCGAAAAACTCCAACTTGAATCGATCATAACTCAAGATCCACAAGTCCAAATGCTACAAAATTTTCACAGAAGCTTGAGCACATGTTGAAGAACGTTCACACCAAATTTCAGCTCGATTGGACTCTTTCTTGATCGATTCGAACTAAGGGTCGAATCGATCCCAAAGTGGGCCTGGGTCTCCAGATTTCGGCCATGTGGGCCCCCTGACGTACCAGAACTGGTCTCCCTTCAGTTTAGGCGAAATATCAGCCTCCTACACCTATAAATAGAGCCCCTGGTCATTCAGAAAAGGGGTCAGACAATTCTAAGAGCTAAAGAGCGCCCAGACTCTGCCAGATTTACTCACAATCACCACGGTTGCCTTGGATTCAGACTTAGCTCAAAAAACCAGTTGTACTGCGTAATAAAGAATTGTAATCTTCGAGTGTCGAGCAATAAAATCATCAAACTTCATAGTGGACGTAGGCTAAAACGCCGAACCACTCTAAATCGCTTGTCTTTGCACTTTACATTTCTGTTATTTGGAGTTTTTGTTAGATAATCCACAATGTTAATTTTCATTCTACGCGTTTATCTCTTCAAAGACTTCCGAAGAGTGTTGTGCCCATTTTTGGTACAAACACTTTGGTGCTTTCACTGAGAAAACCAGTTTTTCTCCTGCTCCTCG
This sequence comes from Allium fistulosum, assembly GCA_030737815.1. Taxonomy (NCBI): domain Eukaryota; kingdom Viridiplantae; phylum Streptophyta; class Magnoliopsida; order Asparagales; family Amaryllidaceae; genus Allium; species Allium fistulosum. The sequence continues at coordinate 678,322,740 of CM060903.1, forward strand.
GATCTACCATCGATACCGGATTGCGTAAATCCAAGAGGAAGATCCAGATCTCTACTCCGAAATCCTTCCATTCTATTCAGATTTGCATAAAATCTAGGAGAGGAATCCACTGTTCAAGATGGTTAGCACAAGGACTACTTCTACAGCTGCTAATCAAGAAGCTTGGGATGAACAGAATCCCACGCAGCAGTTACAGTCCAATCAAGACAACACTGCTCACTCCGCTCCATCTGGACCGGTAACCAGACAAGAGTTCCAGACTTTACTCCAGGAACTGACCCAAAGCCGGCAACAGATAGCCGAACAGTTGCATGCCAACATCGATTTGACCAATCAATTAAACCGCCAAAGGCATAGGAAAACAAGGAGGGGTGATGCTTCCCACTCGTCCACTGAAAGTTCTGCTTCCTCTGACTATCATGGCAGAACTACACGTCCCCGGTTGGACGCAGGTCATACGCTAGTTACCGAATATCAACCCTCCTTGACTGTGGGACAATTGAGGGTCGGACCGTCAACTAGCTCCCAGGCCGGGCCCTCATCACGAGGATACCACAGGCAATCGCGCTACAACAGCCGCGGTAGAGACAAGGGTTGATACCCGAAACTTGTCGGATCCAAATAATGAACAGCGTGGGCGTACTCCTGAACCGTACGTCCCAGAAGAGGTGGAGCCAAGGAGGTGAGATATAGGCCGTCGACAACGTCCGGTCCAAACTCGCGCTGTGGAACCCGACCACACCATAGCTCAGCCTACACAAAATGTGGCTATGCCCGACATTTCAACCATGGTACGACAAATGATTCGCGAGAGCCAGGGACTTATCAATGACGACTGGGGAATCTCCTGTAGTCAAACTCCTTTCACTGACAAAATACTGTACGCTGAACCTCCTCGGCGGTTCAGAATGCCGATTCTCCCCCTGTAGGAAGGAAATTCCGATCCCAATCAACATATTTTAAAATATGAATGGTCAATGAACGCCGCGAGGGTTGATGATGCAGTAAAATGTCGAAGCTTCCCCATCTCTTTGGGAGGAATTGCAACAATGTGGTTCACAAGGTTGCCACCAAGATCCATCTCTTCATTTGACCAAATGGCTAAGAAATTTGTTGAGCAGTTTCGTATGCACGTCACTCGGCCTAAAGACGTTAATACCCTATCTAGTGTTACCCAGGCAAAGGGAGAGACGCTCAGGCGTTACCTGGAGAGATTCCATACAACATGCGTGGAAATTAGTAATCCCAACGACAACTCGATTCTGATGGCACTAACCAAAGGGATCGATCCCGACTCGGAATTTGGAAATTGGCTAGCTGGGAAACCACCTGCTTCATTGGACCGTTTCTACTCAAAAGCCGCCCAATTCTTGCGACAAGAGGACGCGAGACATTCTAGGAAACAGGGCGATGCAATACCCAGAACTGAAGGAATACAGAGTAATGTGGCAGTCAAGCAGTCCGGTGAAAGTTCCAGAAAAGTCCAACTGAATATACAGAATAAACAAGCTCAGCCGAGAATCAACAGTAATCGGGATAAGAAAAGAGACCAAAATCGAGGCCCGCAATGTAGGACCCCGATGTTTGACAATTACACACCATTGAATACGTCGTTGGAAAACGTGTATCTGCAAACCTGCAACGCTGAACAATATAAGAAGCCTGCTCCGAAGCAATCATCGGAGAGGCAGATTCAAACAGGGAAGTTTTGTAGGTTTCACGAAAGTTACGGCCATAATACCAACGAGTGTCGACATCTGCAAGACCTCGTTGAAAAATTGATCAGGGAGAGAAAGTTGGACCAGTTTGTACAGGCACCGCCGTCTGGTGGAGCGGGCCCCTCAAAGAAAAATCATACACAGAATCAAGCAAGACAGGAAGAACCGGGTCGTGACGGAGGAAGATTGGTAATTAATGCTGTAAGTGGTAATCCTCATCCAGTGGTCCGAAGCTGGGAGGAAGTGGCATCATATGGCAACTCAGCTAAACGCTCAAACTTCGAGTATAATGACAACTTGGGCGGTAAACCTTCAACCAAACGGAAGAGAGCAATGGCTAACAACATCACTTTCCGGAACAACGACGTTGACTACGTCGGAAGCCCGACTACTGACCCACTTGTGATATCGACCCAGGTAGGCCCGATGTGGATGAAGAGGATCCTGATTGACTGCGGGAGCTCTGTGAATATCATATTTGCACATGCTTATAATCAGATGAAGACGAAAGCTGGGGGTCTGAAACCCTGCCAAACTCATCTCTATGGATTCAATGGCAGCGCTACTGTACCAGTTGGAATGGTAGAGTTACCAGTTGAATTGGGAACCGGAGAATGTAGGTCGGTTCGGATATTGCAGTTCGTTGTGTTGGATGTAGAGTCGCCATATAATGCCTTTTTAGGTCGACCTGCCCTTGCTGAATTCAGGGTCATAATAGCCCCGTGGTGTTTAACTTTAAAATTCCCAACCGTCAACGGAGTTGGGGTCGTCCAGGGTGATCAGGTTGATTTGAGAACAATCATACACCGAAATCGAGTTGCCCGATTGCGCAATGCCAAGGACCGACTTAAAACTTTTGAACTTGGTAAGCTAGTCGCTAAAAAAGGTTATCCGGCACTCCCGCCCCTGAGATCAGCGTGGAGAGGGTCGCGCAAGATTAAGCAAAAGCTTAAGGATGGCGAATTCGAGTCACACCCGTTGATGGCTTAACTTTACCAAGGGCCTGGAATAGCGAAAGCCTTCATCGCCACTACAATTGACAGGCTATGTTTATCTATTTAGTTTAAATTCCATTTTAAAAAGTTGTTTCAGCATTTCGAAATTAGAACTTATAATAAGGCAACTGACTTTGCCATGTTTTCTGATTTCAGCAATAAAATGCCATTTCTTTGGGTCAGAGCTGTGATTCATTAAATACAATGTACAACATCACGATGCACGGAGAACTAAAATTCCATCACGCAATGGGATTTATCCAAGAAAGGAGTGGCTCTGATACGACTGGTCACTCGCTAAGTGAAGCAAGAACTCGGGGGCAAGCCATCACGTCAAAGCCAAGATTGGATTGATACACAACGATCCTTCCTTAACTCCGTACTCTGAAGAGCGCGAGACGGAGTATAAACATTCCTTAACTCCATACTCCCAGAGTGCGAGACAGAGTATAAACATTCCTTAACTCCGTACTCCGAAGAGCGCGAGACGGAGTATAAACACTCCTTAAACTCCGCACTCCCAGAGTGAGAGGTGGAGTATAAACATTCCTTAACTCCGTACTCCCAGAGTGCTAAGCGGAGTATAAACATTCCTTTACTCCGTACTCCCAGAGTGCGAGACGGAGTATAAACATTCCTTAACTCCGTACTCCCAGAGTGCGAGACGGAGTATAAACATTCCTTAACTCCGTACTCCGAAGAGCGCGAGACGGAGTATAAACATTCCTTAACTCCGTACTCCGAAGAGTGCGAGACGGAGTATAAACATTCCTTAACTCCGTACTCCGAAGAGTGCAAGACGGAGTATAAACATTCCTTAACTCCGTACTCCCAGAGTGCGAGACGGAGTATAAACATTCCTTAACTCCGTACTCCCAGAGTGCGAGATGGAGTATAAACATACATCAATTCCATATTCATCCCCAAGACTGGGGGCAGGACCAAAAACAAATACCAAATTGAAGACGGAAGAGAATATACTTTCATTTCCATTATCAACAAAAAGAATCCGATTACATGATGATTCAAAAAGTTCCTACTAGTGGAAGCCGAGTCCACATCTATACATGGCTATAGAGAAAATCAAAAGACAAAACAATACAGAAAAATGAAGAAGGAGTTCAATCTTTCTTCTTCCTTGGCTTCTTCTTCGAGGAAGTCCCGCTAGAGCTGCTACCCAACTTCTTCCTCCTTCTTTTGCTCTTCTCCGATTTTCCCTCAGATGGCGACATAATGTCCACCTCTTCCTCAGAGCTAGAGGCAACAGAGATTCTTTCGGAGGGTGGAGCTGGAGGAATAGAATCAGTGGCAGGAGGTGGAACAGGAGCACTCGCAATTATCACAGTGTCGCCAGGCGATATCATCATCAATGGGGAATGGCCTGACGGGTCCATACCGGCGGTCGCTGCGGCCATCTCGGCATTGATCTCAGCCAAAATCTCATCTTCACGAGATACTTGGGCCGCGCTGGATATACTAATGACTGACATGGAAACACTAACAGCCGGAGTGGTCCCGCTCATGGAGAAGGATGGATCGATGAAAGGATCGTTGGGTTGATTGAGGAGTTCCTCAATCATCTGAGTGTCGAAAGATAACGTATCCGCTTCCCCTTCTCCACCGACCATAGAAGATGTCATATTGGCTTCGGTGACGATAGCCACATGCGCTTGATGAGAAGCCTGAGATGCAGGAGGCGCGGGGATAACGACTTCAGTCACTGAAATGTGAAAAAAAACAAAGATTGTTAGCTGTGGGTGTTGATCAAAATCCCCCACACTAAATGTATACGGGAGGTGTTTGATTACCTTCCTTAGCCTGGCTCACAATATGGGCAGATACAGAGGCAGAAACATCGGCAGAAGATAAATGCGGCTGGTCAGGATTATAAGCAGGGACGGATTGAGGATTGACCGCACCGATGTTTTCAGGTAATGTCGGAATGGCAGCTCCAACACTCGTTTCGTGATGCTCAATCCCCGAACCCTCGCCTGTCTCTATCTGTTGGAACCCGAGCCTCTCTCTCGCCATAGAAACCACCGCCTCATGAAGAATTTTCCTCTCTTCCTCGGTAAGCAAGCGCATCTCAAGCTCGAAGTCATCCAGTGTTTCATCCTGATGCGCCGCTTTCTTCTCCTCCACCAATCTAGTCCAGGCATTATATAGAATCATGGAGTTATCTCCCAACTACAATAAATTTTTGTGCTCTAACACATTGGCGTTGTATGTAACCAGGAGATCATCGAACTCAGCGTCCATCCTGGATCGGTCCTCCAAAATCTTTTCTTGGATTTCTGCTTCCGCAGACTTAGTCTTGGCTGTCGCCACAGCAAGGTCGGCTCTGAGAGATACAGCTTGGTCGCATGCCTCTTGGGCAATGGCGTTTGCATCGTCCTTCTCCTTCACCACTTCAGCAAACTTAACCTTGAGCTCATTCAGCTCCTTAATGGCTGCATCTCGCTCAGTTACAACGTTGGTATAGCGGTGGCCCATCTCTTCAACCGTGGCACAGTGTGCCTGCTGCATTCTCGCCATTTTGGCCACCGCATCCTCATGCTTTTTGAGTACTTGGAGTTCCGAGCTTCGAGATGACTCCATCTCAGACTGAAGAACTTGAATGATGCGGTCTTTCTTGACAATCTCAGCATCTCGCTCCTGAATAACTTTCGCTCGGTCAAAAGCTATCTTTGAAGCTTTCACGGCTGCTTTATACCATTCCTTGTATTGGACATAGAAGTCACGAATGTAGCTATGCACAGTGTTTTCAGCTTCCTGAGGAATCCTCTTGAGATGAGGAGGAAAAACGTATGCGTCCATACAGATTTCTGGGAAGTCCTTCTTCATCTGAGCAAGCTGGATGGCACCTTCGCCTGTCAACTCAGCCGGAGCCTGCTCAACGATAGCAGCTGCTGGTGGTTCAACTCTAGGCCGTTGAGTCTCGGGCCTTGAAGATTGGGAAGGCTGCTGCTGCTGTGAAGGCCCAGGGGTATCTACGGGGGCCCTAGGAGGCAGAGGAGAACGGGATCGTGATCGGTACTGATAGCCCCGATCTCTGTCAGTGCGATCATGGCCAGAACGGCCGCGCCAATAATCTCTATCCCTGTCATAGCGCTCCTGGCTAGTGTAACCTTGCCCATGGTCCCTATCCGATTCTCTCCTACGAGAATCATAATATGGGGAAGATTGGCGCACATTACGAAGCCTATCCAAAGTAGACCCGCAACCCGACATCTCGCCTGCAATAAGAAGGAGCTACATATTAGAATCCTACAAAGCGATAATTAATATGCGAAAGTCATGTAGTGGTGTGGAAGTATGTGTAAGTGTGTAAACCCGCAGACCAACCGGAAGTGTTGACCGCACTCAAAGGAAAGGGCTCGCTCATATTTAATACATCTTGAAATTCCTCCAACCCAGGATTACATGGAATCAATGTAAAATCCGGAATGGGAATGTCGTCAAGCCCTTTAAAAGTATCTCTCGAAGGAGAAGGGGCGGCCTCAGAAATCGTAATCCCGGAAGTGGGAGGAAACACATCCAAAGATTTCCACCCCCTAGACTTAAATTTTTTAGAAACGACGGTCTTGCTTTTCCGTCTTTTTCCCAACTCCTCAAAGTTGCCCGAAAGATCAGCCATCGGCTCTACATCTGTATGGGTCCTTTCTTCATCGCTCACTTCGGTTATTGTAATCCCGGGCATTTTCTTCGCCATTGTTTTCTTCTTCTTCTCCTTGTTTTTCTTCTTTGAGGCAGGCTTCGACATCCCCTCGATGACTATACTCTGATTTATTTCAATCAAGCCGAGAGTTCTTAAGTTATAATCATTCAACACCAAGTCGATGTGTCTCATCTCGCTCGGAACTTCTTGGAGACTATGGAATATGCCCTTGTAGTACACGCCATCGGGTCTGGAGATAATGGCTGCAAGAAAAACAAGATGTCAATACCAATGCCAAAAAGCTATTGATCAAAGAGAAACAACGACATATGAGGACACTTACGTCTAGACAACCATCGCCTAGCGAAACCAGGAGGACACCGGACATAAAACCATTCATTCTTAAAATAGCTTAGTCTGGTCCATGCTCCAATAATAACTTGGCAATTTCTGACTGCCTCCAAAAATGTGAAGGATGGGCTATCGCCCCTGCTCTTGAAATTAAATATGTATCTGATCTCGGTTGGCCTTGGCGGGCGAAAGAGACAGTCCATAAATATGACGAAGGCACTATTTAGCAGCGCATGTCTGTTAGGGTGTAGTTGTGAGGGAGCGATTGCTAAATATGATAGCATCTCTCTGATATATTGATTAAATGGAGGAAGCGTTCCAACCGCAAGAGCATGGCGATAAAAAGCTGTATACCCTTCAGGAGGATTGTGCGGTCTATCGTTGGCACTGGGCAATAAAACATCATCCGGAGATATGTTGTGCTTTAAACATATCCTGCCTAACAGAGACTCAGAAATACTGGACTGGACGGAATCAACAGGATCCTCGATGAATATTGCGTCTTGTAACTCGTTGGGAGCAGGGTCTATTATATCCGCTGGGATATCTGGAACTACAAGGACCGGAGGAGGAGAACTCTGAATCTCCTGCTGTTGTGAGCTCGAAGATTCCATAACTGACTGACTTATCAGAAAGCAACGTTAAGTTCATAAACAGCCCGTGCATTCCCCAGTGTAGTGTGTATGGATGTGTTGTGCAGTGCAAGTGTCGTGCATTACTTAAGCAGATTTTACAGATTGAAATGAGATGTCCGTACGCAAGAACTTTGGGATTTGAGAACGAAAATGACTGTCATCGCTGACCGTCACTTCCACACCATCCAAACACTACTGACCACTTCAAGTGTAAATCAAATTGTATTATTGGTTAAGTCACAGTTCCATCGACGAGCTTCAAAGGATCTTTCAGTCAAGTTCACAAGGCCGAAGCTCGTCGGAGTCGAGTATGCTAAAGTTCATTATGTTCGTCAAGGTTCAACTTGAAATTGGCCGTAGTTTAGATGCCGGAGAAAATCAGAAGAGTAGTAGTCTCTGAAGCAAAGGCGTTCGAATCGATCAGGGCGAATCGATGAGGATCGAATCGATTGCCTTCGAATCCGTGTGGTTCTACTCGATGTAATGCTGGGATGGAGGAGCACTTCGAATCCATGAGCGTTGAGTAACTTCGAATCGATCAAAAATTGAATACCTTCGAATCGATCGGGGTATCACTACTTCGAATCGATCGACATGAGACCTTTATCTTTCGTAACCATCGATTCAAAACCAGGCACTCGAGATCGATTCGAATCGCTCGTTCCTGGATCGATGTGAAGCAATGAAGAACAGCGTCCATCAATAGCTAACTTGAATTGGTGCCATTCCTCAGGATCATCGAGTCGACCCATTTCACGCAGATCTCATAACTCTTCAAAATTTTCAGAAGGAAAGATTGAATTGGTGCTAAGAAACTTCCAGTTTTATCATTCTTAGATCGACTCGATCAATTGGTTACCTGATTTGGTTTGATTACAAATGAAAGCATGAAAGGATTCGATCGATTCGAGGAAAGCACGCTTGTCTTGGCCTTGGAGAGAGCGATTCGAAGAAGAGGCTATGGCGACAGTAAAAAGTAAAAAGGAGATTGGCCTCGCGTATTTATAAGGGTTCCAAGAACGACTCGAGGCTCTTCATCTCCCGGTCATGTTGACCGATCATAACAGGTCACAACTCCATCAATTCGAACGATCGCTCGGTTACCCATTACCTTCGAATCCATCCCTTAATTCGAATCCATCTAGTTTCGAACCCTTAAACCACATCGAACCCATCCATGCAGTATCGATGCAAAGCATCATCGATTCAAAGTAGACAATTCAAATTCACCAATTCGAACTCCAACGTGCGTACGTCACGAGACGGCTTCGACTCCATACTTCCGAATCCATCACTGTCAAACTCATCAAAGCTTCGTGTCCATCCGGGTAGCATCGATGCGAAGCCCCATCGATACGAACCCCATCGATTCGAGGCTCCATCGATTCGAGGCAATTAACGGGAGACGAATCGAAGTCACTGTGTCCCATCAATTCGAAGTGCCAACTTCAAAACCATCGACTCTTGGCGTATCAGGGATTATCGATTCGAATCATCACCCCGAGTCCATCGAAAACGATCGAATGAGGATAAACGCATCGCTCCAAATATAAAATTACTACTTGTCTACCTTGTACCACGATTCAGGAGAGGATCGATACCAAGGGATAATTATAGACAATCATAAAAACAATGTTTTAACTCGAATCTCAAATCGGTTCAGGAGAGGACCGATGCAGAATTCGATAACAGTCCGAACTGGCAACGACTTGCAAACATGCAACGTTCACCAAAGTCAAAGTGGTACGTATATGCACATATGTCTGACTAGTGTTTGATCTTTATCATTTACAGGGACCAAAAGTTCATTTCATCATAATCCCAACGGCAAACAAGCTTATCACGATCATACGACAGTCAAATACTGCAACAAAGAATACAACTTTCGGCAGAGCGTGTCATAATTGTGCAACGTTGGACTGCAGCTATTCAAAGCACGTCATGTTGACACAAGACGTACTTTGGGGGGCAAATGTTATCCCGCCTTTTGGCAAGGCCGTGACACCGAAGAATTGACTAGTAATCCAATGACAGTCCGTCCTAGAGATCGGTCATACACAGGCTCACTATGGATGTCGACGAATTTTGTCCAAGTCCGGATCGGGCCGAAATTGCTAGGATATGACAGGCTAAGCCATGAGAGTCAATGTTTCAAGTTTCGAGTCAATCCGAGTTCGTATGCTCAAGGTATCACCGACGAAAAATGGAGTAGACAGTCCTTAGTTCGAATCCATAGGCGAAGCCTACGTTCGAATCCATCAGACGTGTATTGCTTCGAATCCATGAGGAGTACCTTTGCTTTGACTCCATCAAGCAGGTCCTTGGTTCGAATCCATCCAAATAGCCGTACTTCGAATCCATCCTCACATGCCTATGTTCGAATCCATCGAAGGAATGGCCCTTCGAATCCCTGCAATTAAGAAAGCCTCGACTCCATGCCATACTTGCCCTCGAATCCAACAAGCAAAGGGGGCTTCGTATCGACCAACCACAGCACTCCATGATCGATACGAAGAAACACTTTGAGGCCCGTCTTCGAATCCATTACCACAAGTCCACCCAGTCAAAGCGGCGAAGGACATGGAGTCGACCCAGTCAATTCAGAATGAAAAGCGGATCGATACGAAGGACGCGCACCACGTCATCGCCTTCACGTACATGAGCATGGATTCGACCCTATGGATTCGAACCATATCGATTCGAACGAAACCATGGGGCGAAAAACTCCAACTTGAATCGATCATAACTCGAGATCCACAAGTCCAAATGCTACAAAATTTTCACAGAAGCTTGAGCACATGTTGAAGAACGTTCACACCAAATTTCAGCTCGATTGGACTCTTTCTTGATCGATTCGAACCAAGGGTCGAATCGATCCCAAAGTGGGCCCGGGTCACCAGATTTCGGCCATGTGGGCCCCCTGACGTACCAGAACTGGTCTCCCTTCAGTTTAGGCGAAATATCAGCCTCCTACACCTATAAATAGAGCCCCTGGTCATTCAGAAAAGGGGTCAGACAATTCTAAGAGCTAAAGAGTGCCCATACTCTGCCAGATTTACTCACAATCACCGCGGTTGCCTTGGATTAAGACTTAGCTCAAAAAACCAGTTGTACTGCGTAATAAGAATTGTAATCTTCGAGTGTCGAGCAATAAAATCATCAAACTTCATAGTGGACGTAGGCTAAAACGCCGAACCACTCTAAATCGCTTGTCTTTGCACTTTACATTTCTGTTATTTGGAGTTTTTGTTAGATAATCCACAGTATTAATTTTCATTCGCGTTTATCTCTTCAAAGACTTCCGAAGAGTGTTGTGCCCATTTTTGGTACAAACAATATAGTCAATCATATACTATAATAAACACAATCATTATACACTTCATATACTTTTTAAATGGTCAGTTTTCTCACCCATCAACAAGTAAACAACCAACCACAATCTTCACTTCCTACCACAACCTTGCAAACACTCAAAACACTTCCTACCTCAACATTTTGCTCTCAGCCATAGGCAATAAATTGGCTTAAGTGCTCATAGCCATGGGCCTCTTTGGGGTGCATGTTCGAATATTCAAGCTTCATGTTGCTACAAGGTGCTGCTATATTGTGTTAGGCCATATACTAGAGTTTGGTGAAGTTTGGAGTTGTTTTGAATTAATTTATTCTTAGGAATTTATGAAGAGAGAAGGGGATGAAGATCTTCGATTTAATTCGCTAGAAATGCAAAAAGGATTCCTATGTGCAACACACACTTATATAGGCTTCAAGGTGTCACCATAACTTTTCCCTCGCTTCTTCTACATGGCCAAAGGCCCCTCACCATCCCATGTGCCTCCATGTGCTTTCCTTTCCACCTCAAAAGTTAAAACAAATATCTCTTTACAAATATCCCAACTCACAAATATCCCCTTTCCTTCTAGAAGCTTCCTAAGTGATTTAGCGCAAAATATTTTTATTACCTATTAATGATTTCCTAAGTTGTTTAAACTTGTAAAAAAAAGTTTGAACAACTTATATTGAATAAAAAGCTGTTTATCGATAAAACGATTTTCGGTCACATTATTGATATTTCTTCAAAGAATTTATTTTTGTAAACCAATTTCAAAAACAAGTTTACCATCATTTTTTATTAATTAAAAGGAAGTTAACAAGGTTATTAAATTCATTTAATCACATTAAATCCAATATTCAAATATTTAAATAATTCAAATATTTAAATATGAAGTGTTCGAAATTCAGGGTCGTTACATTCTCCTCCACTTAAAACATTTCGTCCTCAAAATTCCAACACAACCAACATACAAAAGAAACATGCACAACCTAATATTTGACAGTATTCAAAACACTAGTAAACAAAGCTCACAGTTTGCTCAGGCTCAAAACCTTCTCATTGTAGAAGGACGATAAATAATCTACTAAGCATATACCTTACGCTCAACAACCTCAGGTTATTATTAGATGCTTATTCATGCTATCTCAGAACAAACCAAAGAGTCATTCCCTAAACTCTCTATGAGCCAACAAAACATAGTATACATATATTTAAGCATGTACAATGCACATGAATCATCCATACGCATTATCAAATCTGATCACTTGCTCGATCACATAAGTTTCACTTCTAAACTAGTATAGGTCAGTTGACCTCTCTAGTGTGGACTCCGATCTGATTCCTTGATTAGAAATTTCTGTTTCCCTTACATAGCTATATACTATGGTAGAAAACTTCAGGATCATATCAAGAATCCATTTCAAGTGTCCACCGCTAATAATCGAGTGAAAAATCTTTGTCCGGACCGGTGTAAACCACCTTGATACCATGTACTCGAATCTTAGATCAAGAACCGTCATGTGAATAAAATGATCTACGTACAACTTACATATTTATCTTATTGGTTTCTTAAATTACCAATATATTTTTAACCACATTCATTTATCCAAATAGTATTTCACTCCATACTAAAATCATTTTATGAAACATTTCATAAAACACCACTTAAAATTTATAAACATTTTATAAAGACATAACTTTATTTATAAAACATTTCACTTAAACTTACTCCACTTTATTACTCCTATAATACTCTATTACATCCTAAGAGTATATACAAAACAACAAATTCATTTTACTTTGTAAAATTTAGATAAAGGCCCAAAATAAATCAGGGTCTTATAGCCGAGTCAACCTTTCGACTTCTCTAACCATCGAGTTAGGTATATAGCTAGGAAGAGTAGGACTCTGGTATCCAAACTTACGCTAGAGTCTACTTTCCTTAGAAAACCCTTAAGGTAAAGATATTTATTAGTTAGCCCAATAACATCGAATGATAACTTGACATAGATGTTCAAACCAATTTAAAACTTGTTTAAACTTTTACTACCTTCAAGATTCAAGAGTTATATAAACTCATCTTTACATTTCCTAAAATACTCAGCTTTAAGTTCTATAACGATTTAGAAGTTTCAGTCTGTCAAAAATCATCAAAAAATTCATTTCATTCTAACAAATGAAAACTATCAAGCAATCATATCATAACAAGATGAATATACCACACTTTCCTAATGTATAGCATTTGTCAATAAAACAACTTATCAAAGTTTCACTTATTTATTAGACACATTGTACTATAAAGGAAAACATAAAAGGTTTTCTTAATTACTTGGGTTATGCCACTAGCACTTAGGCACCCTAGCTAGCATACAAACAAATCATTTCCATGTAGAAAGCTCATTTCAAAATCTTTTTGAAACTACTCTATATTTTATATCATATTTCTTTTAAAGAAAATTTTTTAGAACTAAACACCGATTTTTTAAAATCATTTGAAATAATAATATACACATATATCTTTTATATATCAAATGATACTCTCTGGATTAAACCAAATTCATTTCTAAAGTAGTATCAAAAACTTCGTGAATATTACCAAGTATGATGATCTCAATTTATAAACCAATTTCCTAAATATGTGCTTTAAAATCCATAGAAAATATACATATAGATCATGTAACACAAAAGTAAAACTATGGAAATTGGTCCTATCAAGTCGTACCATATATCTTCTTACTAAGAAGGGTAATGCTTATGAGAAGTATTTACCTACCGAACACATCTCTTGCCTATTTTTAGTCACTTTCGAGCCACTCGAACCGAATAACATAAAAATATTTTGTTTTCGAATTGACTCACCGATTCTGAGAGTAACTTCGAACTTGAACAAATCTAAAAACTCCTTTCAAAATATTATTATTCACAAATACTTTCAAATAATATTACTTTTATTTTCCAAAATCTTAGAAAACCAATTTCAAAGACACCGGGATTTAACTTCTCCAAATATTAGTTTAAATTCTCCAAATATAAAGTCGCTTTCTTACATAAAATGTTTTCACAAATGTTTATTTACAAAATACTGTATCTTTCCTTTAGACTACAATAAACATAATTTTTTAAAACTTAACTTTTAGCCCTACATAGTCACTGAACGCCTTATAGTCAAATTGTGAAACTCAACTCAAGAGTTGTTTGTTTCAATTCCCCCACAAATACTGTCTACCCAACCCATGCAGTCAAAAGGTAAAACTGCTTATAAACTGGTCGAGCACAAATCAATAATCAGCAACCAATAGTCAATGCTCATAAACTGCCCGAGCTAATCAACGAGGGCTAATGGATGAACACCATTAATCCATACATAGACTAGACTACACTATCAACTTATACTTATATATATATATATATATATTACTGATATATAATAATTACCTATATGCTCTCACATGTATAATACACTCAACTCATTCTAGGGTGTCACTTACACTATCTCTGTTGTGCTATACCCAACCAAAGCTAAGGTTCTCGCTTAAACCTTCAGTTCAAATGCCAAGTGTAACAACCTACCTTTTCGACCCCTTAATGTCAACACCAATACATCTATATTATTCCATGTCGAGCACTCAAGTGCCGAAAAAACAAATTATTAGGGTAAAATAAAAAGAAAAAAATAGGACAAGGAAGAAGAGAACACAACATCAGAATCTCACGAGCGGAATGATAACATATAATATGAAAAGACAGTACAAACTGTCATTCTAAGACACATAACATTTCAATGTTACAATCTTAAGCACCTTCATCAGCGTATATAGTTATAACTGCCTTTCTTCAGAAATGCAGATATATACATAATAGTAATTCAGTGGAAATAAGAATACTACGGTATGTGAAAACGTCCAACTCGTCTCCTCGAGCTCTAAAGATTATCAACAAAAACCTTCCTTTTCCAGAATACTCGAAAGAGCACCCATAAAAATAAGGGAAATAAAAAATCATGAGCTAGACATAAGCCTGATGTGAGAAATACAAGAAGTATGTGATCAACATATAACAGTTCTTTTGAGATCGCTCATATCACTGAAACAGTTATCCGCTCAAAAGAAATCCCAATCTAATAAGTACATAATATGATATAATAGATAATATCCAGGGTGTAGAATATAAATTAGAAAATAGCTATGCTGCTTGCATCTCACAACACAACAATATCAGAAGTACAACCAAAACCACTAAGGTGTGTACAGATATGGATTTTCCATAGAGGCGCCTCCAGTAAACTGAAGCGGACCTCCATGCACAAGGATTAGAAACCACCTTTCGAGCATTGTATACCTCTAGATAAAATATACCATAAGGTAAACACAACTAGCCCATGTCCTAACATGTAGAACAAAGTATGATCAAATTTCATCTGCAAACATACCGAAAGAGTCCCAGATATGGACTTGATATACCCTGCCGTGGGTTAGCAAAACTCTAAGTTGTGAATCCTACTTTGTCTTTAGCTATTTCCAATGCTGAGGTCATATTTGGCATCTCTCACATGTGTCTTCATCACTCAAACAGAACACAAATCTCTACAAGGATTCCAGCATATGTCGACCGACGAATGCTAATACTAACCTCTACGTTGGACTTAACCTTAGGATAGACAATCCAACTCGATACCATTAATCTGAAATGTTAACGCTGACCTCTCCCTTAGACTTAACCTTAGGATAGACAGTTCAACTCTATAACATTCCAATTCATAACCGCTTCCAAAATATAGAACCCATATATCAGTTTTGAAGTTGTTTTCGATAAGTAAAACACTTATCTGATCTCAGTTTCTTCAAAACTAAATGGGTGAATTTCTAGTTAACTCAATTTCAGTTTTTAAAAAAGTAAATGAATGATATAAAGGAGTCCTACTTGGGGGATCTCGTATATATACATTCTTAAAGCAAGAGACGATTCATATGCATAAGTCATCCTCGAGGGACCTCAAACCATATCAATACGTAATGCTTACATATACTTCCAAAGTTAATTTGGTCAATTTCAATAGCCAACTAATCGACTATCAAGTACAAATGAACGATCTTATATGAAAACTAAGTCTCGCATACTTATCGCATTTTTGACTTTCTCAATTTATACCATCCCTCGGTCAAGAGTGAAGCTGGTAGTTGGAGCACTATTGCTTCTAAACCCTACTCGAATATCAGTCTTAACTCTTAGAGATAGCATAAATCTACTTTGTCAGCTTTTAGTGCTAAGTGCATGACTAAATACTTTCAATAAACAAGTAAACATAAAAAGCACGATTAAGTCATACGAAGCACAATTAAGTCACACAAGTGGCTTCTAATCCTTTTTTTAATTAATCCTTTTATTAATTAAACCTCATTAGAAATACTTGTATATATAATTAAAATACCTTTACAAAAGTTATATACATGTATACTACCATTTCACCATTCATTTCTACTCTTTTCAATACTTAGAGATGTATCTATTTTCTTATTCCAAATGGTATAAGAATATTCATAAACCTTAAAAAAGATTTCATATCTGCACAAGTCTAATTAAATAGGTTAAAAATGATTGTTATTAAAAACATTGATACTATAAACCCAAAACCATTCCATTTATAATTATCTTTAAAACATTCATTTAAAGATCTAATCATATTACTAAGTATAATAAAAAAAGGGTTAAAAACAAATATTGCCCAAACATTGTTTACTATAAACTCAAAACCAATTCATACTTGTCATTTTTATTAAAGAACATTCATTTTAAAGATCTAGGTATATATATAATTATAAATAATGTAATATACTTTTAATTAAGTTTACAAAACTATTTATGATAACATAAGTATTATAATCCAAAACTACTTTTTTTCTTTTTTAAAAGGCTTAACATACTTTTCCAAGCTTATATATTAAAACCTTTTTAAAATTATATATACACACACTAATTTATTTACAAGTTAATATAATTAATAAAAATCTAAAAATAATTTAAAAGATATTTATATTATATAAGCTTTTAACACTTTAATAAAATAATTTTCTAATTTTCTAAAAGTTATATATACACTTAAAAATACTTATAATATGGTTTAAAACACTCACTTAAAATAGTACTTAAAAATACTTATTTTATAACTTATTTAATGACTTCAAAAAGTATGTTTTCCTTTTATTTAAAGTAAACCTCTACTTGAATAATTCATAATTAATTACTAAAAATATACAAAAATTCCAAACCACTTTTAGACTACTCTAATATATATTTGAAAAGACTACTAAAACGATTGGAGAGAAATACATAGTGTAAAGTCATTTCAAAGCAATTTAAAGTGTTAAATAAAAACTACAGCATTTACAAAACGCTATATAAAGTGATCCAGAGAAAAGACAGCATTTTAAAAGTACTACATATTACTGTCATAACTGACTGCGGCCTGGGCCAGTTTTGATCACTTAACAGTTTTGACATTTTTCGATATGTGTTTGCACAAAAAATGGACAAACACCTCAAAGTTGTATGATTTAGTAGATCTTATGTAGTTCTTAGTGATTTTGGAGGTTTATGCAAATATAGGTAAAACAGGGGCTAAACTGTAAAAAGACACGCAGATTTATAGTGGTTCAGCCAGAATGTGCTTACGTCCACTTTATATGTTATTTCTCTTCTTTTGTTGTGATTACAAGTACAAAGCTTTGGTACAAGTAAAAGAAAGTTGTTTGAAAGTTCCTTCCGTGCTTGAGCTCTCAAACCTGTCCCCCATTGTTGTACCCCTGCCTCTCTATTTATAGAGTGAGGTTGGGGGCAGGGGTCTTGGATGTATACAGCTGCTGGTGGGCCTGGGCTGAAGTGATCTGGCCTGGCAGTCTGGTTCGGCATTCTCGTGGTTCGGTGAAGTATGGGGTTGGTCCGGTTGGGCTTCGTCCGGTGAAGTGTGGGATGGTGAGGTTGGATCGGTGGCAGTTGCCGGATGGAGGTCTACCGAATGGACTCGAGGGAGGGTTGCCGAATGAGTCATGCCGAATGGACTCGAGGGAGAGCTGCCGAATGAGTCATGCCGAATGGACTCGAGGGAGAGCTGCCGAATGAGTCATGCCGAATGGACTCGAGGGAGAGCTGCCGAATGAATCACGTCTCTGGGTCTCGAGGTCTTCTGGGTAAGAATTCACCCAACATTTGCCCCCCAAAGTAGGGCATATGTCTAACATATGTCGTGCTTTGTCTTCCTTTGTTCGGTCTTGGTTGCGCCGAGCCAGTTGGTCCGGTCGATATACTTCGCTTATAAATAAGGGCGCCACTCTACTATTGTTTCTTCACTTTTCGAGATAGCCGAACCACTTGACTCCTATTCTTTCCGAACTAGACCCTTATCATTGCCGAATCAGGTGAGATTTTATTCTGCCGAATGAGCGTTTGCCGAATGAGATCTTATTCTCGTATTACCGGACGAGAACGGGAGACACCGAATGAATCCATACTTGAACCACCGAATGGACCTTGAGAGTTCGAATAACGAATGAGAATTTTCATTGTCTTTACCGAATGACGATGGGAGTTTGAACACTTTGAACTTTCTTTGCTTACACTCTTGTACTACCGAATGAACTGATGTAATCGTATTTTGCCAAATGAACTCACGGGTTTGAGTGCCGAATGAAGTCATACACTTGAATAACCGGATGAGCTCAGGAAACTTGAATTCCGAATGAAAATGATACCGAATGAAACTGATACTGAATATGTTTTTGCCGAATGAAGTCATATACTTGTTTATATCCTCTGTTCTAAATGTGTTTTTCCGGTATTGTAGATAATGTCTCGCAAAGTAGAAACTCGATCAGACAAGAAGCGATCCGTGGGTGAAGGAGAGTCATCGACTGTGCCCCCAGCTCAATCAGGATCGGAGCGTCATGGGCCCGCCCCGAGGTCATTAGTGGATGGATATGGTCCCCAGGAGTTGCTGGATTCCCCGCCTGACTGCTTTCCTAGCTTTCTCAAAGAGGAGCAACTCGATGTTATATCTCGTTCCTTTGGGATTGATAGAGCTCTCATGCTGCTGCCGGGTCCAGGAGTTATGCCATACAGTCCTCCCGAAGGATACTTTGCTTATAGCAGGTACCATTGCATGTGTGGTGCTATCCCGCCTCTCAATGCTTGGATAGTCAGTTTCCTCACGTACCTGAAGGTGGCCCCATTTCAGCTTCAGCCCAACTCTTACGCCATACTGGTGAGCCTTTTCGTTATTTTTCGGAGGAAGTATGGTCGCGCTCCCTCCAACCGGGAGATCCGGTACTTGTACAATTTAAGGGGCTACAAGAAGGGGTCCCCATATATTAACTTGGAATCTGCTGTGACCTTCAAGCCGGTCCTGGACCTTTATTCCAAATTCAGCATGTTCAAGAAAGAGTGGTTCTTTGTTAGGGACGACTCCGTCTCTATCCGGCGCTTTACCTCTGGATGTAAGTTGATGCTTTTACTTATAATTTCTATCCTGATTGTGATGCTTCTTCTCATACTTTCTCATTTTTGCTAGCGACAGGTGGCTTTCCTGTTGTGGAGACTGACCGCCTGGTTCAGACGGCGGCGGAGATAGAAGGCATTCTTGGGAAATACAGATCATCTGCTTACTTGATTAGAAATGCGATCCTTCTAGAATACAACTTGATCCTTCCGCAGCAGTCTGTAGTTAAGTTGAGGGAAACGGCGGAAGAGAGGGCGGCTGCTCAGGCCAAGGGAGGCGTTGCGGCAGAGGGTGGAAAGAGAAAACCATTCACGAAACCTCCAGCCGTTGGAGGTAAGAAACTTAAGAGGTCAGACGGTCCTTCTCCCAGCAATTGTCCACTTACTCAGGGGGAGATAGACGCGGAGGAGGAAAGAGGCGAGGCGGAGGGCGGAAGTGACGTTGAGCGTCTTGGTGACGAGGGTGGCGATGGACAAGGTGGTGATGGTTCCAGAGCTCTGTCTTCTGGGCAAGTAGGCGAGATGCAAGAGTGGACGGATGATGCTCTCCGTCAAGCTTTTGAGGGGTTGGGTGATGATCCGGCTTTGGTCGAGAAGACCGGGGAGGCGGACAAAACCGGGACTGGTGCGAGTGAGTCTTCTTCGACTATTCCGGCCAAGGTGGCTCTGACAACTCAAGGTGAACTCTTGACCCCTGCATGCTTCACTAATGATAGGGACTTAGGAATATTTTATGACCCGCTCCCGTCCTGGAATGAAATCCGGGGCTTATTGCAGTATCCTACTCCTCCCCAGGGTTTGTACAACCACAGCTGTGTTTCCCTTCCTTTTCTAACTTGTAACCTACCGTGTTTCTTGAATCATATAGTAATGTAAGATTATGACACTTGTTCTTTATATCAGGAGCAGGCAAGACGCCCAAAGCTTCAGACCTTCGACACAGGCTCGAGCAATATAAACTTTCCAAAATTTCTGCTAAGCCGAAGCCCTCAGCCCAACGCTCCGGAGATGTAGTCGGGTACCGTCCTCTTCTTGGGGTCATCGAAGAGGGTATTCAGCAGAGGAAGAGGAGTCATCTTTTATCCGAAACTTCGCTCGGTCCTCAGCCTCCGGCTCATCCTATTCATGACATTACTGAGGAGGATAGCGAGTTTGTACCCTCTCCACACCCGTCCGGAAACCCTTCTGTTATTCATATCGACCGTCCCGACTTGGCCCGTAATCCCTTCGCGGGTCACCCTGATCTGGACCCAGGTTCTCAGGATATTACTTTTGACGAAGTTACTGGTGAACACCTTCTCCCCCGTAACCCCATGGTACGAGTACTTGACGAAGCCAAGTCCTTAGACCTCGATCTACTCACCACTCGTATAGTCACTATGGGAGATGAGGCCAAAGCTAATATTGATCGGGTGGCAGAGGAGGCCAAAAAGCTGATGGGGCATCACGCTCGGCTGGTTAAGGCCGGAGAGGAGATAGGGAGCGCCAATATCCGACTTCGATTGGTGGTCTCGGATCAGGCCAAGCAGCTTGCGGATCAGGCTATCCAGATTTCTCAACATGAGGCTGCTACTGGGCGATTAAGGAGAACCATGGAAGAGGCCAGTCGGGCCGAATTGCGAAAAATGGAAGCTGCTTGCAAAGAGCGGATTGATATGGCTATTACCACGGTGGATGAGGTTCGGAGAGCGGATCTCGAGCAGGTGGAGGAATTGTCCGAGAAGCTTGGGGCTGCAGAGCTTGCCCAAGCTAAGTTGAGGGAAGAGATGGAGGTGATGCGGAGGTCCCTTCAAGCTGATTGCTCGAGATACAGACTGGAGAGAGATGCTGCCGTGGAAAGGTTGTCGGCCTCCGATGCCCGGATGAGGGAGTTTGAGGAGAACGAAGGAATGATGGATGACATGCTCCAGGACATGTATTTCCGGACCTGGAAGCAGGGTAACCTCTCTTGGATGGATGATTATCCCAGAGTCATGGCCAAGACATATCTTCGGGCTTTGGAGGAGGCTAAGGCTGATGCAGATAAAGAGGGTGGAACGGTCTTCAGTATGGATGTGGTCACGGCCCAGTTCACCAAGGAGGAGAAAGTGGCGGTAAAGGAGGGTATGCGGCTGCTTGCTGCTGAAGAGGCGGGTGTGCAGGTAGAAGATGACGACCAGGATGGTCAAGAAGCTAGTACTGGTAAGTCTTCCTTTCTAGTCTTTCTGTTAACTTGGTTACTCGTCACTAATGAATCCTTTTTATGACCGGACAGGCGGGCAAAAGAACAAGGACAAGACTTCGACGCAACCAGCTCCATGACTGAACCTGAAAAATTCTTTTTGTAGGCTTGGCATTGTTGTATCTGTTAGTCTTAAGATAGTCGAGTAACTTCTAAGTTGTAATTCTTGCTACTTGTAATAACATTATTCTTGACGTGTAATTTTTTAGCTCAAGTTGATTTTGTCATTTCTTGAATATTTGTTGCTATTTCGACATATCGTATGAGAAATGTAGCTATGTATAATTCTTGTAATTAAATTGTGTTGGATGTCAGATTCTGGTTTTAAATCATAATCTCATGACTTGCAATTTTAGCGTGTGGTGTGAAAAAATCAAATTATAGTCATGCATTTGTACATAAAGGAAGAAAATACCGCCTTTCATGTTCTGTTTGTAAAATGGCAGTTTCGAATATCTTGTATGACCAAGCATGGAAAGTAGTTGACTACCCTGCCATCTGATTGTGAATCTCTGCATCCATTGGCGGGTATCTCTTACCCTGCATCCTGTACTTTATGGTTTGTTATAGAGGATAGGAGGAAAGTTTTTCAAGTAAAATTGAAATATGTGAAATAGTAAAACTTCCAGTCACGGAAGGCCTTCGATGTGCTTAAGTTCGTGGCAAACGGGTTTTGTAGTCACTTTCCCTAGCTGTGGGTCTTGGAGACATTTGTCACCCATCTTACGCCTCCGCGGGGAGTTAATTCTTTTTTACCACAGCCGCACTTAAGACACACCGGAGCCGAGATCGCGCACAGTAACTACCCGGGCCATTATGGCCCGTACTCATGGGTATTATTCGACTTACTGTGGCCGGCTAGCGTGGGTGCCGATCGTCAACTGTGAACTGCCCCTGGCTGGCCACACCTTATGTTGGGGCTTATAATCGGTTCACAGTCGCCGGCGAGCCTAACGCCGTAATGAGCTGCCTCGGCTATAGTCGGCCTTCTCGGTGGCTTATAATCGGCTCATTACAGTTGGCTTTAAGGGCCGTCGCGAGCAATGAGTTAACCCGCAGCAGAGGGATGCTGGAGCAAAAGTGTCTCATTGGCGAGGGCATAGATTCGCATAGTACCTGTTGTGACTTGTCCACGTGAAGTTGCATTGTGGAGTGCTTCGAATAGAAAATGCTATATGCTCAGGATTTTGTTCAACAGAAAAGGATAAAGTTAACAAGCAGCCAAGATACAAAGGAATAAGTTAAAAAAGAGACAAGGCTTTTTTAAAGTGGTTCGGCACGAAAAAATGCCTACGTCCACTGATTCTCTTTGTTAATTCACTTCATATGGGCAATACAAGTTAAGAAAAGTATCGACGGAGGTGTTGGATGTTCCATGCCCTCTGGAACACCTCTCCGTCCACTGTTGACAAAATATAGGCTCCGTTGTGGAGATCTTTATGAATTACATATGGTCCATCCCAGATTGGGTCTAGTGCTCCGGGACGAGGGAAGATTCGCTTGAGGACAAGATCCCCTTCTCGTAAGGTACGATGCTTGACTTTGGAGTTGTATAGTGCTGCCACCTTTTGCTTGTGGGCTGCTGTTTTTAGGACTGCATCATTCCTTCTCTCCTCGACTAGATCCAAAGACATGTTGAGGAGTTCTTCGTTTTCTTCTGGGTTATAGTGGATCCTACGGTGGGAAGGCACAATGGTTTCAACTGGGAGCATAGCCTCCGATCCGTATGCCAAAGAGAAAGGAGTGTGCCCTGTTGATGTTCTGAAAGATGTGCGGTAGGCCCATAGTGCCGTAGGGAGTTCATCCACCCAAGCGCCCTTTGACTTTTCGAGTTTCTTTTTGATCAGAGTTTTCAGAATTTTGTTGACTGCTTCGACCTGTCCGTTTGCTTGGGGATATGCTACGGATGAGAAGCTTTTGTGAATTCCGTGTTCTTGGCACCAGTTGGCGAATTCCTCGCTGTCAAACTGAAGTCCATTGTCTGATATGATTTTTAGTGGGACTCCGTACCTGCACAGAACATTTTTGATTAAGAAGTTGATAACTTTCGCCGAAGATACTTTATTTAGAGGTTCTGCTTCCACCCATTTGGTGAAATAGTCGACTGCTACTATAGCATATTTGGCGCCGCCTCGACCCATTGGCAGTTCACCGATTAAGTCAATTCCCCATACTGCAAAGGGCCAAGGGCTGGTCATCCGAGTAATCTCGGTTGTTGGTAGCCGAGGGATCTTAGCAAATTTTTGGCATATGTCACACTTCTTGACGAAATCTAAGGCGTCCTTGCTTAAGGTGGGCCAGAAATATCCGTATCGGAGTATCTTTTTTGCTAATGTTTGCCCTCCGGTGTGGTCTCCGCAGCTTCCTTGATGAATGTTGGATAAGATTTCCTTGGCTTCCCTTCCGGCGACACACCTTAATAATGGGTTAGAGAACCCGCGCCGATAGAGGATGTCTCCTTGTATTGTGTAGCGGGACGCTTTCCTCAAGATTTTCTTGATTTCGTTACGCCCGTCGGGTAGTGTGCCATTTTGTAGGTAGTCCCGGAGGGGAGTTATCCAAGTTGCTTCTTCGGTTGCAGCTATCAGATTCACTTGTTCAAAACTCGGGATCATTTGCTTTGAGACAGTTACTGCCCCGAAGATGGCGACGTCTCTCATACTTGCTTGCTTTGCCAATTCGTCGGCCTCTTGGTTCTCTTCCCGAGGGATGTGTTTGACTAAGTAGTGGTCCAATCGGCTGAGAAGTAACTTGGTCTTCTTTAGATATGCTATGAGTCGTTCTTCTCGAGCTTGGAATTCCCCTAGTATTTGATTAACAATAAGCTGAGAATCGCTGTGAAGACACAAAGAATTGGCTCCGATCTCGATAGCAATTTCTAATCCGGCTATTACTGCTTCGTATTCTGCATCGTTGTTGGTGGCAGTGAACTCCAACCTTATAGCATAGTGCAGTTTATTTCCCCTGGGAGTGATGATTACCACACCTGCCCCCGAGCCTTGTTCGTTAGATGCACCGTCCACAAAGAGATTCCACTTGATATCTTCTGTTATTTCCAGTTGCTCCTTATCCTCGTTGGTAGTGAATTCTGCAATGAAATCAGCCATGGCTTGTCCCTTGATGGCGGTGCGAGGGTGATAGGTGATATCATATTGACTCAGCTCAATACACCATTTAAGTAGTCGCCCGGAAGTGTCGGGACGATGGAGTACCTGCCTTAGTGGTTGATCGGTTAGAACCTTGATGGAATGGGACTGGAAGTAATGACGTAGCTTTCGTGAAGTGATTAGTAAACAGTATGCTAACTTTTCAAGCTTAGGATATCTGACTTCTGCCCCAGTAAACCTTTTACTGACGAAGTAAACTGGTCGTTGCGTACGGTTATCTTCTCTTACCAAGGCAGCGCTTAGAGCGTGAGATGACACAGCAAGGTATAGGTATAATTCTTCGCCTTCGCTTGGGGTCGAGAGTACTGGTGGTTTCTGGAGGTGTTCGATTAGGTTAAGGAAAGCGGTCAAGCATTCGTCCGTCCATTCGAACTTTCCTTTATCTTTCTTTAGAGCTTCGAAAAAGGGGACGCACTTGTCCGTTGCTTTGGAGATGAATCGGCTTAGGGCAGCCACTTTTCCATTTAGGCTTCGCATTTCCTTTCGGGTGGAAGGTATCTTGATGTCTCTTAATGCTTGGACTTGTTCAGGGTTTGCTTCTATCCCTCGGGCATGGACGATGAATCCTAAGAATTTTCCTGATGACACTCCGAAGGAGCACTTTAGTGGATTCAACTTCATTCCATACTGTCGAAGTACCTGGAACATCTCGCCCAGGTGGCTTACGTGATCTTTGGCTTTCCGTGATTTTACCAGCATGTCGTCTACATATACTTCCATTGTTTGTCCTATTAGCCCTGCGAACATCTTGTTGACGAGGCGCTGGTAGGTGGCTCCTGCATTTTTAAGCCCGAAGGGCATCACTTTGTAGCAGTACAAACCCCGGTCGGTGATGAAACTAGTGTGATCTTGGTCGGGAGCATGCATAGGAATTTGGTTATATCCTGAGTATGCATCCATAAAAGACAGGAGTTCGTGCCCGGCTGTGCTGTCTACAAGTTGGTCGATTCTGGGAAGCGGGAAGCAATCCTTTGGGCAGGCGTCATTTAGGTTGGAGAAGTCAATGCAGGTCCGCCACTTCCCATTAGCCTTCTTTACTAGTACCGGGTTGGCGATCCATTCTGGGTAAATAGCTTCTCGTATGAAGTCATTGGCGAGTAGATTCTTTACTTCTTCATCGAGGGCTGCTGATCGCTCCGCCCCCATACTTCTCTTTTTTTGTTTTACGGGTGCCTTGGTAGGATCAATTTTTAATACGTGGCACGCTATGTTGGGGGAGATTCCGGTCATGTCAGCGTGTGACCAAGCGAATACATCTAAGTTATGGCGGAGAAAATCAACGAGTTGTTCCTTCAATTCGGTTTTCAGCTGCGACCCAATTTTCAGTAGCCTACTTGAGTCGTGCTGGTCTACAGATATAAACTCCATAGCCTCTGCAGGCTCGGCGGTGGCCTCCTCCTCTTTGTCCCTAGGGTCTAATTCATTGAAAGGGTCGCTGGTGTATCGAAGAGGAGGGGCTTTCTTTAGTTGCTATGCTTCAAGGCTTTTTGTGCAGAGAGCAATCTCTACACCTTTCCCTTTATCTCTCCTGTGGTTGTTGCGAAGTTCGGTTACATAGCAGTCTCGTGCAATATCTTGGTCTCCTTCCACTTCCCCTACTCCATTGTCTGTTGGAAATTTCATTTTTAGGCACCACGGGGCTAGGACAATCTGGAAGTCAGACAGGGCTGGCCTTCCTAGGAAGGCGTTGTAGGCCGAATGGTTTTCTATCAGCACAAACGTCTGTTTCCTTACAACGGAGCGGGGATGGCTTCCAATTTCAACGAAGAGGTCCAGCTGCCCGATGGGCATTTTCGCATCTCCAGTGAAACCGTGTAGAGGTTTATCGCAGGGAGATACGTCCTTCATTGACAACCTCATCTTGTCGAATGCGTGTTTGAACAGGATATTTACAGAGCTTCCAGTGTCTACCAGGATTCGGTAAACTTCGGCGGGACCGAGTCGGGCAGAGATAACCATGGGATCCATGTGAGGGTACTGTCTTCCCTCTAGGTCGCGTTTACTGAATGTGATGTCATCACTTTCTTTCCGCTTTGGGTGGCGCTCTTCTATAACCGTATTGACACAGTTTCTATTGTCTTTGAGCGACTTCCCATATCTTTCCATCTCTTTCCAACTTCTGTCTGCGATGTGTGGACCTCCTGAGATGGTATGGACCACTATCTTCTCTTGACTAGAGCTGCTAGCGTTGCGGTCGCCTCTGCCGGTCCCTGGTGAGGGTAGCCTTGGGTTTTCATTGGCAGGAGCTGGAGTCCTGTCTTGACTTTTTACATAGCGCTCCAGTTTCTTTCTTCTGATGTGTTCCTCAATCAGATCTCGGAGATGATGGCATTCGTTGGTATCATGTCCGTGGGATTCGTGGAAGCGGCAGAATTTTCCAGATTTCTGTGCGCTATCTGATTCCTTCTTGTATGGTGGGCGTTTGTATCTAACTTCGCCTTGGGTGGCAAGGAAGATGTTTTCGACGGTCTCGTTCAAAGGGGTGTAAGAGTCGAATCTTGGTCCTGGCCGATATAGGCGTTTCTCTACTTTCTTGCCCCCAGCATTGTCTCTGGAATCATTTCTTCGAACGTCCCTTGCCACAGCAGGGGCATTGCCATGGGTCGTCTTACTTTGCTGTCCTGACTGCCCCTCAATGGCAGCATCCTCAAGCCTCATGTATTTCCCAGCTTCATGGAAGAAATCGGGTAAAGTAGCTGGTTTTTCTTTTGTCAATCTCCGAGCAAATTTAGTGTCCGGATGCACCCCACTGCAGAGGGCCATTAGAATAAGCTTCTCATCGGCATCTTGAACTGCGGCTGCTGCGGCGTTGAATCTGGTTAGGTATTGTTGCAGCTTTTCTCCAGGTTTCTGTTTGACGCTGGATAAGGAATAAGCGTCCTTAGGTTGCTCCACAT
This sequence comes from Allium fistulosum, assembly GCA_030737815.1. Taxonomy (NCBI): domain Eukaryota; kingdom Viridiplantae; phylum Streptophyta; class Magnoliopsida; order Asparagales; family Amaryllidaceae; genus Allium; species Allium fistulosum. The sequence continues at coordinate 678,350,200 of CM060903.1, forward strand.
GAATGCGGAACTGACTGATGAATTTTTCTTTCAACATTTCCCATGAGCTGATGGATCCCTGGGGTAGATGACAGAACCAGGAGGTAGCAAGATCTGCTAAGAAAAGCGGGAAGCATTTGCACAGCACTCCCTCTGTTGCTCCACTCATGAGCATATGCTGCGTGTACCTCTGTAAGTGTACAACGGGATCGGAGGTTCCTTTGTAGGGTTCCATTGTTGGCATCTTCCATTCTCGGGGGGTGATAGCAATTTCGATATTGCGGGCGAAAGGGCTGGTTACCCTAGCGCCTATCCCTCGATCTCTTTGCTCCCGTTGGACACACTCTCTGAACAAGCGCGCCATCCTTTCATCAGAATTTGGAGCAGACAGAAATGAGTTTGGCTCTGTTCTGTGGGGTTGATTCCGTCCAGACAACCTGTAGGGATGGTATCGTCTATCATTCCTCATATTTTCCAGTGGCTGCCTTTGATCTTCTGGGAGCATGCTTGGGTCAGCTACAGTTGGCCCTTGCCTTGATCTTCCCCGGTTGGGCTCTGATCTTAGCACTTCCTCGGGTCCAACTTCGGGCTGAACTCTAGCTCGGCCCCGTTCACCGGTGTTTCTGTGGTTAGGCAGCATGACAGGCTCAGCTGCAGTTGACCTTCGCCCGGTACCTTCCCCGTTGGGTTCAGTACCAAACGTTTCCTCAGGCCTAACTTCGGGCTGGGCTCGGTCTCGGCTCCTACCACGGCTACTTCTGCCGTTAGCTCCTTCGAAGAGGGAAGATCTTTGCTGTCTCTGAGATCCTCCAGACTGGGACTCGCCCCATGATTCAGTGTTGCGGTTGGATTCTTCAGCGTCCCTCAAGCGTGACATGAGATGGTCCACCAAGGCTTCCTGCTGGGACGTGAAGCGGTTAGTTACTTCAACAACAACTCTGTCCAAATCTGCCCTAGTAATTGCTGCAGGCTGTTCTGTGGCAGGAGTGGTTGGGTTAGCCTGTCCTCCATTTGTTACCGTTGCTGGAGGAGGAGGATTTACTTGATTTGCGATAGCTGGATCAGGAAGGCTACTGGATGCGATGTTTTTTTCTTTGTTAACATCTTTCCTCTGTTTGGGAGGCATGTTTTCCAAGTGGCGGATGATGCTGTTAGGAAAACTTGTTAAGCGGATGAAGCTGAAGCTTCGAGCTTCAATTTCTCAGTGAAAGCACCAAAAATGTTTGCACAAAAAATGGACAAACACCTCAAAGTTGTATGATTTAGTAGATCTTATGTAGTTCTTAGTGATTTTGGAGGTTTATGCAAATATAGGTAAAACAGGGGCTAAACTGTAAAAAGACACGCAGATTTATAGTGGTTCAGCCAGAATGTGCTTACGTCCACTTTATATGTTATTTCTCTTCTTTTGTTGTGATTACAAGTACAAAGCTTTGGTACAAGTAAAAGAAAGTTGTTTGAAAGTTCCTTCCGTGCTTGAGCTCTCAAACCTGTCCCCCATTGTTGTACCCCTGCCTCTCTATTTATAGAGTGAGGTTGGGGGCAGGGGTCTTGGATGTATACAGCTGCTGGTGGGCCTGGGCTGAAGTGATCTGGCCTGGCAGTCTGGTTCGGCATTCTCGTGGTTCGGTGAAGTATGGGGTTGGTCCGGTTGGGCTTCGTCCGGTGAAGTGTGGGATGGTGAGGTTGGATCGGTGGCAGTTGCCGGATGGAGGTCTACCGAATGGACTCGAGGGAGGGTTGCCGAATGAGTCATGCCGAATGGACTCGAGGGAGAGCTGCCGAATGAGTCATGCCGAATGGACTCGAGGGAGAGCTGCCGAATGAGTCATGCCGAATGGACTCGAGGGAGAGCTGCCGAATGAATCACGTCTCTGGGTCTCGAGGTCTTCTGGGTAAGAATTCACCCAACAATATGCAAACAATATTTTTTAACTTCCAATCTTTTTACAGTAACTATATACACAATATAAATTACAATCACAGTAAGAAACCCTTAAAGATCTCTCTACAAATTATTATAGAAAATGCCGAACACAAAGCATTTTTTAAGTGCTTCTATAGGGACTATCTTTGTAAAAACACTTCCAATTCAAGTCTGATTCAAATCAAAGTCCAACCATACCTTATGTGCTTTGTTTCAAGGCTATGCAATAAGTCATAGAAAGTCATACAAGTCCAAATACATCATTTACATAAGTCATTTGCTTTCTAAAGCAAGAATCACACAAGATAAAGCAATAATATATAGTCATTCATATACTATAATAAACACAAGTATTATACACTTCATATACTTTTCAAATGGTGAGTTTGATCGTCCATCAACAAGTAAACAACCAAGCACAAGCCTTATTCTGACGACAACCATTCAAACACCCAAAACACTTCCTACCTCAACTTTTGCTCTTAGCCATAGGCAATAAATTGCCTTAGGTGCTCACGACATTGGGTCACTTTGGGGGTGCATGCTCCAAATCTTCAAGCTTCATGTTGCTACAAGGTGTTGCTATGCTGTTTTAGGCCATTTACTAGAGTTTGGTGAAGTTTGGAGTTGTTTTGAATTAATTTATTCTTAGGAATTTATGAAGAGAGAAGGGGATGAAGAGCTTTGTTTAATTTGCTAAAATATAAAAAAGGATTCCTATGTGCATACACACATATTGTAGGCTTCAATGGGTCACCATAACCTTCCCCTCACCTCTTTTACACGACCATAGGCCCCTGACCACCCCATGTGCTGGCCTTTCCACATCAAAATTTAAAACAGACATCTCTTCACCAATATCTCCACTCATAAATATCCCCTTTCCTTGTAGAAGCTTCCTAAGTGATCTAGTGCGAAATATTTTTATTACCTATTAATGATTTCCTAAGTTATCTAGACATATAGAAAAAAGTTTAAACATCTTATTTGAATTAAAAGTTGTTTATTGATAAAACGATTTTCGATCACATTATCGACATTTCTTCAAAGTTATTTTTGTTAATTTCAAAAAGGAAAAGGGGTTAAGAAGGTTATTTAATATAGTTAATCACATTAAATCTAAGATTAACATATTCAAATAATTACAAAATGTTTGAAATACCAGGTCATTACATATATTGATTTTTATATTAAAATAAAAAAGTATATAAGTTGCCACAAATTGAAAAATCATGCTAAATTAATCATTTAATTATCTAAATTTTTGATTATTCATTTTAAACCTCACAATAATATAAATACAAATAATAAAGTCAATTTCCAATAAAAATTAAACATTTGAATTATTTTAATATAATAATTTATAAAGGAGTCTACAGCTCTAGCCGAGTTGGCAGCAGTACTCAGATTCCTAGAAGTGGGAGAGGGTTCGTGCCCTGGTAGCTTCAATTTAACCGCTTGTTATTTGTGGAGGCATGTAGTAATCGCTTAAATGAGTGAAAGCCTCGAGATCAAAAACTACATTTGTGAGAGCCTGACTTAAAGGGGGGTCAATAGTGAGGGGCCTATCGAATTCCTAAAATTTATAAAGGAAATAGAGATGAGTTAACACAAAATTGAAAAATCATCTACTGTCCTTCAAATATCCGAATTATCGATCTCATTGTCTAGGTCTAAAACCTACAACAATGTAAATATAAACAAAGAAGTCAATCTCAAATAAAGAATTAAAAAAAATTAATTGATCGGCAAAAAGTCCTATTTCAGTTTATTTATTTTAGAATGGAGTGATGTTACATGACATCAATGGTATGCTATAGACATTAATTTTATAATTAATATTTGAGACGTATGAAAATTAAATTATAAGGGTGTATATGTTAACAATAATCAAATTGCTGAGAAATCAGTATTTACAGAAAAATAATAGTTGAAAGAGTACACAAAGAGTGAGGTATTCTCACGTACACACACACATATAAACCAAAATTATTATTAACAAGGTTTGGTCAAAATAATTTATAAACAAATTGATTACTAGGACTCAATAGGCAACGGTATATACATAACCGTATATCACAGAACAAACACTTCCAAACAACATTTATAGTCACTATAGGATGACTATTACCAATTCTTTATTAAGAAATTCAGGTTAAACTCATCAAACTGATAATAATGATAGAAGTATACAATATATCATCCTAAATAAACATACAAAAGGAATAGTTATTGGATAATGATATCAATTGGACCATTTTTAGAAAGAACTATGTTGCTCAAGTTACACTATCGCTAGTACATGAAATTATTGGAACATTTACCATAAGAATTCATGGAAAAACCGACTAAGTTCATGAATCATGTTGTTAAAGTCAAATTCATTGAAAAAGAAATAATTAGAGGGACATACCATTATATTTATGGCACATGTGTGAAATATGTAATCGACCAAACCTAACCTTAGAAACTGATTTGGGAAAATAAGAATGAAAAGAAAAAAAATATACCTGGACAAATTATGAAGAAGCGTTAATGTGCAAAAAAAGATCAAGATAAAGAGACTGAATTTAGTGGATATGAAGAGAACTTTGAATTTAGGAAATAAGCATAAGATAACCTTTAGACTTTAATGTTTTAGATTTTCAAAAACATCAGAACGAAGGAGAAGGTGAGAGGGTTCAAATGCAAAGCTTACCTCTAATTAAATGAATGAGCTTCAAAAATTGGAGTTGAAATTGAATGAGGGAAAATAACATCAATAGTCAAATAAATAGCTTTTTATATAATAAATAAATAATAAACCAAATAGAATACAATAGACGGATTGGAAAGAGGAAGTATGAGTTAGAGAGAATAGAAATTAAATTAGATCTAAAAAGTGAACTAAAAAATAGTTAATTAACCTAAAGAATTAAATGACAAAATGAATACGTGACCATTGACATATACAACATTTACATCTTAGGCTGAAAATAAGGAGAAGGTTGGATAATATATTCAAAATATTTTAGAAGTGAGTGAAATAATTTATCTTAAATCAATGAGAGGATAGGATTTCAAATGAGAATGAATAAGAGAAGAGAATAGAAACATACCAATATTCAATTATTTATAATAGAATAGAGAGACCATTTATCCTTTTCAAAATTAAAAATATGAATCTTTTGAAGTTTGTGTGCTTGATACCGAATGTGGGTTGGATAACCAAATACACTAATGCGGAATGGATCTTAAGGCCACTAATATGCTAGATGGATGAATAGTGTATGACAGGCTAAGCCATGAGAGTCAATGTTTCAAGTTTCGAGTCAATCCGAGTTCGTATGCTCAAGGTATCACCGACGAAAAATGGAGTAGACAGTCCTTAGTTCGAATCCATAGGCGAAGCCTACGTTCGAATCCATCAGACGTGTATTGCTTCGAATCCATGAGGAGTACCTTTGCTTTGACTCCATCAAGCAGGCCCTTGGTTCGAATCCATCCAAATAGCCGTACTTCGAATCCATCCTCACATGCCTATGTTCGAATCCATCGAAGGAATGGCCCTTCGAATCCCTGCAATTAAGAAAGCCTCGACTCCATGCCATACTTTCCCTCGAATCCAACAAGCAAAGGGGGCTTCGTATCGACCAACCACAGTACTCCATGATCGATACGAAGAAACACTTTGAGGCCCATCTTCGAATCCATTACCACAAGTCCACCCAGTCAAAGCGGCGAAGGACATGGAGTCGACCCAGTCAATTCGGAATGAAAAGCGGATCGATACGAAGGACGCACACCACGTCATCGCCTTCACGTACATGAGCATGGATTCGACCCTATGGATTCGAACCATATCGATTCGAACGAAACCATGGGGCGAAAAACTCCAACTTGAATCGATCATAACTCGAGATCCACAAGTCCAAATGCTACAAAATTTTCACAGAATCTTGAGCACATGTTGAAGAACGTTCACACCAAATTTCAGCTCGATTGGACTCTTTCTTGATCGATTCGAACCAAGGGTCGAATCGATCCCAAAGTGGGCCCGGGTCTCCAGATTTCGGTCATGTGGGCCCCCTGACGTACCAGAACTGGTCTCCCTTCAGTTTAGGCGAAATATCAGCCTCCTACACCTATAAATAGAGCCCCTAGTCATTCAGAAAAGGGGTCAGACAATTCTAAGAGCTAAAGAGCGCCCAGACTCTGCCAGATTTACTCACAATCACCACGGTTGCCTTGGATTCAGACTTAGCTCAAAAAACCAGTTGTACTGCGTAATAAAGAATTGTAATCTTCGAGTGTCGAGCAATAAAATCATCAAACTTCATAGTGGACGTAGGCTAAAACGCCGAACCACTCTAAATCGCTTGTCTTTGCACTTTACATTTCTGTTATTTGGAGTTTTTGTTAGATAATCCACAGTGTTAATTTTCATTCTACGCGTTTATCTCTTCAAAGACTTCCGAAGAGTGTTGTGCCCATTTTTGGTACAAACACTTTGGTGCTTTCACTAAGAAAACCAGTTTTTCTTCTGCTCCTCGGATCTACCATCGATACCGGATTGCGTAAATCCAAGAGGAAGATCCAGATCTCTACTCCGGAATCCTTCCATTCTATTCAGATTTGCATAAAATCTAGGAGAGGAATCCACTGTTCAAGATGGTTAGCACAAGGACTACTTCTACAGCTGCTAATCAAGAAGCTCGGGATGAACAGAATCCCACGCAGCAGTTACAGTCCAATCAAGACAACACTGCTCACTCCGGTCCATCTGGACCGGTAACCAGACAAGAGTTCCAGACTTTACTCCAGGAACTGACCCAAAGCCGGCAACAGTTAGCCGAACAGTTGCGTGCCAACATCGAATTGATCAATCAATTAAACCGCCAAAGGCATAAGAAAACAAGGAGGGGTGATGCTTCCCACTCGTCCACTGAAAGTTCTGCTTCCTCTGACTATCATGGTAGAACTACACGTCCCCGGTTGGACGCAGGTCATACGCTAGTTACCGAATATCAACCCGCCTTGACTGTGGGACAATCGAGGGTCGGACCGTCAACTAGCTCCCAGGCCGGGCCCTCATCACGAGGATACCACAGGCAATCGCGCTACAACAGCCGCGGTAGAGACAAGGGTTGATACCTGAAACTTGTCGGATCCAAATAATGAACAGCGTGTGCGTACTCCTGAACCATACATCCCAGAAGAGGTGGAGCCAAGGAGGCGAGATATAGGCCGTCGACAACGTCCAGTCCAAACTCGCGCTATGGAACCCGACCACACCTTAGCTCAGCCTACACAAAATGTGGCTATGCCCGACATTTCAACCATGGTACGACAAATGATTCGCGAGAGCCAGGGACTTATCAATGACGACTGGGGAATCTCCCGTAGTCAAACTCCTTTCACTGATGAAATACTGTACGCTGAACCTCCTCGGCGGTTCAGAATGCCGATTCTCCCCTTGTACGAAGGAAATTCCGATCCCAATCAACATATTTTAAAATATGAATGGTCAATGAACGCCGCGAGGGTTGATGATGCAGTAAAATGTCGAAGCTTCCCCATCTCTTTGGGAGGAATTGCAACAATGTGGTTCACAAGGTTGCCACCAAGATCCATCTCTTCATTCGACCAAATGGCTAAGAAATTTGTTGAGCAGTTTCGTATGCACGTCACTCGGCCTAAAGACGTTAATACCCTATCTAGTGTTACCCAGGCAAAGGGAGAGACGCTCAGGCGTTACCTGGAGAGATTCCATACAACATGCGTGGAAATTAGTAATCCCAACGACAACTCGATTCTGATGGCATTAACCAAAGGGATCGATCCCGACTCGGAATTTGGAAATTGGCTAGCTGGGAAACCACCTGCTTCATTGGACCGTTTCTACTCAAAAGCCGCCCAATTCTTGCGACAAGAGGATGCGAGACATTCTAGGAAACAGGGCGATGCAATACCCAGAACTGAAGGAATACAGAGTAATGTGGCAGTCAAGCAGTCCGGTGAAAGTTCCGGAAAAGTCCAACTGAATATACAGAATAAACAAGCTCAGTCGAGAATCAACAGTAATCGGGATAAGAAAAGAGACCAAAATCGAGGCCCGCAACGTAGGACCCCGATGTTTGACAATTACACACCATTGAATACGTCGTTGGAAAACGTGTATCTGCAAACCTGCAACGCTGAACAATATAAGAAGCCTGCTCCGAAGCAATCATCGGAGAGGCAGATTCAAACAGGGAAGTTTTGTAGGTTTCACGAAAGTTACGGCCATAATACCAACGAGTGTCGACATCTGCAAGACCTCGTTGAAAAATTGATCAGGGAGAGAAAGTTGGACCAGTTTGTACAGGCACCGCCGTCTGGTGGAGCGGGCCCCTCAAAGAAAAATCGTACACAGAATCAAGCAAGACAGGAAGAACTGGGTCGTGATGAAGGAAGATTGGTAATTAATGCTGTAAGTGGTAATCCTCATCCAGTGGTCCGAAGCTGGGAGGAAGTGGCATCATATGGCAACTCAGCTAAACGCTCAAACTTCGAGTATAATGACAACTTGGGCGGTAAACCTTCAACCAAACGGAAGAGAGCAATGGCTAACAACATCACTTTCCAGAACAACGACGTTGACTACGTCGGAAGCCCGACTACTGACCCACTTGTGATATCGACCCAGGTAGGCCCGATGTGGATGAAGAGGATCCTGATTGACTGCGGGAGCTCTGTGAATATCATATTTGCACATGCTTATAATCAGATGAAGACGAAAGCTGGGGGTCTGAAACCCTGCCAAACTCATCTCTATGGATTCAATGGCAGCGCTACTGTACCAGTTGGAATGGTAGAGTTACCAGTTGAATTGGGAATCGGAGAATGTAGGTCGGTTCGGATATTGCAGTTCGTTGTGTTGGATGTAGAGTCGCCATATAATGCCTTTTTAGGTCGACCTGCCCTTGCTGAATTTAGGGTCATAATAGCCCTGTGGTGTTTAACTTTAAAATTCCCAACCGTCAACGGAGTTGGGGTCGTCCAGGGTGATCAGGTTGATTTGAGAACAATCATACACCGAAATCGAGTTGCCCGATTGCGCAATGCTAAGGACCGACTTAAAACTTTCGAACTTGGTAAGCCAATCGCTAAAAAAGGTTATCCGGCTCTCCCGCCCCTGAGATCAGCGTGGAGAGGGTCGCGCAAGATTAAGCAAAAGCTTAAGGATGGCGAATTCGAGTCATCACCCGTTGATGGCTTAATGTAACACCCCACCTCTATACCCACGCTAACCAAGAACACTACGGTGTAGTGCTGTCAATTAGCACGGAGAATAAGGCTGTTGAGGAGCGACCATCCGTGTAACTTCTTTGTGCGAGCACCGATATGTCAGATAGAATAGAATGCATATCTTTTAAAGAGGAAATCCAACACACCGATACAAACACAAAGCTATCACATGGTGGCTATAAATAATCTTCGGAAACAAATATAGAAATAAACATAACACAAATCAGTCACAGACAATTCATATCACAAAGGCGGAAATAGATATGAATATAACACACATGAAAGTGTACATCAGAGTAGTGGTCAAATAAGATCCACAATAACACAAAAGAATAGATACAAGTGCAAGACAATAGAATACGTATACATCAAGGAGTCTCATCTCAAATGCATACAACAAAAACTACTAAACTAGAGTAGTTAGCCAAAAGTCAGAAGATGGCTCCAGATAAGAAGTCATGAGGAAGCACCTGTAAAATCTCAGTCTGACCCGAGTATTATTTAAGAAGAAAATAATAAACGGATCAGTCTAGCTATAAATATCAGATAAAGTGATATAGAATAAGAGATATTACAAAAACGTATGATAACTATAAAGTCATACTGTGATAAGTATCTAATCGAAAATAAATCCAAAGATTAATCAATATCACAAGAATCTTCTCAAAGATTAAAAGAATGTCATATTCTTAATTTAATTCACCAAGCCACAATAAATGACATACATATCAATGCCAACTGAAAAAGGTGGTGAAACATAAATCCCAGAAATCACAACAAGAAATCCAGAAATCACAAGAAAAGGATGGCCAATCCCAAACAAGAGCATGAAAGCCGGAACATTGACGCAGTGCAAATGGTACGTCCAATGAACCAGAAAGCCGAGACATCGATGTAGTACAAACGGTACATCAGATGAATCGAACATTGACGCAGTGCAAACGGTACGTCCAATGAATTGAACAATGACGCAGTGCAAACGGTACATCCAATGAATCAGACAGACAATACAATTCAGAACATTGACGCAGTGCAAACGGTACGTCCAATGAACTAGAAAGCCGAGACATCGATGTAGTACAAACGGTACATCAGATGAATCGAATATTGACGCAGTGCAAACGGTACGTCCAATGAACTAGAAAGCCGAGACATCGATGTAGTACAAACTGTACATTAGATGAATCGAATATTGACGCAGTGCAAACGGTACGTCCAATGAATCAGAAAGCCGAGACATCGATGTAGTACAAACGGTACATCAGATGAATCGAACATTGACGTAGTGCAAACGGTACGTCCAATGAATTGAACAATGACGCAGTGCAAATGGTACGTCCAATGAATTGGAAAGACAGAGACATCGATGTAGTACAAACGGTACATCAGATGAATCGAAACACATTAAAAGTACTTGGGTTGCCAGCCCACAAAGAAATGAGACGAAGCTCAATAAAATGAAGTACAGTCCTTCATACGGACAAAGAGACATCGCACAATTGCTAGTCTAAATCATAAAATGATCATCATCGATCATAAGGAAGTGTCGATTACACTAAGCTAGTAAATATATGAGTTTAGCTTCATGTCCCATAACCACTTGCTTAACTCAAATATTTACGAACAGATTGTAGATCTGCACTAGAAAATTTGTCACAAGAGGGTTCAATCGAACAAGTCCAAAAGCTAACCGACAAAGTGAACGCAAGCGTTTCATACCACTCGTTTTACTAAGTCGTTTAAGTCGATTTCTCATTCGAGTGAAGTAAAGGCTTGTATATACTGGTAGATTGAAAATCGGTTTGAGAAAACGAACTTTTGGATATTTGAAATAGTGTTGAAATTGCTTTGATGAAAGAGTTTTGATATTTACTATTAGTATTGAAACCTTCATATCTTTAAAGTGACAAGTCATAAAACGATTGTTGAAACAATCTATCACAAAAATTCACATTCGAAGACGTGAACAAAATCCAAGGAAATTAGCTCAAAATGCATCAAAGTGGAAGGCAAGCTGGTCCAGCGACCTAAGGAAAAGTAGGTCATACGACCTAAGAGTTCACGCGACCAAACAAGACTAAGGATAAGGTCGGAGACGACCTATGACTTAACAAAGTCCTGCGACCTAAGTGGGATGGGACTTAGTGGGGCATAGGTCGGAGACGACCTACGACTTAAGGTTTAACTCGCGAACGACTTACGACTTAAGAGGGTTACGCGACTTAAGGTGATTCGCGACCTAAGGGTACGCGACCTAACGTGGTTCGCGACCTAAGACTCGCGACTTAAAGCTTGCGACCTAAAGTTTGCCTGGGGATTATAGGTCGGCAACGACCTAAGACTTAAGGGCGAACGACCTAACATTTTGCCTGGGGATTATAGGTCGGCAACGACCTAAGACTTAACAAAAGTCGAGCGACTTAGTGGTTTGCCTAGGAATTTTAGGTCGGCAACGACCTATAACCTAAAGCTGTTTCGACCTACGACTTATTTCCCTGCGACCTAAGCCAGAACGACCTAAGTACGCAAGCGACCTAAGTCTTAACTCGTGAACGACCTAAGAAAGTGGAGACTTTTCAACACGCGAGCTAGCAGCCTGGACGACCTAAGGAGGGCAGAACGACCTAGGGCCAGATTTTGCAAACGGCACTGAAACTTGAGTTTCTCACCAATTCAATCCAAACCAGTTGCAAACATTAATGCTAAAGTGATAGGAAGTCATTTCCAACAACCCAATGACAGTTATAGGCGAGATGTGAGATTAAAAATCTCACCTTTTCACAGAATTTGATGAAGACGAAGCTCGGGGGCAAAGCAAAGATCAACCACAAGCTTGAATCAATGTCTTCACTTTGAATTTGGAGTTAGATGTTGAATTTGCTAAAGAACCTGAGCTTGGAATTTTAATTTCCTATTCCCTCCACCATTTTTGCTAAAGCTTCAAAGTTTATGCAAGTAGATGAAGTGATGAAGAGAAGGAAGGGGTTGGGCTGAGTTAGAAGAGGTGCAGCCCAAACCAAAAGCCCAACACAAAAAGTGACGAAAATTTTACTATCTCCAAACATATCGAAGTTTACACTCAAAAAGATCGCAAACATCATTTTGGACTCAATGGAGGTGGTCTCGAGTCCTAATTTGACCGTATGCAAAAAGTAGCTTTTCGGACTAACATCCGACTGACGATAAAATATTTAAATAAAATATTTAAACATAAAATCGATAAATATGCGGGTTGTTACACTTAACTTTACCAAGGGCCTGGAATAGCGAAAGCCTTCATCGCCACTACAATTGACAGGCTATGTTTATCTATTTAGTTTAAATTCCATTTTAAAAAGTTGTTTCAGCATTTCGAAATTAGAACTTATAATAAGGCAACTGACTTTGCCATGTTTTCTGATTTCAGCAATAAAATGCCATTTCTTCGGGTCAGAGCTGTGATTCATTAAATACAATGTACAACATCACAATGCACGGAGAACTAAAATTCCATCACGCAATGGGATTTATCCAAGAAAGGAGTGGCTCTGATACGACCGGCCACTCGCTAAGTGAAGCCAGAACTCAGGGGCAAGCCATCACGTCAAAGCCAAGATTGGATTGATACACAACAATCCTTCCTTAACTCCGTACTCCGAAGAGCACGAGACGGAGTATAAACATTCCTTAACTCCGTACTCCTAGAGTGCAAGACGGAGTATAAACATTCCTTAACTCCGTACTCCGAAGAGCGCGAGACGGAGTATAAACACTCCTTAAACTCCGCACTCCCAGAGTGCGAGGCGGAGTATAAACATTCCTTAACTCCGTACTCCCAGAGTGCGAGGCGGAGTATAAACATTCCTTAACTCCGTACTCCCAGAGTGCGAGACGGAGTATAAACATTCCTTAACTCCGTACTCCCAGAGTGCGAGATGGAGTATAAACATTCCTTAACTCCGTACTCCGAAGAGCGTGAGACGGAGTATAAACATTCCTTAACTCCGTACTCCGAAGAGTGCGAGACGGAGTATAAACATTCCTTAACTCCGTACTCCGAAGAGTGCGAGACGGAGTATAAACATTCCTTAACTCCGTACTCCCAGAGTGCGAGACGGAGTATAAACATTCCTTAACTCCGTACTCCCAGAGTGCGAGATGGAGTATAAACATACATCAATTCCATATTCATCCCCAAGACTGGGGGCAGGACCAAAAACAAATATCAAATTGAAGACGGAAGAGAATATACTTTCATTTCCATTATCAACAAAAAGAATCCGATTACATGATAATTCAAAAAGTTCCTACTAGTGGGAGCCGAGTCCACATCTATACATGGCTATAGAGAAAATCAAAAGACAAAACAATACATAAAAATGAAGAAGGAGTTCAATCTTTCTTCTTCCTTGGCTTCTTCTTCGAGGAAGTCCCGCTAGAGCTGCTACCCAACTTCTTCCTCCTTCTTTTGCTCTTCTCCGATTTGCCCTCAGATGGCGACATAATGTCCACCTCTTCCTCAGAGCTAGAGGCAACAGAGATTCTTTCGGAGGGTGGAGCTGGAGGAATAGAATCAGTGGCAGGAGGTGGAATAGGAGCACTCGCAATTATCACAGTGTCGCCAGGCGATATCATCATCAATGGGGAATGGCCTGACGGGTCCATACCGGCGGTCGCTGCGGCCATCTCGGCATTGATCTCAGCCAAAATCTCATCTTCACGAGATACTTGGGCCGCGCTGGATATACTAATGACTGGCATGGAAACACTAACAGCCGGAGTGGTCCCGCTCATGGAGAAGGATGGATCGATGAAAGGATCGTTGGGTTGATTGAGGAGTTCCTCAATCATCTGAGTGTCGAAAGATAACGTATCCGCTTCCCCTTCTCCACCGACCACAGAAGATGTCATAATGGCTTCGGTGACGATAGCCACATGCGCTTGATGAGAAGCCTGAGATGCAGGAGGCGCGGGGATAACGACTTCAGTCACTGAAATGTGAAAAAAAACAAAGATTGTTAGCTGTGGGTGTTGATCAAAATCCACCACACTAAATGTATACGGGAGGTGTTTGATTACATTCCTTAGCCTGGCTCACAATATGGGCAGATACAGAGGTAGAAACATCGGCAGAAGATAAATGCGGCTGGTCAGGATAAATACGGGAGGTGTTTGATTACATTCCTTAGCAGGGACGGATTGAGGATTGACCGCACCGATGTTTTCAGGTAATGTCGGAATGGCAGCTCCAACACTCGTTTCGTGATGCTCAATCCCCGAGTCCTCGCCTGTCTCTATCTGTTGGAACCCGAGCCTCTCTCTCGCCACAGAAACCAACGCCTCATGAAGAATTTTCCTCTCTTCCTCGGTAAGCAAGCGCATCTCAAGCTCGAAGTCATCCAGTGTTTCATCCTGATGCGCCGCTTTCTTCTCCTCCACCAATCTAGTCCAGGCATTATATAGAATCATGGAGTCATCTCCCAGCCACGATAAATTTCTGTGCTCTAACACATTGGCGTTGTATGTAACCAGGAGATCATCGAACTCAGCGTCCATCCTGGATCGGTCCTCCAAAATCTTTTCTTGGATTTCTGCTTCCGCAGACTTAGTCTTGGCCGTCGCCACAGCAAGGTCGGCTCTGAGAGATACAGCTTGGTCGCATGCCTCTTGGGCAATGGCGTTTGCATCGTCCTTCTCCTTCACCACTTCAGCAAACTTAACCTTGAGCTCATTCAGCTCCTTAATGGCTGCATCTCGCTCAGTTACAACGTTGGTATAGCGGTGGCCCATCTCTTCAACCGTGGCACAGTGTGCCTGCTGCATTCTCGCCATTTTGGCCACCGCATCCTCATGCTTTTTGAGTACTTGGAGTTCCGAGCTTCGAGACGACTCCATCTCAGACTGAAGAACTTGAATGATGCGGTCTTTCTTGACAATCTCAGCATCTCGCTCCTGAATAACTTTCGCTCGGTCAAAAGCTATCTTTGAAGCTTTCACGGCTGCTTTATACCATTCCTTGTATTGGACATAGAAGTCACGAATGTAGCTATGCGCAGTGTTTTCAGCTTCCTGAGGAATCCTCTTGAGATGAGGAGGAAAAACGTATGCGTCCATACAGATTTCTGGGAAGTCCTTCTTCATCTGAGCAAGCTGGATGGCACCTTCGCCTGTCAACTCAGCCGGAGCCTGCTCAACGATAGCAGCTGCTGGTGGTTCAACTCTAGGCCGTTGAGTCTTGGGCCTTGAAGATTGGGAAGGCTGCTGCTGCTGTGAAGGCCCAGGGGTATCTACGGGGGCCCTAGGAGGCAGAGGAGAACGGGATCGTGATCGGTACTGATAGCCCCGATCTCTGTCAGTGCGATCATGGCCATAACGGTCGCGCCAATAATCTCTATCCCGGTCATAGCGCTCCTGGCTAGTGTAACCTTGCCCGTGGTCCCTATTCGATTCTCTCCTACGAGAATCATAATATGGGGAAGATTGGTGCACATTACGAAGCCTATCCAAAGTAGACCCGCGACCCGACATCTCGCCTGCAATAAGAAGGAGCTACATATTAGAATCCTACAAAGCGATAATTAATATGCAAAAGTCATGTAGTGGTGTGGAAGTATGTGTAAGTGTGTAAACCCCCAGACCAACCGGAAGTGTTGACCGCACTCAAAGGAAAGGGCTCGCTCATATTTAATACATCTTGAAATTCCTCCAACCCAGGATTACATGGAATCAATGTAAAATCCGGAATGGGAATGTCGTCAAGCCCTTTAAAAGTATCTCTCGAAGGAGAAGGGGCGGCCTCAGAAATCGTAATCCCGGAAGTGGGAGGAAACACATCCACAGATTTCCACCCCCTAGACTTAAATTTTTTTAGAAACGACGGTCTTTCTTTTCCATCTTTTTCCCAACTCCTCAAAGTTGCCCGAAAGATCAGCCATCGGCTCAACATCTGTATGGGTCCTTTCTTCATCGCTCACTTCGGTTATTGTAATCCCGGGCATTTTCTTCGCCATTGTTTTCTTCTTCTTCTCCTTGTTTTTCTTCTTTGAGGCAGGCTTCGACATCCCCTCGATGACTATACTCTAATTTATTTCAATCAAGCCGAGAGTTCTTAAGTTATAATCATTCAACACCAAGTCGATGTGTCTCATCTCGCTCGGAACTTCTTAGAGACTATGGACTATGCCCTTGTAGTACACGCCATCGGGTCTGGAGATAATGGCTGCAAGAAAAACAAGATGTCAATACCAATGCCAAAAAGCTATTGATCAAAGAGAAACAACGACATATGAGGACACTTACGTCTAGACAACCATCGCCTAGCGAAACCAGGAGGACACCGGACATAAAACCATTCATTCTTAAAATAGCTTAGTCTGGTCCATGCTCCAATAATAACTTGGCAATTTCTGACTGCCTCCAAAAATGTGAAGGATGGGCTATCGCCCCTGCTCTTGAAATTAAATATGTATCTGATCTCGGTTGGCCTTGGCGGGCGAAAGAGACAGTCCATAAATATGACGAAGGCACTATTTAGCAGCGCATGTCTGTTAGGGTGTAGTTGTGAGGGAGTGATTGCTAAATATGATAGCATCTCTTTGATATATTGATTAAATGGAGGCAGCGTTCCAACCGCAAGAGCATGGCGATAAAAAGCTGTATACCCTTCAGGAGGATTGTGCGGTCTATCGTTGGCACTGGGCAATAAAACATCATTTAGAGATATGTTGTGCTTCAAACATATCCTGCCTAACAGAGACTCAGAAATACTGGACTGGACGGAATCAACAGGATCCTCGATGAATATTGCGTCTTGTAACTCGTTGGGAGCAGGGTCTATTATATCCGCTGGGATATCTGGAACTACAAGGACCGGAGGAGGAGAACTCTGAATCTACTGCTGTTGTGAGCTCGAAGATTCCATAACTGACTGACTTATTAGAAAGCAACGGTAAGTTCATAAACAGCCCGTGCATTCCCCAGTGTAGTGTGTATGGATGTGTTGTGCAGTGCAAGTGTCGTGCATTACTTAAGCAGATTTTACAGATTGAAACGAGATGTCCGTACGCAAGAACTTTGGGATTTGAGAACGAAAATGACTGTCATCGCTGACCGTCACTTCCACACCATCCAGACACTACTGACCACTTCAAGAGTAAATCAAATTGTATTATTGGTTAAGTCACAGTTCCATCGACGAGCTTCAAAGGATCTTTCAGTCAAGTTCACAAGGCCGAAGCTCGTTGGAGTCGAGTATGCTAAAGTTCATTATGTTCGTCAAGGTTCAACTTGAAATTGGCCGTAGTTTAGATGCCGGAGAAAATCAGAAGAGTAGTAGTCTCTGAAGCAAAGGCGTTCGAATCGATCAGGGCGAATCGATGAGGATCGAATCGATTGCCTTCGAATCCGTGTGGTTCGACTCGATGTAATGCTGGGATGGAGGAGCACTTCGAATCCATGAGCGTTGAGTAACTTCGAATCGATCAAAAATTGAATACCTTCGAATCGATCGGGGTATCGCTACTTCGAATCGATCGACATGAGACCTTTATCTTTCGTAACCATCGATTCAAAACCAGGCACTCGAGATCGATTCGAATCGCTCGTTCCTGGATCGATGCGAAGCAATGAAGAACAGCGTCCATCAATAGCTAACTTGAATTGGTGCCATTCCTCAGGATCATCGAGTCGACCCATTTCACGCAGATCTCATAACTCTTCAAAATTTTCAGAAGGAAAGATTGAATTGGTGCTAAGAAACTTCCAGTTTCGTCATTCTTAGATCGACTCGATCTATTGGTTACCTGATTTGGTTTGATTACAAATGAAAGCGTGAAAGGATTCGATCGATTCGAGGAAAGCACGCTTGTCTTGGCCTTGGAGAGAGCGATTCGAAGAAGAGGCTATGGCGACAGTAAAAAGTAAAAAGTAAAAATGAGATTGGACTCGCGTATTTATAAGGGTTCCAAGAACGACTCGAGGCTCTTCGTCTCCCGGTCATGTTGACCGATCATAACAGGTCACAACTCCATCGATTCGAACGATCGCTTGGTTACCCATCACCTTCGAATCCATCCCTTAATTCGAATCCATCTAGTTTCGAACCCTTAAACCACATCGAACCCATCCATGCAGTATCGATGCAAAGCATCATCGATTCAAAGTAGACAATTCAAATTCACCAATTCGAACTCCAACGTGCGTACGTCACGAGACGGCTTCGACTCCATACTTCCGAATCCATCACTGTCAAACTCATTAAAGCTTCGAGTCCATCCGGGTAGCATCGATGCGAAGTCCCATCGATACGAACCCCATCGATTCGAAGCTCCATCGATTCGAGGCAATTAACGGGAGACGAATCAAAGTCACTGTGTCCCATCAATTCGAAGTGCCAACTTCAAAACCATCGACTCTTGGCGTATCAGGGATTATCGATTCGAATCATCACCCCGAGTCCATCGAAAACGATCGAATGAGGATAAACGCATCGCTCCAAATATAAAAATTACTACTTGTCTACCTTGTACCACGATTCAGGAGAGGATCGATACCAAGGGATAATTATAAACAATCATAAAAACAATTTTTTAACTCGAATCTCAAATCGGTTCAGGAGAGGACCGATGCAGAATTCGATAACAGTCCGAACTGGCAACGACTTGCAAACATGCAACGTTCACCAAAGTCAAAGTGGTACGTATATGCACATATGTCTGACTAGTGTTTGATCTTTATCATTTACAGGGACCAAATGTTCATTTCGTCATAATCCCAACGGCAAACAAGCTTATCACGATCGTACGACAGTCAAATACTGCAACAAAGAATACAACTTTCGGGAGAGCGTGTCATAATTGTGCAACGTTGGACTGCAGCTATTCAAAGCACGTCCTGTTGACACAAGACGTACTTTGGGGGGCAAATGTTATCCCGCCTTTTGGCAAGGCCGTGACACCGAAGAATTGACTAGTAATCCAATGACAGTCCGTCCTAGAGATCGGTCATCCACAGGCTCACTATGGATGTCGACGAATTTTGTCCAAGTCCGGATCGGGCCGAAATTGCTAGGATATGACAGGCTAAGCCATGAGAGTCAATGTTTCAAGTTTCGAGTCAATCCGAGTTCGTATGCTCAAGGTATCATCGACGAAAAATGGAGTAGACAGTCCTTAGTTCGAATCCATAGGCGAAGCCTACGTTCGAATCCATCAGACGTGTATTGCTTCGAATCCATGAGGAGTACCTTTGCTTTGACTCCATCAAGCAGGCCCTTGGTTCGAATCCATCCAAATAGCCGTACTTCGAATCCATCCTCACATGCCTATGTTCGAATCCATCGAAGGAATGGCCCTTCGAATCCCTGCAATTAAGAAAGCCTCGACTCCATGCCATACTTGCCCTCGAATCCAACAAGCAAAGGGGGCTTCGTATCGACCAACCACAGCACTCCATGATCGATACGAAGAAACACTTTGAGGCCCGTCTTCGAATCCATTACCACAAGTCCACCCAGTCAAAGCGGCGAAGGACATGGAGTCGACCCAGTCAATTCGGAATGAAAAGCGGATCGATACGAAGGACGCGCACCACGTCATCGCCTTCACGTACATGAGCATGGATTCGACCCTATGGATTCGAACCATATCGATTCGAACGAAACCATGGGGCGAAAAACTCCAACTTGAATCGATCATAACTCGAGATCCACAAGTCCAAATGCTACAAAATTTTCACAGAAGCTTGAGCACATGTTGAAGAACGCTCACACCAAATTTCAGCTCGATTGGACTCTTTCTTGATCGATTCGAACCAAGGGTCGAATCGATCCTAAAGTGGGCCCGGGTCTCCAGATTTCGGCCATGTGGGCCCCCTGACGTACCAGAACTGGTCTCCCTTCAGTTTAGGCAAAATATCAGCCTCCGACACCTATAAATAGAGCCCCTGGTCATTCAGAAAAGGGGTCAGACAATTCTAAGAGCTAAAGAGCGCCCAGACTCTACCAGATTTACTCACAATCACCGCGGTTGCCTTGGATTCAGACTTAGCTCAAAAAACCAGTTGTACTGCGTAATAAAGAATTGTAATCTTCGAGTGTCGAGCAATAAAATCATCAAACTTCATAGTGGACGTAGGCTAAAATGCCGAACCACTCTAAATCGCTTGTCTTTGCACTTTACATTTCTGTTATTTGGAGTTTTTGTTAGATAATCCACAGTGTTAATTTTCATTCTACGCGTTTATCTCTTCAAAGACTTCCGAAGAGTGTTGTGCCCATTTTTGGTACAAACAATATAGTCAATCATATACTATAATAAACACAATCATTATACACTTCATATAGTTTTTAAATGGTCAGTTTTCTCACCCATCAACAAGTAAACAACCAACCACAATCTTCACTTCCTACCACAACCTTGCAAACACTCAAAACACTTCCTACCTCAACATTTTGCTCTCATCCATAGGCAATAAATTGGCTTAAGTGTTCATAGCCATGGGCCTCTTTGGGGTGCATGTTCGAATATTCAAGCTTCATGTTGCTACAAGGTGCTGCTATATTGTGTTAGCCCATATACTAGAGTTTGGTGAAGTTTGGAGTTGTTTTGAATTAATTTATTCTTAGGAATTTATGAAGAGAGAAGGGGATGAAGATCTTCGATTTAATTCGCTAGAAATGCAAAAAGGATTCCTATGTGCAACACACACTTATATAGGCTTCAAGGTGTCACCATAACTTTTCCCTCGCTTCTTCTACATGGCCAAAGGCCCCTCACCATCCCATGTGCCTCCGTGTGCTTTCCTTTCCACCTCAAAAGTTAAAACAAATATCTCTTTACAAATATCCCAACTCACAAATATCCCCGTTCTTTCTAGAAGCTTCCTAAGTGATTTAGCGCAAAATATTTTTATTACCTATTAATGATTTCCTAAGTTGTTTAAACTTGTACAAAAAAGTTTGAACAACTTATATTGAATAAAAAGCTGTTTATCGATTAAATGATTTTCGGTCACATTATTGATATTTCTTCAAAGAATTTATTTTTGTAAACCAATTTCAAAAACAAGTTTACCATCATTTTTTATTAATTAAAAGGAAGTTAACAAGGTTATTAAATTCATTTAATCACATTAAATCCAATATTCAAATATTTAAATAATTCAAATATTTAAATATGAAGTGTTCGAAATTCAGGGTCGTTACATTCTCCTCCACTTAAAACATTTCGTCCTCAAAATTCCAACACAACCAACATACAAAAGAAACATGCACAACCTAATATTTGACAGTATTCAAAACACTAGTAAACAAAGCTCACAGTTTGCTCAGGCTCAAAACCTTCTCATTGTAGAAGGACGATAAATAATCTACTAAGCGTATACCTTACGCTCAACAACCTCAGGTTATTATTAGATGCTTATTCATGCTATCTCAGAACAAACCAAAGAGTCATTCCCTAAACTCTCTATGAGCCAACAAAACATAGTATACATATATTTAAGCATGTACAATGCACATGAATCATCCATACGCATTATCAAATCTGATCACTTGCTCGATCACATAAGTTTCACTTTTAAACTAGTATAGGTCAGTTGACCTCTCTAGTGTGGACTCCGATCTGATTCCTTGATTAGAAATTTCTGTTTCCCTTACATAGCTATATACTATGGTAGAAAACTTCGGGATCATATCAAGAATCCATTTCAAGTGTCCGCCGCTAAGAATCGAGTGAAAAATCTTTGTCCGGACCGGTGTAAACCACCTTGATACCATGTACTCGAATCTTAGATCAAGAACCGTCATGTGAATAAAATGATCTACGTACAACTTACATATTTATCTTATTGGTTTCTTAAATTACCAATATATTTTTAACCACATTCATTTATCCAAATAGTATTTCACTCCATACTAAAATCATTTTATGAAACATTTCATAAAACACCACTTAAAATTTATAAACATTTTATAAAGACATAACTTTATTTATAAACCATTTCACTTAAACTTACTCCACTTTATTACTCCTATAATACTCTATTACATCCTAAGAGTATATACAAAACAACAAATTCATTTTACTTTGTAAAATTTAGATAAAGGCCCAAAATAAATCAGGGTCTTATAGCCGAGTCAACCTTTCGACTTCTCTAACCATCGAGTTAGGTATATAGCTAGGAAGAGTAGGACTCTGGTATCCAAACTTACGCTAGAGTCTACTTTCCTTAGAAAACCCTTAAGGTAAAGATATTTATTAGTTAGCCCAATAACATCGAATGATAACTTGACATAGATGTTCAAACCAATTTAAAACTTGTTTTAACTTTTACTACCTTCAAGATTCAAGAGTTATATAAACTCATCTTTACATTTTCTAAAATACTTAGCTTTAAGTTCTATAACGATTTAGAAGTTTCAGTCTGTCCAAAATCATCAAAAAATTCATTTCATTCTAACAAATGAAAACTATCAAGCAATCATATCATAACAAGATGAATATACCACACTTTCCTAATGTATAGCATTTGTCAATAAAACAACTTATCAAAGTTTCACTTATTTATTAGACACATTGTACTATAAAGGAAAACATAAAAGGTTTTCTTAATTACTTGGGTTATGCCACTAGCACTTAGGCACCCTAGCTAGCATACAAACAAATCATTTCCATGTAGAAAGCTCATTTCAAAATCTTTTTGAAACTACTCTATATTTTATATCATATTTCTTTTAAAGAAAATTTTTTAGAACTAAACACCAATTTTTTAAAATCATTTGAAATAATAATATACACATATATCTTTTATATATCAAATGATACTCTCTGGATTAAACCAAATTCATTTCTAAAGTAGTATCAAAAACTTCGTGAATATTACCAAGTATGATGATCTCAATTTATAAACCAATTTCCTAAATATGTGCTTTAAAATCCATAGAAAATATACATATAGATCATGTAACACAAAAGTAAAACTATGGAAATTGGTCCTATCAAGTCGTACCATATATCTTCTTACTAAGAAGGGTAATGCTTATGAGAAGTATTTACCTACCGAACACATCTCTTGCCTATTTTTAGTCACTTTCGAGCCACTCAAACCGAATAACATAAAAATATTTTGTTTTCGAATTGACTCACCGATTCTAAGAGTAACTTCGAACTTGAACAAATCTAAAAACTCCTTTCAAAATATTATTATTCACAAATACTTTCAAATAATATTACTTTTATTTTCCAAAATCTTAGAAAACCAATTTCAAAGACACCGGGATTTAACTTCTCCAAATATTAGTTTAAATTCTCCAAATATAAAGTCGTTTTCTTACATAAAATGTTTTCACAAATGTTTATTTACAAAATACCGTATCTTTCCTTTAAACTACAATAAACATAATTTTTTAAAACTTAACTTTTAGCCCTACAAAGTCACTGAACGCCTTATAGTCAAATTGTGAAACTCAACTCAAGAGTTGTTTGTTTCAATTCCCCCACAAATACTGTCTACCCAACCCATGCAGTCAAAAGGTAAAACTGCTTATAAACTGGTCGAGCACAAATCAATAATCAGCAACCAATAGTCAATGCTCATAAACTGCCCGAGCTAATCAACGAGGGCTAATGGATGAACACCATTAATCCATACATAGACTAGACTACATTATCAACTTATACTTATATATATATATATATATATATTACTGATATATAATAATTACCTATATGCTCTCACATGTATAATACACTCAACTCATTCTAGGGTGTCACTTACACTATCTCTGTTGTGCTATACCCAACCAAAGCTAAGGTTCTCGCTTAAACCTTTAGTTCAAATGCCAAGTGTAACAACCTACCTTTTCGACCCCTTAATGTCAACACCAATACATCTGTATTATTCCATGTCGAGCACTCAAGTGTCGAAAAACAAATTATTAGGGTAAAATAAAAAGAAAAAAATAGGACAAGGAAGAAGAGAACACAACATCAGAATCTCACGAGCGGAATGATAACATATAATATGAAAAGACAGTACAAACTGTCATTCTAAGACACATAACATTTCAATGTTACAATCTTAAGCACCTTCATCAACGTATATAGTTATAACTGCCTTTCTTCAGAAATGCAGATATATACATAATAGTAATTCAGTGGAAATAAGAATACTACGGTATGTGAAAATGTCCAACTCGTCTCCTCGAGCTCTAAAGATTATCAACAAAAACCTTCCTTTTCCAGAATACTCGAAAGAGCACCCATAAAAATAAGGGAAATAAAAAATCATGAGCTAGACATAAGCCTGATGTGAGAAACACAAGAAGTATGTGATCAACATATAACAGTTCTTTTGAGATCGCTCATATCACTGAAACAGTTATCCGCTCAAAAGAAATCCCAATCTAATAAGTACATAATATGATATAATAGATAATATCCAGGGTGTAGAATATAAATTAGAAAATAGCTATGCTGCTTGCATCTCACAACACAACAATATCAAAAGTACAACCAAAACCACTAAGGTGTGTACAGATATGGATTTTCCATAGAGGCGCCTCCAGTAAACTGAAGCGGACCTCCATGCACAAGGATTAGAAACCACCTTTCGAGCATTGTATACCTCTAGATAAAATATACCATAAGGTAAACACAACTAGCCCATGTCCTAACATGTAGAACAAAGTATGATCAAATTTCATCTGCAAACATACCGAAAGCGTCCCAGATATGGACTTGATATACCCTGCCGTGGGTTAGCAAAACTCTAAGTTGTGAATCCTACTTTGTCTTTAGCTATTTCCAATGCTGAGGTCATATTTGGCATCTCTCACACGTGTCTTCATCACTCAAACAGAACACAAATCTCTACAAGGATTCCAGCATATGTCGACCGACGAATGCTAATACTAACCTCTACGTTGGACTTAACCTTAGGATAGACAATCCAACTCGATACCATTAATCTGAAATGTTAACGCTGACCTCTCCCTTAGACTTAACCTTAGGATAGACAGTTCAACTCTATAACATTCCAATTCATAACCGCTTCCAAAATATAGAACCCATATATCAGTTTTGAAATTGTTTTCGATAAGTAAAACACTTATCTGATCTCAGTTTCTTCAAAACTAAATGGGTGAATTTCTAGTTAACTCAATTTCAGTTTTTTAAGAAGTAAATGAATGATATAAAGGAGTCCTTCTTAGGGGATCTCGTATATATACATTCTTAAAGCAAGAGACGATTCATATGCATAAGTCATCCCCGAGGGACCTCAAACCATATCAATACGTAATGCTTACATATACTTCCAAAGTTAATTTGGTCAATTTCAATAGCCAACTAATCGACTATCAAGTACAAATAAACGATCTTATATGAAAACTAAGTCTCGCATACTTATCGCATTTTTGACTTTCTCAATTTATACCATCCCTCGGTCAAGAGTGAAGCTGGTAGTTGGAGCACTATTGCTTCTAAACCCTACTCGAATATCAGTCTTAACTCTTAGAGATAGCATAAATCTACTTTGTCAGCTTTTAGTGCTAAGTGCATGACTAAATACTTTCCATAAACAAGTAAACATAAAAAGCACGATTAAGTCATACGAAGCACAATTAAGTCACACAAGTGGCTTCTAATCCTTTTTTTAATTAATCCTTTTATTAATTAAACCTCATTAGAAATACTTGTATATATAATTAAAATACCTTTACAAAAGTTATATACATGTATACTACCATTTCACCATTCATTTCTACTCTTTTCAATACTTAGAGATGTATCTATTTTCTTATTCCAAATGGTATAAGAATATTCATAAACCTTAAAAAAGATTTCATATCTGCACAAGTCTAATTAAATAGGTTAAAAATGATTATTATTAAAAACATTGATACTATAAACCCAAAACCATTCCATTTATAATTATCTTTAAAACATTCATTTAAAGATCTAATCATATTACTAAGTATAATAAAAAAAGGGTTAAAAACAAATATTGCCCAAACATTGTTTACTATAAACTCAAAACCAATTCATACTTGTCATTTTCATTAAAAAACATTCATTTTAAAGATCTAGGTATATATATAATTATAAATAATGTAATATACTTTTAATTAAGTTTACAAAACTATTTATTATAACATAAGTATTATAATCCAAAACTACTTTTTTTCTTTTTTAAAAGGCTTAACATACTTTTCCAAGCTTATATATTAAAACCTTTTTAAAATTATATATACACACACTAATTTATTTACAAGTTAATATAATTAATAAAAATCTAAAAATAATTTAAAAGATATTTATATTATATTAGCTTTTAATACTTTAATAAAATAATTTTCTAATTTTCTAAAAGTTATATATACACTTAAAAATACTTATAATATGGTTTAAAACACTCACTTAAAATAGTACTTAAAAATACTTATTTTATAACTTATTTAATGACTTCAAAAAGTATGTTTTCCTTTTATTTAAAGTAAACCTCTACTTGAATAATTCATAATTAATTACTAAAAATATACAAAAATTCCAAACCACTTTTAGACTACTCTAATATATATTTGAAAAGACTACTAAAACGATTGGAGAGAAATACATAATGTAAAGTCATTTCAAAGCAATTTAAAGTGTTAAATAAAAACTACAGCATTTACAAAACGCTATATAAAGTGATCCAGAGAAAAGACAGCATTTTAAAAGTACTACATATTACTGTCATAACTGACTGCGGCCTGGGCCAGTTTTGATCACTTAACAGTTTTGACATTTTTCGATATGCAAACAATATTTTTTAACTTCCAATCTTTTTACAGTAACTATATACACAATATAAATTACAATCACAGTAAGAAACCCTTAAAGATCTCTCTACAAATTATTATAGAAAATGCCGAACACAAAGCATTTTTTAAGTGCTTCTATAGGGACTATCTTTGTAAAAACACTTCCAATTCAAGTCTGATTCAAATCAAAGTCCAACCATACCTTATGTGCTTTGTTTCAAGGCTATGCAATAAGTCATAGAAAGTCATACAAGTCCAAATACATCATTTACATAAGTCATTTGCTTTCTAAAGCAAGAATCACACAAGATAAAGCAATAATATATAGTCAATCATATACTATAATAAACACAAGTATTATACACTTCATATACTTTTTAAATGGTGAGTTTGATCATCCATCAACAAGTAAACAACCAAGCACAAGCCTTATTCTGACGACAACCATGCAAACACCCAAAACACTTCCTACCTCAACTTTTGCTCTTAGCCATAGGCAATAAATTGCCTTAGGTGCTCACGGCATTGGGTCACTTTGGGGGTGCATGCTCCAAATCTTCAAGCTTCATGTTGCTACAAGGTGTTGCTATGCTGTTTTAGGCCATATACTAGAGTTTGGTGAAGTTTGGAGTTGTTTTGAATTAATTTATTCTTAGGAATTTATGAAGAGAGAAGGGGATGAAGAGCTTTGATTTAATTTGCTAAAATATAAAAAAGGATTCCTATGTGCATACACACATATTGTAAGCTTCAATGGGTCACCATAACCTTCCCCTCACCTCTTTTACACGACCATAGGCCCCTGACCACCCCATGTGCTGGCCTTTCCACATCAAAATTTAAAACAGACATCTCTTCACCAATATCTCCACTCATAAATATCCCCTTTCCTTGTAGAAGCTTCCTAAGTGATCTAGTGCGAAATATTTTTATTACCTATTAATGATTTCCTAAGTTATCTAGACATGTACAAAAAAGTTTAAACATCTTATTTGAATTAAAAGTTGTTTATTGATAAAACGATTTTCGATCATATTATCGACATTTCTTCAAAGTTATTTTTGTCAATTTCAAAAAGGAAAAGGGGTTAAGAAGGTTATTTAATATAGTTAATCACATTAAATCTAAGATTAACATATTCAAATAATTACAAAATGTTTGAAATACCAGGTCATTACATATATTGATTTTTATATTAAAATAAAAAAGTATATAAGTTGCCACAAATTGAAAAATCACGCTAAATTAATCATTTAATTATCTAAATTTTTTATTATTCATTTTAAACCTCACAATAATATAAATACAAATAATAAAGTCAATTTCCAATAAAAATTAAAAATTAAACATTTGAATTATTTTAATATAATAATTTATAAAGGAGTCTACAGCTCTAGCCGAGTTGGCAGCAGTACTCAGATTCCTAGAAGTGGGAGAGGGTTCGTGCCCTGGTAGCTTCAATTTAACCGCTTGTTATTTGTGGAGGCATGTAGTAATCACTTAAATGAGTGAAAGCCTCGGGATCAAAAACTACATTTGTTAGAGCCTGACTTAAAGGGGGGTCAATAGTGAGGGGCCTATCGAATTCCTAAAATTTATAAAGGAAATAGAGATGAGTTAACACAAAATTGAAAAATCATCTACTGTCCTTCAAATATCCGAATTATCGATCTCATTGTCTAGGTCTAAAACCTACAACAATGTAAATATAAACAAAGAAGTCAATCTCAAATAAAGAATTAAAAAAAATTAATTGATCGGCAAAAAGTCCTATTTCAGTTTATTTATTTTAGAATGAAGGGATGTTACATGACATCAATGGTATGCTATAGACATTAATTTTATAATTAATATTTGAGACGTATGAAAATTAAATTATAAGGGTGTATATGTTAACAATAATCAAATTGCTGAGAAATCAATATTTACAGAAAAATAATAGTTGAAAGAGTACATAAAGAGTGAGGTATTCTCACGTACACACACACATATAAACCAAAATTATTATTAACAAGGTTTGGTCAAAATAATTTATAAACAAATTGATTACTAGGACTCAATAGGCAATGGTATATACATAACCGTATATCACAGAACAAACACTTCCAAACAACATTTATAGTCACTATAGGATGACTATTACCAATTCTTTATTAAGAAATTCAGGTTAAACTCATCAAACTGATAATAATGATAGAAGTATACAATATATCATCCTAAATAAACATACAAAAGGAATAGTTATTGGATAATGATATCAATTGGACCATTTTTAGAAAGAACTATGTTGCTCAAGTTACACTATCGCTAGTACATGAAATTATTGGAACATTTACCATAAGAATTCATGGAAAAACCGACTAAGTTCATGAATCATGTTGTTAAAGTAAAATTCATTGAAAAAGAAATAATTAGAGGGACATACCGTTATATTTATGGCACATGTGTGAAATATGTAATCGACCAAACCTAACCTTAGAAACTGATTTGGGAAAATAAGAATGAAAAGAAAAAAAATATACCTGGACAAATTATGAAGAAGCGTTAATGTGCAAAAAAAGATCAAGATAAAGAGACTGAATTTAGTGGATATGAAGAGAACTTTGAATTTAGGAAATAAGCATAAGATAACCTTTAGACTTTAATGTTTTAGATTTTCAAAAACATCAGAACAGAGGAGAAGGTGAGAGGGTTCAAATGCAAAGCTTACCTCTAATTAAATGAATGAGCATCAAAAATTGGAGTTGAAATTGAATGAGGGAAAATAACATCAATAGTCAAATAAATAGCTTTTTATATAATAAATAAATAATAAACCAAATAGAATACAATAGACGGATTGGAAAGAGGAAGTATGAGTTAGAGAGAATAGAAATTAAATTAGATCTAAAAAGTGAACTAAAAAATAGTTAATTAACCTAAAGAATTAAATGACAAAATGAATACGTGACCATTGACATATACAACATTTACATCTTAGGCTGAAAATAAGGAGAAGGTTGGATAATATATTCAAAATATTTTAGAAGTGAGTGAAATAATTTATCTTAAATCAATGAGAGGATAGGATTTCAAATGAGAATGAATAAGAGAAGAGAATAGAAACATACCAATATTCAATTATATATAATAGAATAGATAGACCATTTATCCTTTTCAAAATTAAAAATATGAATCTTTTGAAGTTTGTGTGCTTGATACCGAATGTGGGTTGGATAACCAAATACACTAATGTGGAATGGATCTTAAGGCCACTAATACGCTAGATGGATGAATAGTGTATGTCTACTATTTAAATGTTAACATATGAATTTAAAGTTTATCTACTTAGATTAGTAATCAAATCACAAACAAATGCAAATAATCAAAAATAAATATAAAGTAAAAACGGTAAAGTAAATGACACCAGGAATTTTTATACTGATTCTTATATCTAATCCAACGTCCAGTCCTGTACTCTCCATAAATAATTTTAACTATCACTTCCTTGCTTTCTTAGATGGTGAGATCACCTTTACAATCTTGCAATTACACGAGTGATAAAATACACCTTTCCACTTATCTTTCTACGGGTGGCAAAAACTTCTTTCTCTTTACAAACAATTGTAGAGTATGACAAGTAGTTATATCTTTGATACAAATTCTTCTAGATTCAGTATAATGGTACTATAGACTTGCAATAGCAAATATCTTTGAAATCTTTGAGTAATAGGATGAGACCAGAGAGAATGACTGAAAATTCAAATACAAACTCATTGATCTTTTGTCTTTTGCAAATTCTTGAAGAATTTGAGTGAAAGAGTGCGGATTTTCTAAGAGAGCGAAAGTATATTAAATGATCTTTCTCACAAAATTAAAGAGATGAAAGAATTAGAGAACACTGGATAATTGTTATTGAAAATTCTTTTTCTGACCCTTTAAATAGATGATGAAAGAATGTGTTTATTGGTGAAGAGACGACGTCAAAACCTTTCCATTTAAAATCTGAATTTCAAAATAACTGCCTATATGCCAACATATCCATGAAGAATACGTAGAACTACTCTATTACGTCTTGATGTTCTTTTTCAAAATTCAATTTTGACTTTCACGTTTTAATGCTCATATTGTTTTTTATATACGAAGATGTTAGAGATTAAAAATAGACTAAAGTAAAAAGATAAATATGAACGATATTTGCTATGGTGCTTTTAACAAAATTTCTAAGAGTCATATAGACTTACTGAACACTTTAAATTTCTCCGTCATTGAAGCATATGTGTTTCATTATTTTTGACTCCACACACACACACACACATATATATATATATAAAATTTGCTTGCACTGAGCTTTTAGTTTATCTAAAAAAAAGATGAATTAAGGACGTAATTTTTCAATTTTTAATTAAGCACAAGTTAACTATTAGAGGCCGATTAAAAACCGATGTTTTCAGTTTTTAATCCCCAAGTCTCAAAAAACATTGAAGACTGAAATTTCAGTCTTAAATTTTATTGACCGAAAGTCGGTCTTAAATAATTTTAAAAACCGAATTTTTAAGATTGAAATATGAATTCAAATTGGTCTTAAATTGTATATATTTATTTAAGTGAAACCATGAACAACACAATATTTAGAACAATTAGTGGTATGATTTAAGCAGCAATGATGGAATTCATAATTTAACTTCATATGATGCACATAACATCAAAAATTATAATACAAATATTATACTAAACAACCGAATACATATAATATACCCAAAATTGTTAATTACTTTTTTTTTCTTTTTTTTTTTCAAAAAGAAATATATATACCACAATAAAAGGGAGGAAATAACCTTCCTCCAAAGGTTTACACAAGAAGGCGAAGCATATGGATGTCATATGCCTCCCAAAAGGAAATCACAAAAAAGGAAAAAGAAGCGAAGAACAAAAGAGCTCAAAGCTGCCAAGAAGGGACAGCCGAAAGCCTAGAAACAAAGAAACAGCCTGCAAAACCACTCTCCCGCCACAACCCGAAGGTGTGGGCCAGTCCACCCAACGCGCCATCAGCCATTAGCAAGACGAAAAAAACCGGCAAAAGCAGCAAAACCACGCCGAAATGAAACAACGGATCCACTAATCTACCAACACCACCGAGCCCCGGAAGGCCACCGCCCAATGGTGTGACCAGGAAATGAAAAAGTGCCTACAAGTAAGGCAGCAATAAAGCCCCTATCAAGTGTGAAAGATCGCCTGCTGATAGATCTGACGAAAACCACAGCGAGAAACCCGAGATGATAACCGATAACACAAGAAATTCCAGAACAGACGAGAACCCGGTCCTAGCAGTCAGCAAAGAAACCTGAAACTAAAAACAAGACGCACAATTAAAAATAAAAAAGGGGGGAGGGAACAGGAGGAGGAATCCACCAACCAAGAGCAGAGGCCTAACCAACACCCGATCTGGCGACGGAAGGAGAACGGGAAATTGACAGAAGTCCCACAAGCCGCTCGGAACGGTGGCTCATTGGACCTCTGAACGGTCTACCCCGGAAAGCCAGGTAAATGTCATTCCTCACTCGATGGATAATGGATGGCGGGTCCATAGAGCTGCTCTCGAAAGTAGCCTTATTCCGCGCACACCAAACGTGCCAGCAGATCAGGCAAGGAATCAAACGGAAAATGATAGAACGAAGCGATTTCCCAGAATTCCCGGCCCACCAGGAATTCAGCATCGCAAAAAGAGAACTCGCAGTACTTATAATACCGACGAGATTTCCGAAGTAGTTCCAGCACGCACTGGCCGAGAAGCCACCGAAAAACAAATGGTTCAAGGATTCTATATCCCCGTTTCCGCAGCATCTACAACGGGAAACAGTAGGAATTCCGAGCCTTTAAAAACTCTCGTCCAATGGCAATCCATCATGTAGCAACCGCCACATAAATAAAGAGACCTTTGGGGGAATGCGAGAATCCCAAATAAAAGAAAATTCAAGGCGGATGTTAGAAGGGGATCTGATGGAGGACCAGGCTTTGAGGATCGAAAAGGACGATCCATCCCATCCTGCCAAACCGCCGTGAGAATCAAAAAACAGTTTCACAGACTGCATGTGCTTCCAGGTCTCGCTAGCGTAGGAAGGAGTGCCCGTAAAGTTCGCACCCGCGAGTCTGTGGTACTTAGCACGGAGGAAAAAAGCCCATAACGAGTTGTTGGCGCCGAACCGGAACCACAGCTTACAAGCAAAGGCCGCGCAAAGGTCGGAGGGATTACGAAGACCCAACCCACCTTCATTTTTGGGCCGACAAATCGCCTCCCAAGACACCCAGTGGTGGCGACGACCGTTGTCCTTGTTTCCCCAGAAGAAGAACGAAGCCAGAGATCGATAAGAACGGAAAAAGGAGGAGGTAGGGGCATAGTCGCAAAAATATGAGATCCCATCGAATCAAGAACTGACTTGATAAGAACAAGTCTACCAGCCTGAGAGAGAAAGGAAGAGTTCCAGCGAAGAATTTCCTTCTTACTTTGTCGGTCAATGGGTCGAAAAGAGCGTTAAGTTTTCTACCCCGGTACAAAGCAATACCTAGGTAGGGTAGAGGAAGAGAAGCTTCCTTGAAGCCGGTTATAGTCTCGATCCATGAAGCGCGAGATTGGGACATGTCCTTCGAATGAACGAAACAACATTTGGAAGAGTTAACGAGCTGGCCTGACGACCTCTCATATTGATGGATGAAGCAAAGAAGCCGCCGAACAGAGGAGCGACTGCCATTAGAGAAAATGACTATGTCATCTGCAAAGGATAAAGAAGAAATAAGAGGGCAACCCCTTGGAATACCAAAACGCTGGATTTGGCCGTAAATAGTTAAGGATTGGAGCCCACGAATAAAAGCTTCTGCCGCAATCACAAAAAGCGAAGGTGAGAGAGGGTCACCTTGACGTAAGCCCCTTCCGGCTTTGAAATAGCCCTGGGCCGATCCGTTTATGAGGACGGAGAACCAGCAGTTGGAGACAAGACTCCACACCAAGTCTATCAGGGCCTCCGGAAAACCGAAAGTCCTTAAAACCTTGATGATGAAGAATCAGGACATACGATCGTAGGCCTTAGCCATGTCCAGTTTGAAGACAACATTTGATCCCCAAACTTTCCGATCAATTTGGGAGATCAGTTCTTGGGCAAGAAGGACGTTATCAGAGATAAGACGCCCCTTGACAAACCCCGCTTGAGACGGAGAAATGATCCGCTCAAGAAAGGGAGCCAACCGGGAGGCCAGAATTTTAGAGATGACCTTGTTAGAGAAATTGCAAAGACTTATAGGTCGGAAATCCGTGCAAGCCGTAGGATTTTTGCACTTAGGAATAAGAATCAGTTTGGTTGAAGTCCAACCGGCTGGAAGATTTCCACCAGAGAAGAAAGATTGAATGGCAAGACACAAATCAGCCTGGATGATTGGCCAAGAGCACCTATAAAAATCCCCATTGAAACCATCAGGGGCACTGGCACTATCCTTGCTAAGAGCAAAGACACAGGCACGGATCTCCTCTGTGGAAGGAAGATCCGCAATCATGGCACCTTCCGAAGGAAGGATGATCGGAGGGATAAAAGCTAAAAGGGCCGGATCAGAAACCGAGACAGAAGGAGATCCCAAGAAAGATTGGAAGTGGGACAAGATGATGTCTTTGACTTCCTCTGGCGATGAGGTCAAAGACAGATCAGGCCTCAAAATCTGTCGAATCGAAAGAAGGTTATTCTTCTTGCGAATAGACGAGTGGAAGAATTTGGAGTTAGCATCACCCTCGACTACCCACTTGACCCTCGCCTTTTGACGGAGATAGTCATTTTCGACACGCAGCTCCGAAGAGAACGAAATTTGGGCTAGGGCCCATGCCTCCTTGTTGGCAGCGGTCGGTTCCTCGTCTAACAAGGATTCGGCTAAGATAAGCGATTATTCGGCCAAACGGACGCGATCGAAGATGTTCTTGAAAGTCTGAACGTTCCAGACCTTAAGGCAAGTCTTAAGACGCGAAAGCTTTCTCCCGAAAGCAGCACAGGGGGAACCAGAAATAGGATAGCTCCAAGAGTCAGAAACCACCTGTTGGAAAGAGTGATGAGATTTCCACATGCTTTGGAACCGGAAAGAGGAGGGCCTCGATAGCGACAGAGGAGAGCAACGAACAAGCAGAGGGGCATGGTCTGAGAAGGACCGATGTAGGTGGACGATTGAGAAGGAGAACGGAAGGCGAAACCATTCCTCCGACCCGAACACACGGTCAAGTCTAGAGAGAATGCGATTTGGGCCATCTTGGTTGTTAGACCAAGTGAACGCCGAACCGACAAAGGGGAGCTCGGAGAGGCCAGAGGAGGCTATGAAGGAATTGAAATCCGCCATTGCCCCTCTGTTGATGGCCGCACCTCCCCGTTTTTCCGCATGGCAAGCGACGACATTGAAGTCGCCACCAAGTACAGAAGATGAGAATTCCTGAGAATCCAGAGCAAGAATATCCGACCACAAAACTAGCCTTTCCGCACGGTCACATTTGGCATAGACTGTAGAGAAAAGAAACGGTGCTGCAAAGGATGGAGACGAGCATACCACCGAGAAAAGCTGAGAAGAGTCGAAGAAAGGGCGAATCGCGATAGATTTAGACCATAAGATCCAAATCTTACCCGAGACATTAGCTAAGCCACCGCCAAATCCTAGGGATAAGACAATCTTGGGGAATTCTGCTCAATCAATAAGGGGTTCCAGGAGAGCGATCAAGCCAACAGAGTGTTTCCTGACTATGCGTTTAAGCGTGGCCACAGACGCATCATTACCAATACCGCGGACATTCCAGAAGAGAAAGTTCGCCATTAAAAGAGAATAGTCGCAGACAAGAAAGAACAAAAGAAAACAAAGCCCTCTGAGAGGAACCGAACAAAGGAAAAACTCAATCCAGATACAGCGAGTAGCGAGCAGATCTGTCGATCAGCTCGGACGCCGCTATAGAGCGTGTGCGAATGGTGCGAGGGGTAGAGGGGGCTCTCCGGCGACTGCGCCTCATCGATCGAATAGGAGGGTCAGGAGGCTCAGAAAGCACCTCACCCCCGGACCCTACCGAAGAGGAGCCAGCCGACGAAAACGAAGCATCAGAGTTCCTAGCTAAGCAATCAAGACGCTCATTGAGAAGCGCAATCTCTGCCTTACTCATCAGCGGAATGGAGATAGACAGAGGACAAGCTGAGGATGGGCGCGAGCACTCCGAAGAGCACCGCGGGTCCGTGAGGGCCAAATGGTCTGAAGGAAACTCCGAACGTCCATCGGGGAAACGAAGAGAAGGAGAGATACGAGTCAGTTGCAATCTAAACAGCCGACTAAAACCGATAGTTGGGGGAGGGGAAAGATCGCCAGAGATGACAGAAGGGACCAAAGAGGAGCAAACATCGGAAAAGACCACAGAACCAACCACGGAAGGACAAAAGGACAGGGACTGGAGAGCGGGAGAAAGAAAGACAGAATAACCAGACGGACGACTGAACAAGCAACTAGAAAATGTGGAAAGGCAAACACTTTGCTTCCCAAATTGCTGTGGGATTCCTACCGCTGCCGAGCTGTCACTAATCAAACAGACCCGCGCCGTGGGTAGGAGTCGCGGCTCAGGGATAGCATCAGGGCAGAACAAAGAAGGTTGGCGATAAACCAATCTGCCCGTATAACTGTCCAAAATGACCGCTATACGGCCAGGGCTGGGATATCGACCAAACCAATCGCTCCAGGCCCTATGGAACCCCCCTAAGACCCGAAAGAACAACGACAAATCAGAAATGCTAGTCACGAAATAGGACACTGACGGCAAAAAATACAGAACGTAGTGCCCCAAATCTAAAACCCAGCAAAAAGGTGCCAGGCTTTCTCCTCCAACAGGGAAAGGAGCAAAAAAACCAACGAAAAGGTTACAGGACGTAGGCCAAGCAGCCCGAGACCGAAGTCTCTGGAGTCTGCTTCTAGACAAAAGAATCTGGCTGCACCAAGCATTGAGAATGGAGCAAAAGGAGCAAGACGAACTACCCGCCTGAGGCAAGCAGTCCGGACCAAAGTCAGGGAGCATCCACTGTCGAGTGACAGTAGTCAAGCAACCAAAGTCGAACTCAAACGTCGACAACCAACCAACAGAAAGAAATCCAAAATTAGCAACAGAAAAAGAAGAGGAACAAGGGACGCTCACCTGCCTGCGAATAAGCACTCCAGGGCCTTGGAAAGGCGGTTGCCTGAGCAAGGCAAAACTGCCCTTACGATAAGCCCACAAAGACAAGAACATAACCGAACTAGGCACAGCCAACTCAACCGAAAGCCAAGCAACGGACAACCATTTATCAGCAACAGTAGAAGCCAAAGGCTTCACACCCGGTAGGCTAGTCCCAGACTCCAAAGCTGAGTTACCAGAAGGGATACTTGGCTGCAATCGATCAACACGCGAGGCAAAGGTGGTCAAATCCTCTACCCCACAAGCTGTATCCTTACCAACCAAACCAACAGACCCAAAATCGCAAGGGACGGCCATCATCCCAACTGGAACCTCAGTCTCTACAAAGGATAGTCGTGGGAAGAAACTAGAAGTGACGACACTCCTGACTTCCAAGCTAGGGACAGATTCGTCCACAAAGCCCCCAGAAGCACAATCAAAACTAGCGTCGAACGACCCAACCCGCAAATCAACAACCGGCGGCGCCAAACTTCCCACCGCTTCTCCGAAGCGAAGACTCGGTTTGAACCGAGTGATGAAATCTCGATTGCTAACCGGCTTCGCCACGCAAGGGTAGGAAGATGTTGATGCTGGCGCTACATCAACAAAAGGCAGATAAGCAGAGGAAAAAGCATCACGCACGGAGTAGGCAAAGCAGGGGGAGATCACCATGAAGGACCCGTCCACTACCAAGAATCTGAAGCGCGACAGAGCCTTCGACGCTTTATGGGAGAACACACATAATTCGACCGAGCAAGAAGAAGTAAAGCACACCGATAGCGGCGGTTCCACCACCGACAACAAAGCGGCAGCCATATCAGCAAAAGGGGGACAGGCGCGCACGAAATCGCCTTTAAAATAAAAAACCCCCAAATCCATGAAACCCTAAAAGCGACAACTGGAGAGTCGCAAGAGAAAGAAGCGAGCAACTCGCACCCAGAAGGATAAGGCACACACGTATAAAATAAAGTTGCTAATGAGAGGGAAAGAGAAAAGAAGACAGTGGGAGGGAGAAAGAAATCAGTCTGCAAAATTGTTAATTACTTATTGCACAACAATTTTCATTAAGCACCAACAAGTATAAGTCTTTAATATTCACTTGGATACCACATGATCAACACAACTCCGATAAGTATATCATTTTAAACTCACAGTACACAAAATACAGTATACAATTTATCTCCACTATTAATAACACCAGTTTTACTAATGTACTTCTACTGACCTTATGACAGTTGCTCCACTTGCATCTCCACACCAATTTTTTGTACGGTTATTACCATTATAATAATCAAACCATCACGGGACATCATTTGTTGTTGTTTCACACAAACGCAACCACCCACCAATGACAAAATTAGTTTTAAGTTGAATAGCTTTTCCATAAATTGCACAAACCAACTAGCTCTTTGTTTTCATGAGTTAACTTCCAGCAATCACTTGTTGGTTCTTCCCTTAGGAACCTGAATCTCAAATGCAAATCAATAATTTAAGTGTATTAACAAATCATTCTTGTGGTGATGGTGTTTTGTATATGAACAGCCCTCCTCTTAGGAGTAAAACGATCAAAAAGTTGGTAAAAGGTTTTATTTGCAAGTAGATTGATGTATAGATGGTAAAAGTTGTTGCTTAGGATAGAGTGATGTTATGTGTCTCTTTTCTAAAGTGTGAGCAGTAATACTCCAGGCTGATTTGTTTCACTTTTATGTATACTTCTTATTCGGTAAAATATGGTAAGGAATCATTATTCAACTGTGCTTGCCTTGCTAAATAATGTGTTAAGTGAAAATTAGGTTGAATGACTTTTTATGGGAGGGTAATAAGTTTCAAGGACAACAATTTTGAATAATTAGTTTTAAAGATAATTTACAGAAAAATGATAAACTCATTTATCTTTTTAAGTTATACAGGAAAAAGATAAATTCATTTATCATTATTTTTGTATAAATGAAATGATAACTTCATTTGTTTTTTTCCTGTAATTTGTTCTTAAAACTAATTTTTCAGAATTGATGTTCTTAAAACTCATTATCCTGCACAATGAAGCCCTTCGAGTGAAAATTCTCATGTGTTATACTCTATTTATTAACTTATTTAACCTAATTCAAGGTTAATTTTAACACTAGTATTTTCAGGTAGAAATTACACAACACCTTTTGAAAAAAAAAAAAAGTAAATTAGTGGTTATCATACATATATAATATTTTATTATTTATTATACACAATCCAATAACTTTTATATATAATTCCTAACATTTTCAATGAATAATCTTGTAGATCCAAAATTGAAGCACAATTCTGTATAGGGCACTGAACGAGTTAGGTGACCAGATATAATGTGGACTTAATAGCTGCTACTTACATCTAAGAATGATAGTACTGAACCAACATTTTATCCTAAGTAACTTAATAGAACCATTCAACATTTTTATCAATATTTTTTCTTTAATGGTCATCTTATATGAGTCTACCTAACTATTTATTGAAAATTTTGGTAAGTATAAAGGTGGTATAGGCAAGAATCAAGTTTTCGATTTGAAAGTTAAGGGAGAACAAAAAAGGGAATGTAGAAGTTCATGCTATGAATTTCCGAGCCAAAGGAAATCTCGATTTGAACGGTATTTATTATGTGATATATTTGAAACATAGTTTATGACCGTTTACCGTCTTAGGGCACAACAAACAATGACTTGTTCAGTTGCTAAACAAGCCATAGAGCAATCAGGTGTGGCTTGTTCACTTCTTCATGACTACTTTGAGCTGATGTCGTGACTAGTTGAGTGAACAGAGGCTAGTGCGTATAACGACAAAGACTTTGCCATTATAAATTTATAAAGGTGAAGTCTTCGCCGTTAAAAGACGAAGTTTTCGCCGTTATAAAATGTGGACGTTATATTCAACTTATAACGGCGAAGTTTTCGCCGTTATAAATTTATAAAAGCGAAGACTTCACCGTTATAAACTAAGTGAATTTTTTTTACTAGTCTGTGACTAGTTTATACCTTACCTGGTTGCGGAACTCATTCGGTCAGTCCAAACGTATGAGAGAGAGTGAACTAAACAAGACACATTGTTGGTAATGGTCTTAGAAATCACAGCAGCAGACTTGCATAGACCGCCAAATGTAAAACTAGTTATTTTTCAGAAATAATTCTTCACTATGACTTCATAGAAGTACCAACGTACACAGAATAAAATCTTCCATTTCACACACTATTAAAAGTTTACAATGGTAAAGTTTATGGTACAACAAAAACCTTCATTACATAGTCCTTCAAAATTCGAATGGAAATGAATGAAGTTAAAGAAATTTAACAGAGCTCGGAAATGTAGAGGCCTGGATGCATTGTTCCCAACATCAAGCAAGTAATAATCGACCACACTGGTACAACATATGAAAAATATGACATGCCTTGGAGGACAACTTGGAAGTATGTAAGTGTGTTATAACGTGTAGGTGTTAGCGAGATTATATTAGGAGTGTTTCAGTATTTAGGAAAGATGGTTACATATACGTTTAATTATTAATATAAAGGGACATACTAAAAGTTAAAGTTCTTATGCTGAAAAGTAAGTATTTGTTGCAATGAGCCATCCATATGAACATTCTCACCCAAAAGATCACAATTTCTCACTTATACCAGACTTAGAGATGGTATTTTGTAACCGCCACCATATAAAGTATGCAATTTTCCTAGTATACACCCTTGTGGCTTTGGGTTATCCAAGTTTATGAGATAGATTTTTTTCATTAAGAGCATGTAATCTGTGTCAATCTGACTCAAACCCTACTAAAATATCAATCATCTCACAAAATGTAGTCTAATGTGAGGACGAGAGTATGCAGAAAAAAGGATAAAGCACAAGCAACCTTAGGTCACGATCTAAGGGACCAAAGTATTTAACCTTACTTGTGAGTTGGAACCCGCCTAAAAGATTGAGCTAACGTACAGCTTGAAAAGATTTGACCTTCAAGAAATATTAGCCTCCAGATATATAATCGTCCGTGTGTGACGGAAGCCTATGTTGGTACTCCCACGAGTCATGGATGTGACTCCTATCTCTTTTTGTTCTATAAAGGTGTATCAGTATCATGATAGGTTTCGAACCATTTCTCAAATTATAAAGCAACTCATAAATTTATTCAAAAGTACTTATCACTCCAATCAATCCTTGTTACTTTATTAAGTCACCTTTTATTTGCTTATTTGGGTATAATAATGCAATATATATAACTTTATCTTAACTTATGTCACATCAAAAGTCATTTTCATGTTATTCTATATCTAATTTATTAGATACTACCGTATTACATTGACTTATACAATCTTAGCAGGCGTCAATAATTATGCAATCTTAATCAAATATCAAATTAGCTATCATCTTAGTTATTAAATAATAAGCCTGTTTAACAATATTAAATTTATTTATCATATAACATTTGAAAAACCACATTAAGTATTATCTTTATTTGTTCTCTAACTTATTTATAAAAATTATTAACTAACCTTTTTTGTCATCTAGCTTATAAAATGTTATAAGGTATTAGCTTTATTTATTAACTTACTTTATTTATCGTTTAACTTATAAAATACTCATAATATTATTAAAAATTAACCTTATTAATAACAAAATTTATCATATAACTTATAAACTATTAATGTTTATTCATTATAAAACATTGAATATTAAACTTATTTTAGAAACGTCTTTAATTAGTACTAAATTAATATTTATCATTCTCATTATTTAACTTAGAGGTTAAAATTGGTGCTAGCTAAGCCATCTCACTTATTTTAATGATAAGTCACCCATGTCTCCAATTATAAATGGTTGGTTGAAACAGATGGATAAGTAAGGGGCCAATAACAATAGGACATAAGCGATTATACCTAAAAATAGTGAGGTGGTTTAGCACCAACAATTTTCTATTTAATTTATAATGTATTCGACTAACTTATAAATAAATATTTACCATTCTTATTTATTTTAGAAAGGTAAATGGGGTTTGATGATCGTCTATCGACCATGAGTGAATACAAAGTGAGATAGATGGTTCTCAACTACTACAACTCGGACGGAACTAGGGAAACACATTTTCACATTTTCATCACACTAAACACAAAAGGAATAGTTAGAATACATCATTGAGGGAGATAAGCATCTAAATACTCAAAAAAGGGTGTTTTAAATCTAGAAATTGTTTAGGTAAAATCACATTACTTTCGCGGTCATCACCTTGAGCATGGATCTCAATAGGCAGCAGAAGAGGATGTGGAGTAGGCGATGGAGATGCAGGTATGAATGGAGTGGAATCTGAGGCCTAGAAG
Source organism: Allium fistulosum (assembly GCA_030737815.1). Classification (NCBI taxonomy): domain Eukaryota; kingdom Viridiplantae; phylum Streptophyta; class Magnoliopsida; order Asparagales; family Amaryllidaceae; genus Allium; species Allium fistulosum. The sequence continues at coordinate 678,392,664 of CM060903.1, forward strand.
GAACAAATGGAGGCCAAGAGATGAGTTGGAGCTCATCGATAGAGAACTTAAACTCCTTATCAGGATCATCGTAGAGAGGAAGATCGAGGAGGTGGAAGGATGATAGAGGCCGAAAAAACCAAGGCACTATAAGCAGGAGTGACATATGAGTGCATGGTAGCATGGTAATTCCTCAATTTTGAAAGTTCTCGAGAAGCTGGATCAACAGGAGTGACGAAAATAACTTAAGAAGAAGAATTCAAGTCTAGGCCTAGGTGATCAAAATCTTGAAGATCAACAACAGATCAGGGAGTGGATTTTTAGCTTTCCACTTTCTAAAAGGAGGCTTATGCAGTGAGATTTTAGCAGGATAATAGAAGGGGGAAAGACGTGGGAGATAGTTCCTGATATATGATACAAGAGGTAGGTATGTACATGAAGAGCAGACATGATCAAATGGAGTATAGTGCATATATTAGGTTTCCATAGGTAAGCCCCATTGACATACCTAATACTATTTTCATAAACTACACAAAAAGGTGTTCAAGCAACAACTTGTCCGGCTAAATCTCAATTAGGCTTTTGCTTACTCAATTCTCTATCTTCACTCCATAGATTCGTCAAAACAAATAAGATCTCTAATATGGAATATCAACCAATTTACACTAATTACATGAGAAACAAGGGAAGGGATTTTAGGGAATGTTACCCAAATAGGAATAGAGAGGATTTGCTCTCTTAGACTTCACTGAGTGATGATAAAAACCTTACCAAGGATAGTGATTGGATTTGCACTAAAAATACGATAACGCTCCTCGAGACATTATAACTAAAAAGTGAACAAAGCTTAATTAGTTGCATCTAACTTTCACATTCCTTATAAGCGTCCAAATAAGCAACAAAATGAACATCAAACTTTCTAGGAATATAGCAGCCCATATTAATCGGCTTGCATTTGAATAAGGAGGTCCAAATGTTGTTTTTGGAGATAGACCCTAACTCGAAATTGCAAAGGTATAAGCATGTGAGTGACATAGGGTTGATCAAGGGATTGATGAATTGGGGATGGCTCATATGCCACGACAGAGAGAGCAGAACCTGGAGATGCTATGTCATAAAAGGGGCAACTAGTGATGGCAGGTGGAAGAGGTGTATTAAATGCTTAGGGAGAGATACATTAGCATACAGAGACAACGAATGCAACTTAAAAGATTTTAGAACTGGGATGGAGGTCACATTGGGTGACTACGAAAAAGGTGGTCGTTGAGAGAAAAAGCCGGTTCATCAAACAACGGTGGGACAAGAGTCGATTCAAAATGCTTGATTAGAGACTTCACTAAGTTGAAGGTTCTGCCAGAGCGAAACTGAGAGAAAAGGATGGAGCTGGCTGCGAGCAAGGAGAAAGTAGGAATGGGTTGCACTGGAAACAACACCGACGAGGCAAAATCATAATCTGCCATTGGAGGCGGGTGAGACCTTTTTCTCACGTTGGAAGAGGAGGAGAATCGACTTGGGATGAGAAGGAGAGAGCAGCGGTGACAAAGAAAGTGGTGGTGAAGCGATGGAAGGACGGTTAAGGGATGCAACGGAAGGAAGAATTAGGGTGGAAAAAAAGAGGAAAATCACCGCAGGTAAACATGTCGCCATAGCTAGGGGCAGCCTACAATCAACCGCCAACCGCTGTGTGCCTAGCCTAAACAGACGTTTCTTTTTTAAGTGAAGACGTGTCATTAGAAATATTTATTGTTCTTATTTAGTATTTAATTAATAAACTATATATTATGTATCACAACTTGTTCTCATGGTTTATGCTGTGCTACTGTTGACAGTAGACAAATGCTTCTTCCTTCTAAAACTAATTACTCCATACAAAGTTTGTTTTCCGCTCACCCGCTATTATTTTATTTCAAATGAATAAACGTTCAAATATTTCAAAATAAAATAGTTATCTCTTCTATTTCTTAAATTAAATTCAAATTTTTTTAAAACACAACAAAAATCATATAACATACCTAAGAAATCAAAAATCAAAAATAAAATAATAAAATTAATTTTCAGACCGTATTTAGAACGATGAAATGTTAAATTAATATTTGATCGGTTAAAAAATGGTTTGACAAATCAACTTCCATGCCTTTTGAAGCATTTAATCGATCTTCTTCTTTCATATTTTCACCATCAAACACTTTTAATCGAAACAAGTGCATTCTCAATTTTATTGTAATTAATATCCTCCATCTAACAAAAAAAAACTCAAAACAATATAAAAGAACAAATTACACAAACGTCATATGATAAAACATTACAATTCAATAACCTATATTAAAATTTTCAATCACAACATCATCAACTTTCATATTCTTAAAATTTGTGCTAACCACGGAATCATTAAATCGTAAAATAACAGTAATAAAACCCTAAATAACAAATTTAAGATTGATAGGTAGAAGAAAAATAGACTTTAGGAAATAAAAAGTAACTAGTGTAACGACCCATATTTTTAACGGTTGGATATTTAAATAGTTTATTTAAATATTTAATTGTTAACTAATGAAGGTCCAAAAATGTGATTTTTCGCATACAGCCGAATCAGGACTCGAGACCACTTCTGTTGAGTTCATATTAACGTTGCGAATTAAAATAAGTATAAGGATCGCTATATTTGAAGATCAGACGATCCGATGACCAAAACGATCTCGAAATACGTGAAATTAGGATCTCGAGGCGCAGTCTCAGATGACGACGAGATTTGTACCGTTAGACCTGGGAAAATGAGATGACATACACAGACGAGTTTTGTAGCGGTCGAACGCATCGTGTGATCGTATGGACTCGAAACGTATAGCCCTTTATTTGATAAAGGATTAAATAAATGGAATATAATATTATTATTTAAACCCCAAATTAGATCTCTTCCCTCCATTTCTCAAATTCCATTTACTATAGCAGCCTGACAGCAAATATTCCTGGCCGAACCCTCTTCTTCCCATTCAAAAATTAATATCTCTAAATTCGCTCAACGATAAATTGCGAGCCCGGATCCGTCGAGATCGTATTGACGAAGGCTTCGCGATGACTGTGGCAGATCTTGGAACGACATCGATTGGAGTCAACCGTGAATAGTGGCAGCGATCTAGGGTTTGAGATTGCCGGAGCTACGTACGACGATAGGCGAAACAAAGATCACGGTTGGATTTCTATGGGCGAATGGCATCTCTCCACCAATTTTCACCGATCGCAATCAACTGTAGCAAAACGTGTCGTGATGGAGGAGGCACGTGTGGCATCAGGTCGAATCGAGTAGGAGGTGTATGGACGAGATGTGATTGGGTGCAGATCGAGGAGATCGCGAAGAGGGGCGCATTGCAATTGCCATTTCGTCAAATCGTCGACTAATTTGAGAGAAATCGATCGGGGAAGAGAAGGATATGTGCACGGCCTTGTTCTTGTGCATGTATAGGCATTGGAGTGAAAGAGGAAGAAGGATTAGGGGCTTACGCAAGGTAATTAAGGATTTAGTTAATTAATTAATCAACCAGTAATTTCTTATCTTATATCGATCATATCTTTTGCATACGAGGTCCGTTTTGGGTGTGGTTTCTTGCATTGTGCTCATGATGGCGAGATATACCTTTTGGCGCTGCTTTGGATAGATTTTATAGAGGTGGATGATATTGTCTCTCACCATACTATGATTGGTTGTATAGTATTAGATTGATGCTCGGGAATGATTTTTGGTTTTTAAATGTGATTTTCCTATACTTATATAGCTTCTAGATTTTTGTAAAAGAAAATAAAATTATTTTAAAATGATTTATAAAGAATATCACATATTTTCTACCGACATGCCATAGTTAGGGAAGTATTAGATTTGAGCTATTATTGGTATGATTTCTCACATTTATTAAAATGGATGGATTATACATGTTGTATGTGTGCTGTTTTGAATGAATGTATGGTTGTTGGATGTATGTTTGGTTGTTTGGCTTGTTTGGATGTTTTGGTTGAGAACGCCGATTAGCGGTGATCGGGTTTTACGTAATATCTTGTACGTTGGGGTTTCGTACACGTGAAAACCTAATGAACGAGATAAGCTATAGAGAAGTGTTAGAATACGTGCCGACGGATCTAGATTTCAGGATTGATGTTGGACGTTTTCGTTTGGTTTGTACTTATCCGTTCGGAAGTACAAGACCAATGTAATTGGTATTGACCATTGTAGAGTGGTCAATATCCATCACTATTGATGATTGATGATTTGGCCGATCTTTGGCATGGACGTCGAGGAGATCTCGAGGTGCACGAAGGGATGGTTCGTTCGTGCGACCAATTTAGAGTTTGGATGTTATTGCTCTACGACGAGCGATTTTGATGATGAGGCGATGGTGTGACTCGACAATGTATAGAGTAGGTTCCGAGGATGGTAGTATTGCTTGGGATGTTGGCTCGTTTTGCATTATGGTGGATGACGATGTACGACATGATGGACTAGTATCTTTGGTTTGTGACTCGTAATGGGAGTAGGTATCGAAGATTAGCCACTCCGTATCTTCGGTTTATGACTGGAGTAGGGAGTAGGTACCGAAGAGGCTCGTTTTGGGAGTCGTAGAGTGGGGGAACGTGGTGGATTCTGAGACAGTGGAAATTATATTGAGCCAGTATGGCTAGCGAGTAGGGCTCGATGGATGTGTCTGTACTAAGGGTAGTTGATGACTCTGAGTGTTTTCTGTTGTACCCAGAGTAGGGGTATTGATAGTGGGGATACCCATGGATTGGTAGTAAGGATTCGTGTACCTTGGACCGTTGGATTGGGTCTAGTATCTAGCTTCGGGCTAAGTGACAGAGAGTACAACTGTGAAGACCCAAAATTTTTGAGAATAAAAATTACTCTAAAATAAATACAAGAATGAATAAAGTAAATAAGAATGGGGAGAAAAATAGCTTGATATTAAACATCAGAAGAGAGTGAAGAAATTATGCAAGGAATAAATGTTTTATACAGTGATAAAAGGAAAATGATTAAGTATAAAATAAATTCAAAAATTCACATGATTTGAGTAGGTGTGAATATTGTATAAAAAGAATATATACATATGATCAGAGAAGTATGGGATGTTAATAATAAAAATCCTTTTTGATAATTAAGTTACATAGAAATCAGTTAAGAAATATTTATGAGTGATAAGGTATTTTTGAAATAAATATCAAAAAGGGAATAAATATTTCAATAAATAATAAGAAGAAAAATAACTAAGGTATGAATGAATTTTAAATACACATATCTTATGAATACTATAAATTTATATGGCCAGAAAAATATTTGGGTAGTAAAATAACTTCTTTTGATAATTAAAATGCATACCAACTGGTCAAGTAATATTTATGGGTATGAATGCATTTTTTTAAATAAATCAAGATAGATGATAAAAATTTGTTAACTAAAAATCAAGCTTACAAAAGAAATGAGAAAAAGAAATATAAGGCTGAGTCACATAAAAATAATGTGCAAGGAAATCATGCAAATAGCATGTGCACAGAAAAGCAATGAGGCAACTGTTTTACTGAAAATGGAAACCAAGAGAAAATGGCACTTTTAGCCATAAAAATGCATACATGAATTTCTGAGTAAGGTAAGGATAGAATGGGTTTTTCCTCCATTTAAACCCTAACAGAGTGATTTAAATCAGGGGAGGGACAATAGTTGTCCACGAGAGAAAACAAAAATTAAAATAAAATAAACTCACATTGCCTTCAGACCTGAGCATTCCCGGAGAGGAGCAAAGGAAGGTGAGTGATTAATCAATCTCATGAGGCTAAGGCATTAAGACCCAAGTTAAGGGCAGCCATTTTATTTTTGTGCTTGATCAACTTGTTTTTCTCTGAATAGATGAATGCTGAGAATGGTTGGGGTATTGATAAATCTTTGGTTGATGCTCTGATTTGTTTTGTTTGATTGTTTGATAAGAACAATGTCATGATCTTTGATATGGATCCAGTACCTTAAACCACCAGTTTGTAAATATGGTTAGTAAGATAAATACATTTTATTATGAAGTAGGGTAATACTGGAAAATAGGCTAGGCAGTGTGAACAAAAGGAGGTTCATGCTCATGTCTAGATTGTTTCAAATTTGAGATGAGCAATGCAATAGTTTATTTATGTGCTGATTTGTTCAGATCTAAAGCTAAAATGTTTTATGGGTTTTTCTCTAAAAACCTTACCCTATGTTCACAATAGAATTAAGTATAAGAATTTTTATATGATTTACTGGATTTGTTTAAGAGATCATGATATTCTTGAATATAGGAGATGCAAAGGATAAAACAAATTTTGAATGAGATAACTGAAAAAAATTGAAATAAAGCATTATTTTCATGAATGAAGTTATGATCAGTTGAAATCCATGAGAGAGTTAATTCTCTCTGATTGAGGGAAAAAGAAAGAAAGAATGTAAAAGCATTCCAAGAGTTAATAAATCTTTCTGAAATAAGAGATGAGACTGGTCACTAGATTATAAAACTAATCTAGGAGAGAAGCCTTGATCTATTCATCATAAGGAGTATGATGGGTATGTGCATGACTTGTTTAAGTCCTATAGGCCTTTGTGCAGGGGTTAACAGAATTGAGTCCCTTGCAATGCACATATGGTGTTCAATGGCAAAGAGATATGACCAAATTAAATTAATAAATCAAGATTTAGAGCTGAGCTGTGGAATTAAAATGAGTTAATTTCCATAAGAGTATGTGTACATGTATACTGTATTGAATGATTGAATGTTTGCCTGTGTGCATGAGAGTAGTAAGAGCTTAAATATATATGTATGTACCCGGTTACATTATAAATCCAAATTGCATCTAGCATATTATTACTCTGCTCAACAATTTAAAAATGACAAGTATTTATATTTTGATTTCACTCATACCAGAATTTTATTTCTGACCCTATTTGTTGCTTTGTAACATCTGGGGTGTCTCATTTTTATTGAGGCAGCTCTAGATGTTGCTGCAGGAAAGGAAGTATAGAAACTTGTATGCATGGACAATTGAAGATTTACTTGCATTTAGAATGTTTAAGGAGTTATGAAGACATGTTGTAATAATTAAGTTAGGCAAATGTTTTAAGTATTTTCTGGATTGATATGTGTTTGTTTTTCTGAGAAGAGAACATGTAAGAATTCTAGTATTTTATACATATGCATATGTGGGTTGCTGTTTTAAGTAAACTGATCTGGATAGTCTCTGGTGAAGTATTATATAGGAGATCATGCCATATAATTTGATATGTGAGCATGTCTTCTTTGGCAATGTCTGATGAATCTTTAAAATGGTAAAGAAGAAATAATCATAGGAAGAAAGGAATATAGCACAATCATAGAATCATGTAAAAGATGAGTTGAACCAAAACTGGGCTAACCAGAAATGCATGAATATGACTTATAATTGATATGTACATAGTTAACCTGAAATGAAATTTATAACTTAGTCTAGGTATTTCAATTACAGTAGAAGTTGTATTGCTCTGAGTAGTAGATATATATATATTTTGGTAAAACTTGTAGGTCTCACTGCACCATGCTTCACACATTTTATTACTTAAATACAAGACCCAAGTCTGAGTACATTTGATCATGATCAACCTGAGGCTATTATAAATGACTTGCAGTCCTGTTTGTAATAGGCAAAATCATCACCACACAACTCTTTAGACACTTCCACATGTTGTTTTAGAATACTTCAGTTGTTTATTTGATAAGTTCACCTGAGAAGTGTGTATTAATTTGGTTTGCAACATGGCTTCAATTATTTTGTCTTCAATCATATGTTAAGTCTTAGATTTGTACATGTGTTTGCATTTATACTTTGCATAAATACATTATTCCTCTGCTTGAACCTCAATCCAGATTAACATCTGATCATTCATAGGAACCTTGTTCAACATACAAATCAAAACATGAATACCCTTACCTGACACCAAAAATTGTTAGAACATGAATTATAAACCCCGGGCTAACTTGTAATGAGTAAGTTATCTTAGACACCCTGATATGTAGCATAGGATCTTGTAGTGGCTAATTACAAAATCCCAGAATCTGAATTTTCTGCTTGTAAAATTCAGGGATCAAATAATCTAAGGATTAAAACAAGAAATTAAGAAAAATGGAGTTAATTGATCTTATAATCAAGCTTGAGTTTTTTAAAAAAAAAGAATGAATAGAAAAGGCTATGTGACACCATATCTCTGGAATATGAGAGAATAGGTGTGATTGAATTTCTTTGTCAATTTAAACTACTCTGATAGACAAAGAGCCATATATATCTTCATATATATATATATATATATGAATCAAGTTAATTTTATATACTAATATTTTTATATTGGTAAAATAAGGAATCTTGGAAAAATTAAATTAAGAGAAGTGGTCCATTGAAGTATGTATATGTATATACTTATACAAAAAAAAATCTTAACAGGAAAATTCTCTAAAATACTTGGGAAAAAGAAGTGGGTCACTTTAGTTGGTATCAGAGCTATGTTGCTAAAACATAGCATAAATGTATTATCCAATTTTCTTGTAAGGATAAAATTCTAAAAATAATAATAATAAATAAATATCTGTAGTAGAAATAGATTGCAGAAAATAATTAAATTAGAAATATGACTAACTAGCTATGCAATTGAATAGTGAATCATGGTAGGAAGACCACCAAGTCATGGAGCAGGACCCTCCAATACAACACCAATGGTTAACTTGCAAGATTTAGTGAGGGCATTTAGGGAAGGAGCAGTGCACAGAGAAGAAAATCCTCATGAGGAGCTAGCCAAACTATTAAAGACATTCTCAAATTTAGGAGGCAAGGATTTTGAAGGCACTGAGGGAGTTATGGGAGTGCAGACATGGTTGAGAACTTTGGAAAGGATATTTGCATATATGTAAATTAATGACCAAAGGAAGAGGCAGGCAGCTTCAAGGAGACTCAAAGGAGCAGCCTTAGATTGGTGGGAGGTGATCATCACAGGAAGGCCAGAAAATGAGATAACATGGGATCAATTCAAGGAGATGCTTGAGGCAAGGTTTGTTCCAGCAACAGCTAAGGCAACATTGCTTAAGGAATTCATAAGGCTGAGGCAAGGACCATTGAGTGTGACTGAATACACTCAAAAATTTGAGAGTCTGTCCAAGTATGGAACTATGCTCATAGGAGATGAAGAATCAAAGAATTCAAGATTTATCCAAGGCTTGAATGCATGTCTCAGTAGAGCAATGTTACCATACAAGGATAAAACATTTGATCAAGTCATAGACCTTGCTCTTTCTTTTGAACAACATGACAATGCAAGGGAAAAATTTAGGAGCATGAGGGCTAACCATCAAAAGAAGGGGAAAAATAGGGCACATCCCTATGACAAAAAGAATGTGGAAAAGAAAATGGAGGGACCAGTCACTGGGGAAGCTAAGAAGAAAGTCACTTGTTATAATTGTGGCAAAGAAGGACACATGAGTAATAGGTGTCAAGCAGCCAAGAAGGCACCATTTAGCTGCTATAACTGTGGGAAGGAAGGTCATATTAAAAGAAACTGCCCAGAATTCAAAAAAGGAGCAAAGATAGGAGCACTTGAGGGCAAAGCAAAAGCAACTGCAGTGGGAAGTTCTGGACAATTGGAAGGTATACTTCTAATTAAAGATCACCCCATCTTAGTTATATATGACACTGGAGCAACACATTCACTAATATCCCAAGACATAGTGAATAAATTGACTCTCACATGCTATTTAGTTGATAATCCCTTGTTTATTCAAAGTCCCCTGGGTAGTTCTTGTTTGCTAGGATTAAAATGTCTGGGGGTAGAATTAAACATAGGAGGAAATGTGTTTAAATCTGATTTGTTTATATTGAAATACCCTGGAATAGGAATTATTTTAGGGGTGGATTGGTTGAGCAAATTCAAAGCAATTTTGAATTTGGAAAATTTCACTATTTCTCTTAAAATAGAAAATGGTAAAAATATAATAGTCATGAGTGAAATTGCCAAAGTCAGTTATTTTAACCAAATAGGTATGACTGAGAAAGAATTAGAACTGGAAGACATAAAAATTATAAATGAATACCCAGATGTCTTTGGTGAAGTCATAGGTGTTCCAGAAAATAGGCAAGTAGAATTTCAAATAAGACTAATCCCAAGAGCAAGCCCAATCATCAAGAAACCTACTAGGATGGGTCCTAAGGAATTAGTGGAGTTGAAATATCAGTTGGAAGAACTGGAGCAGAAAGGCTTCATAAGGCCTAGTAGTTCAAACTGGGGTTCTCCAGTGGTATTTGTGAAGAAATATGATGGTACTTTGAGGATGTGCATTGATTATAGGGAATTAAACAAAGTCACCATTAAAAACAAATACCCACTCCCCAGAATTGATGATCTATTCGATCAATTAAATGGGGCAAAGGTCTTTTCAAGGCTAGATTTAGCCTCTGGGTTTCATCAGATGAAGGTAGAGGAAGAAAGCATTAAGTATACTACCTTCAACACAAGGTATGGATTATATGAATTTTTGGTGATGCCTTTTGGATTGACAAATGCACCATCATATTTTGTAGATTTAATGAATAGAACATTTAGAGATTTTCTAGACAAATTTGTGGTTGTATTTATTGATGACATATTAGTGTATTCAAAATCAGAAGGAGATCATGCAAAACACTTGCATCTGGTTTTGTCTAGACTGAGGGCACATGATTTAAAGGCCAAATTCTCTAAATGTACATTTTGGCAGAATGAAGTAAAATTTTTGGGGCACATTGTATCACAACAAGGGGTTAATGTGGACCCAAATAAAGTGATGGCAGTGAAATCTTGGAGTAGACCCAAATCAGTGACTGAGGTGAGATCATTTTTGGGAATGGCAGGCTATTATAGGAGGTTTATAAAAGACTTTGCAAGAATAGCCATCCCATTGACCAAGTTAACTAAAAAGGAGCAACCATATGTGTGGACAGAGAAGTGTGAACAAGCTTTTTCATCACTAAAGAAGGCACTGGTAGAAGCTCCAATCTTACAGGCTCCAGAGGGTAATGAAGAGTTAGTGGTTTACACAGATGCTAGTGGATCTAGATTAGGGGCAGTGCTTATGCAACATGGTAGAGTCATATCATATGCATCAAGGCAACTCAAGCCAAATGAAACTAGGTATGCTACACATGACTTAGAATTAGCTGCTGTAGTATATGCATTGAAACTATGGAGACATTACTTATTAGGTGCTAAGTTTGAATTGTTTATAGATCACAAGTCACTTAAATATTTGTTTTCTCAAAAAGACTTGAACATGAGGCAACATAGGTGGGTAGAATTCCTAGCTGCCTATGATCTTGATATATTATACACCCTAGGAAAAGCTAATAAAGTGGCAGATGCATTGAGCAGGCATCAAGCAAAAGTGGCAAGCTTAATGATGAGTGAATTCAAGGATTTGACAATCCTCAGTGAAGTAGAAATAAAAGCAGAAAGTAGAGTAGCAGATAAGGCACATGGTGATATGATTGAATATGGTAAACTAAGTCTCATTTCCTTAAGGTCAACTCTGGTTGATAAAATAGGACAAATGCAAGATCAAGACACAAATTTAAAAGAGAAGAAAGATATGATGTCACAAGGCATGAGAGTAGAAAATTATGAAGTAGATGATAAAGGATACTTAAGGAAAAAGGGGAAGCTCTGTCTACCAAATGTAGAGGAACTGAAGCAAGAAGTTATGGATGAGCATCACAAAACAAAATATACTATCCATCCAGGTGGTACAAAAATGTACCATGATCTCAAGAGAAATTACTGGTGGCCAGGAATGAAACGAGCAGTGGCAAGATATGTGGCAAATTGTTTAACATGCCAACAAGTTAAGGCAGATTATCAAAGACCCTCAGGTTTACTACAACCCTTGGAAGTGCCTACCTGGAAGTGGGAAAGCATTTCAATGGATTTTGTGGATGGGTTGCCAAGAACTAGAAGGGGCAATGATAGTATTTGGGTAGTGGTTGATAGACTCACAAAAAAAGCACACTTCATCCCAGTAAGTTCAAACAGAAATGCTCACAAGCTAGCTCAGTTATTTGTGAAGGAGATAGTGAGATTGCATGGCATCCCCAAGACTATCATTAGTGATAGAGATACTTTTTTTACTTCAAGGTTTTGGAGTAGCTTTCAAGAAGCTATGGGAACAGAACTAAGCCTAAGCACAGCCTACCACCCACAAACAGATGGGCAAACTAAGATTGTTAATAAAGTTTTAGAAGATTTGCTGAGAGCATGCATACTTGATTTTGGAGGCAACTGGGAGGATCATATTTATTTAGCTGAGTTTGCTTATAATAATAGCTACCAGTCCACCATAGGAATGGCTCCATTTGAGGCTTTGTATGGAAAGCCTTGTTTATCTCCTGCATGTTGGATGGAAGCTGGTGTAAGGATATTGCTTGGACCATACCATGTAAAAGAAACCTCTGCAAGAATTGAACTGGTAAGGCAAAGAATGAGAGTAGCTCAAGAGAGACAGAAAGCCTATGCAGATAAAAGAAGAAGGCCAGTAGAATTTGAGGTGGGAGACTATGTGTTTCTCAAAGTTTCACCAATGAGAAAAATATTGAGATTTGGCAAAGCAGGGAAACTGTCACCAAGGTATATAGGACCATATGAAATTGTTCAAAGAATAGGGACTTTAGCTTATAGGTTGAAGTTACCAGAGGAATTGAGCAAAATACATGATGTATTTCATGTATCCCAATTGAGAAAATGGGTGCATGATAAAGAATCCATTCTTGAATCTCCTGCATATGTAGAAATTCAAGAAAATCTGGTTTACAAAAAGGAACCAGTGGGCATTGTGGCTAGAGAAGAAAAGAAACTGAGAAATAAAATAATTAAACTAGTTAAAATCCAATGGAGTTTGGATGGGAATGATTGCACTTGGGAGGCTGAAGAGAGGATAAAGGATAAATATCCTAACCTGTTTTCTGCTTAAGGTATGTTTAAAATTTTGATGAAACCCTAAAATTATATTATGTATGTTTGATTGATTTAGAATGAATGAATTTCTGAAATTTCATTCAATGGGGATTATGCTTTGTATACATTTGGATGGAAATGTATGAGAGAATAATTGTGGGACACAATTCCTTTTTAGGGGGAGAGTATGTGAAGACCCAAAATTTTTGAGAATAAAAATTACTCTAAAATAAATACAAGAATGAATAAAGTAAATAAGAATGGGGAGAAAAATAGCTTGATATTAAATATCAGAAGAGAGTGAAGAAATTATGCAAGGAATAAATGTTTTATACAGTGATAAAAGGAAAATGATTAAGTATAAAATAAATTCAAAAATTCTCATGATTTGAGTAGGTGTGAATATTGTATAAAAAGAATATATACATATGATCAGAGAAGTATGGGATGTTAATAATAAAAATCCTTTTTGATAATTAAGGTACATAGAAATCAGTTAAGAAATATTTATGAGTGAGAAGGTATTTTTGAAATAAATATCAAAAAGGGAATAAATATTTCAATAAATAATAAGAAGAAAAATAACTAAGGTATGAATGAATTTTAAATACACATATCTTATGAATACTATAAATTTATATGGCCAGAAAAATATTTGGGTAGTAAAATAACTTCTTTTGATAATTAAAATGCATACCAACTGGTCAAGTAATATTTATGGGTATGAATGCATTTTATAAATAAATCAAGATAGATGATAAAAATTTGTTAACTAAAAATCAAGCTTACAAAAGAAATGAGAAAAAGAAATATAAGGCTGAGCCACATAAAAATAACGTGCAAGGAAATCATGCAAATAACATGTGCACAGAAAAGCAATGAGGCAACTGTTTTACTGAAAATGGAAACCAAGAGAAAATGGCACTTTTAGCCATAAAAATGCATACATGAATTTCTGAGTAAGATAAGGATAGAATGGGTTTTTCCTCCATTTAAACCCTAACAGAGTGATTTAAATCAGGGGAGGGACAATAGTTGTCCAGGAGAGAAAACAAAAATTAAAATAAAATAAACTCACATTGCCTTCAGACCTGAGCATTCCCGGAGAGGAGCAAAGGAAGGTGAGTGATTAATCAATCTCATGAGGCTAAGGCATTAAGACCCAAGTTAAGGGCAGCCATTTTATTTTTGTGCTTGATCGACTTGTTTTTCTCTGAATAGATGAATGTTGAGAATGGTTGGGGTATTGATAAATCTTTGGTTGATGCTCTGATTTGTTTTGTTTGATTGTTTGATAAGAACAATGTCATGATCTCTGATATGGATCCAGTACCTTAAACCACCAGTTTGTAAATATGGTTAGTAAGATAAATACATTTTATTATGAAGTAGGGTAATACTGGAAAATAGGCTAGGCAGTGTGAACAAAAGGAGGTTCATGCTCATGTCTAGATTGTTTCAAATTTGAGATGAACAATGCAATAGTTTATTTATGTGCTGATTTGTTCAGATCTAAAGCTAAAATGTTTTATGGGTTTTTCTCTAAAAACCTTACCCTATGTTCACAATAGAATTAAGTATAAGAATTTTTATATGATTTACTGGATTTGTTTAAGAGATCATGATATTCTTGAATATAGGAGATGCAAAGGATAAAACAAATTTTGAATGAGACAACTGGAAAAAAAAATTAAATAAAGCATTATTTTCATGAATGAAGTTATGATCAGTTGAAATCCAAGAGAGAGTTAATTCTCTCTGATTGAGGGAAAAAGAAAGAGAGAATGTAAAAGCATTCCAAGAGTTAATAAATCTTTCTGAAATAAGAGATGAAACTGGTCACTAGATTATAAAACTAATCTAGGAGAGAAGCCTTGATCTATTCATCATAAGGAGTATGATGGGTATGTGCATGACTTGTTTAAGTCCTATAGGCCTTTGTGCAGGGGTTAACAGAATTGAGTCCTTTGCAATGCACACATGGTGTTCAATGGCAAAGAGATATGACCAAATTAAATTAATAAATCCAGATTTAGAGCTGAGCTGTGGAATTAAAATGAGTTAATTTCCAAAAGAGTATGTGTACATGTATACCGTATTGAATGATTGAATGTTTGCCTGTGTGCATGAGAGTAGTAAGAGCTTAAATATATATATATATATATATATATATATGTACCCAGTTACATTATAAATCCAAATTGCATCTAGCATATTATTACTCTGCTCAACAATTTAAAAATGACAAGTATTTATATTTTGATTTCACTCATACCAGAATTTTATTTTTGACCTTATTTGTTGCTTTGTAACATCTGGGGTGTCTCATTTTTATTGAGGCAGCTCTAGATGTTGCTGCAGGAAAGGAAGTATAGAAACTTGTATGCATGGACAATTGAAGATTTACTTGCATTTAGAATGTTTAAGGAGTTATGCAGACATGTTGTAATAATTAAGTCAGGCAAATGTTTTAAGTATTTTCTGGATTGATATGTGTTTGTTTTTCTGAGAAGAGAACATGTAAGAATTCTAGTATTTTATACATATGCATATGTGGGTTGCTGTTTTAAGTAAACCGATCTGGATAGTCTCTGGTGAAGTATTATATAGGAGATCATGCCATATAATTTGATATGTGAGCATGTCTTCTTTGGCAATGTCTGATGAATCTTTAAAATGGTAAAGAAGAAATAATCATAGGAAGAAAGGAATATAGCACAATCATAGAATCATGTAAAAGATGAGTTGAACCAAAACTGGGCTAACCAGAAATGCATGAATATGACTTATAATTGATATAAGTACATAGTTAACCTGAAATGAAATTTATAACTTAGTCTAGGTATTTCAATTACAGTAGAAGTTGTATTGCTCTGAGAAGTAGATATATATATATATATATATATATATATATATATATATATATATATATATTGGTAAAACTTGTAGGTCTCACTGCACCATGCTTCACACATTTTATTACTTAAATACAAGACCCAAGTCTGAGTACATTTGATCATGATCAACCTGAGGCTATTATAAATGACTTGCAGTCCTGTTTGTAATAGGCAAAATCATCACCACACAACTCTTTAGACACTTCCACATGTTGTTTTAGAATACTTCAGTTGTTTATTTGATAAGTTCACTTGAGAAGTGTGTATTAATTTGGTTTGCAACATGGCTTTAATTATTTTGTCTTCAATCATATGTTAAGTCTTAGATTTGTACATGTGTTTGCATTTATACTTTGCATAAATACATTATTCCTCTGCTTGAACCTCAATCCAGATTAACATCTGATCATTCATAGGAACCTTGTTCAACATACAAATCAAAACATGAATACCCTTACCTGACACCAAAAATTGTTAGAACATGAATTATAAACCCCGGGCGAACTTGTAATGAGTAAGTTATCTTAGACACCCTGATATGTAGCATAGGATCTTGTAGTGGCTAATTACAAAATCCCAAAATCTGAATTTTCTGCTTGTAAAATTCAGGGATCAAATAATCTGAGGATTAAAACAAGAAATTAAGAAAAATGGAGGTATTTGATCTTATAATCAAGCTTGAGTTTTTTTTTAAAAAAAAAGAATGAATAGAAAAGGCTATGTGACACCATATCTCTGGAATATGAGAGAATATGTGTGATTGAATTTCTTTGTCAATTTAAACTACTCTGATAGACAAAGAGCCATATATATATATATATATATCTTCATATATATATATATATATGAATCAAGTTAATTTTATATACTAATATTTTTATATTGGTAAAATAAGGAATCCTGGAAAAATTAAATTAAGAGAAGTGGTCCATTGAAGTATGTATATGTATATACTTATACAAAAAAAAATCTTAACAGGAAAATTCTCTAAAATACTTGGGAAAAAGAAGTGGGTCACTTCAACAACGGAGAACCGGGTTTTCCATTGGTCCCTAGTATATGCAGATGACCATACGATTTATCATATATCTAGATCACACTGGGTGACAGTTAGTATTGTTTGATGGATGCTATGTTTGATTTGGTTGTTTCACTAGTCACCTGTCACCGTAGGGATGTCACACGAGGTAGGTATTATGATAGGGATATTTAGACACCCACACTTGACTTTGTGTCGAGTAGGTATTGTGAATGGAGATACCTAGACACCTAGATAGTTTACTTAGTATGAAGCATGTATTGCAGATGGAGATACGTAGGCACCCTTACAGATACTGAGTATGGTATACCTTTTTTTGATGTTGTAGAGTAGCATATTATCTATGTTATGCGTTTATTCTTTGGTTGCAGGAACATGCCAGGTATGTTTTATATACCCTCTATTCCGTATACTATATCGACTTTTACAATATTTTGATATTTGATGCCACTCACACCAGACTATTGTAACGACCCATATTTTTTATAATTAAAAATATTAAATTTAATAAGATTTTTGGAATTTAATATTGTGAGGAATTAAAATTTATGATTATAAATGGAAAAAAATTATTAGAATATAATTTAATAGTGTTGATTGAATGAAATTGAGAACTGTTAATGTAATTTCGATCAATTATAATTGCAAAGGTTAATAAGGAATAAATTAAGTGTTGTATTAAAAATAGAAATAATATGTTATGTAATTGAAATAGGTTAATATAGAATATGGAATCAGTTATGTGATAAATAATTTATAATCTTTTTTTGTAAACAATAAATTTATGAATGTATTTAAATCACTTTAATATGACAATTGTTTTATTTCTCACTTAATTAATTAGTCCATTCTGAAATTAATTTGGTAATCAATTAATTTTTATTAATTGAAACGTTGCAGTTAATATAAGAAAAGATGTTAATTGTAGAGTAATAAGTGTAATAAATAGAAATTTATGATTGCTAAATATATAAGGTAATCGTGGATTTAATATAAAGGACATTAAAAATCAAATAAAAGAATTTGTTTGGAATTTAAATTATAATGAATGGATTTATTACAGTTGTAATTGAACGCTGAAATTAATGTAATATTTAAATCTTGACTTTAACATGGAAAATTTTATTTTTAAAAGATTATTAATTTCTGTTTGACTAAGAATGATGATAGAACACATTTAATAGGTAATTTAAAAGTGATTAAATTGATTTAATAATAATTCATTTTAATTAACGTGTAAAATTAGTCTGTTTGGGCACTGTCTCGGATTTCGATGAAACCTGTTTCATCGGATCCGTAACGGTGAATTTTTATAGTATTTCAAGTTTCGTAGCGATCAGACTTATCGTTTGATCGTGCGAGCCCGAAACGCATAGAAATCAATTAAAGGAATTTAAATGAATATAATCTGATTTTAAAAGTTAACTTCTATATACATTACAATTAGGGTTTGAAATTAGTTCCATTCAGTTTAAAAATATTGAAAATCTTTATTTCGATATATAGGATGACTCACTTTTGTTTTGGGAACGAAACAGGCTTTTCGGGTCTGTTATCGCTTCGGCCAATTCGATCGGTTCCATCCATTCTTATCCATCTCTGTCTATATATAGGCTGTTATAAACCCTAGTAACTTTCTATTTTCATTTCTATACGTACAATTTCTATCTCATCTGTTCCTTCCCAATGGCAGACATCTCAAAACCCTAATTACTGATTCCAAATCAAACTCTAAAAATTCAAACTGCTCGAACCCTATCATATTATATATATCATCGCGAAGCTCTTGAGGAACATAATCTGCATATGCATTTTTTTTTCGATTGGAGTCTCCATTTGTCCATAAATCAGTGAAGAAGTCTCAACCGTTCATGTTAGGGTTTCATGATCAACGGTGGATCTTCGACTTCGGAGCGATCGGGGAGTACTGCAACGTAGAGGAGGCCAAGATGAGTGCATCCATCGGCTTGAATCATCGTATCGATGCACGAGATTGTCGAAATTTAGCCTTGGACATCAGCGGCTGTGGAGCATGCAGGGGAGGGAGGAGGTGGTCGCGTCAGGGCCGTTGGCGCAGTTGGGCGAGGGGGTTCGCGTGGTGGTCTCTGATCAAGGAGGAGCGGCATGTAGGATGTGCGGCAGAAGGGTGAACGACGGTGGCTTTAGTGTACGAGATGGGTTCGACTTCATGTTTGTTAGGTTTGAGCAAGGTGACAGTTATTACAAATTTGCCCCTATCTTTGTTTTAATTTTAAATTTAAATTTCCGATTTTCTAACTCTTATAACTTTTACATACAAACTTGGATTCGCACGTGGTTTCTTCCATTGGGTTCGTATCGAAATTCCGGACAACATGAAACTGGATTGGTTGAATTTTGAGACTGTTCAACTTTTGGGCTTTTATTGGATTTTAAATTGGCTATAAATCAAAGGTGAGTGATTTAACCTACTCACGCAATACTGAATATTCTTATGTTAGTTAAATTAAATTTATGAAGCGATAATTTTTTTATTGATTACTGTTTGGTAATTTTAATTGTCATTTAAATTTAATTTGAATTTATATTGAACTAAATTGACATTTAAATTAATATTGAATTTAAATTGCTAGTTAAGTACCTGATATTGATAGCCAGTAAATTTTTGTGATTTATTGGCTGATTTGGATATTGACTGTGATGGATGTCTATTTGTTGACATTTTGGATGATTGGATGTTTATTTATTTACATATATTCCTGCTATCACCCTGCATATTAATTGAAAGCATATAATCTGTTATTTGAATTATTTTGAATAAATTAAGAAATAGGTTGAAATGATATATACCTATGACACTTTGATTTGGATTGAAATGATATACATCCATGCATGAAATTAAAATTGAAATAATTGATCACTTGGCCATAGGGTAGAAAATTATATACGGGCACCGGTTTGGTTAAATTAAATGGTTTTAAAATCTTGAATTTGGGTTTTGATTAAATGATATTGTTTTAAAGGAAATAAATTGTAGATTTATATGAATTAAATTATTTTCTAATTCAAGCTTTGAAACGTTGAAACTGAATTTTGTTAAAGGAAATTGTTTTAAAGAATTGAATTGGAAATGTGAAGTTGTAATTGAGATATGACCTTAATTCGGAAAATTGAATTTATTTTAAAAATTTGGATCTTAAAATTAAACGATGAAGCTTAATTTGATTTTACTTGAAACTGATATAAATTGAAATGGTTCAAAATAAGAATTGGATTGAAATTTAAATCATTGGATTGAATTGTTGAATCGAATTTGATGTTAAAAAAATGAATGTTTTGAAAATTGAAGTTAATTTGGATTGAAATTGAAATTAAGTTGATTTGAAACTAAATCGAAATTGGCTCAATTGAATTGATAGAATGGAAATTGAGTTTTGATTTGCAATTTGGACATGGGTTCAGATTTGTTGAAATGGAAAGAAACAATTTGATTTGATACTATTTTTCAAAATAAATTATTTTAATATAAATTGTTTAAAATCTATCTTTTAATACTCAAATTATTTATATTTTCCAAACTATTTTACTATATAAACCATTTTCAATACTCAAACCATTTTATATCAACCGTTTTAAATCTTTAACTATTAAACTATGTAAACTGTTTTTAACTATTTAAACCATTCAAATTATTTTCTAAAATTTCAAACTGTGCGAAGTGGAATGTTATATTTAAATTGTTGATTTAAATGCGAATGTGGTTAAATGAAGTTATAACATAACTTGGAATTTGAAATGATATTTTCAAGTGGAAATGACATATTTTGAGTAAATATGACGATTTTGAAATGAAGGATATTTTGAAGTGAATATGATATTTTGATATCAAATATGAATCGGTTTTGAAATGTAAAAGAACCAACCGGTGTAAAAAATGACGTTTGGTTGTTAAAGAGACTGGGGCCTCTTATTAGCATACTCTCTGTCAATATTGGTACCACTTTAACAACTATGTACGTGGTGGATGATATCTAGAATGTAGAGGTTGAATTAGAGGCGTTTGCTGGATTTGAAGAAAGAGAACGATGATGGATGACCCCGACACTTGTGTCAATTTAAAATTACTAAAACAAGAGCCATACCTGACCACTGAGGCTAGCTACCTCTAGTGGACACACTTCGTATTACTATATTGATGTTGGCTTGATCGGAGCACCTTGATTTGATTTTTTTGGGGGTATTGGACGCGGTGGGCCGTTAGAGGTTACCACCAGTCAAGAAACGCAAAACGGTAGTATCCTACCTTGGGCATCGCCTCATGTGCCTTGTCATACTCTTTATCCTTATTCGCGCCCATTACGATTTTGTTTTAGTATGGTACCTATAGAGGACTCACTGGCTACCGATGTTACTGGTTGTGTTACAAGACCTGCATAGACTACCTGCTTAAAAATGTGTTAAGGGGGATCAATGTAAACCCTTAACGCTATTTTAATACTTTACAGTACTAATAGACACTATATATATATAGCGTATTTTTACTACATATAGATAGTTTAACGGATCCTTTGGAGATGGGAAATCCCGTAACATCTCTTAAGTTATTGCATGCACGTTATACATTGGATATGAGATGTAAAATCCCGTAAATATCTCTAAAGCTGTTACACTGATATTTACTTGTTATTGATTTAACTTACATAAGAACTTTTAGTTCTAACTCGAGTGTTTTGTCTTTTCATTACGCTCGGGTCAGCATGAGTATTTCAGTGTTGAAGATATTATTCCTTGAAGATGGAGATGGAGTTGCTAGATCGTATTGACTATTATTTCGCTGCATTATTTTGGGTATGTTTGTCAATTGTACTTTGATTTTGTGTAAATTTGTGTAATCAAATGTATATTGTAAAACAACTTCATGAACTGTTTATTTGATTATTATATTTTGTCATTCCGCTGCGAGATTCTGTATTTTGTTTTTCCATCTTTTCTCTTATTTTTCTTATTAAACCCCATTGATAATCTACCCTTTTGAATGGTTTGAGTTAGACATGTGTGGTTTATTGTCGATTTAAACCGTCCAAAAAGGTGGGTTGTCACAACTGTTGTCTGACTCAAGGTTTTATGATGTGCTTCTTATAATCTTGGGTACTCTTAAATGTGTAGATTTGAGAGCAGGTGTGGATGACATATGGGGTTCTTCCGCTGGACTAGCAGGAGGTGATGCTTACTTATATTTGTATTTGAGTTTGTTATTATATTTTCGTTATGTGGCACTGTGGAGTCTTGACAGTGGTTGACTTAGTATTATATGAGACAGTGTATCAGCAGATTTTATTTTCCAGCTGTATAAATTCTATTACTTTGTTGTATAACTCTGTGGATTTTATATTCAAATGATTAGTTCACATTGTTATCACTGTCTCTACATTGTTTTATACCTATGCTGACTATTACATTTACTCGGATGCGATACGAGACATACGACAGGTTATGTGGTTGTTTGGTGTTTCCTTTTTCTTCTTTTCCATTCTCTTCTCTTTTACTTCCTTTTATTTACTTATTTTCTTTCCTTTGACAACCGTTCTGCATCGTAGGTGTAGGACAGTCGTTACATTTGGTATCAGAGCGAAGGTTACGTGATTAATCTTAGTTGAAACTGCGACCCAGTAGAGATAGGGTAGGAGTTGTCGCCTTAGACTGGACCTAGATGGTGTGTATATATGAGAGAGTTCATATTTGTTATATGTTTTGGTTTTCAAATTATATATAGTATATAGTTGGGTTGCACACACGAGCATTATTGATGCAGTTTTCTTTGTGAGAGACCGATCATTCTTATTATAAAATAGAAATGATCTGTCATGTAAGAAAAACTGCTATTGACTCTATTTTCAAAGTTGAGTATTGGGTAGGATTGGGACCACTATTTATAATTGATAGGATGTGTTCGTAGAGATGGTGCAAAACATTTCCTGGATGCCTAATTTGTTTTGGATGCTTATGGCGCTCAATTGCAATAGATAGATGCGACTTTGCCGAGCTGTATATAGACCACAAGAGTCTAGGAGGCAGACTGTTCTTTGAAACAAAGTCGGCTATGTAAAGGCAAGATTGGATGGTTACTTGCAAAAGGATCTTCATTGAAATGGAGTTAGATGATGCCATGATGTAGAAGTTAGCCTTTAAAAAACTCCAAGGATGAACAATGAACTAGTGGAGTGCTTCTGTAGCTTCAATTCTCGAGGATCGATTTACTTGGGATTGGTTCATAGTTTGCTTTGAAGAAAATTTATCTCGACTTTTCCAAAGTCAGTGTTCGCTAGGGAGTTCGCCGATTTGAAAATATGTCATGTTAGAGTATGTGGCCGAATTCGATGAGCTATCGAAGTATGATCTATTCACCCATTGATACCCCACATAGAAAGGATGGAAAGTTTATCATTGGGTTGAGTGATCATCTTTGGAAGCGATTGATTGGTCATATTGACGAGGGCTTCGAGAAGATGATCGAGAAGGCTTTATGATGATAGGTCTTTACCTAATGTATTAGAGTTGTCCCGAACCAGTTAAGTAGGGATAGACCATGGAAGCATATGTATTGATTGCCATTTCAATTTCGTCGAGTGCTCCATCGATAAAGGAGATGGGAAATGGCATTACCGTTTGAGATATGCTTTGCACTTATGGCATTTCCATACGTGTTTTATTTGATGTCAAGGTTTCATATTCCTTTATATCTTGACTTAATGGAGATATTGGGATTGAAATTCAAGCCAATTATCGGCCTTTAATTATGACAGAGCTAGTTAGGGACTCAACTAGTCTATACATAGTTTGTCGAGACTTTGTCTTATTCAGTCATGGTTGTTTGTTTATTTGCTATTAATTGTTTTGCGTTTTAGTGGGGTTGGTATTATGATTTAGGAATAGACTAGCTGAAGGGGATACATAATAGTGGTGGATTGTGAGAGGCCATTGATTATAATTGGGGTTGTGGAGGAGCTAATAGTGGTGATTAGCTACCTCTAAAGGATAGGGATAGTTAGCTTTCTATATTCGCTTGATATTCCACAGGATGAGTTGTCATTTGTGCCTGTAGCTAGAGAGTGTCCAGACATATTCGATGTGGTGTGTGGATTACCACCATATAGAGATAGAGTTCCATATTGATCTGGTCAGAAGTGTTGGACCAATAGTTATGCCTTTAAGGCATATAATGCCCAAAGAGCTTAGGAAACTAGAGGTGCGAGCAGATGACTTGTTGAGGTGATGGTTCATTCGAGGACTATATTTGGGTAGGATGCACGTATAGTATTCATCAGTAGAGAGGATGACTCTTTGGAGTTGTTTGTTGGTTGTTGTGAGCTGGATGAGACGATGAACAAGTTTCTACTTCCATTTGTTGATGACTTGTTCGATTAGCTCTATAGCACGAGGATGTTCTCTTAGTTGGACCCTGTGGTGACTATTCACCGACTGAGAGTATTTAAAGAGTGTGTGCCGGTTATAGTGTTTTATTCGCTACATTAATTTTTGATTGGTTGGTTATGCCGTTTGGGCTAACCAATGTGTCGGCATGCTTTATTGATCTTATGGACCGTGTTTCAAGAGGTCACTTGAGTGAGTTGTGCTTATGTTCGTTGATGATACATTCGTCTACTCATGGACGAAAGAGGTGCACAAAGCACGATTGATGATTGTGTAATAGGTGTCGAGAAGACACCGATTAATGATGAGATTTTGGTAGTATAACTTCTGGAGGAGAGAAGCGAGATGTTTGGGTGATGTTGTTTTAGAGTAGTACATCGTTGCAGATCCTGTAGTTACGGCAGTCCAAAATCTGAATAGACCCAAAGTAGTAGCACCATCAACCGATTTGATTGGAAAGGATCAGACTTTATTTCAGACGCGTTAGTGAGTCTGACCGAGAGGTTGGTGAGTGCATTGATGTTACTCATTCCAAGCGGGAATGAGGAGGCGATAGTATGCACTTGCCTATGGTACTTAACTAGATGCAGTATTGATACCAAAGGGTAAGATTGTTGCATATTAGCTGATAGCTAAAACTGCATGAGAGGTAGTATCTGACTCTTAATTCAGAGTTGGAGGCGATAGAGTTCACTATGGGGATTTGGAGGCACTGTCTATTAGGAGAGGAGTTCGAGCTGTTTAATGGTACCACATCATTAGAGTATCTCTTCTCCGAGAAGGATCTTGACCTTCGCTAGCAGCGATGGTTAGATGGCCTCTTATGGATTTGACATTTCCTATACGTTCCGAAGGGAAATGTGGTTATTGATACTTTGAGTGGAAGACATACCGGTTTGGGAGCGATATTCCTTGAATCGAGCTTATCACTGGTTATGACTTCAAAACTCGATGACCTATGGCCAAGGGTGATGGCTAGTTTGACCGTCAGACGTACTTTGATTTAGTAGATTAGTACTAGTCAGAGGCGTTAGGCTAGACTAGTGGAGACCGTGGCTACATTTAAAGAACGGGTAGTGTTTGTAGAGGTAATGCAGTATGAACACGACCGAGACTGTTGGTTTCGTAGAGATGAGAGATTGTTTATTCTCGAGCAGTGGGAACATATATTTATAGACTGCATTGATGGATTGCCGATGATTGAGGATAGTGTGATAGCATTTGAGTCACAATCGATTGGTCGACGAATAATGCTAGGTTTGTATTCCTTAAGTCCAGTAGAACGATATTCGTATTTTTTGAGTTATATGTGGGATGGACAGTGTGATTTCCTAGTGTGCTAAGTGCATTGTAAGTGGCCGAAACTCATTGGTCGATAGTGGGTTTTGGGAGAACTTACGAGAAGCATTTGTAAATTTGGCACCAAATTGATTATATGATACTGAGGCTGGACCATGGACTTTGACACCTCGTAGGCCTATTCATACCGATAGATGGGATACGAATCAGGTTAGGAGGAGGAGAGTGAAGTAGTAGAGGTTCAATGGAGTGAAAGCGAAGATGGTTATGTATGGTAGACCGTGGGGAGCACGAGGACTGCTTATCCGGAGCTCTTTAGACGATGAAATTTCGTTTTTATCATCAGCTTTCATATTGGATATCATATTTGATGTTTTATACTAAATAGATTAGTATTCCACATGCTAGGATAGGTATGGATGTTATTTTTTGATGATAGGTCTCATGTATGAATGTTTGATTGGATTGTTAGCATTTGAGATGGTAGCCTATGCTATGCAGTTAAAGTGCTCGGAAGATTCAATGCGGTGGAGGTGCAAAAAGTCATAGCGGGGATACAACGAGGATACAGCGGGATATAGCGGGTGACTCTAAAATAGCATATAAAACTCATATTTAATGTTTTTACAAATATATAAATGGTAATTAAATGAAAAACTAACATTCAATTGAATTATAATTAATACATAAATAATTTTAAATAAAAACATGTGCGAATATACTATAAATAAACGTAAAACTGTTATATAACATAATTGAATTTAGTAGAATATTAGAATATTTTCATTTCTGAAAATATATTAAAAGTTCAATTAAATAAATTGATTTCATAATTTTTATAATGTATTAATGTCATTTTTTAATTCATTTCTTTTAAAGAAGATATAACGGAAATAGTAGAATATAGCGGAAATAGCGGGATATAGGGAAAATAGCGGGGCTTAAAGCGGAAAGGCTATATATTTTGAGCTATATGGAAAAATCATAGCGGTTGAAATCCGCTACGTGGTATAGCAGGGTTATAGCGGGGCATTAACTGCACAGAGCCTATGTTTGTATAGTTGTTAGGCATGCGGGATAGTAATGGTTTGATATAGCATACTTATTCAAGACGATTACTATATACGATCTAGTATATTTAAACATATGAGCTGTATACATATTTTTGTTGTATTGGGATTTTCCCGGAACTAGCCGTGCAAAGGAGATTCGGCCGAATTTTCCAGGGCTTTTGAAGGACTATGGGTTAGGAGACGTTCTCTTTGCTTTGTGATTCTAAGGAGAAATCTTTTTAAGGAGGGGAGAATGTAACGAGCTTTAATATTAACGGTTGGATATTTAAATAATTTATTTACATATTAAATCATTAATTAAATAAAGGCCCAAAAATGTGATTTTTCTCATACGGCCGAATTAGGATTCGTGACCACTTTCGTTGAGTTCGGATTGACGTTGCGAATTAAAATGAGTATAAGAATTGCTATTTTCGAAGATGGAACGATCCGATGGCTGAAACAATATTGAAGTACGCGAAATTAGCATCCCGAGGCACAATCTCAGAAGGCGACGAGATTTGTACAATTGGATCCGAAAAAATGAGGTGATGTATGCAGACGAGTCATGTAATCGTACAGACTTGAAATTTTTAACCATTTATTTGAGAGATTAAATAAATGGAATATAATATTATTATTTAAACCCCAAATTAGATCTCTTCCCTCCATTTCTCAAATTCCATTTACTATAGCGTCCTTAGAGCAAATATTCATGGCCGAGCACTCTTGTTCCCATTCAAAAATTAGTACCTCTAAATCCGGTCAATGATAAATTGCGAGACTGGATCCGTTAAGATCGTATCGACGAAGGCTTCGTGATGACTATGGAAGATTTTGGATCGACGTCAATTGGGGTCAGCTGTGCATAGTGGAAGCGATCAAGGGTTTGAGATCGCCGGAGCTACGGGCAACGATAGGTGAAACGGGAGATCGCTGTTGAATTTCTCTTGCAGAATGGCATCTCTCCACCAATTTTCACTGATCATGATTGACTTTGGCAAAACGCGTCGTGATAGAGGAGGTGCATGTGTCATCAGGTCGGATCTAGTAGGAGGTGTGCGGTCGAGATGCGATTGGGTGCAGATCCAGGATATCACGAAGAGAGGCGCATTGCAATTGCCGGTTCGTCGCATCGTCGAGTAATTTGAGAGAAATCGGTCGGGGAAGAGAAGGATATGTGCACAGACTTGTTCTTGTGCATGACCTTGTTCTTATGCACGTACAAGCATGGAATGAAAGAGGAGGAAGGATTAGGGGCTTAAGCAAAGTAATTAAGGATCTAATTAATTAATTAATTAATCAACTAGTTAATATCTTATCTTATATCGATCACATCTTTTGCATACAAGGTCCGTTTTGGATGTTATTTCTTGTGTTGCGCTCGTGACGGTGAGATTTACCATTAGCGCTAGTTTGGACAGATTTTATGGAGGTGAGTGGTATTGTCTCTCACCATACTATGATTGGTTGTATAGTATTAGATTGACGCTCGGGAATGATTTTTGGTTTTTAAATGTGATTTTCCTATATTTATATAGCTGCTAGATTTTTATAAAAGAAAATAAAATTATTTTAAAATGATTTATAAAGAATATCACATATTTTCCATCGACGTGCCATAGTTAGGGAATTATTAGATATGAGCTATTGTTGATATGATTTCACATATTGATTGATATGGATGGATTATACAAGCTGTATGTGTGCTGTTTTGGATGGATGTATGGTTGTTGGATGTATGTTCGGTTGTTGGCTTGTTCGGATGTTTTGGTTGAAAATGACGTTCAGCGGTGATCGTGTTTTAGGTAGTATCTTGTACGTTGGGGTTTCATACACCCAAAAACCCAATGAATGAGATAAGCTATAGAGGAGGGTTAGGATACATGAACACGGATCTAGATTTCAGGATGGATGCAGGACGTTTCCGTTTGTTTGTACTTATCCATTCGGTTAAGTACAAGACCATGGTGGTTGGTATTGACTATTGTAGAGTGGTCAATGTCCATCACTACCGATGATTGGCGATTTGGTCGATCTTTGGCACGGATGTAGAGGAGACCTCATGGTGCACGAAGAGATGGTTTGTCTGTGCAACCGATTTTGAGTTCATATGTTATTGCTCTACGACAAGCATTTTTTATGGTGAGACAGTGGTGTGATGCTTCGACTTGATAGTCTGGTACTTTGGATGGTGACTCAATGATGTATGGAGTTGGTTCCGAGAATGGTAGTATCAGGACTCCGTGGATCATGCTGGAGATGTTAGCTCGTATTGCATCATGGTGGATGGCGATGTATAACATAATGGACTTGTATCTTCGGTTTGTGACTCGTGATGGGAGTAGGTATCGAAGATTAGCTACTCCTATCTTCGGTTTGTGACTGGAGTAGGGAGTAGGTACCGAAGAGGCTCGTGTAGGGAGTCGTAGAGTGGGGGAACATGGTGGGTTTCGAGACAATGGAAATTGTATTGAGCTAGTAGGGCTCGGATCCATATTGAGCGAGCAGGGTTCGATGGATGTGTCTGTGCTAAGGGATCGTTGATGACTCGGATTGTTTTCTATTATACTCGGAGCAGGGGTATTTATAGTGGAGACACCCATGGATTGGTAACGAGGATTCGTATAACTTGGACCGTTGGATTGGGTCTAGTGTCTAGCTTCGGGCTGATTGACAGAGAGTACAATGGAGAACCGGGATTTCCATCGGTCCCTGGTACCTGCAGAAGACCGTACAAATTATCATATATCTAGAGCACACTAGGTGACACTTAGTATTGTTTATGGATACTATGTTTGATTTGGTTGTTTCACTAGTCACCTGTCACCCTAGGGATGTCACACGAGGTAGGTATTGTGCTAGGGATATTTAGACACCCCGACTTGACTTAGAGTGGAGTAGGTATTATGGATGGAGATACATAGACACCTATATAGTTTACTTAGTAAGGAGCATGTATAATAGATGGAGATACCTACGCACCCAGACAGATACTGAGTATGGTGTACCTTTTTTATGATGTTGTAGAGTAGCATATTATATATGTTATGTGTTTACTCTTCAGTTGCAGGGATATGCCAAGTATGGTTTATATACCTCTGTTCTGTATACTATATCCACTTTTACAGTATTTTGAGATTTGATATCATTCACACTAGACTGTTGTTTGACTCATGGTTTTATGCTTTGCTTCTTATTATCTTGGGTACCGTTAAATGAGTAGATTTGAGAGCGGGTGTGGATGACATATGGAGTTCTTCAAATGGACTAGTAGGAGGTGACGCTTACTTATATTTGTATTTGAGTTTGTTATTATATTTTCGTTATGTGGCACTGTGGAGTCTTAACGGTGTTTGGCCTACTATTATACGAGACAGCGTATCGGTAGAGTTTATTTTCCAGTTGTATAGACACTGTTACTGTATTGTATAACCCCATGGATTTTATATTCAAATGATTAGTTCACATTGTTATTATTGTCTCTACATTATTTTATATCTATGCTGACTATTACATTTACTCTGATGCGATATGAGACATACGACAGGTTATGTGGTTGTTTGGTGTTTCCTTTTTCTTCTTTTCCATTCTCTTCTCTTTTATTTCCTTTTATTTACTTCTTTTCTTTCCTTTAACAACCATTCTGCATCGTAGGTGTAGGGCAGTCGTTATATTTGGTATCAGAGCGAAGGTTACATGATTAACCTTAGTTGATACCGCGACCTAGTAGAGATAGGTTAGGAGTTGTCGCCTTAGACTGGAACTAGAGAGTGTGTGTGTGTGTATATGAGAGAGTACATATTTGTTATATGTTTTGGTTTTCAAATTATATAGTATATATAGTATATAGTTGGGTTGCACACACGAGCTCTATTGATGCAATTTTATTTGTGAGAGACCGATCATTCTTATTATAGAATAGGAATGATCTGGCATGTGAGAAAAACCGCCATTGACTTTATTTTCAATGTTGAGGATTGGGCAGGATAGGGGCCACTACCCTAATTGATAGGATGTGTTCATAGAGATGGTGCGAAACATTTCCTGGATGGCTTATTTGTTCTGGATGGTTATGGTGCTCAAGTGCAATGGATAGAGGCGACTTTGTTGATCTGTACATAGACTACGAGAGTCTAGGAGGAAGACCATTCTTCGAAACAAAATCGGCTATGGGAAGGCAAGATTGGATGGTTACTTGTAAAAGGATCTTTGATGAAATGGAGTTAGATGATGCCATGAGGTAGAAGTTAGCCTCTAGATAACTCCAAGGATGAACAATGGACCAGTGGAGTGCTTCTGTAGCTTCGATTCCCGAGGATTGATTTACTTGGGATTAGTTCATAGTTTGCTTTGAAGAAAATTAATCTCGACTTTTCTGAAGTCAGTGTTAGTTAGGGAGTTCGCTGATTTGAAGTTAGGCGATATGTCATGTTAGAGTATATGGACAAATTCGATGAGCTATCGAAGTATGGTCTATTTACCCATTGATTCCTTACACAGAAAGGATGGAAAGTTTATTATTGGGTTGAGTGATCATCTTGGGAAGCGATTGATTGGTCATATTGATGAGGGCTTCGAGAAGATGATCGAGAAGGCTTTATGATAAGAGGTCTGCACCCAGTGTATTAGAGTTGTCCCGAACCAGTTGAGTAGGGATAGACCATGGAAGCATATGTATTGATTGCCATTTCGATTTCGTCGAGTGCTCCATCGATGAGGGAGATGGGAAATGGCATTACCGTTTGAGATATGTTTTGGACTTATGGCATTTCCATACGTGTTATATTTGATGTTAAGGTTTCATATTCCTTTATATCCATACATGTTGTATGTGTGCTGTTTTGGATGGATGTATGGTTGTCGGATGTATGTTTGGTTGTATGGCTTATTTGGATGTTTTGGTTGAAAACGCCGATTAGCGGTGATCAGGTTTTAGGTAATTTCTTATGCGTTGGGGTTTCGTACAAGCGAAAACCTAATGAACGAGATAAGCTATAGAGAAGGGTTAGGATACGTGCCGACAGATCTAGATTTCAGGATCAATGTTGGAAGTTTCCGTTTGGTTTGTACTTATCCATTCAGAAGTACAGGACCAAGGTAGTTGGTATTGACCATTGTAGAGTGGTCAATGTCCATCACTATTGATGATTGGCAATTTGGTCGATCTTCGTATGGTGACTCGACAATGTATAGAGTAGGTTCCGACGATGGTAGTATCAGGACTCTATGGATCATGCTTGGGATGTTGGCTCATTTTGCATCATGGTGGATGGCGATGTACAACATGATGGACTTGTATCTTTGGTTTGTGACTCGTGATGGGAGTAGGTACCAAATATTAGCCACTCTATAGCTTCGTTTTATGACTTGAGTCGGGAGTATTTACCGAAGAGGTTCATGTTGGGAGTCATAGAGTGGGGGAACATGGTGGGTTCCAAGACAGTGGAAATTATATTGAGGTAGTAGGGCTCAGATCCGTATTGAGCGAGTAGGGCTCGATAGATGTGTCTGTACTAAGGGATGGTTGATGACTTGGAGTGTTTTCTGTTGTACTCGGAGCAGGGATATTGTATAGTAGGGACACCCATGGATTGGTAGCGAGGATTTGTATATCTTGGACTGCTAGATTGGGTCTAGCGTCTAGCTTCGAGCTGAGTGACAGAGAGTACAATGGAGAACCGAGATTTCCATTGGTCCCTGGTATTTGCTGATGACCATATGAGTTATCATATATCTAGGGCACACTGGTTGACAATTAGTATTGTTTGATGGATGCTACGTTTGATTTGGTTGTTTCACTAGTCACCTGTCACCCTAGGGATGTCACACGGGGTAGGTATTGTGGTAAGGATATTTAGACAACCCGACTTGACTTAGTGTGGAGTAGGTATTGTGGATGGAGATACCTAGACACCTAGAAAGTTTACTTAGTATGGAGTACGTATTATAGATGGAGATACCTAGGCACCTTGACAGATATTGAGTATGGTGTACCTTTTTATGATGTTGTAGAGTAGCATATTATCTATGCTATGTGTTTACTCTTCAGTTGCAGGGACATGCCATGTATGGTTTATATACCCTCTATTCCGTATACTATACGACTTTTACAGTATTTTGAGATTTGATATCACTCACACCAGACTGTTGTCTGACTCGAAGTTTTATGCTTTGCTTCTTATTATCTCGAGTGCTCTTAAATAAGTAGATTTGAGAGTAAGTATGAATGACATATGGAGTTCTTCTGATGGACTAGCAGGAGGCGACGCTTACTTATATTTGTATTTGAGTTTGTTATTGTATTTCCACGGCGCTTTGGAGCCTTGACAGTGTTTGACTTACTATTATATGAGACAATGCATCAGTAGAGTTTATTTTCCAGTTGTATAAACTCTGTTACTGTATTGTATAACTCTGTGGATCTTATATTCAGATAATTAGTTCATGTTATTATTACAGTCTCTACATTGTTTTATACCTATGTTGACTATTATATTTACTTTGATGCGATGTGAGACATACGGCAGGTTATGTGGTTATTTGATGTTTCCTTTTCTTCTTTTCCATTCTCTTCTCTTTTATTTCCTTTCCTTTACTTCTTTTCTTTCCTTTGACAACCGTTCTGCACCGTAAGTGTAAGGCGGTCGTTACAACGAGCCTCTTTGTGTTCGTCAAAATTAGGATCATCCTCCAAATTTCCACTTGACTTCATCTAATAGTTTTTTAATGGCTTAATTTTTTTGTTTTCTGATGATGTTTTTATTGTGCAAAATTTTAATTAATTTGCACTAATGCCATACCATTGAGGAATAATTGGGCTTATACGCCGAAGCAACCAAAACGATCTAGTTTATCGTTTAATTATCAACTGACA
The DNA here is from genome assembly GCA_030737815.1 of Allium fistulosum. NCBI lineage: Eukaryota > Viridiplantae > Streptophyta > Magnoliopsida > Asparagales > Amaryllidaceae > Allium > Allium fistulosum. The sequence goes on from CM060903.1 coordinate 678,426,214, forward strand.
ATTCAATGAACAACAATCACCAGACAAAGAAAAACGAAAGAGTAGGGAACACAAAGATTTAACATGATTCGGTCAAATCACCTACGTCCACGGACCCAACAATTATTCTTTATTTTATAGAAGAAAAAGAGTACCGAAGGGATATTACAAAATTATAGGCAATAAAGTGGAGAGACTAAACTATAATTACAAATTGAATAATCATTTTCTCCAATTTGATTTGATTGTAGAAATTAGGGTTTACTAAAAAAGAGGACAATGATGGATGCTTTCTCATACACACTAATACGAAGATGAACATCCTTCATCTAAGTAGATTTAAGAATGAAGGAATTACTTGGAAATTAAGTAAATTAATTGTCCAGTTGTCTTGAAACCATCCCAAATATCCATGATTTGATTTTAATGTAAATAGATAATGATGATCTTTGTTTTCATAATTTCCCCAATTGATTAAATCTCCATGTATAAAATTTTCTTCCCTCATATTGCAAAATTAATGAATTCATAAATAGACTTCTTTCCTTATTTATAAATTCATTGATTAATTAATTGATTTAGTAATTAATTTGTTTCCTTCCAACAAAATATCCTATTATATCTTTCTTTTCGCATATAACCTAATTGATTGATAAGATCAATTAGCTAAATTCTTTACTTCTTCGGCAAATATTTGAATCACCCAAATTTTACAGTTTTGAGATAGTGTATATGAGCTTTTCTAAGGGAGATTAAGAGACCATGATTGGTTAGACCCAAATGTGAAAATAAATTTTGGTAATTATAAGCCTATGAAAAAATGGCAAGTAATAAAATTTTAATAATAAGCAAAAGCAATTTTTTGGGTACCAATAGTAGTACAGTATTTTTTTATAAAGGTCATTTCATCTTTGTAATGTGGAGTAGTCGATGAATATCATCATCATTCATGTACTTCAACTTGTTATTCAATCGATTAAAAATTTAAGGGATGCATTCTACCGCGCTTATCTTGTTAAAAAAACTTGCTTTTATATTCTTGCATGAATTTTATCAAACTTATTTTACATTATTTTAAAGTTAATAACATATTCTTGTATTTCATTTATTAATTATTACACATTTTATAATTTTTGAAAAGTTTTACTATTTTATATTTATAAATTTTCAAAACACACTTTTCTTAATCACGGTTATTTTTTAAGATCCAGAATGATCTTTTATTCAGGTAGAGCACTCATTTTGAGGTACGAACCTATGATCTTTAGAATAATAGTTTAGAGACCTTACCACCTTAGCTAATGTTCCTTAACTTTTTGTGTAAGGTAAGCAGGACAGAATGTCCTCTTAACATTTTTATAGAAAAAGTTGAAAAAAAGAAGTAATACAAACATGTATCAACTACCACAACTCACATGCTATTCCTTACTCATAATCAATAAAATCTCAATACATGTACCAAAAAGAACATATCACAAATACATTATATAAGGCATCATGTATGAAGAGAGAGAAATCATTCCAAAAGTTTAAGAAGAACCACACTAATTTTGAGGTCATATCATAAATAGATCTTAACAAATGGTGTAAAAGTTAATTTTAAAAGTAGTACGAAGAATAGAAAAATTATTATAGCAAAAGTAAATTGTATTTTGAGCTTTAATTAATTTTAAAAATATAAACGATTTATAAAGAATAATATTTTTCTCAAATCTATTAAATAATGTTTTTAAGTTTATGAATTGGGCTAAGATTGAGAAAATAAAATATTAAGTTGTAATAGAGTATATTTGGTAGAAATTGGCAATAAGAAGCTTTTGGAATATCAAGATAGCTTGATGAAATTGCAAAGTTCATTGCATTCTCAATCAATTGAATTATATTAAAAGGCAAATGTTAAGTGGCTAATGGATGGAGATTAAGAAACATATTATTTTAATGCAAAAATGTCACAAAAGAGGGGTAATAATTATATTAATAAACCTTTAGACATAAATGGTCATATTATTTGTAACAACTCGCACTTTAATGAGCCCAAATTTTTATAAAAACCAAAATCCAAGTCTATCAAAGCACAGATCATTGGATTTGGTTTCTGCAAATAAGCATGAGCATTAACAGAGATTTATAAAAATCTAAACTTACAGCGGAAATAATAATAGAATATAAATACTGACTATGATGACTACCTTGGAATTAATGGTATTCCTTGGATATCAAATCGCCACATCAGTACCAGGCATGAAAGACAAGAAGACTTCTCCAATAACCAATCACGTCCAGCTCCAGTGATCTGTTCCTCTAAATCTATTCTGGGGGTAGTAATGAAGAGGGGGTTAGAATAACATTCTGATAACTGGAAAATCTATAGTGTGTCAATAACATAAATTTATACTGATTGGTTTCCATTTAATTGTTATGTCTATTATTTTAAGTTTAACTAAATAAACCTAATATTGCATACATGATATTCCTACCTAGCATAATACACCCACCTACCATTTCCAAGGTATGAAATACTGACATAAGTATATCAACCACTTAATACTTCCAAATATGAAGAGTACTCCTAGCATCATCATTGTTGGTCTATTAGTCCTAGCTACAAAGACCTTTGACCACCATTTATGGCTTTATAATATATAATAGCCATACTACTAATGCCTCTATCGTCATTACAGTCTTAGCCATGTGAGAGACTGTACCTAAGCCACTTAATACCTTATTAATAAGGATTAGGCAGACCCCTGACCATTTAATACCTATATTCTAGGTAAGCTTTTGTCATTAAATAACCAACACCAATGCGGACTCCTGACTAGTACTATCTAGCTAACATCACTAGAAATATCACTATGACACTTAATACTTCTTTATAGGAGAGAGGCGGACCCTATATCAGTGACTTAATACCTCGAACCCGAAGGGGATCCATCCCAAGATCTCCATTACCGCTCCTAATCGTTAATTTGAACCTCTTAATAATTTTTAATTAGGAAAGAGGCGGACCCTCAAATAACCACTTAGTACTCTAATCCTTAAGCAGATCCTACTATTACTACAATCGTTTCCCATTGGTCCAATGATTAGTGATGTCCCACTATTAGTAATAAGTGTACACAGCTGTTGGTAGTCTCTAAGTGAATGGCAGACTTCCATTGTGTCATTTTACTAACCTCACATCCCAATCTTCTAAGCCCAATTAATTATTCTATAGTTCATATGGTTAAAGATCTCACATCAGTAGGAAATGTGCACAACTGCTGGTAGCCTTAAAGTGAAGAGCAGACTTCTATTGTGTAACTATACCGACCTCACATCCCAATCTTCTAAGCCCAATTAATTATTCTAAGCTTTACTAATTTAAGCCATATTATCCAAGGCTTTATTATTACTAAGTTTTATCATCCTAAGTTGGATATCGAACTTAGCTTACTAACCTCCTTTTATTTATTTAAGGCTATCTGATTTACCTTAAATATTCAATTACCCGCAAATCCCCTTTATTTGCTTCTTCCGTAAATGTCAATTTGTCATTGATAAAGAATATCATCCTAACGAACATTTCCTAAGACATTTATGTATATTTACTAATTTCCAATTAGTAACCTTTCCTAACTATTCCATAGTTATGAACCTAACTTCTTTATTTATCAGTCTCATTAGTCCATTTACCCTATTAATTACCCGTAACTCTCAAATTCATTTCACATTTATTACCCATTAATTGAAGTTACAACCTTTCCAAAATTTCTTCCTATTTCCTTTCTATTATTCAACCCTATTTCTACGTATAACTACTATCCTAAGAGAGCGTTATGCATAAATCGTCATTATTAGTTAAGTATTTATTAGTGCGTATAAATACGTTTAAGTACCTACTTCTAACAAATATATTATAGTCACAACTCTTTAAATAGAATATATTTTTCCATATTTAGTTTGTTGAAATTACATTTCTTAGGAAGATTATCCGTTGTGATTTCCATAAATAGTTAAAAACAAAAGATCAAGAATAAAAGGAAAGATTTGCCTCGTTTGAAATAACAGGGAATGATTATTTTCTTTTTATTGGAATAGACAATGTAAACTATGGAGAATAAATCTGTACTTTACATCTCTTCTTTTTCGTTTGCATAAATTCCTTGTTAAATGAAACACTGCATTTTCTATGCAATTTCGGCACATAGACAAATTTATAAAAATCAAATGGATATTCTTCCCATAAATTAAACTATGGAAAATCTCTAATCCAACATAATTAGGGTAACCAAAATCATACTAATAATCAACAACCCAATTTTAGATCTGGAATAAATTTCATATCTAATTAATATTCATATCTATAACTTCAGGGACTGATTTTCAAATCACGGTGTAACAATAATTCCAATCAGATCTCCTAAGAATATGTACGCGCGTTTAATACATTCAATTTTAGCCTACAATTCACATATATTTATTCATTTAGGCATAAAAATCAAACTGCCAATGGAATAGATTCAATAGCATAAATAATTTATAAATTTCCCACCCACCTTCTAAAAGCATTATAAACCTCCAGATATGAAGTAAAGCCTTTGATTCGACTCCATTTTCTCGTTATAGCATAGTGTTGATTCGCTTTTCTTCTTCTCTTATTTGATTTCTATTCTTCTCCGATTTGTATATATACAAACATAAATATTATATTTTATACTTTATAAAATAGTGGAGAAGAGAAGATGACAGAGTTTCGTTACTATTTCAAAAAATATATGAGAAGAAAAGGGATGGTTAGGCTTGAATTTATAGGCACTCGAACTATAGCCATTAGATTTAATTATATAAAATCCGGGCCGTTTGGCCAAGCAAACCCTAGCCGCTTATGGTTCGACCGGTCGACCACTCCCCTCAGGGATCGACTGCTACTGGTCGAATTGCCTAATAAGGGGGTCGATCGGTGGGTCCATGTATTTATTATATAAACATTAACTTTTTCTAATTTATTTATTTCCATTCTAAATTTTATTTCATCCGTAACTTCTTCGTTTGGACTCCGATCGCAAAACTCCAAATATGAAAGTTGCTCAGAATTTCACCCCAAACGCAATGGTACAAGTTTCATAGTCAAATTCCATTGTTTGCACAAATTCCATTTTTGGAGCCTAATTAACTAATTAAGTAATTAAATAACTAATCATAAAATTTAAGGGGCGTTACATTCTTCCCCCCTTAAAAGAATTTCGTCCCTGAAATTATACTAATGACTAAGTCATGGTTCTAACTCGCAATTACCCTTAACTACAAAATTAATTAGTGTACAATCAATTTTGCAACCAATGTGCACAAGTGCATAGTGTATCACAACATAGAAAACATGTAAGCAGAATGATTTAAATCTGGTCCTCCTATATGAATGCTTTCTTTTTGAAAACATTTTTTGAAAATATAGTGCAAACAACCTATGTATATACTGGCAGTTCTATATGCATGCAGATTTTGGAAAATCTTTTCACCAAAAATCCCCAAACTCCTACGAATAGAAGTATAGTGCAACTAATTTTGCATCCAATTCCTACCAACCAAAAATCTAACGCGTCGAAACTTCGCTTTCTAAACATCACTCCTATGCCCAAAAAAGGATTTAGGTGGAGTATTTTACATTCTTACCACTCTATAAGCTACCTATTTCCCGTTTTATAGTGGAAATTTCCTTGCTGCTCTGGATTTACTCCAAATTTTCCATGCACAAAACGCATAAGGAGGCTTGTTTCCAAGCTCTAAAATAGAACTGAGTCCAAAAATAGACTTGCGTGTGTTTTCAGCAAGGTATGGAAATAGAAATTCTAAAGCTAAAATAGCTTTTCCCTTGTTATCGATTGAATTTTATGGTATCGTTGATCCTAATGCACCACTAAATTCGCATTTCTAATATATTTTTCTTCCCTATGCTTAGCATGCGGCCTTCAAAATCAAAAATTTCATTGGAAACCTTTTTCTCTTTTCAAATTTTGTGCGTCGCTTGAAAAATAAAATTTCAAAATATTTAGATGTAAATTTATCCCTGAAATAAAATTCGAGCAAAAATTCTAAAAATTATTTGAGCGGCAAAAATAATTTGGAAAAAGCCAAAACTTTATTTTCAAGCGAAACTTTCAAAATCAAGAGAAACTTTTTAAAATATTTTCCTTCTCAAAATTTTTGATAATTCAACTATATTTTTTAGCATTAGTCGGAATTCAGTTACGCGCTAAATGCATAAGTTCAATTTTAACGTTCTTCAACTAACCTTAACACATAAACCTTGACATTTTATTTAAAAATATCATCAAATTCAGTTATTCAAAAATATTAGCTTTTAAGGAACATGAACAATGACCTGTGATTCCAAAAAAATTTAACATGTCCTTCGCTTGCTAAAATTTCTACCTCTTAAAACTTCCAGCCTCATATTGCAGTTTACTGTTAGTCAAGTATCCTTATGTGATTTTCATATTTACACTATTTCTTCCAAACATACATATAAGAGCGGTTCACATATTTGGAAACAAAAACATAGTGAAATAGAAATATATCTCATAATATCGTGCGTGCTTAAAAAGAGACAACTAATAGTTACAACCCAACAACCTAAAATAAAAAAGAACAAATGTCGAAAGAAAATGATACAACAACATACTACAGAACCTCAAACATTACCTACAGACTATGGGATGGTCCCGATTCTTAACGGGAACTCAAGCCATTGTCACAACCTCGATAAGGACGAAGCGTAACGGCTAACCACCCAATCTCATGACTCTGGCGCTGTAGCTTGGTCCTCATCTCTCGCTGGTCGGTGCGTATCCCTTGGAGCTCAGTTTGGACCTGCAGGACTTTGATATCCCTCGATGCCCTATCTCTGCTCTATGTCCTACTGCGGATGCTGCTATACTCTTGGCTCCGTTGCTACGGTTGGTGGAAAAGGAATTCCTATCTTCTTAAGGGAGGTTCTATCAATAGTAGGCGGGACCCTGTCTAGGCAGTATCCCCACCAAGATTCACCCCAGATCGTCTGAAAACGAGAGTAAATAGGTGACAATATGGAAAGTAACTCCGTATTGTGCCAACTCCCTGATCGGAAAAATAAATCATAAGAGTGCGTGCCCAATTGATGGCTATACAACCTGTAACTGCATAGGTGGCCTTCCACACCCAAGAATAAATCTAAACATAGCTTCCCATCTTGGGGATGATGTTTGTGCTCAATAATGCGCACAACAAGATGGAAAATTGGACGTAGATTGTCCGTCTTCCAAACATTGACATCCTGAGAAAAGATCCGCTGCAAGATCTCCGAGTTGGACATCTCAATATCATCCAAATCCACGCCATCTGTTGAAATCTCCAAAATATCATCGAAGTCATCGTCAGAGATCTTGATCCTAACTCCATTAACCTCAGACTGAATAAAACTGTTGTATTCATCAAAATTCGACGCCAAATGAGCGTTTAAAAGGCAAATGCAGCACAGGTAGCATGCTCGCTCAAAAGTCTCGAAGTGCAGGATCGATGCAAGTCTTGACGCCTCGAAAATCTCTTCTAAGCAACGAAGTCTCCAAACTTCACCAGTTGCCCCTGAAGGAACTTGAAATTGGCAGAGCTGAGGAAGGCGGTGATCATCTGGCCATTCTAGTCCAGCCACCTGATCTCTTGAGGGGTGACAACAGGGTGGCGCAAGGAGGAACCAGTAATGCGGGGAGGTGCCATGGGCTGAAAAGTGAAGAAATAGGGTTTAGATCTAGAGTGGAGGTGGGGCAAGGTCTAACGCATGAAAATTGACACAAGGGGATGGCAAGGCTGCTGCTTGTTGGAGAGGGGGATACGGCATCGCTCGGAGGTGGAATGGAGGAAGTGAGAGCTAATATGGAGGAGGAGATGGAGTTTTTTGGGTTCAGTTAAAATGGAGATGGGGGGCACGAATGCGGCTGGAGAAAATTCGATGCGACTTTATAGTCACGTTCCAGGTTCGGGTTAGGAAAAAACCCATTGATCGGTCGACCGCTATGTGGTTGACCGCTATACGGGGATTTTGCGCAAGTTGAACCTGGACCCTTTCGGGTTGGGTTAATTTATAACGTTAATAATAATAATAATAACGATAATCGTTTTACGCCGTCTCCTTCGACTGGACATGATCCGAAAAATACCCACCCTCTTCACAACAGTGCCAAAGCTTGCCATATAGTTTTTCAAACCATTCCTCCGCTATTTCACAATACTTATGACTTATACTACTTCAACCATCAAAAATTCCAAAAAACCCAGTAATATTTGAAACACTATCCCCTCCATATTTCGCATGGAAATATTTCTTCCAATAGCTGACGGGTACAACAACACTTCTAACTTCATACCCCAACAAAATTAAACGTCATTCCTATTTCGTCCATTCTTTAAATGAGAGAAAACTTTAAAAACTTTGACTTTTTAAACAGGAAAATCATTAGGCTAAATATTCACCCTTTGATACTCATTTCCAAATCGAAAAACTATTTTCTTGCCAAACATCAAAATCAAACCTTTATTGATTTATATACATATATAAATATTTAAGTATTTCAAAACCTTTTTCTTCTTAAACAAAAATTTCTTAATACGACCAAATTTAGTGGTATATGTGTTTCTTGAAAATTAAAATTTCAAAACTTCCTAAAATTTCCATAAGAAATCCTTGGGAAAGAAACCATTTTTCCAAAATCTAAGGCATTTCCAAAATATATTTTATCAAAATTCTCTCACGGGTTTAGACTAAGGAATTGACTTTAATTCTTCAAATAAAAATTCGGTTTAACATCAAAAGGTGATTGATGGACATTCCCTTGCCAGAAGTAGTTTCCAGACATTTGCGACATACATAATTCTATTTCTTGCTTATTTGGAATAATTGTGTATCTTCGACTGTAAGTCATCATCAAAATCCAAAATCACAAGATAGCTAGATCTCAACCATCGGGTCAAACACCTCTAGTTTTTGAGATTCTACCATAAGTTGTACTCATGCTCTTCTCCATCAATGCCTTATGTATCACCAAGGTTCCATGGGGTAATTTAGGATTGACGTGGAAAGCTTAACTCTAATATATTTCTAACCCATAGTTGCTTTGCCCATTCCTTCGGAGTGGAACTATAACTACTTCTACAATCGGACTTCTTAGAGTCTAGTGTAAATATATAATAATAGATAGGAAAGTACGAATACGTTCTCTTAATTTGTCCTAGTTCCCCTGATCCACTAACATAGGCTTTGGTACCAAATGTAACAACTGGCACTTTAATAAGCATAAATTTTGACAAAAAATGAAACCCAAGTCCATCAAAGCATGGATTGTTAAATTTGGTACCTGCAAATATACATGCAGATTATTAGAGATTTATAAAAATCTAAACTTACAGCGGAAATAATAAATGGATATAAATACTTACTATGGCTACTACCTTGGAATTAATGGTATTCCTTGGATATCAAATCGCCACATCAGTACCGAGCATGAGTGAAAATAAACTTCTCCAATAACCAATCACGTCCAGCTCCAATGACCTATTCCACTAAATCTATCCTATGGGTTATAATGAGGAGGGGGTCAGAACAATGTTTTGGTGACTGGAAATCTATACAATGTCCATAACATAAATTTATACTGATTGGTTTCCATTAATTGTTATGTCTACTATTTTAAGGTTAACGAAATTAACCTAATATTGCACACACGGTATTCCTACCTAGCATGATTCACCTACCTACCTTTCCCAAGGTATAAAATACTGACGTAAGTCTATCAAGCACTTAATACTTCCAAATATGAAGCGAACTCCAAGCATAGTCATCGCTGGTCTATTGGTTCTATAATAGTCATACTACTAACGCCTCTATCGTCATTAAAGTCTTAGCCATGTGAGAAGCAGTATCCATGCCACTTAATATCTTATTAATAAGGACTAGGTAGACCCCTGACCATTTAATATCTAGGTAGACCTTTGTTATTTAATACCCAACCCTAAGGCGGACTCCTCACCAGTACTATCTAGCCGACATCACATGGAATCTCACTGGGACACTTAATACTTTTTTATGGGAGAGAGGGGACCCTATATCAGCCACTTAATACCTCGAACCCGAAGCAGACTCTTCCTGAGATATCCACCACCGCTCCTAGTCGTTAATTCAGACCATTTAATACTTCTTAATTAGGAAAGAGACAAGCCCTCAAAAAACCACTTAATACCTCTAATCCCTAAGCAGATCCTACCCTTTCCATTGGTCTGATGATTCGACGATTCGTGATGTCCTACATCAGTAATAAGTGTACACAATTGGTGGTAGCCTCTGAGTGAAAGACAGACTTCGGTTATGTCACTTTACTAGCCTCGCATCCCATTCTTCTAAGCCTAATTAATTATTTTATGGGTCCTATAGTTAAATATTTCTCACATCAGTAGGAAGTGTACATAACTGCTGGTAGCCTCAAAGTGAAGGGCAGACTTCTGTTGTGTAACTCTACCAACCTCGCATCCCAATCTTCTAAGCCCAATTAATTATTCTAAGCTTTACTAATTTAAACCGTATTATCCTAGGCTTTGTCATTAATAAGCTTTATCATCCTAAGTTGGATATTGGACTTAGCTTACTAACCTCCTTTTATTTATTTAAGGCTATATGATTTACCTTAAATATTCAATTACCCGTAAATCCCCTTTATTTGCTTCTTCCATAATAGTCAATTTATCCATGATAAAGAATATCATTCTAATGGACATTTCCTAAGACATTTATGTATATTTACTAATTTCCAATTAGTAACCTTTCCTAACTATTCCATAGTTATTAACCTAACTTCTTTATTTATCAGTCCCATTAATCCATTTACCCTATTAATTACTTGTAACTCTCAAATTCGTTTCATATTTGTTACCCATTAATTGGAGTTACAACCTTTCCAAACTTTCTTCGTATTTCCTATCTGTTATTCAACCCTATTTCTATGTATAACTAATATCCTAAGCGACCCTTAAGCATAAATCATCATTATTGGTTAAGCATTTATTTGTGCATATAAATACTTATAAATACCTAATCTACTAAATATATTCTAGTCACAAATCTTTAACTAGAATATTCTTTTCCATATTTAATTTGCTGAAATTACATTTCTTAGGAAGATTATCTGTTGTGATTTCCATAAATTAGTTAAAAGCAAAAGATCAAGTATAAAAAGAAGAGATGGTTAGGCCTGAATTTTTAGACACTCGAATCAACCACAGCCATTAGATTTAATTATATAAAATCTGAGTCGTTTGGCCCAAGCAAAATGCTAGCTGCCTATGGTTCGAATGGTCGACCGGTCCCCTCAAGGGGATTGATGCTACTGGTCAACCTGCCTAATAAATGGGTCGGTTGGTGGGTCTCGGTATTTTTATATAAACATTAACTTTTTCTAATTTAATTATTTCAGTTCCAAATTCATTTTTCATCCGTAACTTCTTCGCATGGACTTCGATCGCAAAACACCGAATATGAAAGTTGCTCAGAAGTTTTCCACGAACACAATGGTGCAAATTTCATGGTCAAATCCCATCATTTGCACAAATTCCATTTTTGGAGCTTAATTAACAAACTAATTAATTAAACAACTAATCGTAAAATTTATTGGTGTTACATTATTATACATAATGATCAGTAAGCTAATGAAGAAATAATTTTAATAAACTTGTAGACATAATTTTCTTGCTATTATTTGCCAAAATATTCTTAGTAGGCAAGCTCAAGAGGAACTAGATAAACCAATAAATATAGATGAAATTAAACAAGCCTTACTTACAATTGATAATGATAGCAGCCATGACCCTGATTGTTTTTTGGCTAAATTAGTCAAAGTACATTGGGAAAACATTCAAAATATTCCATAGGAAGCTATTAGTAGAATGTTTGAGTCTGGGAATATGATAAATGAAATTAATCGCATTAATTCTCAAGGCACATTATCCATGTTCTATCAGTGACTACATGCCAATATCATGTTGCAAAGTTATTTACAAGTTACTGGCCAATGTTTTATGTGAAACAATAAAAATATACTTAGAAAATTTCTTTCATATAATCAAAATTATTTCATTCACAATAGATAAATTTAAGAGAGTATTTTATTAGCTCACGAGATGATCATGATTTTGGAAGGAAAAATTCCTGAAATATGTATAAAATTGATTTGGAGAAGGACTATGATAAAATTAACAGAGAATACATTAGACACATTATTTCACAAATGAGATTTCCCACCAAATTTACATCCAGAGTATATATGTATATTACTTATCCTACTCTTTCCGTCAACATTAATGGTAGTCCACATGGATTCACTACAAGCAATAAGGGTCCCGGATGGGTTATCCCTTGTCTCCCTATTTGTTTGTAATAGCCATGGAGTTTTTATCCATCATGCTAGACTATGAATGCTTAAAAGGAAATTTAAATGTTATTTGTAATGATAACACCACTACTAGTCACCTTATATATGTAGATGATTTGATAATCTTCTCTAAAACTGATGAGAATAGTGCAAAATTAATACAAAGTTGCTTGTAGTGCATGAGCAATTTAGTAGGTCCAAATATGAGAACAATAAATCAAAGTTAATATGCAACAGATTGGTATTAAACAAGCACGCGTGTGTAATTTTCTTCAAATAAATACTATGAATTTTCCAATAAATTACTTAGGAATTCCATTCAGCAATAGAAATGAATTTGATGGATGTAGTTGTAAGTTATTATATGCTGCTAGGAGATTAGAATTAATAAACACTTATATTTGCTATTATATCTTATTGGATGCAAGTTACTCAACTTCCCAAAATGATAATTTCTAAGCTTGAGATGATGCATGCTAATTTCTTATGGCAAGGAAACACCATAAAATCATCTATGCAAGTGTGTGCAAAACCAAAATGGAAGGTGGGTAAGGGATATGTAATCTTAATGATATGTCTAAAGCCATGGCTTCAAAAGCTAATATGGAGATTTATTCAAACAAAATTAGTTTAGACTAAGTGGATGCACAGTCGATATTGGAAAAATAATTTTTTTGGATGACTACTGCAACATCCCGCCTTTTTGTACGCTTTAAGCAGACACGCATGACGACTCAAACCATACAGAAGGGCGAATTGTTATTTGGGGTGAATAAAAAAGAGAGAAAGAAATAAAAACAAAACAAAATCTCGCAGCGGAATGACAAAATATAATAATCAAATAACAGTTCATGAAGCTGTATACAATACATTTGATTATACTTATACAATAAAAATCAGAGTTACACATATCAGAGATAAATACATAACATTGCAGCGGAACAGTATGATGCAGTGGAATAATATAGTAAATAATGATAATACAATCTTCGTCTTCGTTCTCCGGAAATAAGGTCTTCAAATCCTCAAATGCTCAGGCTGACCCGAGCGAATTGAAAAGACAAATCACTCGAGTCAGAACTAAAAGATCTTATGTAAGATATATCAACGGTAAATAAATATGAGTGTAAACGGCGTTGGAGATGTTTACGGGGTTTGACATCTCCTATCCAGTGTCTAACGTGAGTGAAGTAACTTAAGAGATGTTCGGGAGTCATATCTCCTAAGGATCCGTTAAACTATCTACTATGTAGTACAATACGCTATTATAATATGTCTAAAGTAAAGTATGCTATTTAAAAATAGCGTTAAGGCTTTACATTTTCCACCTTAACACATTTTTAGGGTATACCAATAGTCTATACAGTACTGTAGCTCACCGTAAACTGGAGCCGCCAGAGGATACCACATAGGTACGACATAAAACAAACTCGTAGAAGGTGCGCTAGGGTAGGTAACATAGCACAACTAGGCAATGGCAGGGTAGATATACCAATTACACTTCCGGACTTTTGGTAACGCAGAGCCGCAACTACCGCCCAACTCGAAACACACTCCCGAGTAAAAAAAATCGAAGGGTGGCCACCGAATAAATCATAAAGTCATAATATAGATCGATGGAGTGTGTCCGCTCAGAGGAGCTACCTCATTGGTCCGTCGATTGCTCCTGTTTTAGCCACATTATGCCAACTCACGGGAGTTAGGTCCACGTATATACCTTATATAGGATCGTCGCGACCATCCTACTTCATTCTGGAATCTCCACCGCATACACGGTTGTCAAATTGGTTTTCAGTATCGACAGAGAGTATGCCCATATCTGATCCCAGTCTCTTTAACAACCAATCGCTTATTACACACCGGATGGTTCTTTTACATTTCCAAAATCGTTTCATAATTGATATCAAAATATCATATTCAATTCAAACCATATCACATTCGAAATCATTACTTACTTTCGAAATCATATTTGCCTTTGAAATCATATCACATTTGAAATCATAGTTCGATAATTATATTTCCTTTCAAAGTCAAATTCACAGTTTATATCGAAATATCGTATTCTCAAAACTATACCACTTTCAAATCATATTGTTTCCAAAATCGTAATTTCTTCAAAAATCATATTTCCCATAACAGGTTAAGTCCTTGCTTCAAAATCATCATTTCAATATATTAAAACATTCAAAATTCCAACTTAAGTTAGAACATCATTTAGCCTTATTCTCTTTTTAAACCAAATTGAAATGAATATAAACTCTTCCACGTACTTAGTTTGGAAATTCAGAAATTTGTTTAAATAGTTATAAATAGTTAAAATGCTCTAGAATAGTTTAATTATAGGTAAAAATATTTTAAATTGATTTAAGATAGTTAAATAGATTAAATTTAGATTAAATATAATTTAAAATAGATTAAATAACCTTTAAAATAGATTAATTATATTTAAATTAAATTAAAATGGTTTAATTTGTTTAAAATAAATTGAATTGGTTTAAAATTGATTAAATTAATTTTTATAGTTAATATTAGTCAAAATAGTTTAATAAATTTGAAAATATTAATAATTAGAAATTTTAAAATAATAAAATTTCAAAACAGTTTATATTAAAATATGAGTTTGGAATTTTATATCAGTTTAAACTATTCATCTCATTTCAACATATTTGAACCATTTCAAACTTCCAAATCGACAAACCAAATTTCAATAAACTATCAAATTTCAAATCGTTATATTTGTGTTCAAAATATCAATACGGATTACTCCAATCTCAAAATATTTAAAGTTATTTTCAAACAAATTTAATAACTCAATTTCGATAAAATTTCATTTACGAAAAAGTTTAATTTTTAAACTTCCCATTTAATTCTTATTGAAATTTCTTTTTAAACTAATTCACATTTCAACACAAAACATGATTTTCCAATAATACTTCGATTTATATAAATCAAATTTTATTTCATAATATCATTTAATTAAATTCAAAAATTATGGATTTTAAAATCATTTAATTTAACCAATCCGGTGTCCGTATATAATTCCCTACCCTAGGGTCAAGTGATACGGATATTTAACATTTCGATTCGCAATTTAAACATTTTACGGTTGTATATCATTTCAAACCGCAATCCCGAAATAAATAAAAATCCATAACGAACTTGCAGTTTAAAACGGTATAAAATACAACATCCATTCAACCAACATCAACAATCAACATCCATCACAATCATCATCCAAATCAATCAATAAATATCAATATAGAACTGATAATCAATAACGGGTATTAAACTGGCAATTTATATTCAATAATAAATCAAATAACGATTTAATTCAAATAAATTCAAATTAACTGAGATGATGATTCAAAATACACCAAACATTCATAAATAAATTTCTAATCACATCAAAAATTAATTTAACAAACATAAGAAAATTTAGAAGTTGTGAGTGGGTTAAAAAACTCACCTCTAAATTTAAATATTTAAATCCAATTTAAGCCCAAAATTTGAACGATCTCAGAATTCGTCTAAACTAGCGTCAAAATGTCCGGAATTCTGATACGATCCCAGCACAAGAAACCGCGCATGAAACAGACCTCGTATGCAAAAGTTATTGATATTAGAACGTTTGAATTTTAAGTTAAAATAAAATAAATAAATAAAAAACGAACCAATCCCAGGGCGCCACGTCGCCACAGCCTGCACAGAATAACCCTACTCGTTCGCGCCTGTTACTCGAAGCCGCCTATGTCGAGCTTTGACCAAGAAACTGACGGGCCGCCAGCCCCCTGAGCCTCACTAGAGCATGCCACCCTGCCAGGCTAGCCGAGCCGCCTCTCTAGGTCCTATCGCGACCACCGAAAACCCCAAACAACCAACTACCGCCGCACCCAAATCGGAACCCTAATCGAATTTTCCACAGCGATCTGGGCGTTGATTCGACCAACGAACGTCTCTGATGAACTGCGCTCGTCGCTTTCCACGTCCCAATATCATCTATTCGACGATCGGTTGCAGTCGATCGTGACGAATTGAACAACCGAGAATTGATCATAAATTTTTGGACAACCGATGACCCAACTTGGAAAACGAATTTCAAATCTGAGATGCGCTCGTTGAGAGCTTCAGATCGATATATGATTTGATATATATGGAGGAGTTTGAATTTTTTTTGGATTTGAATTTGATTTGCAATTGGATCTAGAATTTGTTTGTCTGCCATTGAAAAGAGGAGATGGGAAGGAGATGTACATACAGACAAATGAGTTGAGGAATACTAGGGTTTATAACATGATATTTATAGACAGATCAGAAAATAGAGAGAACGGATCAGATTTGGTTATAACGTTGAACGATAAATTGCCTGAAAAGCCCGTTCTGTCTCCGGAACGAAAATGGGTAATCCCATATACCAAAATAGATATTTTTGATGATTTCAAATTCAATGGAAGAGGTTTCAAGTCCAAATTCTATCGTATGAAGAAGTTATGGTAAAATAAATTTATTTGAAATTGATTTCAATTGATTTTAATTAAATTGATTTCTAGGCCTTTCGAGTCCGTACGATCAAACGACAAGTCCGATCGTTACGAAACTTGAAATCCTACAATAATTCACTGTTACAGATCCGATGAAACTAGTTTCATCGAAATCTGAGTCAGTGGCCAAAATGGCTATATTTCAGTTAATTAAATAAATTAATAATTAATTTAAATCACTTTTTCAGTTTAAATTTTAATAATTTACAACTTCTATCATTTTTGATTTCTTAATCACTTACAATAGTTTAAACAAATTTAGATGTCAATTTAAAGTCGATTAATTTATCAATTTCAGTGTTAAATTTCAATTTCATAAAATTCAGAAATTATAAATTAAAATTCCAAAAATCCGCTTATTAAAAGTTTTAATCATTGTTATTCAAGTCTTTCATTACAATAAGGGTATAACTAACATTGGTTCATGATTTATTACATTAATATTCTCAAATTTCATCTATATTTCCATTAACGTAATATTTAGGCAATTAATTTCATATAATTGCAATTAATCCAATTATCATAATTTATATTCCAATAAACTGATAAATCTTGGTTTCCATTCTTTTTATTCAACCAATGGTCATATTATGAATAAAATCAACATTATTTCCAAATATTAACTAAATCTACATTAACATAAGATTTAATTACATTTATTGAAATTTATTTCCAATTTAAATTAACATGCTAAATAAATAGGTAATATACAATGGTTTGCCACAGTTAACCTTTAGTCACATTAATAAGCTTTTATCACTTACAAATCAATGTTACCATTTATTTTCATAATACCAATTTCATTAAATTTCCATTAACTATCTATTATTTCCTTGGTAAATCCAATATTTCATTTATTCACTTATCTTCAATTTATAACCAAGTATAGCATTTTTACTATTTCAATCAATTGGAATTTCATTCAATTTATCAAAAATTTACTTTAATTAACATTGTTACATTTCATTTCAGTTTTAAATTAACAAATTAAATTATCGAAAATATACGGGTTGTTACACTCTCCCCCACTCAAAACTTTTCGTCCCCAAAAAGGAAAAAAAGGGAAAAGAAAGAAATTAAGTAATCAATATATCTTATTCAAATATTAAATTTATAAACAATTAATTTACAAAATTAAATAATTTAAACAAACTATATCAATTTATAACACTTAAATCCTTTTATATTCAAGTAAACAAAAGTTTGGAAAATATTTCATAAAATTTTCTAAGTCCAAAATTTTTAGAAAATTTCGGCAGAGTCTCCTTTGTACGGAGAGGCTTGGGCGAAATAAAAATATTAAATATAACAATATATTTCATAATTTTTCAAAATAATATATCCCAACAGCGGGAATAACAATATAATATCGCTAGAAAACCGTAATCCGAGAACGTACCTATTTGTCGGGCAATTAACGCTTAATTTATGAAACCAAAAGAAGCAATTACTTCCATAACCTGTATTTCACTTATATAATCTAAAAGAGTTAATAATTATATAAAATGAAATATTTAAAGTTGTTTCAACCACTAACAAACAATCAATATAAAACAACAATCACTTGTAACCACAACATACAATCATCATATGAAATCCATAAAATCAACTATCCATCCATAGCAAACAAACAAATGGTTTGTTCGGATTTAGACACTTTTAATCGCATAGAATGACAAATAACTACTAAGCATACCATCTACTCAACAGTCTTAGATAAACTCAATAAATTATTCATACACCCTAAACAATTAGAAGTATCTTATCCCAAACAACCCATAAACCAAAACAAACAATAATTTACAAAGTACTTGAGTTATTCTTATTAAATCTCTTTCACAGCATTTACAGTTTTTATTTTTCTTTCATTCATACAAGGATTATTTCTTTAACTTACATTTATCTGTTACAAAATTTTGCTTCCATTCATTCATTCAGTGTTTATTTCATTTATTTTTCCTTTATTACTTACAAAAATTCATTTTCATTTATTTATATAATGTCAATTTCTTTTATTGCATTACATTCATTTTATTATTTACTTTAATTATAAATAGTTTCAATATTAACTTAAGTTCAAAATCCTTTACTTACAGTACTCATTTTCTATTTCATTTAATTAGTAGTATTACAAATTTTAACTCAAGTTTATAACTATTTTCATATCAAATTTCTTATTTATAAAAGTAAATTTTCATTGAACACTTCCATTACATAAGTTTTACTTGTAAAAATTTCCATTACATATTCTTTTAAAATTTCAACTTTTTATAATTAGTAAGTTATATATATACGTCTTTAAGAATGCAATTGAAAGTTACACAAGTTTAACTTACTTATTTTAATTACCTTAAGGTTCAATAATTATCATTTCTTATTTTCATATTCTTTCCGTTTACAAGTTACAAATTTCAAATTCCTTGTATATTTCAGTTATAACTTAGCATATCATTTCTTGTTTTCATTTTGAAGTTTCAATTATTAAATAGTTAAAATTTTATTCCATTTCAATAATTGAAAACTCTAATTTATAAAAATTTAAGAACCAAATGCCGGGTTTCCATTTTTAAATCACTTAAAATAATAATATCTATATAATCATCTTATATATATATCGAATCAAAATTGGAATTCAAAATTAAGATTATCAAAACAATTGCGCAGTAAAACTACAACAACAACCTTCCCACTTTGAAACTCGAAAATGAACGTCGATGAGGCGTGCACTCATCACCGAAATTATTTTCCAGCGACAGAGTGGGGAGTACATAACTTATTTCTTTCCAAAATTCCATTAAAACAATTCTTTCAAATTATATTGAAATATTTATATCAGAAAATACTTTTAATAATATTATTATTATATTCCAAAATCATTCGAAAGAAATTTTCAAAATCCCGGAACTTAAGTTCTAAAATCTCCAATTTATATTCATTTATTTTATTTTCAAATCTTATTTTCAACTAATATTTATAAATTTCACTACCTAACAGACAACATATTACAACCAAATATATAATTTATAAATCACTATTTTATATACAGAAAATATAATAGGCAAAATTATTTCATTTACCTATATTTCAAAACAAATATTGTGTCAGACTGTCCTATTAAGTGTTTAGAAATTCTTATCGATGTCATAGCGTCCTATGCACCAACAGAATTTATAAATACAAAATAGAACAAATTAACACAATATAAAACATTTTATAACACTAACAAATACGCTCATGACAAAATATAATAACAAAAAAAATAGAATCTCGCAGCGGAATGACAAAATATAATAATCAAATAACAGTTCATGAAGCTGTATACAATACATTTGATTATACTTATACAATAAAAATCAGAGTTACACATATCAGAGATAAATACATAACATTGCAGCGGAACAGTATGATGCAGTGGAATAATATAGTAAATAATGATAATACAATCTTCGTCTTCGTTCTCCGGAAATAAGGTCTTCAAATCCTCAAATGCTCAGGCTGACCCGAGCGAATTGAAAAGACAAAACACTCGAGTCAGAACTAAAAGATCTTATGTAAGATATATCAACGGTAAATAAATATGAGTGTAAACGGCATTGGAGATGTTTACGGGGTTTGACATCTCCTATCCAGTGTCTAACGTGAGTGCAGTAACTTAAGAGATGTTCGGGATTCACATCTCCTAAGGATCCATTAAAGTATCTACTATGTAGTACAATATGCTATTATAATATGTCTAAAGTAAAGTATGCTATTTAAAAATAGCGTTAAGGCTTTACATTTTCCACCTTAACACATTTTTAGGGTATGTCAATAGTCTATACAGTACCGTAGCTCACAGTAAACTGGAGCCGCCAGAGGATACCACATAGGTACGATATAAAACAAACTCGTAGAAGGCGCGCTAGGGTAGGTGACACGACACAATTAGGCAATGGCAGGGTAGATATACCAATTACACTTTCGGACTGTTGGTAACGCATAGCCGCAACTACCGCCCAACTCGAAACATACTCCCGAGTAAAAAAAATCGAAGGGTGGCCACCGAATAAATCATAAAGTCAAGAATATAGGTTGATGGAGTGTGTCCGCTCAGAGGAGCTACCTCATTGGCCCGTCGATTGCTCCTGTTTTAGCCACCTTCTGCCAACTCACGGGAGTCGAGTCCACGTATATACCTCATATAGGATCGTCGCCACCATCATACTTCATTCTGGAATCTCCACCGCGTACACGGTTGTCAAAGTGGTTTTCAGTATCGATAGAGAGTATGCCCATATCTGATCCCGGTCTCTTTAACAACCAATCGCTTATTACACACTGGATGGTTCTTTTACATTTCCAAAATCGTTTCATAATTGATATCAAAATATCATATTCAGTTCAAACCATATCACTTTCGAAATCATTACTTACTTTCGAAATCATATTTGCCTTTGAAATCATATCACATTTGAAATCATAGTTCGATAATTATATTTCCTTTCAAAGTCAAATTCACAGTTTATATCGAAATATCGTATTCTCAAAACTATACCACTTTCAAATCATATTGTTTCCAAAATCGTAATTTCTTACAAAATCATATTTCCCAAAACAGGTTAAGTCCTTGCTTCAAAATCATCATTTCAATTTATTATAACATTCAAAATTCCAACTTAAGTCAGAACATCATTTAGCCTTATTCTCTTTTTAAACCAAATTGAAATGAATATAAACTCTTCCACGTACTTAGTTTGGAAATTCAGAAATTTGTTTAAATAGTTATAAATAGTTAAAATGCTCTAGAATAGTTTAATTATAGGTAAAAATATTTTAAATTGATTTAAGATAGTTAAATAGATTAAATTTAGATTAAATATAATTTAAAATAGATTAAATAACCTTTAAAATAGATTAATTATATTTAAATTAAATTAAAATGGTTTAATTTGTTTAAAATAAATTGAATTGGTTTAAAATAGATTAAAATAATTTTTATAGTTAATATTAGTCAAAATAGTTTAATAAATTTGAAAATATTAATAATTAGAAATTTTAAAATAATAAAATTTCAAAACAGTTTATATTAAAATATGAGTTTGGAATTTTATATCAGTTTAAAATATTCATCTCATTTCAACATATTTGAACCATTTCAAACTTCCAAATCGACAAACCAAATTTCAATAAACTATCGAATTTCAAATCGTTATATCTGTGTTCAAAATATCAATACGGATTACTCCAATCTCAAAATATTTAAAGTTATTTTCAAACAAATTTAATAACTCAATTTCGATAGAATTTCATTTACGAAAAAGTTTAATTTTTTAATTTCCCATTTAATTCTTAACGAAATTCCTTTTCAAACCAATTCACATTTCAACGCAAAACTTGATTTTCCAATAATACTTCGATTTATATAAATCAAATTTTATTTCAAAATATCAATTAATTAAATTCGAAAATTAAGTATTTTAAAATCATTTAATTTAACAATCTGGTGTTCATATATAATTCTCTACCCTAGGGTCAAGTGATACAGATATTTATCATTTCGATTCGCAATTTAAACATTTTACGGTTGTATATCATTTCAAACCGCAATCCCAAAATAAATAAAAATCCATAACGAACTTGCAGTTTATAACGGTATAAAATACAACATCCATTCAACCAACATCAACAATCAACATCCATCACAATCATCATCCAAATCAATCAATAAATATCAATATAGAACTGATAATCAATAACGGGTATTAAACTGGCAATTTATATTCAATAATAAATTGAATAACGATTTAATTCAAATAAATTCAAATTAACCGAGATGATGATTCAAAATATACCAAACAGTCATAAATAAATTTATAATCACATCAAAAATTAATTTAACAAACATAAGAAATTTTAGAAGTTGTGAGTGGGTTAAAACACTCACCTCTGAATTTAAATTGAATTTAAATCCAATTTAAGCCCAAAATTTGAACGGTGTCAGAATTCGTCCAAATAAACATCAAAATGTCTAGAATTCTGATACGATCCCAGCGCAAGAAACCACGCTTGAAACGGACCTCATATGCAAAAGTTATTGATATTAGAATGTTTGAATTTTAAGTTAAAATAATAAATAAAAAAAACGAACCAATCCCAGGGCGCCACGTCGCCACAGCCTGCACAGAAAAACCCTACTCGTTCACGCCTGTTACTCGAAGCCGCCTATGTCGAAATTTGACCAAGAAACTGACGAGCCGCCAGCCACCTGAGCTTCACCAGAGCACGCCACCGTGCCAGGCTCGCCGAGCCGCCTCTCCAGGTCCTATCGTGACCACCGAAAACCCCAAACAACCAGCCGCCGCCGCTCCCAAATCGAAACCTTAATCGAATTTTCCACAGCGATCTGGGCATTGATTCGACCAACGAACGTCTCCGATGAACTGCGCTCGTCGCTCTCCGTGTCCTAGTATCATCTATTCGACGATCGGTTGCTTGATCGTGACGAATTGAACGACCGAGAATTGATCATAAATTTTTGGACAACCGATGACCCAACTTGGAAAACGAATTTCAGATCTGAGATGCGCTCGTCGAGAGCTTCAGATCGATATATGATTTGATATATATTGAGGAGTTTGAATTTTTTTTGGATTTGAATTTGATTTGCAATTGGATCTAGAATTTGTTTGTCTGCCATTGAAAAGAGGAGATGGGAAGGAGATGTACGTACAGACAAATGAGTTGAGGAATTGTGGTGACCCTCACTCTATAACACATATTTTTTTTATATACAACTTTCAAGAGGCCTTCACCACTAAACCCCAATTCTTTTATATTTGAATATTTATATAATTTCCAAATATTTTTCCCAAGACCCTGGTTTTACCAATATAATCATATCAGTGTACAAACAAACTAAGTCAATTGTATATTTGATGATATACAATTGTTTCTTTATTATTATATATATATATATATTTTTTATCAGAGGGAATTTAAATCAAAATGAAATTAAAGTACCATACAAGCTATTGACATAGCCACTTATTTCTTTTCTAAGTCTTGTTCTACTGCCATAGGTGCACTTTGACAAATACTAACACTTATATATATATCTTGCCTAGATAATTCTATTTAACTCTAAAATAACATTTACTTGATCTCATGATAGTTATCAAGGTTGATAATAATTAATAACAATAAGTTGGATCTGCTAAAATCGATAAATCTTGGAAATTTACTCGAAAATAGACAAATTAGGCAAAATCAGCAATTCAGACGTCTAAATTTTTATGACAGACGTCTATATTCAATCTCAGACGTCTAAATTATTATGACAGACGTCTCAGAGTGTCTAGATTTTAAACAGAGAGTAGAAAACATTTTGAACTAAGTTCAGACGTCTAAATTTTTATTAACAGACGTCTATATACAATCCCAGACGTCTAAATTATTATGACAGACGTCTCAGAGTGTCTAGATTTTAAACAAAGAGTAGAAAACATTTTGAACTAAGTTCAGACGTCTAAATTTTTATTAACAGACGTCTATATACAATCCCAGACGTCTAAATTATTATGACAGACGTCTCAGAGTGTCTAGATTTTAAACAGAGAGTAGAAAACATTTTGAACTAAGTTCAGACGTACAAATTTATATTAACAGACGTCTATATTCAATCTCAGACGTCTAAATTATTATGACAGACGTCTAATTTGATCTTAGACGTCTAAAATTGTTGATAAGTTTTCTCAGAGGTTAAACTTGAATACTCAATTACTTATAAGTTTCCAGAATTCGTGCATATGCAAGTATCACTTACCTGCCATGCACAAATTCATCTCACTTGAATATTCTACTAAATTCTTGATTGTTCATTAAATACCAATCCCCTTAGCTTATTAATTTCCATAAGGCAAAACATAAGCAATGAAAATCAGTGTTCAAATATATATGTATCCATGTCAAATGTATATGACATGTCTAACCCCTTATTTTCTCCAAATCAGACATTCATAAGATAAATTTAATAGTTATCAAAAACATCATCAATGATCACTCATAACAGGTTTTGATTAAGTACATATCTTCAACTCAAAATACTTAAAAAGTTTCCTAAAAGTAACTTCAATTGCAGAAAATAAAATGTGCCTAGTAATTTCATTACAATGCATCTGCAAATTTTTAAAAAAAACAAGTCTCTCTCTTATTTATACTAGCAGCCAATGCCTTCTCTACTCATCAAGCCAACTTCAATTTCCTGCAAGCAAATCATTTAGCTGCCCCAAAGAATTTTTGAGACACCCAGATGATTGCAAGGGCAACCAAAAGGGTCAGTTTTCACTGGTATGAGCATTTATCAATTTTGTATACATATTCATAATTTTAAAACATAAACTTGCAGTGCCTTCCTAATTTAACAGATGTTTATACTTAGCATGTTTTGGTTCATACAAGGTAATACAAAAACACATTCATCTATTCAAACAAATACACAGCAAACAGTAAAGATAAACATATGTATGATTCTTGATTTATTCTCCCCAAATCTAGATAAATAAACCCAAGTTTCATACTCCAAATTTTCACCCAGCAACTAATCAATGAACAAGTTTAACTTGATTAATTTAACACCATATCTGGATATTTATAACCCAGATTTTTAAACCCCTGTCCCCATTTATTTTATGGTCTTTAACTCCTTGTCAAATGAACACTATGTATGCATTGTGAAGGAAACTCCCAGGTTGTTTAAATTTTTCCAACACACAAAGGCCTCAGGGTGCAGTTGCACCATGCATATACTTGCTTCCACCTGAAGTAAGCAGATCATTGACTAACTCCCAAGTGATCAATTTGGTTTTTTTTTCTTTCATTCATATTACAGAAAGATATAACTGCTTGTATATTTTTCTGATTCAACCCCATGTTCCCCTGTTTAATCTATATCCATGTTTAATGATGATAAGATAGAACAAGAATGCTCCAATCATGTTAACACCAAAAGCCCACTTACAGATTAATACTCCAAACAAACAAAAAGAATGCACAAACAAACATCCATACCACCCATAACAAAATCAATTCAGAGATTTAAATGTCTCATAATATTCTAGGCGGCCTGCAATAGGACTTAATGCCATTGCATACAAAGGATAAATACTCACATAATGTTTTTCCTTTTACTGCCTTAATCTTTTGAACAGCAAATCCCCCAAAGCCCCAAGCTAGTGTTTCTTCCTTGTTTATTTTATTTTGTGTTTGATCCCGAGAGAGTGATGGTTTTGGCCATGTGCAGTTATTTATAAATCCATTCTAGGGTTTAAGAAAATGGGTAATTCTCCTAATACCCTTAGCTGTTCATGCATACATCTCATTCCTGTGTGGTCCTAAATGGGAAATGTACACATCAGGTTACTTTAATTGGTTATTTTGGGAGTTGAACATTTTAAACACTGCATGCTATTTTCATGTTTCTATTTTGTTCATGCCATATGCATGTGATCCTTTATTCATTTCTTTTTATAAGTTTAGAGAATCTGAAAATCTCCTTTGTACACTTAAATTAAAAATCACACATACTATGCTAATTATTTCTGGCACAATTATAAGACTTATAAACCTTTTTATTAAACTTCATTTTATTTTACCTTTATATATAAAACAGAAAATGCCCCATATATATATTAAATGTATATATTTTTATTTTATTTTATTTTAGGGTCATTACAGGAATACTAGGGTTTATAACAGGATATTTATAGACGGATCAGAAAATAGAGAGAATGGATCAGATTTGGTTATAACGTTGAACGATAAATGGTCTGAAAAGCCCGTTCTGTCTCCGGAACGAAAATGAGTAATCCCATATATTAAAATAGATATTTTTGATGATTTCAAATTCAATGGAAGAGGTTTCAAGTCCAAATTCTATCATATGAAGAAGTTATGGTAAAATCAATTTATTTCAAATTGATTTCAATTGATTTAATTAAATTTATTTCAAGGAGTTTCGAGTCCGTACGATCAAATGACAAGTCCGATCATTACGAAACTTGAAATCCTACAATAATTCACCGTTACGGATCCGATGAAACTAGTTTCATCGAAATCCGAGTCAGTGGCCAAAATGACTATATTTCAGTTAATTAAATAAATTAATAATTAATTTAAATCACTTTTTTAGTTTAAATTTTAATAATTTACAACTTCTATCATTTTTTATTTCTTAATCACTTACAATAGTTTAAACAAATTTAGATGTCAATTTAAAGTTGATTAATTTATCAATTTCAGTGTTAAATTTCAATTTCATAAAATTCAAAAATTATAAATTAAAATTCCAAAAATCTGCTTATTAAAATTTTTAATCATTGTTATTCAAGTCTTTCATTACAATAAGAGTATAACTAACATTGGTTCATGACTTATTACATTACTATTCCCAAATTTCATCTAAATTTCCGTTAACGTAATATTTAGGTAATTAATTTCATTTAATTGCAATTAACCCAATTATCCTAATTTAAATTCCAATAAACTGATAAATCTTGGTTTCCATTCTTTTTATTCAACCAATGGTCATATTATGAATAAAATCAACATTATTTCCAAATATGAACTAAATCTACATTAACATAAGATTTAATTACATTTATTGAAATTTATTTCCAATTTAAATTAACAGGCTAAATAAATAGGTAATATACAATGGTTTGCCACAGTTAACCTTTAGTCACATTAATAAGCTTTTATTACATACAAATCAATGTTACCAATTATTTTCATAATACCAATTTCATTAAATTTCCATTAACTATCTATTATTTCCTTGGTAAGCCCAATATTTCATTTATTCAGTTATCTTCAATTTATAACCAAGTATAGCATTTTTACTATTTCAATCAATTGGAATTTCATCCAATTTATCAAAAATTTACTTTAATTAACATTGTTACATTTCATTTCAATGTTCGTTTCATTATTACATTACAACTTTTTTTTTATTTCTTCCAAATTTAATTACCAAAACTTATTAAATTAACAAATTAAATTATCGAAAATTTACGGGTTGTTACAACTACTATTAATATTTACTCATCACATAATTGGAAACTTTTGTTGAATAACAAAAATCTCACTTCGGGCACAGTTGAAAGAACAATAATAGATAGGAAAAGCACAAAAGTATGGTATGACCCATGGTTGAACGGTACATCCCTACTACATAAATTAGGGTAGAGTAGCATGTAATTATATCAGGGCCACAACATTGATGTGTCTGCTCTCATCCTTAGTCATGGATGGTGCCTCGACAACATCAGTCTGCCTCAACATTGAAATTCATAATATTAAAATCCCTTTGGTGGCGGTCTCCGTCTCCTAATGGTGAGTTTTCTTTGAAATCAACATAGAAAATGATAGAAGGTAACGTCACTAATTTTGAATAGGTTTCACATATTTGTAACAAATGTTATGCTCTAAAAATGACTATACATATATTTTGCAGTAATAAACAAACTACCTACCAAAGATAGAGTTGAAAATGGAGTAATTGTCCAGACAAAATATGTATTCTATAAGAAGAAGAGGAAGACCATACAACATATTTATTTCTCATATGATTATTCTCGAAAGATTTGGGATAAAATCTATACATATTAAATTTGACCATCGACTCATCAACATGCCTAAATCAAATAATCCAAGTTATCACCGACAAATTCAAGATAAAAGACGTAATTACATATTTCACTGACAAATCCATCAAAACTACAATATGGAATATTTGGTAGGAGAGGAATAATAAGATGCATCGACATAAGCATACAAGTTCATATATATTATTTCTTCTTATACCTCACGACTGTATTAATCTTATAAAGAAATCGAAGGACAAAGCAAAATACAACAATGGTGTAATGGAGATGTCACACAACTAAGGATTACATCCTCTTAAATTTGGTTGACGATGATGACCTTCGACATGCGAATCTATTAGAGCTTTTTTTGAATTAGAGCCACCGAATTGGAGTTGCTATTTTTTCTACTCTTGAAATTAAAATATAGATTTTAAATGGGGATAAGTTTCTATCTTAAGCGCATTACTTTATCTTTAATAAGTATATTTTGTATAATATTGTACATTTATTGATTATTTGGTGTATTCAAAATGAAGTCAAAAAATGGATCGAATAAGGTTTTGAATCAATGAGGACCAGGTCTCCTTTTTAGTAGCCTCTCTTTCCCCCTTTTTCTTCTCATTTTGTCTAATCCATTTCCTACTTTGCTTATCATTCATCTTCCTCTCCCCTAACTTAGCTTTCCTCGTTGCTGCAAAACATCATACATTTCGCAAACCCTATCCTATTGTCGTCCGCATAAATCTACTCATACTGCTGCCTCACAACTAGATCTAGCGTAGCCATCCCGAATCCTCCCTAGCACTGATCTAGCATTATATTTATTTTGGCATTCTTCTTTGGCTTGCTTGGGAAGCAGTAGTGTTTCTCCATCGATTTGTTTGATGTTGTAACCTCGTTGTGTGGTTTTTATTTTCGTAGGGCGCAGGTTATTTTTGAAGCTTTACCGCTCGCCAGCTTGTGTTCTATCCTCCCTGCATTTTCATCTTGTCATCACGTCCCTGGTGATTTCTTGCAATTAAAGTGGAAATTTTTTTATTGTGATTGTTGTGCTTCATTTCTAGGGTTTGGTTGTTTATTCGATGGTCCTTCTTTCCTTTGTGGCACTTTTGGATCTAGGCGATAGCAATTTCATCTTGCACAGTGCTATTGGTTGCGAAATTTAGTTCCAATGTTTGTGTAATTTTTCCAGTATTGTACCTTGTCTCAGTATTATGTAACCAAGTCCACTGCTTTGTATCTTCATTCTCTTCAATACAACACTTTTGGGGTTGCTTCGGCAATACAAAGTGTTTGTATATCGTTGGTGTTTGTCAAGTTTCATGGACAAGGTAGTGGACGTGGCGTTGGTTGGTTGTTACTTGGCTATCATGTGGTTATAGCTAGAATTATGTAGTCATGTTTTTTCTTTTGGCTTTGCTCAAGCTATGGTTGGCAGCATTATGTTGCTAGCCCGATGAAAGGTGCATATTGTTAATATTCTCGTTTTATGGAATCTTATGTGGTGACAGTTGACTAATTTTGCTGTGTTTTGTTAGTGGTGGTGATTTCTTTTGGGAGCTGTTCTGTATTGTAATGTATGTCTACCTTGTGAAGCATTTGGGTCATGTTTAACCTAATTTATGTTAGGTTAGTGTGTCATAGTGTATGGTTTTGCATTTCTGATAGGAGCTTTGGTCATTGTGTATTATGTAACTGTGCTTGTAGGTTGGGCTTTGAGAGTTTTTAATGTGATTGCCTTGTGCAACATGCTGAGTTATTGCACTATGTAGGCGTATGTGCCGAAGCTGCTGATTGTCTTCTTGTCGTACACATGTAAAAAATTATTTTTTATAAAACTAGACGGCCACTATAAAAAACGACTTACCTTTAAAAAAATTATTCGGCGTACTATTGTAATTTAGGGTACATGTGTTAGGCTCACTCATATGCATAGTATGTTATTTTGCTAGGAGGTTTATGCATATATCTAAAGACCCTTTTTGTTGTATTTTCCTGCACTGAAATATCAATTCTCAAAAAAAAGCTTTTGGAAATTTTTAAATTGATAATGCTTTTTCTATTCTTTATATATATACATGTGATAAAATAAGAAACATTATTTTGAAATTATAAAAATATATCTTGGTGAGAAATTGATTTTATATGAGTTTTTGAATATTTGAGAATGGTAATTCCGTAGTTTTGGGATTGTATACTTAGAAAGGGGATAAAATAAGGTATATAAAGTTTTATTCTCCAAATTATTATTTAATTTAATTTTTGTTAGTTAAAATTTTTTTAATTCAAAAAATTATTTTAATTTGAATTCAATCTAAATTGGATTTTATTTTTAAGTGAACATGAATAAGGAAGAAAGAAAGATTTATTAATTTAGTTAAGACCTTAAAGGAAATGCCCAATATTTTCAATCTCCATCCTTATTTTCTTTCTTTCTTTCGTATGTTCATCAACAAAAATTTAAGAAAACAAAAGAGAGGTACTAAACATCTATCCTTCTATAACCCTAAAGAGCTAAATAATTTATTTTTAAATATGAAAAAATTGAAAAATTCCCATATAAAGTGTAAGTCATTCATTTCACCTTCTTCATCTTTGCGATCTTAAATTCGCATGTAGATTATATTTTTGTAGTTATAGATCAGTTCACCAAGATAGAAATCGGAATTTTGCTAAAATAAGAAGAGTTTCGGTGATAACAAGCTTCTTGGGAAAGCAAAGGTGAGTAAAAAACTCTCTACTTGCAAATACTGATCTAAATTTTGATGCATGCAAGAACATGAATGGAGTTTGAATTAATATCTCTACTTGCAAATACTTACACTAGACATAGTTTGATCCATTTATTATATTCATTTATAATTCTTGGATCAGTTTGAGATGTTTCAAGTATAGTGACTTACTAGCAATTAATGGCTTGCTTTGGGTACATCATCAGGAGAAGAAGTAGTCACTAGTTGTTTATGTATATATGTTTATTTTGGGATGTTTACATGTATTGTACGTTGGGATGTTGATATTTTTTAGTTGTACATGTACTTGACTCTAATGTTGTACACTATATGTTCATAGTATGGCTTATAAATTGTATTTTATGGTCCTACTAGTGACTACTATACATATATGCGTGCTAGTATATTTTCCACTATGATATTGGGGGATGATTTATATTCTGTTATTTGCATATTGTATAATTTTAGAAAAAACCACGTGTTATTGCTTTGTGCTAAGACTAGATACGATTAAATATGTTTTATATGATGATGAGAAATATGTCAGTGTTAGCCTAAGGGAATATACATGTAGGATAACCAATTATCATGCAATTCTCCTTACCATTAGACAATATTTCTTTAGTATTACTCTTTGGTATTATGGGTATAGGGCAGGGAATTACAGTTATTGTATTAGCAAAGGTTCAGAATTATGCACCATTTGCATAGAAGTGTTGGTTTTAGTGGTGAGACTTAAGCATGTTGTGTTCGTTGTTTTATGGTGGTTACCCAGTATATATGGTATAGTAGGAATATACAATGATTTTAGAGGTAAAATTTTTGGTGCATATTTGTTAATTTTCTACTATATAGTGTTCTTACTTCTAATCTTATTCTTATTACTTATTCTTACTTGGGCGTGCAAAATAGTGAGAATTGTTGGGAGTCGATGTGGTAGAAGTGATACCGGTTGGCGGTGGTGTATTTTTGACTTCCAAGCTGCTTATGGAGTTAGTTGAATATCCAAGCTATAGGAATCTCGATAGCTCCTAACCCTAACAGGAATCCTACACCTAGAATGGAATTTGCAAGAATGTGCAGTGACTTTGTAAGTATAGGTGAAATATTTAAGGGAAAAGAAGTGATTGGGGGTGTTGGCTTGGTTGAAAACTAGCGAGAGGTTTTTCAACCGAATAGGTACGACTAACCGACAAAGGGTGCAGATTGCTTCCATCCAGTTACATAAGTCAGCCATGGACTAGTATGAGTTATTGATTGCTTGGATTATGGAGGAGGAGATGACATACGTCAAGTTTAAGCTCTTACTAAAGTTGAAAGAGCATTAATGAGTAGATGGTTCATTAAGCTTAAGCAAATGGAATGTTGGTATAAGAGTACATAAGAACTTTTGAAGCCCTATCGAAGTAAGTCTCAGACTTGATTAATACTTCATATAAGAAGAACCAGATTTTTGTATATGGGTTGAAGAAGGAATCAAAGAAGGCACTACTCATCCAACTCCAATCTACCTTCGAGGAGTTAGCTATATGGCATTAAGGTTGAAAGATACAGTTGATGAACATAGTGATGAAGTACCTAAGCCAAGGAAAAGTATATGCTAGAAGAAAAAAATTTCATTCTGGAAAGGAAACCAAAGATTTAAAAAAAGCAATAAAAAGCAAGGTGATAGAAGCGAAGAAGCCCAATAGGCACAAGTTATTTTCTATGCATGGAGAAAAAGGGCTCTCAAGAGTGTGCCAAGCTGACCCAACCTTTGTTAAAAACGCAATGCCATTTTCATAAAGACTTTGTACACTTTAGCTATTAATGTCCTGAAATGGAATGGAAGAAGATAGCCAAGTTAAATGGAGTTGAGGTAGCTAAAGGCTCCGCTCAGGGGAACAGAAAGAAAGTGGTTGTGATGGAAGGTATGATTCCATTTAAAGATATTCTGCTTATAATTCTATTTGATATGGGTGCATCATCACACTCATTCGTATCAAAAGAACTTGTAGATTTTTTTTAATTTGTCTACAGTATATCTTGCTACATCTTCGAGAGTCGCAAATCCAGAGGAGGATATGAAACTCTTGAGTTGTTATGTAAGAATGTTGAACTTGACTTATGTTGATTTTATTTTGTTTATGATTTACATGTATCCGAGTATTTGGGCTTTAGAATAATATTTGGAATGGCCTGGCTCGAGCAATATGAGGCTTAATTGTATTATTTCGGTGAAATAGTCACTTTGAAACAACTAGATTGCCAAGAGCGTGTTAATCTAGCTCTTGATGATCCAAGCCTAAATTCAAGTGGCTCTCTTTATGCCATATTGTCTCAAGAAGTTGATGAAATTGCCATAATTCCCATTATTAGAGATTATACTAATGTGTTGGAGCTTGTCACTGGGTTGCCTCCAAAAAAAGCCATAGAGTCCTGTGTAGATCTCACTCTAGGACTTCAACTAGTGAGCCACCCTCCTACCAGAACGTTAGCTAAAGAAAATGAAGATTTGATAAAGAAATTAGTTAAGTTAAAGGGCAAGCATTTTATTTAGTTTGGTAGTTCTTCGTGGGTGATGTCATGGTTTTGTGTAGAAGGAAGATGGTTCTCTACGACTTTGCATTAATCACATGAAGCTGAATGAGTTAATATACAGAAGAAATACTTGTTGCTCTATATCGATGATTTGTTTGATTAGTTAAGTGTTGATGAAGTCTTTTTTCAGCTTGACTTGGCATCTGGCTTCCATCAGTTATGAGCTGCAAATGATACTGTTCATTTGACAACATTTCGTAGTCATTATAGGCTATATGAATGACGGGTGATGCCATTTGGATTGACGTATGCTCTTACCTCTTTTGTTGACCTTATGAACAAAGTATTCACATATTATCAGGATAATTTATCATTGGTTTTTATTGATAATATCCTCATCAACTCAAAAAAATGCATAAACATAAAGTGCATTTGAAAATTGTTTTGAAAACACTTAGGCAGCATTAATCAAACGCTAAGTTTTCAAAATGCCACTTTTGGAAAAGAAAGTCAAGTTCTAGGGGAATGTAGTTTCTGAAGCAGGTATTTATGTCGATCTAGCAAGGATAGTAGATATTCAAAATTGGAAGAGACTCGGGACTATCACAAAGATTCGTAGCATTTTGGGATTGGAAATATATTATTGCCGATTTATTAAATATTTTTCCAAGGTTTTTACTCCCTTTACAAGATTAACTAAGAAAGGAGTTAAATATGAATATTTAGTGGATGTGAAGAAGCATTCATTAGGTTGAAGGAATTGCTAACAAATGCATCTGTGTTAATAATTCTAGAAGGCAATCAAGACTTTGTTGCATATACAATTGCATGTGGATCTGGTTTAGGCTTCGTTATTCTACAAAGTAGCCAAGTAATCACTTATGCTTCTATCAAACTAAGGCCAAATGAAATGAAATATGCTACTTATGGTCTTGAATATGTTGCCGTTATATTTTCATAAACGGTTTGGCAACACTATTTATTAGGAGAACGATTTGTTCTTTATATCAAAAACACAAATCCCTATAATATCTGCTTTCGCGGAAGGAGTTGAACATGCAACAATAGTGATGGCTAGATTTCTTATCGACTTATGATTTTGATATATAGTATACTCTGGGAAAAGGGAATCTCATGGCCAATGCTCTTAGCCATCAACACCAGGCGGTAGTTTCGATGATGATAGTAAAGTGGCTCGAACTTGAATTACTAGCATCTTTGATGTTGGTGAGAGAGGTACCGAACCTATTTTGGGAATGTTATTGACTGGTCTTAAGCCTAACCTTCTCTAATCAATTAGATTTCTTCTTGTCAAAGAGAGCATTCCAATACTCTCGATTATATTCACCGATTAGATAGGGATGATACAACTAATGATTTATTAGGCTTTAAGATTGATGCTAGAGGTTGTTATAAGAGGAAGGCAAGTTATATGTGCCTGAATCTCTGTAGTAATGTGATGGATGAATGTTATTGTTCCCATTACACAGTGCATCCCGAAGGTAGTAAAATATATATGAATATGAAGTGACTGTAATTTTGGGTGGGGATGAAGCAAGATATTGAAAGATATGTAAAGAAATGCATCACTTATCAGCTTATGAAAGATGAACATCATAAGCCCAGAGGTTTTCTCCAACCTTAAGATATTACACAATGGAAATAGGATCAGGTACCGGTGAACTTTATTTTATTAGTTGTTCACTTCAAATAATAATTATATTATTTGTATAGTTGCAGATCATTTGACAAAATTCGCCTACTTTATACCTATAAAATCAAAGAGGACAACACCTTATTTGGCAAGACTTCATAGAGTGTGGAGTCCATTGTATGTGATAGGGATCCATTATTCACTAACAGATTCTGAAGGAGTTTACATGTAGCATTAGGGATAAAATTGAATATTAGTACCGCACGGTGGCTCAGCTAGGAATTTTGCTGATCGGGTCACGATTTAGAGTAGTTAGGAGACTAGTAGTGTAACAACCCAAGTTTTTGTAAATTTTAATTTTTGACAAAATGACGATTTAATCTAGCTGTCAATTGATATTGAGTTTTTAAATCGTATTTAAAAGTCTTTAATAAAATTGTTAATCGTTGTTTGGGATTTTAAATCAAATTTGAAATTCTTTTATAAAAATGTTGACCGGGCTTTACAATTTGAATCTTGGCCCATGTTTCTTGGCTTTGCCGAGATGATATCAGGGGCAAACCCGATCTCCTCTCTCCCATTTCTTCCATTTTCGTAACCCTAAAACTAAATCAAACGAGAGAAAATAATGGCTGCTCGATTTTCTCGCGTTCGTTCGTTCCTCAAATTAGGGCTTCTTCGATCGATTGCTTCTGGAAATCGAGGGCGCCAACTTCAATGACTTCGCCCTGGCTGCTTCGATGATAGTCGTGCTCGAGGGGACTTTGGCTGCATCATTCGTGG
This sequence comes from Allium fistulosum, assembly GCA_030737815.1. NCBI lineage: Eukaryota > Viridiplantae > Streptophyta > Magnoliopsida > Asparagales > Amaryllidaceae > Allium > Allium fistulosum. Next base: position 678,462,469 of record CM060903.1, read on the forward strand.
CTAAGGTGAGTGGATAACCGCTCACATCTAATTCCTACTTTGGGTTATTTAGAGCTCGAAGCTCTGCAATTTTCGTATTCCTATTTTATGGCTATCTGGACTACGTTCGTGTTGTTCGATTTTCTTGACTTGGGATTTAAGTGATTTAGTAATTGATGGTTCGATCAATTTGGGTTTGAACCCCTTGTTTTCGTTCGTATATGATTTTTGAATTGTGATGGTTTGGGTTTCTCGACTTGTTCGACTTCGTCCCAGGTTGTTGTTTTGTCTCTGTCTTCATCATTGCCATTTGAGTTATGTTAGCATTTGACTTTTGCATTACTGTTGCATATTCCATATCTTGTGCTCGAGCTCTGTCCATACTTGCCCACTGATTTTGAAGTTGTAACCTAGGTCATTGGTTCAGTCTGGTTGATTGCAGCTTGCTTTGACATGCTATACATATGTTTACACAGATGCTTCACTTGTTCATTTAGTTCATGTGTACTTGTCTTCATTCTGATCATGTTGGCACTGGTTCTTTGTTTGATCTGTTTACACCGCACTGTCCAGATGAGTTTTGTATATTGCTTCATTTTTTGACTTCTCTGGTCTTTGCATTTGTGAAACTGATGTTGTCTAGTTGTTTGCATTGAACCGTGCCATGTCGAACTTGTACCACTCTGGTCATCATTGTATGTTGTTACTTGAGCCTGGTTCACTTACTTCACCATTACTTGGTGTTGTCTGCATTTCACTTGACATTTTTGACCAGTCATCTGTGAATTTGGCACTATCTACATTCATTTTTGTAGCAGAAGTCCTGTGTTCAGTTGTCCATGAGCCTTGTGCTCGAGCTTACTGTATTGTGTTGTCTGATTCACTGCATTTGATCAGATGCCCAAGTCTTTTTCTTTCTGTATATGGGCTTGTTGACATGTTGATTTGCACTTCATGTTAGCACTGGTAGTCTTGACTTCCTTCTGGTAGTCGCTGTATTGAGTTGCACCTGTCTTTGTATTTATTCTGGGCATCGTGTCATTTGGGTTGGGCATTGTCTAGAACAGTAGCTCTTTGTTGAGACTATATTTGTGCCTCTTTGTGGTTCAGTCTGTTAGTCGAGTTTGCATTGATACACGATACTTGCATACCCATTCCATGTTGGTCGAGGCTTTGATGGTTCCAGTTTCATTTGTTATGTTGGTGGCATTTGTTGCTTGCCAGCCTTTGATATTTGCCTGTCCACTGTTTTACCTGGTCATTTGAAATCTTTACTTTGGTATCTTCACTTGAGTCATTCTTGTTATACTTCGACTTGGTCTTTGATTCACAGTTTTGTTGTCTCCTGTGATCATATACATTAATGTTTTGTTGGACTATAGCTCCATGCTTGCACTGTCACTTCTGTCTTGTTTCATGTATATTTGATACTGCAGTTTCTTCACTTGGTCCCTGCATATATCACTACATGGTATTTATGCTATTCTGACTTATGTGCATGCGACTTTAGTTTGGGTTCATTTGAGGCTGCTGTTCCACTTTATTCATTACAGTTTCATTTGCATGTATTTGTGCCCTTGTACATGCTTCACTGCATCATCTTCTACCTGTTGCCCTTGCAATGATGTTCTCCATTTCATGTTCGAATTCATACTTGTCTGCACTGATGTTCATCTGTTCTTGTTGGCATTGGATTACTGAAACAGTTTGTACATGTTTATTCTCGAGTTGTCCATCTCAGTTGAACTGCACTTGGTTCTGCTTCATGATGTACTCGAATTCGTCTTTATTGCTGTATATGCTTGAACTGTGGATGACTTTTCTGCAGTTTAAATTACAGCCTGCCCTTGTCTTTATATCTGTTTGCCACTGCAGTTTCATTTGTGGTGGTGACTTTATATTCGGTGGTGGCGAGGCAGTGCACGCGTGCGTGCACTGCAGCCACCCAGAATTTGACAGTTTTGAACTGATAATCTTTTCTTTGCGTCGTGATGCATTGATCTTTTATGCCGTATTGGCGAGGCCGTACACGCACGCGTGTACGGCAGCCAATCGTATTGTTGATGATTTTAAATTGACATTTCAATTGCTTAAACTGCATTGGGTTTCTGTTTTGTGGATTAACACTGTTTAGTGTTATATCTGCCGTTATCCAATTCTCGTATCGAGAGTTGGATATACGAGATTTCTGTGACTGTCATCTATGTTGAGATTGATTATTATTGCTTCTATGCTCTAATAACTGATTTTGAATTAGACTGATCCGAGTATTATTTTCTTTTGAATGTAATACTCGGGTCAGACCGAGTATTTACAGGTTGTAGATTTCTAGCTTTGGGTTGCTGCTAGAGCTATGAAGACTTTTTATACCATTTGAAGAGGTCTTCGTCCTGTTGAAGTAGTTAGTGTGTCTGTTTTAAGATGATAATGTATTCATGTATATTAGTCGATAATGTACTTGTATATATAACTTCTTGAGTCGACAATTGTAGTTGTATCATTTGTATTGTGTCAAATGTATTGTAACTGATATCAGTTATTGTATATATGAGACTTTTCGTTCCATCTTTATTCCGCATTTATGTTATCTGTGTTATTTTTATATCTATTGTCCTAAACTATTATAGCCACTGTGTAGTAGCTTTGAGTTTGCAACGGTATGTCGGATTTCCTCCAGTAATGAAATGAAATGTTTTTATTATCTGACATATCGGCGCTCGCACAAAGCAATTACATAGATGGTCGCTCCTCAACAGCCTTATTCTCCGTGCTAGTTGACAGCACTACACAGTAGTGATCTTGGCTAGCGTGGGTATAGAGGTGGGGCGTCACAGCTTGGTATCAGAGCCTGGGGTTTAGGACAATTATAAAACATAACTTAGATGGAGCATGTGTTACAACTATTTGTCGATGTTTTATCTCTCATCTTTACATATGATTATTTTTGACTGTTAGGTATGAATTCCTAACGCTTAATCTTGTGTTTTCGGCTCTGAATTGATTTAGCCGATGTTGATTTTGTTCGAATCTCTGCAATTTTGAACTTGTTCTTTTGTGTTTTCCTCATCTGGATTTCCCTTCGACTTCGGTCACTTTGTTTTTGAGAAATTGCTAGTTTCTTGATTCTCAAGACTCTGATTTTGTTTGCCGTTGGTTTCTTTGGTAATGATGATTGATTCATTTTGTACTCGACTGCGGCTATTAATTGTTGACTTCGACGTTGACTTGATTCTTACTTTTGTCGAAGTCATTTATGCATTTCTGCTCGATTTGCTTTGTTTTTCTAGTTGATAATCGATTCTTCTTTTCTAATTAGTTGTTATCACCTTTGTCGATTTTGATAACTTCTATTTCTAGAATTTTTGGGTATTCCTACTTTGATGAATTTGGAATCGAATTCTTTGAATTTTATTCACGTCTTCGAATGTGAAATATTAGTGAACTGACTTGGTTTCCTAATTTAATCGATTCTTGATCATTTCCCCGATTTGTTGCTATCATTTATTAGCAACCTTGATGACATTTTCTTCGGGATTTTTGTGAACATACTTTCTGATGGATTCCGTATCGATTTCTCTGGATTCCATTCACATCTTCGTATGTGAATTCTTGTGATTGATTGTCTCTACAATCATTTTTGTGATTTGTCACTTTAAAAATATAAAGGTTTTCTATACTAGTAGTAAATATTAAAATCCCTTTTTCCAAACGATTTCAAAACTATTCTACTACAAAGTTCTTTTTCTTGAACCGTTTTCCAATCTATTAGTATATACAAGCCTTTATTTCACTCGTATGAGAAATTGAATTAAACGGCCTAGTAAAACAAGTGGTATGAAACGCTTGCGTTTACTTCGTCGGTTAGCTCCTGGACTTGCTCGATTGAACCCTTTTTGTGACAATTTCCTAGTGGAGATTTACAATCTGTTCGTAAATATTTGAGTTAAGCAAGTGGTTATGGGACATGAAGCTAAACTCTTATATTTACTAGCTTAGTGTAATTGACACTTTCTTTATGATCATGACGATCATTTTTATGATTTAGACTGGACCTCATCGGTGTGATTTCGTCTCACACATATCTCTTGGGCTTTGAGGATTGTCTAGACACCAGTGTGTGATTTCGTCTCACACATATTGCACGGTTAGACTAGGCCTCATCGGTGTGATTTCGTCTCACACATATCTCTTGGGCTTTGAGGGTTGTCTGAATACTCTTTGTGTGATTTCGTCTCACACATATTTCTTCGTCTACGGGGAGACTATACCCCGATTATGTGATGTTTCGCCACACATATTTCTTCGTCTACGGGGAGACTATACCCCGATTATGTGATGTTTCGCCATCACATATTATGATTTAGACTGGACCTCATCGGTGTGATTTCGTCTCACACATATCTCTTGGGCTTTGAGGATTGTCTAGACACCAGTGTGTGATTTCGTCTCACACATATTGCACGGTTAGACTAGGCCTCATCGGTGTGATTTCGTCTCACACATATCTCTTGGGCTTTGAGGGTTGTCTGGATACTCTTTGTGTGATTTCGTCTCACACATATTTCTTCGTCTACGGGGAGACTATACCCCGATTATGTGATGTTTCGCCATCGCATATCTCTTTGTCTACGGGGAGACTATACCCCGATTATGTGATGTTTCGCCATCGCATATCTCTTTGTCTACGTGGGAGACTATACCCCGATCATGTGATGTTTCGCCATCACATTTCTAGGGTAGCACCCTACGGTCTTCGGGCCATTCCTGTGTGAAAATTTAATGGATAGCTTCCATGAGATAGCTTCTCGTCATGTGTTTACGCGTAGGTGAGTTTTCATGCTCCCATTCATGTGTTAGGCCTCCCCCTTTATTTATGTGTTTTCTGGATTTCTTGTGATGATTTCTGGAATTTTGTGCTTCACCAATTTTCGTGATTTCTATTGATATGTTTATCAATTTTTGGTGCATTGGTGAATTCATGTGTTATTGACTTGTTATGAATACAAGTTTAGGGTATGATATCCCTTTCTATCTTTGAGAAGATTCTTGTGACATTTTTGATGAATGAAAATTCATTTGGCATTATATTTTGATGCCAGTTATTTTGATGAGATTTTGACGTGTTAACTTCAGTACTCGTCAATTTTGAAATGGATTTACAAGCGGTTCTCCCGCAATACTGATATTGCTAATTTAATCACGTGTTTTCAAAATTCTTCATTTTTAAAAGTTGTTTCAAAAATATAAATTAAAATTGTTTTCAAAATTTTTACAGCTTACATTTTCAAAAGAACGAGGAAGCGATTTAAACCTTTCAGAAAAATCGAGGACTATGACCCCTTCCTTTTACTGATTCGCTTAATTCCGGACTTGTCCGTTTGAGAATGTGAAATGTTATTTTTAAAACACACAATTCTGCACTTTCAAAGAAACGATAAAGAGATTTAAACGATTTAGCAAAAGTAAGGAGTATGGAACCATACTTTTACTACTTCGGTTAATTCCGGACTCGTTAATTGAATATTTACGACTTCTGATTATCGTTTTTGATAATCGGAGGTTTGTGTTTCTGATTATCGTTTTTGATAATCAGATATTTGTGAAATTTAATTATCGTCTGAGATAATTAAATATTTTTTCGATTTGATTAATCGAATATTTGTGTTTCTGATTATCGTTTTTGATAATCAGATATTTGTGAAATTTGATTATCATTTGTGATAATTAAATATTTTCCAATTTAATTATCGTCTGAGATAATTAAATATTTTTTCGATTTGATTAATCGAATATTCGTGTTTCTGATTATCGTTTTTGATAATCAGATATTTGTGAAATTTGATTATCATTTGTGATAATTAAATATTTTCCAATTTAATTATCGTCTGAGATAATTAAATATTTTTTTCGATTTGATTAATCGAATATTTGTGTTTCTGATTATCGTTTTTGATAATCAGAAATTTGTGAAATTTGATTATCATTTGTGATGATTAAATATTTTCCAATTTAATTATCGTCTGAGATAATTAAATATTTTTTCGATTTGATTAATCGAATATTTGTGTTTCTGATTATCGTTTTTGATAATCAGATATTTGTGAAATTTGATTATCATTTGTGATAATTAAATATTTTCCAATTTAATTATCGTCTGAGATAATTAAATATTTTTTCGATTTGATTAATCGAATATTTGTGTTTCTGATTATCGTTTTTGATAATCAGATATTTGTGAAAATTCGATTATCGTTTTAGATGATTGAATATTTGCGATTTTGAGATTCGAGCTTCGTCTTTTTCTCTGGCGATTCAGGTGAGTAATTTGATTTACTCACATTCAATTCGTGCAGTACGTGAATTCTGCTCTATTTTCTTTTCTTTTAAAATGCTGGAACTCGATTGATTCTTGCTTTTGATAGCCGTCTGATTTTGATTCCTTGATTCCCACGATTGTTGATTCTTTTGATTTGAATCAATCGAACCTTTTGATTTCATATCTAATACTTCCCCTGCTGACATTTGCTTATGCATTCGACATTGCCATGCTCTTATGGTTGTTACCTTTTGTCCGTTTATTCCTTATGATTGCGAGGACGCAATTTCTTTAAGGAGGGAAGTCTGTAACAACCCAAGTTTTTGTAAATTTTAATTTTTGACAAAATGACGATTTAATCTAGCTGTCAATTGATATTGAGTTTTTAAATCGTATTTAAAAGTCTTTAATAAAATTGTTAATCGTTGTTTGGGATTTTAAATCAAATTTGAAATTCTTTTATAAAAATGTTGACCGGGCTTTACAATTTGAATCTTGGCCCATGTTTCTTGGCTTTGCCGAGATGATATCAGGGGCAAACCCGATCTCCTCTCTCCCATTTCTTCCATTTTCGTAACCCTAAAACTAAATCAAACGAGAGAAAATAATGGCTGCTCGATTTTCTCGCGTTCGTTCGTTCCTCAAATTAGGGCTTCTTCGATCGATTGCTTCTGGAAATCGAGGGCGCCAACTTCAATGACTTCGCCCTGGCTGCTTCGATGATAGTCGTGCTCGAGGGGACTTTGGCTGCATCATTCGTGGCTAAGGTGAGTGGATAACCGCTCACATCTAATTCCTACTTTGGGTTATTTAGAGCTCGAAGCTCTGCAATTTTCGTATTCCTATTTTATGGCTATCTGGACTGCGTTCGTGTTGTTCGATTTTCTTGACTTGGGATTTAAGTGATTTAGTAATTGATGGTTCGATCAATTTGGGTTTGAACCCCTTGTTTTCGTTCGTATATGATTTTTGAATTGTGATGGTTTGGGTTTCTCGACTTGTTCGACTTCGTCCCAGGTTGTTGTTTTGTCTCTGTCTTCATCATTGCCATTTGAGTTATGTTAGCATTTGACTTTTGCATTACTGTTGCATATTCCATATCTTGTGCTCGAGCTCTGTCCATACTTGCCCACTGATTTTGAAGTTGTAACCTAGGTCATTGGTTCAGTCTGGTTGATTGCAGCTTGCTTTGACATGCTATACATATGTTTACACAGATGCTTCACTTGTTCATTTAGTTCATGTGTACTTGTCTTCATTCTGATCATGTTGGCACTGGTTCTTTGTTTGATCTGTTTACACCGCACTGTCCAGATGAGTTTTGTATATTGCTTCATTTTTTGACTTCTCTGGTCTTTGCATTTGTGAAACTGATGTTGTCTAGTTGTTTGCATTGAACCGTGCCATGTCGAACTTGTACCACTCTGGTCATCATTGTATGTTGTTACTTGAGCCTGGTTCACTTACTTCACCATTACTTGGTGTTGTCTGCATTTCACTTGACATTTTTGACCAGTCATCTGTGAATTTGGCACTATCTACATTCATTTTTGTAGCAGAAGTCCTGTGTTCAGTTGTCCATGAGCCTTGTGCTCGAGCTTACTGTATTGTGTTGTCTGATTCACTGCATTTGATCAGATGCCCAAGTCTTTTTCTTTCTGTATATGGGCTTGTTGACATGTTGATTTGCACTTCATGTTAGCACTGGTAGTCTTGACTTCCTTCTGGTAGTCGCTGTATTGAGTTGCACCTGTCTTTGTATTTATTCTGGGCATCGTGTCATTTGGGTTGGGCATTGTCTAGAACAGTAGCTCTTTGTTGAGACTATATTTGTGCCTCTTTGTGGTTCAGTCTGTTAGTCGAGTTTGCATTGATACACGATACTTGCATACCCATTCCATGTTGGTCGAGGCTTTGATGGTTCCAGTTTCATTTGTTATGTTGGTGGCATTTGTTGCTTGCCAGCCTTTGATATTTGCCTGTCCACTGTTTTACCTGGTCATTTGAAATCTTTACTTTGGTATCTTCACTTGAGTCATTCTTGTTATACTTCGACTTGGTCTTTGATTCACAGTTTTGTTGTCTCCTGTGATCATATACATTAATGTTTTGTTGGACTATAGCTCCATGCTTGCACTGTCACTTCTGTCTTGTTTCATGTATATTTGATACTGCAGTTTCTTCACTTGGTCCCTGCATATATCACTACATGGTATTTATGCTATTCTGACTTATGTGCATGCGACTTTAGTTTGGGTTCATTTGAGGCTGCTGTTCCACTTTATTCATTACAGTTTCATTTGCATGTATTTGTGCCCTTGTACATGCTTCACTACATCATCTTCTACCTGTTGCCCTTGCAATGATGTTCTCCATTTCATGTTCGAATTCATACTTGTCTACACTGATGTTCATCTGTTCTTGTTGGCATTGGATTACTGAAACAGTTTGTACATGTTTATTCTCGAGTTGTCCATCTCAGTTGAACTGCACTTGGTTCTGCTTCATGATGTACTCGAATTCGTCTTTATTGCTGTATATGCTTGAACTGTGGATGAATTTTCTGCAGTTTAAATTGCAGCCTGCCCTTGTCTTTATATCTGTTTGCCACTGCAGTTTCATTTGTGGTGGTGACTTTATATTCGGTGGTGGCGAGGCAGTGCGTGCACTCCAGCCACCCAGAATTTGACAGTTTTGAACTGATAATCTTTTCTTTGCGTCGTGATGCATTGATCTTTTATGCCGTATTGGCGAGGCCGTACACGCACGCGTGTACGGCAGCCAATCGTATTGTTGATGATTTTAAATTGACATTTCAATTGCTTAAACTGCATTGGGTTTCTGTTTTGTGGATTAACACTGTTTAGTGTTATATCTGCCGTTATCCAATTCTCGTATCGAGAGTTGGATATACGAGATTTCTGTGACTGTCATCTATGTTGAGATTGATTATTATTGCTTCTATGCTCTAATAACTGATTTTGAATTAGACTGATCCGAGTATTATTTTCTTTTGAATGTAATACTCGGGTCAGACCGAGTATTTACAGGTTGTAGATTTCTAGCTTTGGGTTGCTGCTAGAGCTATGAAGACTTTTTATACCATTTGAAGAGGTCTTCGTCCTGTTGAAGTAGTTAGTGTGTCTGTTTTAAGATGATAATGTATTCATGTATATTAGTCGATAATGTACTTGTATATATAACTTCTTGAGTCGACAATTGTAGTTGTATCATTTGTATTGTGTCAAATGTATTGTAACTGATATCAGTTATTGTATATATGAGACTTTTCGTTCCATCTTTATTCCGCATTTATGTTATCTGTGTTATTTTTATATCTATTGTCCTAAACTATTATAGCCACTGTGTAGTAGCTTTGAGTTTGCAACGGTATGTCGGATTTCCTCCAGTAATGAAATGAAATGTTTTTATTATCTGACATATCGGCGCTCGCACAAAGCAATTACATAGATGGTCGCTCCTCAACAGCCTTATTCTCCGCGCTAGTTGACAGCACTACACAGTAGTGATCTTGGCTAGCGTGGGTATAGAGGTGGGGCGTCACAAGTAGATGCTTTTGATTTTTTTGCCAATTATTGAAATATTTACATAAAAATTGAGGACAAATTAATAAATAGCAACAACAAAACAGTGAAAACTACTATTTTATGACATATTTCATTAACAAAACTTATGTCTAAATGGCAGTTAAGTATCAAGTAGTTTTTTCTTTATGGTCAACAGATTTTATTTGCTCGGCGCTTTACACTAACTAGCATCATTTTTGCGTTAAATACAAATGACAATTCGCTACAAACTTCACTATTTTGTATTATGATCTTTTTTATTTCATACGGTATTAACTTCAAATGTTCTTATAACTCCGAGTGAATTAACTACTAACAAAATTAATGTTCATTTAATTTTTTATGTTAAATCAGTAAAAATCCTTTATTGCTAATTTTATTACTTAACTTAGTTATCGTCCAACATTTTTACCTAGCACATTGTTATCATGCAGAAACTATTAATATCCAATGGTAGCTTCTATTGTTATCCATCATTATCATCCTTTTGTTGATTCCTCGGTTATTGATTTTGATGATAACAACCTTAGTAACAATAATACATTCGTATAAAATATGGATACTAATGTTTTTGTCAAGTCATATAGAATATAGTGCTGGATATTATACAGGTATTAATCTAAAGACTGTATAGTATAGAGACTCTAGAAATGGACATGAAGACTCATGAGTATAAAGATCAAGATATGAAAACTCAAGACTATGGTATAGTAAATAGAGTCATAGAATATTGTTAAAGTCCTTGGTAGCAATCTTTGAACTCTGTCTTCTTATTTTCTTATTCTTTAATTTTAATACCAGGTATATTTTAAAATTTATTTAAAAATATATTATAAAAGTTTAAAATGTTTATAAACTATGTTTAAATTATTTTATAAAGTATCAAAATATTTACAAAGCATAAGATTTTCAAAACATTTCAAAATAAACAAGTTTTCAAAATACACTAACCTATATCGACAAATAGTCAAATGATATGTCGACATACATGCCACTAATTTGAAATTCAAATTTTGAAATGAAGTGTCTATTCGTCGTAATTCTTCACGAATTGACATGTCTATTTATCCTCTATATATAGGGAATTTCAAACGAATTTTTTAACAACTACTTTCTTATTATCTTCACTCCTCTTACTCTGCCAAAAATGTAGTGAAAATTTATTCAAATCTTCTCAAATACAAAGCAGAATCATTTCAATCTTCATTACATTGATTCTCTACTATCTACTCTCTGATTTCAATCATCTCTCTCTCTCTCTCTCAATGAAAGATCAAAGTGTTGTCCAAGAAGCTATATGATCAATTGTAACCAAAGATCAAGAAATTGCCTTTAGAAAAACTATCAAACACTAGTTGTATTTCCATGGGTGTGATTGTAGTCCATTCAAATCAATTGTGTGTGCTTGGTGTCCTGGAAATCGAAGTGGGTGTGCTTGTGTCCCATCTAAATCAAGTGAGTGTACCCAGAGCTCAGAAAATCTGGAGGGTGTGTCTCATAGCCTTGAAATCGGGATTGTATTGGGGTTTCTTTCTACCCATTTAAATATTGGCATTTGAAAAGAAATCAGTACAAGCAATTGTATGAGACTTGCTGTAGGGTAGCTCTGAACAAGTATAAAAACTCTGGTGTGATCTCTCTAATTCTCTACTTTTTACTTTACTGCATTTATACTTATCTGTGTTTGCATATGTGATTGTTCATTCCGTATTGATTAATAATAACCTTGAAAGAATTTTAAAAAGGTTCATAAAAATTAGAAAACACTATTCACCTCGTCTAGTATTTAATTAGACTTAAGATCCATAATTCTACAACCCACTCTTGGTATTTGAGCATTAGGTTTTTTATAACTCGTAATTTTATTTTTGAAAACATTTTATGGTTAATAACACTGTTAATACATTTTTTGACACTTTTGTCGAAGGACAATCTACTGTTGGACCCTCACTTTTTAATAGCAGTAATTACACTTATTGGTCATGTAGGATGAAGCTCTATTTACAATCAGATGGTCTAGACATTTGGAATGTTACACAAAATGAGTATACTGAACCACAAACCAATTTTGCACAACGGACTGCTGATCAAAAGGCACTTTATAGAATAATTCTAAAGCCATAAATATTCTATTTTGTTTACTATAAAAGAATGAATTTCATAGAGTGTCCATTTGTAAGTTCGCATATGAAATCCGGAGCACACTGCAAGTTACATAAGAGGGCACTAGTAAAGAGAAATAGACAAAAATTTCCATGTTAACTAATCCGTTTCAGTTGTTTAAAATGAATCCAAATGAGTCCATTTCTGGCATGTACTATAGATTTCAAGATATAGTTCATTCATTATTTGCATTAGGGAAACCATTTTTAAAGAGAATCAAGTTAGAAAATTCCTCAATTCACTCCCTTCATAGTGGGATCAGAAGACACTTGCAATTGAAGAGGCTAATGATATTAATACTCTGAAAATTGAAGAATCAATGGCAATTTATTGTCCTATGAAACACAAATGTAGGGTAGAAGGAAAAACAAGGCAACAGAAAAGAAATCCTTCGCTTTTAATGCAATAAATGACGATCATGATTCTTAGATAATAATGACGAAAAAATTGCTTTCATGACCAAAAATTTCCTGAAGTATAGTAAAACGAACAACTTTTGAAAACTTGGAAACATAACTAATGGAACTGGAACTATGATTACATGCTTCAACTGTGATGAACTTGGTCCTTTTCACACAAACTGCCCACATCTGAATAAATCAAAGATTTCACCGACAAATGATTCATCCAGAAAAAGAAAAAAGGCTTGTACATCAACTTTAGATGATTCATACACTTCCTCTAGACACAATTAACCCGATACTGAAAATGTGAATATGTATTTCAAGGGCAAAATAGACTAATCAAAATTGCTCAACAAATAGCAGCAAAATTTGGTACGCTTTACATTTTAATTTTAATTTTTTGGTTGCTTTTGATTGATAGGAATAACCTATAAATTAATAATATTACGAAAATTATAAATATACATAGATATATAAGTATGTAGAAATATTTTATCCATAGTTTAGTTTTGAAAATTAAGGACTATATGTCGACATATTCCCCACCTACATGTCGACATATGCACCGGAAAACGGAAATTTGAAATTTCATTCCAAATTCAAACATTTGATCTTCCCTCCACTTTTCACTTACCCCTATGTTCTAAAAAGATGCCTTTTTGAAAAGAGAATATGTCCTTTGATTCTCTACTTATTTACTCCATCTCCATTCTATCATTTCATCAAAATTCAAATATCATTTCACTCTTTCATCTCCTCAAACTTTCAGTAATGGCTTCTTTTAGTCAAAATCCAAAAACCATTAGGCTCTCTAAGAAAACAAAATGCTTACTCTTCAATGAGAAAGATGCAATTGAAGCTTATGGAATATACTACTTTTGGAAAAGTTTCTCCAGGGAGGTTTGCTAAATTCGAAGATTTTTATTCTTATCGTTTACATGATCTCTATTTTGAAAATAATATTCTTAATTTTATTGAATTTTCTCAAAATGATTTTGTCTCTTACCCCGATTTGGTCAAAATGATTTATGCTGATTTAAACGGAAAATTTTACCAAGGAAAAGAAGGTCAAATTTGGAGTAGCGTTAATGACACCCAAATAGTTTTAAATTGTGAACATTTGGGTCATATTCTTGGTTGTAAGTCTAGTGGAATTGACCTCTCCACTTTTCAAATTAATGTTCAAAACCGTGAAGTATTTCAAGATATTTTCAAAAATGATGATGATTTTGAATTTAAACACAAAAATCTTCGTCCAAAATCAAGACTTATGAGTCTTATTTTACAACAAAGCATAACTCCGAGGACGAGTAATTATAATAACCCTACTCAAAAAGTTTTCAAAGCCCTTTTCGCAATTTATGGTCGCTACGACATAAATTGGGCACTTGTCATTTTGGATGAATTCATTGAAAAGAACATTTCTTGATATGTGAACACACTTTTTCATGGTGTGTATCTTACTAGAATTTTCTTAATACTTGGTGTGGTTTTGAGAGGAGAAAAATCCATTCTTCGAAAGGTTTTCGACAAAGCTAATATCTCACTTATGCATATTCTACCATTTTTCGAACCTTACGAAACTCTTCCCGAAAAGAAGTAAAGGTTGTCATGGGAAGAAGAGCAAGAAATTCAACAAGAAACGGAAGAAGAAGAAAAGGATGAAATGGAAGTGGAAGAAGAGGAGGAGGAGGAGGAGGAAGAAATGGATTCTTCTTTGGAAAGTTTTGAAAAACCATCCAATCCTACCAACAAAGAGATACTAATGAACTAAGAGAAGCTTCTTAAAAACTAAAAAAAGCTTGAGCTTTCTTTTAGTCAAAAGTTCACTTCTCGTTCCAACAAAATGGATAAATTCTTTGGAAATGTCATTCGCAAGCTTAGTGGCTCTTTATTATCTTCAGCTACATCCTTCTAAGATTGTCTAAGTTGCTTATTTATGTCATCTAGCTTTTTATTGCGTGTTTTTAGTTTAAATCCATGTTATTTCTATGTATTTTTTGTTATTTATCGTTGACATCCATGTATCCCTCAATGAAAATTATCTATTATTGTTTTATATTGTTTATTAGTCTCTAAAAGTCATAAATGTATAATAGTGTAGGATAAAAAAAAACTGGACAAATACTTTAACTTTGAAAAACTAGGTATGTATGTCGACATATAACAGTTAGAGAGTAAAAACTTTAAATTTCAAAATAAAAATAACTACCATCCATCCATTCACACCAAACGACTTTCTACTCCTATATAAGTCCTTTCTTCTAGAAAACTCATTCACCATTTTATTCTATACTCTATTTTTATTCTAAAACATATTTTTACAAATATGTCTTCTCTACATCAAAAATATGTGAAAATTTTGAACAAACTCTTCATTCTTGTAATGACCCGCCACTCATTCCACAGAATGACGCATCATTAATAAGAAAGAAAGGGGTAGAAAATAGAAAAGAAGAGAAGAAAGAAAGAAACAACAACAACGATCTCACAGCGGAACGAATAAATTATATTAATAACATAAACTATTACATAGTATACAACACTTATCAGAGTTTACACAACTATACAACACATACTAGACAGTTATAAACATCTGTCTAGATATTACAACTCAAATACAATACAAGACTCTAACACAGATATCAACACAGCGGAATACTATATCTACGAACGCCGAAGCCTCCTGCTCCATTGCTCCTCCACAATTCGTCAAAGCTAAACCTGAATCCCTTGGCTACTCGTAAAAATTTGAGTACCCAAGAGTTTATAAAACAGAAATAAACACTTGGGTCAGACATGGGTCTGGTATGAGTAACAGGTTAAACTTGCTTAACTTCAAAACCTTTAGAAAGAAAAAGTATCACGTAAGACTCCCCACAAATAAACATGGGTAAGTTTTTACCTTACGCTAACCAAAACATTTGATAGGAAATCCAGTTATATTATAATAGGGTCTAGGGTTTTCAAATAAATATGAAATAGCTGAAATTGTTACATTATTAAATTCCAGCATACTAGCCACAAAGTGGGTTATACAATCAAAACCGTAAGGGCACGTAGGAAGAATGGGTTTCCATACAATGGCAGGGCTACTGGGGTACCGCCCGTCACAGTACGTGGCCTAGATCACCGTACCGAGGAGTACGCCCGCTCCCCTGCAACACAAAGCCGGAACTATCCCTTACTGGAGAATTCCGAACAAGATAACCCCGTAGTTGGCGCGACCAACCACACACTAAGCCGAATAAAAAGAAAAGGGACCTCTAGACAGGGATCTATCTTGCTCTCAGTGGGTGCTACCCACGAAGCCTTGCTGCACCTCCCCTGTTTTAGCCATTCCCGGTTGATGAGGCTTGAGGTCACGATTACCTTTAATCAGAACATATCACTTAGAATGCTCATCGTCCGCCTGACGATGTGCTGAAAGCATTCAATCCATACAAGTTCGTTCCGGGTTCGAACGAAACCGAAGGCATTATCACGTTACACTCGTTTTGGAATCACCCTCAGAGTTAACGACAATAACCCTTGCACTCTGAATCTTCATCTTCACTTGAGATTCACGATCTATCGTTAATTTGGATCGATGTGGTATTCGGGTCTCCAGACCTGGAATTCCGGTATACGGAAACCCGATCCCGGTCTCATCGAAATCCAAAACGTATCTTTTAAGGCCAAGTTGTTTTAAGGTTAAAACAATTCAATTCAGTTATCTATACTACACAGATAGATAATTCACAATAGATAATCTACATTATCACAAACAGATAATTCATATTATCATTACAATTCAACCAAACATCCATATCACATATCATATATCTCATCAGAGATATCAAACAATGCAAAGCATTCAATAATATTCATCCATCCTAAGTAATGATTTATATCATCTCTAATTAATATAAAATGAATTAAATTAATTACTTCATTCTATAAATCCTGCTTACTTAATTATTAATTAAACCAATTAATTAATCATACTTTAAGTATCATCTTAATTAATCAATCCTGATTAATTATACTTTAATTACCTTAAGTAATTAACTCTTAATTAATTTTACAAATTAACTAACTTAAACCATTCAGTAATTAATCTTTAATTACTTCATTAATTAATTAACTATATTTAATTACATTAATCCTTAATTAATTATAATTAATTAATTACTTTAATCACTAATTATATATTAATTAATCTTAATTAATCAATTCCTAATTACATCATTAATTATATTAATTAATGATCCTTAATTACTCTTAATTAATTATCTTATTTAAATTAATTACATTTAATAATTAATTAGTCACATTTATTAATCACCTTTGATTAATCTCATTTAGTAATTAACTTCCCTTAATTACTCCACTTCATAAATTAATTACTCGTTAATTAATTATCCTTTAATTAATCCCTTGATTAATTATTCAAAAGTAATTAACTCAAATTACTTTTATTATTAAATCATCTTTGATTAATTACATCCAGTAATTACCTTTAATTACTTCCTAAGTAATTACACTTCATTAATTACATTTAAGTAATTATCAAATTTCCAAATCATTATCTTAAATTAATTTAACTAATTAATTTAAACTTATCAAATTTATTTAATTAATTACCTTAAGTAATTAATTTCTTTAATTACTTTCATTAATAAATTTAGCTTTAATCAACTTTTTATTAATTACAACTTAATAATTTCTTAATTACCAATTAATTTCTAATTACTAAATTAATTGCTTAATTAATCTTTAAATTAAAGTATTAACCTTTAACTACTTTAATTATTATTAACAAAGACTTTAAAACATTTTACTTTAAAATCTTCTTTTAATTCATTTTAAATTAAAGATTTAAAATAAATTAAAAATTTAACTTTAACCAAATTTAAATCAAATGTACAAAATCTTCTTAAATTCAAATGTTAAGAAACACTTAACATTTATAAAAGAATTTAATAAGGTTTTAAATCAATTTATTCATTCAAACCTTTTTAAATTATACTTTAAACATTTTTAAAGATGTTTAAACATTTTAATACAAATTTATTTATTTCACATCTAGAATTCAAATTAAATTGAATCCAAAACTTTATTTAAAATCCTACTCTACACATTTAAACTTATTTTAAATTTTAAAACACTGTCAGGCTTTACTTCTGTTATCAACAAATCTACCCGAGCCTCAACCCTAACATCTTCGAGCCAAACTCACAAATCTTCGAGCCACTCACGCAATTTCTTCGAGTCGAACAGAGACTTCATCTTCCCAAACCAAGAAAAACAACCCAGGCTCCAAAGTATCTCGTGCACGTGCACAGCTCCGGCCAGCCTCTCCAGTCACCATCACGTCGTCGAGCAAGTCGACAAACCCCCTCACTTCAACTCCAGATCGCTAGAACCCAAACATCTCCTCGAAACAAAAATCGAGCTTGAAGATTTCAACCTGGAAACACACTTCCCTCAACGCCACAACCCTGGCAACCCCCCCCATGCTCGACGCTCCGACCACCGGAGGTCACCCAACTCTGGCCATAGTCTCGTCCACCTTTCCTCTACCTAAACCCATAGTCGCGTAACACTCGATCGTACGACAACGTAGAACGAATCGAATTCTCCACCACGCCAAAAATTAGGTCACTAGAATTCGAACGCCTCCTACCGCCACCACAAGGCTTTGATCAACCTCCTACCATTTTTCCCCGACCCACGGTAGACTCCTCCACCTTCAGACGAAAATCCATCCCTTCCAGTCGTCTAGATCAACCACGGCAACTCGAAATGCCAAAAACAGGAAACCACAAACTGCTCACTCAACTTAATGCTAAAAATTGTGATTTCTCTTCTAAAAATCATTATTTGGTTTAAAAATTCCATTTATAATCCTGGAATGTTAAATTATCATATTTGAATTTTATGCAAAATTTAAACTTCCCTGTTCCCTTTTTTATTTACAGAGCAATTTCATTTTACTTTAACTTAATAAACTTTTAAATACTAACCCATGAATTTAACAAACAGTAATGTTTGAATCCTAAGTTCTAATAAAGATCAGATAAAGGATAATGAGTTTTTGATTTAAAACTTTAGCTGCTGAACTAAGAACAGGCAGAAACAATAAAACAATCAAACATGCATCTATCCATATATATATACATAGAAATTCAATCATATATATCTACTCAATTCATATTTCATTTCAGAAATCCATATGTAAACAGATATCATATACTTTAGTTTAAAATGAATGTTACTCACCAAATTGAAAATGAAGAACAGAGCTTCCTTTTGAAACTGTTTTTGAAAAGCTTTTGAATATCCTTTGATCTCTAAAAACTTTTAAACTTGAATGCTTGCTATTAAAACCTGAATTGCTTGCTGGAAAACTTGCATGCATGCCAAAATCTTGCTTTATTGAGATGTTGCTCAAATCTTGATTTTAAAAAGAATTTACAGGCTAGAATTCCAGAACTTGCTTTTGAACATGCTTCCAGATTTGAAGCAAATACAGGTTCTTGTTTGATTTTGAAAAATGCAGGCTTTGTTTGATTTTTGGAAAATATATTACAGGTTGTTGGTTTTGAAGATGAATTATGGTTTGAAGAAAAATCTTTACAGAGGATTGATTACAGGTTTGTTTGGAGAATGGTTACAGAGATTTTGCTTTGAACTTGAAAAAATGTATTACAGGGAAGTGATTTACAGGTTTTTTTCATTTTGATTTGAAAATGAACTATTGGTTTTTGAAGATGATTACCGAATTGTTTATGGAGTGTTCTCAGTTTTGCACTCAGCTTAGATTTTAGAAAAAGAAATAAGAAAAGAATGGAAGAGAAGAAGGAAATGTTTATATAAGCTGAAATACTTTTTAAAAATAAAAATAAAAGAAAAACTACATTTTATTTGACACTTGTCCTTTTATCACCTTAATCTTATGACACATATTATATTAAAGCCTTAGGAGCTAACACATGTCTTTTTAGTAATTTCTTTTATTTATTTTAAATATAAAAACCTTTTTCTTAAAATACTTTTCTATATATATATATTAATTATAAAGAAACAAAACTAATTATTATAAATAAAAGTTTACATATATTTTGAAATCCAAAACTATTTGAATATTACCTCTTTTTGAATTCAAAATTAAATCTAAATTCAAATTCAAATTATAT
Source organism: Allium fistulosum (assembly GCA_030737815.1). NCBI lineage: Eukaryota > Viridiplantae > Streptophyta > Magnoliopsida > Asparagales > Amaryllidaceae > Allium > Allium fistulosum. Next base: position 678,482,099 of record CM060903.1, read on the forward strand.
TTAAAATCCAATTTAAAGTCAATTTAAAAGAACACATTCAAATTCTTTAAAATCTTATTTTACATAAAAATCTATTTTATAAAAACAATACACTATTAATATTGTTTGGAAATAACTCATTTATCAATTTTAAATAATTTATAAAGAGATTATAAATTACTACTATTATTAAATGAATTAACATATCATATGTAAATTGTATTTTAAACATATATATATATATATATATATATATATATTATATACTTCTTAAATCATATTTGTTAAGCAATATTCAAAAAGAAATAAAATAATCCTTATTATTAATCTCATTTTAAACCATATAGTTATTTTGTTTAAATAGCTTTGTAAAGCCTATATTAAATAAATCATAATTTCCAAACTATAAGAATATACATTAGAAAATTTAACAAGATTTTATTTATTTATTTAAATTTCAAACCCAAGCTTATCTATTTACAATATATACACTTATATATATATATTATAAATAGAAATCATTTTATTAGTAAAATTCACTAATTAAATATTTATTTAATTAGATTATTAAACCAATTCAAATTTAATTATCAAAGATTAGCAAATCAATTTAATTATTTAAACAGATTATTAAATTGATTTTGCTCCAAATTTCCGGGATATTACATTCCTCCCCCCTTAAAATAATTTCGTCCCCGAAATTTAAAACAAAGGTAATTTAATAATCTTTTTAAATTACAAGGATGTATTATCATCCATATGTTAACAATCATAGCAACCAATCATCCAAACAAACAATTCTAACTATCCAGCGAAAAATTCTGAATAGAATTTCCTCGAGTTTCCCCAAGTATATATATATACCGGCATACTCGCTCTACAAACAATCCAAACAACTAATACTACTAAGCTATAGAGCTCCTACTCATCTAGATCTACAAAACTAAACAGAATATCAGACTACAGACGAGTCTGACTCAACAACCAATTCCTCCAGAACTGCTGGTTCCAAAACCAGAGATAGATCAAACACGTATTACCTCAGAGATACGTAAAATACATTGAATTCTAGTTATCCAAACTGACAATTCAACCTTGTAGATCAAAGCACTTATCCAAATCAGAACACAGAAAAGATCCAAAACAACTCGGAGCTGACTTCCCAGACTTACCCAATCTTATAGCTCCCTTTTACCAGAGAAAACTTCAACAACAACGAAGTCTCCAACTTCGAATTCCAAATTCCTCCACTTCTTATCCACAAAATCCCTCAGACGATTCTGGGCTGACTACAGATCCTTCCTGATCAACTCAACCTTCGCTGATGCTTCTGGAAACAAACTAGACCAAAACAACCCAACACAATGATCTCCTCAAGATCAACCAAGACCAGGAACACCAACTCTACTCACACTCATCAGAAGACCGAACTAACTTCTCCTATCTGGAAAAGACAAACAGGAGCACTCGCCAAACTGCTTCCACTACACCACTCTGATCTGGAGTAGATACGAATGCTGATGAAGAACACAAGCACAGACTGGACAACACATCTCCCAGAAAATCTCAGATAACCCAAGAAAATACTCAGACTATCGCAAGTCACTTTTGCGATCAACCCATCCTAATTCCAAAGAAAACTGTTCTCTCTTTACCAATCAGAACAGTTCATACTTAACTATCCAATCCATCGAAGAAATGGATCCACTCTGCTGCTTCTGAACTACACCTTCAGAAAAATGCTTAGCCAAAAACTTTCTGCCAACATAGAACACTCCGAGTCGCACCGCTGCCACAGATGCCAAAGACTTCCTTACCAAAGCTTTTCGAGAAACTCGAACTTCAAACCAAACAGAATCACCATGCTGAACTCAGCCACAACACCAAAGCAGACACACTTCCACAACTTGTTCCAAAGAAAACATCTTCGGGAACATCCATATTCACTGCGTCTCATCACACAGCTACTATTACCTAAGATACCATCACTCGCTTCTGTTCTCCGACAAATCCAACTCTACTCATCCAACTCCTAAGATGAACTCCGAACCTTAACAGGTTTCCTTCAGAGATTGTGAAATCCTTACACAACTGTAAAGTTCACTCGAGACGGTATTAGGTTTACAGTCTCGACAGATACTCTTCCAACCTCAACACTCAGACTCCTAATCCTAGATGATAAATTATTATCATCTCAACCAATTATTACAAATACCATATACATTTAAAATGATACTTTTTTTTATAGAAATTATATCTGGATAAAATTATTTCATCTACCTTTTTAAAACAATATTGTGTCTGTTGGCCTGGTCAAAGTGTTTAGAGATCCCTATCAATAACGTTAGCTACTCGTATTGACCAGAATCCATATACCACTCAACCGATCAATTAACACAATATAAAACCATTTTATATAACTAACAAATACGCGCTCTCGTATATATATATATATACACTCAAACTCAAACAGGTTGCTACAGATCCTATCTCTAATGAACAATCCTTCCGATCCTAGGTATTCACTCAACCTAGTGTTCTGATATTCACTTGTTTTAAAAGCTTAGGCATTCGCTCAACCTATGCTCTGATACCAACTGTGACGTCCTAGGCTTTTCAACCTTCAGCAACGGTTCACGACCGGTAGGCTTTTCAACCATCCCAGCCCCGCTGTGGCTCACAGTGATACCTCGGGTTTGCTTTTACGGCCACCCTCTCGAGTCGCAACCAACCCCAAAAGGCCTTATACTACCCCCGGGGACATGTAGGGGTAAGAGTCTCCCGTTCGCCACCTAACGCAAAGCGAGAACCCCCTATCACGCTGTAATGTAGCAAACCCGATCCCGGTCTCATCGAAATCCAAAACGTATCTTTTAAGGCCAAGTTGTTTTAAGGTTAAAACAATTCAATTCAGTTATCTATACTACACAGATAGATAATTCACAATAGATAATCTACATTATCACAAACAGATAATTCATATTATCATTACAATTCAACCAAACATCCATATCACATATCATATATCTCATCAGAGATATCAAACAATGCAAAGCATTCAATAATATTCATCCATCCTAAGTAATGATTTATATCATCTCTAATTAATATAAAATGAATTAAATTAATTACTTCATTCTATAAATCCTGCTTACTTAATTATTAATTAAACCAATTAATTAATCATACTTTAAGTATCATCTTAATTAATCAATCCTGATTAATTATACTTTAATTACCTTAAGTAATTAACTCTTAATTAATTTTACAAATTAACTAACTTAAACCATTCAGTAATTAATCTTTAATTACTTCATTAATTAATTAACTATATTTAATTACATTAATCCTTAATTAATTATAATTAATTAATTACTTTAATCACTAATTATATATTAATTAATCTTAATTAATCAATTCCTAATTACATCATTAATTATATTAATTAATGATCCTTAATTACTCTTAATTAATTATCTTATTTAAATTAATTACATTTAATAATTAATTAGTCACATTTATTAATCACCTTTGATTAATCTCATTTAGTAATTAACTTCCCTTAATTACTCCACTTCATAAATTAATTACTCGTTAATTAATTATCCTTTAATTAATCCCTTGATTAATTATTCAAAAGTAATTAACTCAAATTACTTTTATTATTAAATCATCTTTGATTAATTACATCCAGTAATTACCTTTAATTACTTCCTAAGTAATTACACTTCATTAATTACATTTAAGTAATTATCAAATTTCCAAATCATTATCTTAAATTAATTTAACTAATTAATTTAAACTTATCAAATTTATTTAATTAATTACCTTAAGTAATTAATTTCTTTAATTACTTTCATTAAGAAATTTAGCTTTAATCAACTTTTTATTAATTACAACTTAATAATTTCTTAATTACCAATTAATTTCTAATTACTAAATTAATTGCTTAATTAATCTTTAAATTAAAGTATTAACCTTTAACTACTTTAATTATTATTAACAAAGACTTTAAAACATTTTACTTTAAAATCTTCTTTTAATTCATTTTAAATTAAAGATTTAAAATAAATTAAAATTTTAACTTTAACCAAATTTAAATCAAATTTACAAAATCTTCTTAAATTCAAATGTTAAGAAACACTTAACATTTATAAAAGAATTTAATAAGGTTTTAAATCAATTTATTCATTCAAACCTTTTTAAATTATACTTTAAACATTTTTAAAGATGTTTAAACATTTTAATACAAATTTATTTATTTCACATCTAGAATTCAAATTAAATTGAATCCAAAACTTTATTTAAAATCCTACTCTACACATTTAAACTTATTTTAAATTTTAAAACACTGTCAGGCTTTACTTCTGTTATCAACAAATCTACCCGAGCCTCAACCCTAACATCTTCGAGCCAAACTCACAAATCTTCGAGCCACTCACGCAATTTCTTCGAGTCGAACAGAGACTTCATCTTCCCAAACCAAGAAAAACAACCCAGGCTCCAAAGTATCTCGTGCACAGCTCCGGCGAGCCTCTCCAGTCACCATCACGTCGTCGAGCAAGTCGACAAACCCCCTCACTTCAACTCCAGATCGCTAGAACCCAAACATCTCCTCGAAACAAAAATCGAGCTTGAAGATTTCAACCTGGAAACACACTTCCCTCAATGCCACAACCCTGGCAACCCCCCCCATGCTCGACGCTCCGACCACCGGAGGTCACCCAACTCTGGCCATAGTCTCGTCCACCTTTCCTCTACCTAAACCCATAGTCGCGTAACACTCGATCGTACGACAACGTAGAACGAATCGAATTCTCCACCACGCCAAAAATTAGGTCACCAGAATTCGAACGCCTCCTACCGCCACCACAAGGCTTTGATCAACCTCCTACCATTTTTCCCCGACCCACGGCAGACTCCTCCACCTTCAGACGAAAATCCATCCCTTCCAGTCGTCTAGATCAACCACGGCAACTCGAAATGCCAAAAACAGGAAACCACAAACTGCTCACTCAACTTAATGCTAAAAATTGTGATTTCTCTTCTAAAAATCATTATTTGGTTTAAAAATTCCATTTATAATCCTGGAATGTTAAATTATCATATTTGAATTTTATGCAAAATTTAAACTTCCCTGTTCCCTTTTTTATTTACAGAGCAATTTCATTTTACTTTAACTTAATAAACTTTTAAATACTAACCCATGAATTTAACAAACAGTAATGTTTGAATCCTAAGTTCTAATAAAGATCAGATAAAGGATAATGAGTTTTTGATTTAAAACTTTAGCTGCTGAACTAAGAACAGGCAGAAACAATAAAACAATCAAACATGCATCTATCCATATATATATACATAGAAATTCAATCATATATATCTACTCAATTCATATTTCATTTCAGAAATCCATATGTAAACAGATATCATATACTTTAGTTTAAAATGAATGTTACTCACCAAATTGAAAATGAAGAACAGAGCTTCCTTTTGAAACTGTTTTTGAAAAGCTTTTGAATATCCTTTGATCTCTAAAAACTTTTAAACTTGAATGCTTGCTATTAAAACCTGAATTGCTTGCTGGAAAACTTGCATGCATGCCAAAATCTTGCTTTATTGAGATGTTGCTCAAATCTTGATTTTAAAAAGAATTTACAGGCTAGAATTCCAGAACTTGCTTTTGAACATGCTTCCAGATTTGAAGCAAATACAGGTTCTTGTTTGATTTTGAAAAATGCAGGCTTTGTTTGATTTTTGGAAAATATATTACAGGTTGTTGGTTTTGAAGATGAATTATGGTTTGAAGAAAAATCTTTACAGAGGATTGATTACAGGTTTGTTTGGAGAATGGTTACAGAGATTTTGCTTTGAACTTGAAAAAATGTATTACAGGGAAGTGATTTACAGGTTTTTTTCATTTTGATTTGAAAATGAACTATTGGTTTTTGAAGATGATTACCGAATTGTTTATGGAGTGTTCTCAGTTTTGCACTCAGCTTAGATTTTAGAAAAAGAAATAAGAAAAGAATGGAAGAGAAGAAGGAAATGTTTATATAAGCTGAAATACTTTTTAAAAATAAAAATAAAAGAAAAACTACATTTTATTTGACACTTGTCCTTTTATCACCTTAATCTTATGACACATATTATATTAAAGCCTTAGGAGCTAACACATGTCTTTTTAGTAATTTCTTTTATTTATTTTAAATATAAAAACCTTTTTCTTAAAATACTTTTCTATATATATATATTAATTATAAAGAAACAAAACTAATTATTATAAATAAAAGTTTACATATATTTTGAAATCCAAAACTATTTGAATATTACCTCCTTTTGAATTCAAAATTAAATCTAAATTCAAATTCAAATTATATTTAAAATCCAATTTAAAGTCAATTTAAAAGAACACATTCAAATTCTTTAAAATCTTATTTTACATAAAAATCTATTTTATAAAAACAATACACTATTAATATTGTTTGGAAATAACTCATTTATCAATTTTAAATAATTTATAAAGAGATTATAAATTACTACTATTATTAAATGAATTAACATATCATATGTAAATTGTATTTTAAACATATATATATATATATATATTTATATACTTCTTAAATCATATTTGTTAAGCAATATTCAAAAAGAAATAAAATAATCCTTATTATTAATCTCATTTTAAACCATATAGTTATTTTGTTTAAATAGCTTTGTAAAGCCTATATTAAATAAATCATAATTTCCAAACTATAAGAATATACATTAGAAAATTTAACAAGATTTTATTTATTTATTTAAATTTCAAACCCAAGCTTATCTATTTACAATATATACACTTATATATATATATATTATAAATAGAAATCATTTTATTAGTAAAATTCACTAATTAAATATTTATTTAATTAGATTATTAAACCAATTCAAATTTAATTATCAAAGATTAGCAAATCAATTTAATTATTTAAACAGATTATTAAATTGATTTTGCTCCAAATTTCCGGGATATTACAATTCTTTTAAATATATTCTCTCCTTTATCCTATGAAATCAAAGGCACTTAGAATTAAGTCAAATGCAGATGATAAAGGAACTAGAAAAGCATTCTGATGTGATTCAATGGATGATTTCTTCTTTAATCAAAGATGAACCAAGCAACAATCCAGAGTGTACTATTAACAAGGATAATGAAGATTGGGATGCAATCAAAGAAGATCCCATCTTTGGGTCCGATGGTTGGGGTGAAGTTCCATGAAACATCTAGTTATTAAGTTTGGATTTAATATGCAAAGATATATAAATACTCTTAGGATTTGGTTTAAATGACCTGGTATGTATTTGGATTGAATTTGAGTGGTTTTGATGGTTTGTATAAATGATTTGGTTTGGTTAACTTGGATGTATTGAAATTGTATAGTTTGAAATTACATTAATAAAATTTATTTTATCATCATGTTTAATATATCACAGTATCATTCATTATATGCATCATATAAATCATTTTTTAAACTTAGATTATTGATTTTGAATCATATATCATATAATTTAGTTAGAGGGAGTTTTTCTTACGTTTTTTTTTTGTTTTTCTTAATTTTCACCCATTTTTGTTGATCACAAAGGATGAGAAAATATATAATATACATATATTTATATTTAGGGGGAGTTATTGAAACACCCCACACCCCTTAGTATACCCAAAAAGGGAATACTAAAAGATATGGTGCGTTATAGGTATTGCTAAAGCATCACAAAGACTAAGATTCACAAGACAAATAAATATAAACAGCGGAAACATTTAAATGGTAACTCATTATTCAAAATAAAACTTCATAAATAAGTCTGAAAAACATCACATGTCTCAAATACCAAATACACATGTCTTATGAAAAATACCTCTCCGTCTCATAAAATCAGAGTACAATAAAATAATCATCCCTCTCATAAGTACCAGTACATCAAAAACCAAATGAAAAGAAAATTGAAAAGAAGAAGAATACATGAAGAACTCTAGGAATGTATATCCAAGAAATCTCAATCAACTATCCTTGCCTCTGTTGGCCTATGGGGGAAAAAGGGAAATAGTGGAGAAGATCAGACTATAAGTCTGGTGAGTGAAGGTAACTACTATTATTTTTAAGCAAGATAAAGATAATAGACTTAGCAACAGTTCTAGTATAAAAAGGAAATAGAGAAAAGATAAAGCTGGAATAAAATACTGTTTAACTAATTCTGTTTGACTGTTTGCTTTGATTGTGATTGTTTGCACTTGTCTTAGATTGCTATGATTAGGATGAAATCCTAATCCTATTTTAATTAGGCTGAATCCTAATCTACCCGTTGATCGGCCTTCTATCTTTGTTGTGCCACTGTGAGCTAGTCCCATCCTGTGGGTCCCACAACAAAAGACACCTGTTTAGCGCTTGGAAAGCAATAGCGACTTATCTACCCCAATCAATGCCGCATGCACGGTCATGGCCGGTACACGCTAACTATCGCCCCCCTTGTGACCTCTTACTTACCCTAATCTGCGTAAGCGTGCCCAGCCACACCTAATCTGTTGTAAGACCAGCATCCCTAGTCTGAAAGGTTCCTGCCCACCCTCACCAAAGTGTTTTGTGAGACCATCAGTCGTAGTATGAAAGGAAATGCTGCCGATATGGGTCCTAACAAACAAAATCTAGTTGCGCTCCTTGCCCAAATCCCACGATTTGAGCTTCTATCTATTGGCCACTTATTTACCCTGTGTCCCAGCCTTACCTAACTATCGTGAGACCATCAGTCTTAGTTTAAAAGGGTCCTACCCAGCCTCACCTAATCTGTTGTGAGACCATCAGTCCTAGTCTGAAAGGGAATGCTGTTGGTACGGGCCCTATTTCTATCTTTGCTTATTAATTTACTGTAAGTTTTAAAATGAGACTCTTATTATATTTCTGCTCTATTTGCTTATTAACTTAGTTGAAGTCTTAAAATAAGCCTTTTCTGTTATCTCTGCTATAATTTCTTATTAACTTAATTATAAGTTTTAAAAAAATCCTTTACTGTTCTTTCTGCATAATTATAACCTACGTTATAATTGTTACTCTTCTGTCCTATCTTTTTAGTAATAACCACTAGTTATAAACATGCTTTCAAATGTCTCAGATTTGCCTATTTCAGTCTTTTTTTTATTACAGTTTTTATTTTACATCCGATTTCTGTAAATTTAATGTTTTCTATTTGAATCCATATTTGCGAATTATTCTCTTTTTTATATTCTTATATTTTATTCACGCAAAAAGGAATAAAAAGAAACTAAAATTTACAGGCTAAATTCTAACGTAAAACAGATGTAAATAAATTCAAATAACAGTAAATAACTATAAATAACTGAATAAAATAGTTGAATAAAAATAACTGAATAAAATAGACTGAAAAGAACTTTAAAAACTAGCTGTAAATAACTTATGTGGAAATTGTCTCAAAATTGCAGAAAAACTACAACTATTGAGATCCCTATTATTTTAAATTACTTAAAAATCTAAAATAATTACTAAACACTCACCTGTGGTTCTTAGCTCTAGTCCTTGGTCTTCCTTGATCCACTTCTAGAGCGTGGAATATTTTTATCAAAAAGATTTCCTCCTTAGAAATTTTTCCTATTTAGGGTCCAGCCTTTGGCAATGAACCCAAATAGGAGAAAATCTGAATGAGAAAAATAGCTAGGCCTATGGTCTTATATATAGTATAGTCTAGGGATCTCAGACCGTTGGATTTGAAGATAAAATCTAGTGCAACCACGTCATAGGCTCACTAGGAACCGTCGGATGGAAGCACGGACGCACATGATTGAAGAAAATTGGAAAATTACGTGTTCGAACAGAATTGGACAAAACAATGTCAGAAGAATTGGGCAGGTCGACCTAAGATATTCGAGGGTCGACCCTAGGGTCGACCTTACTCTAGCCTGGGTCGACCTGGCTTTGGTCGACCTGGCTTTGGTCGACCTGGCCCTCTTATTTTTTTCGTTTTCTTTTTATTTCAATTCTTGTTTATTTCGTATCTTTTTCATATTAACTCGGGCTGTAACACCCCTTCAAATGGGAATAATAGTCCCACATCATGGAAAAACACTATGAAGTGGGTGCTTATATACCAAAGCCTTCACCTCATAACAACGTCGAGGCCTTTTGAGGAACAAAACCTCACACCTTGGCTTGGCCCATGAGGCGGAGGTGAATAAATTGGGGACAATATCTACTTAAAGTGAGGTGCGGGCTGTTACACGGGTTCTGACAAACTATATATGGAAATTGACAAAAAAATTACCACGGACACAATGGTGTAACTTCCATAGCTCGATTCTGACAATTTCACAAATTCATTTTATTATTTAATTAATTCTTTAATTAATTATTATAGCTTGAATTTCGGGTTGTTACATTCTCCCCTCCTTAAAGGATTTCATCCCCAAAATCTCTAAGGACAGAAGAATGAAATAAATATTTTCATCCAATTCTACAACCATATACTCAACCACCATCCATTACATCCATTGTCCTTATGTTTTCTAATGCAATTTATGATATATATGCAAATAGTGTAGTGTCAATGTCCCTAACTAATGCAAAAGATTTGGCGGTCTACTGATTCAGCCGACCTCCTTTTTATGCAATCATGTCCGTACCATGTATCCAAATGAATGCAAATTCCCTAATGATAACTAATAGTTCTATATGCGTGCTACAATCATCATCCATATGCAACAATCATATGCTAATCATCCATTTATAGCAACCATGGAAATAAAATAAAAATGCAAATGAGCACACATCCATATGCATATTCTTTAGTGACCTAGTTAGGCCGATCCCTAAGAGATAATAGTGCCTAGTGTATATATGTGCGTCCATTAGCATCCACTAGCAAACACTTGCAACCACTAGCGTCCATCGTACATAACATGTTCTAGTAAAATGCTTAAATTCAGTCCTACTATCCATAGGTTAAATCCTAAGATCTATCCTCCCAAAGGATACTAAAGGAAATAACATATTTAAAACTAAAGATGGAAATAGGAAATTCAAAACGTACCATCGAAAAGATACGGATAAGAGGTACGTATTCTCTCTTCAAGCTCCCACGTAGCGTCTTCAATGCTGTCTCCCCACTGCACCTTAACCAATGGGACTTCCTTATTCCTAAGCTTCTTGATATCACATCCCACGATCTTGGTAGGAATGCGACGAACCGATGCTTCTCTCTCCACTTCAACTTCCTCAAGTTGACTAGGTTCCACCACCTCTACTGAATCATGTAATCACTTTCTCAAGTGCGAAACAGAAAAATATCATGAACTCCTATGAGCCTCTCCGTTAGCTTTATCCGATACGCCATCTTCCCTACTCTTTCCACAATGGGGAACGGTCCTACGAATCTGGGAGCAAGTTTCCCACTTGATCCAAATCTTACTACCTTCCTTAGCGGGGATACCTTAATGAAAACCAAGTCTCCTACCTCAAACTCAATATCCCTTCTCCGCTTATCTGCATAGGATTTCTGCCTATCTTGAGCCGTCTTCATTCTCCTTCTAATTAAATCAATCTTTTCCGAAGTCCTCTAACCATGTCGGGACCAAGTAGCAATCTCTCTGTAGACTCCAATCAACACGACGGTGAATTGCATGGTCTACCACAACGAGCTTCAAAAGGTGCAATCCCAATGCTAGATTGAACACTATTATTATAAGAGAATTCCACTAAAGGAAGATGCTCCTCCCAAGTTCCTCCAAAATCAAGAATGCACATCCTCAGCAAATCCTCAAGAACTCTATTAACTCTCTCTGTTTGGCCGTCTGTCTGAGGGTGATAGGCCGTACTCAATCTAAGCTGTGTTCCTAAAGCCTCTTGCAAGTTTCTCCAAAACTCGCTAGTAAAGATAAGGTCTCTATCGCTCATTATGCTAGAGGGAACTCCATGAAGTCAGACTATCTAACGAACATATAAGGATGCCAAATAAGGCGCCGTCCTCTTACTCTTGACCGGAATGAAGTGGGCGCTCTTAATCAAACGATCTACAATCACCCAAATACTGGTATTCCCCTTCCTAGATCGGGGTAAACCATCTATGAAGTCCATCAAAACACTATCCCACTTCCATTCAGGTATATCCAATGGTTGAAGCAATCCATCGGGCTTCTACTGCTTCGCCTTAACTCTTTGGCACACAATACACTTAGCTACAAACTCTGCCACATCCTTTTTCATGCCGTTCTAATAAAACACTCTCTTCATGTCCCTATACATCTTATCACCACCTAGATGAATAGTCATTTGGGAATGGTGTGCTTCTTCTACAACAGCTCTCATCAAATCACTAGTGCGGGGGCCACAAAGTCTTCCATCTCTCCTTAGCCGCCTTCTACTATCAATGGAATAGCATTGGAGATGTCTATAGACTTCTCCTCTGCTAATTCTCTCTAGAATATCCATAAGCTCTGAATCCTCTCGCTACCTTGAGCCAATCTGATCTATGAGGGTAGGCTTAACCTCAAGTGCTGCCAATAATCCAGGGGCAATGTCCGTAGAGGATTTAAAATCAAAGGTAAAAATAAAATCTAGGCTTTTCCACTCCACGAACATTGGGCTAAGAGTTGCTCTCTTCCTACTTAATGCATGTGCAACCACGTTCCCTTTTACCAGGGGTATAGGTTATCTCAAAGTCACATGATGATAGAAACTTCATCCAACATTGCTGCCTCAAGTTTAAATCCTTCTATGAGAATATGTACTTCAATGATTTATGGTCAGTGAAAAGCTCGAACCTCTCTCCCAGCAAGTAATGTCTCCAAGACTTGAGCGCGAAAACAATAGCAGCTAGCTCCAAGTCATGGGTAGGGTAGTTCTTCTCATGGGTTCTCAACTGTCTACTTCCATAACATACTACCCTCCCTTCTTGCATCAATACTGCACCAAGACCCATCCCACATGCATCAGTGTATAATATAAAAGGCTTAGCTCCATCGGGTAAAACTAACACTGGTGCACTAGTAAGGTCCCTCTTTAGCATCGTGAAGGAATCCTCACAATCCACATCCCATACGAATGTCGCATTCTTCTTAGTGAGGCGAGTAAGCGGTGCTGAAATCTTAGCGAAATCTCTGATAAACCACCTATAATAGCCAGCCAAACCTAGGAAGCTTCTAACCTCGGTAGCGTTCTTGGGGGCCTTCTAATCTTGCACTGCTACTACCTTAGCGGGATCAACAACTAGACCTTCTCTTAAGACTACATGCCCCAAGAAACACACCTCCTTACGCCAAAAGTGACACTTCGAGAACTTTGCTTTCAACTGATGAACACGAAGTGTATGAAGAACCTCCTCAAGTTGAATAACATGCTCTTCCATACTCTTGGAAAATACCAAAATGTCGTCCACAAATACTACAACGAATTTATTTAGGATATCTCGAAAAACACGGCTCATCAAATCTACGAAATAGGCTGGGGCATTGGTTATCCCAAACGGCATAACCAACCACTCAAAGAATCCATCGGGTGTCCTAAATGCTATCATCTATGCTATCATTAGCAACCCTGAGCTGATGAAATCCAGTGGCTAAATCAAGCTGAGAAAATACTAAAGAGCCAACTAACTGATCGAAAAATCGTCTATCCTAGGAAGCGGGTAACGATTCTTCTTCGTATGCTTATTCAACTTTCTATAGTCTACGCAAAGTCGAAGGGAACTATCCGCCATTGTAGCAAAGATGACTGGCACTCCCCACTCAGATATGCTCCATTTGATGAAGCCTTTCTCCAATAGCTCACCGATATGCTTCCTTAACTCTTTCCTCTCCCTAGGAGCCATATGTCTCACGGGCAATGCCACTAGCTTAGCATTGTCATTCAGATATAACCTAAAGTCGATCTCTCTCTTAGGGGGTAGTCCCCTAACTTCCTCAAAAACGTCTGGGAAATCTCTAACGATTGGAACATAATCTAACTCTCCTAGTGATGAATCAAGGGAATAAAGGAAGCTCAACATGACTGACCCCCGTAGGTCGTAAGAAACCTCGGGAGTCCTACCACTGCATGTCTCTAGTCTGAAAACTCTCCTTTTGCAGTCCAATGTCGCTCCATAAGTGGATAGCCAATCCTTCCTCAAAATCATCCCATATCCCGAAAATCCCAGTACATAGGCGTCACAATCAAATTCTACGCCTAGTATAAAAATTTTCAAACCCCTACAAATCATGGATAAATGTGTCAATCCTCTTATGGGGTTTGAAACAACTATAGGGTCTACTACTAGAGAAATATCTAAGTGCAAACAATCAACCAAAGAACTAGAAATGAAAGGATTCGATGCTCCGGAGTCAAAAAGGGTCCGAATAGGAAAATCCAAAATAGAGAACAAACCTTATACAGAGACTTTCCTACCTCAATCCGGTCCACTACTAGAAGGTGCTGCATCTAAAGCATGTACTTGCGTTGTCGGTGCGCCTGCTCTCTGTCCCATCCTTTGAGGACAAGCTCACTAAGGTGACTAGGCTGCCCACAGTTATAATACCTCCCCTTCATCGTGTCCTTCTTACAGTCCTTTGCATAATCCCCAACCAATCCACAACTATGCCACTTCTCACCTTTCTTGATCTGCTTTTGAGGTCCTCCACCTTTCCTCTTGTCCTTATCCTTCTTATTCTTCCACCATTACTTCTTAGAGTTTTCTGACTTAGGAACCTCCTTAAGCTCTCATTCCCTAACAGCATTTGTCATAAGCGCCAACTCCACAAGTGACTCATATGTTGCTCCCATAGGTACATGTGTCAATAACGACCCTTCGAGGGGCTGATTCAAACCATTAGCAAACTTCATGGCTTTCTTATGCGGTGTATTAACAAGCTCCATCCCGAACCATGATAACTCATTAAACTGATTTATATACTCCTTCACCGAAAGACTCCCTTGCTTCATACTAATGAACTTTTCCAATTGCATGCTTTCCTCGGCTTGTGACAAGAACTTCCTCTCAAACCTTTCTCGAAATCCAAACCAACCAATGTCTCTACCTTCCATCTCTATAATCTCCCACCAGTAAGAAGCTTCTCCCTTCAGCTGCCAAGATGCAAGCTGAACTCTCTGGCGGTCCTTCAATCCTAACAGCCTAAATATCCGCTCCGTATTCCTCAACCAAGCTCGTGCCTCCATGAAATCCTCCATGCCAGAAAACGTCTTGCTTCCTAGATTAGCGAAGTCCTTGCATAGCTTAGAAAAATTGGCTACTCCAGGTGGATTAATGGGATCTCCACCCGCTGGTGATGGATTGGGCGCTTGCTCTTGCACCTCTGGTGCTGTAGCTTAGAGGTATCTACGGAACCTGCCAGGGACTTGAACACCCTCTGGAAGATTTAGGGCGTCTGCCATTCTATGCAAAGAAAAGAAAATTAGGCTCGAAAGGATCGAAAGAAGGTTGAACCGGACTTTGAGGGGATTTTTATAAAAACTCTTTTATACGTGAAAACTATTTCTAAGAGTTTCTTTCTGAAAAATATTTTTAAGATATGTTATCTTTGAAAAATACTTTACTTTTAAAATAAGTTTTTAGGAATCCTGTAACCTTAGGCTCTGATACCAAGTGAAACACCCCACACCCCTTAGTATACCCAAAAAGGGCACACTAAAAGACATGGTGCGTAATAGGTATAGCTAAAGCATCACATAGACTAAGATTTACAGGACAAATAAATATAAATAGCAGAAACATTTAATGGTAACTCATTATTCAAAATAAAAATTCATAAATAAGTTTGAAAAACATCACATGTCTCAAATACCAAATACACATGTCTTATGAAAAATACCTCTTCATCTCATAAAATCAGAGTACAATAAAATAATCATCCCTCTCATAAGTATAAGTACATCAAAAACCAAATGAAAAGAAAAGCAGAAAGAAGAAGAATACATGAAGAACTCTGGGAATGTATCTCCAAGAAATCTGAATCAACTATCCTTGCCTCTGCTAGCCTATGGGGGAAAAGGGAAAATAGAGGAGTGGGTCAGACTATAAGTCTGGTGAGTGAAAGTAACTACTAGTATTTTTAAGCAAGATAAAGATAATAGACTTAGCAGTATAGTTCTATTATAAAAAGGAAATAGAGAAAAGATAAAGCTGGAATAAAATACCGTTTAACTGATTCTGTTTGACTGTTTGCTTTGATTGTGATTGTTTGCACTTGTCTTAGATGGATGTGATTGCGCTGAAATCCTAATCCTATTTTAATTAGGCCGAATCCTAATTCTACCCGTTGATCGGCCTTCTATCTCTATTGTGCCACTGTGAGTTAGTCCTATCCTATGGGTCCCACAGAAAAAGACACCTGTTTAGCGCTTGGAATGCAGTAGCGACTTATCTACCCTAATCAATGCCGCACGCACGGTCATCGCCGGTACACGCTAACTGTCGCCCCCTCTTGTGACCTCTTACTTACCCTAATCAGCATAAGCGTGCCCAGCCTCACCTAATCTGTTGTGAGACCATCAGTCCTAGTCTAAAAGGGTCCTGCCCAGCCTCATCTAAGTGTTTTGTGAGACTATCAGTCCTAGTCTGAAAGGGAATGCTGCTGGTAAGGGTCCTAACAAACAAAATCTAGTTACGCCCCTTGCCCAAATCCCTCGATTTGAGCTTCTATCTATTGGCCACTTATTTACCCTATGTCCCGGCCTCACATAACTATTGGGAGACCATCAGTCCTAGTCTGATAGGGTCCTGCCTAGCGTTACCTAATCTGTTGTGAGACCTTCAGTCTTAGTCTGAAAGGGAATGCTGTTGGTACGGGCCCTGTTTCTATCTTTTCTTATTAACTTAGTGTAAGTTTTAAAATAAGCCTCTTCTGTTATTTCTGCTCTGTTTGCTTATTAACTTAATCTAAGTCTTCAAATAAGCCTTTTCTGTTATCTCGGCTATACTTTCTTATTAACTTAATTATAAGTTTTAAAATAAGCCTTTACTGTTCTTTCTGCTTAATAATAACCTACGTTATAATTGTTACTCTTCTGTTCTATCTTTTTAGTTATAACCACTAGTTATAAACATGCTTGCAAATGTCTTGGATTTGCCTATTTCAGTCTATCTTCTTTCTACTACCGTTTTTATTTTACATCTTATTTCTATAAATTTAACGTTTTCTATTTTAATCCATATTTGTGAATTATTCTCTTTTTTAATATTCTTATATTTTGTTCGTGCAAAAAGGAATAAAAAGAAACTAAAATTTACAGGCTAAATTCTAACATAAAACAGATGCAAATAACGGTAAATAACTGTAAATAACTATAAATAAATGTAAATAACTGAATAAAATAGCTGAATAAAAATAACTGAATAAAATAGACTGAAAAGAACTTTAAAAACTAGCTGTAAATAAATTATACGGAAACTGTTTCAAAATTGTAGAAAAATTACAACTATTGAGAACCCTATTATTTTAAATTACTTAAAAATCTAAAATAATTACTAAACACTCAACTGTGGTCCTTAGCTCTAGTCCTTGGTCTTCCTTGATTCACTTCTAGAGCGTAGAATATTTTTATCAAAAATATTTCCTCCTTAGAAATTTTTTCTATTTAGGGTCCAACCTCTGGCAATGAACCTGAATAGGAGAAAATCCGAGTGAGAAAAATAGCTAGGCCTAGGGTCTTATTTATAGTGTAGTCTAGGGATCTCAGACCGTTGGATTTGAAGATAAAATCTGGTGCAACCATGTCATAGGCTCACTGGGAACCATTGGATGGAAGCGCAGATGCACATGATTGAAGAAAATTGGAAAATGACGTGTTCGAACAAAACTAGACAAAACAACGTCAAAAGAATTAGGCGGGTCGACTTAAGATGTGTGAGTGTCGACCCTAGGGTCGACCTTACTCTAGCCTTGGTCGACCTGGTCCTCTTATTTTTTTTCATTTTCTTTTTAATTCAATTCTTGTTTATTTCGTATCTTTTTCATATTAACTCGGATTCTAACAAACTATATATGAAAATTGACCAGAAAATTACTACGGACACAATGATGTAACTTCCATAGCTCAATTCTAACAATTTCCCAAACTTACTTTATTATTTAATTAATTCGTTAATTAATTAATATAGCTTGAATTTCGGGTTGTTACAGTTATCAAACTCTAGGGAGTTATATCATATTTTATATACTACAAGATATTAATTGTTGTCATCATCAAAAAGAGGTAGATTGTTAATACCTCAGTTATTGATTTTGATGATAACAACCTTAGTAACAATAATACTGTGATATCCCGGAATTTTGGACAATATCAATTTAATAATCTGTTTAAAAAATTAAATTGATCTGATAATCTTTGATAATAAAATTTGAATTGGTTTAATAATCTAATTAAATAAATATTTAATTAGTGAATTTTATCTTTTAAAACCTAATAAATTGATTTCTATTTATAATGTATATATATTTGTATATATTGTAAATAGAAAAGCTTTGGTTTGTATTTAATTTACATATGATATGTTAATTCATTTAGTAATAGTAGTAATTTATAATCTCTTTTATAAATTATTTTAAAATTGATAAATTTGTTATTTCAAACAATAATTATAATAGGATTATTATTTCAAATTGAATGTGTTGTTTTAAATTTACTTTAAATCGGATTTTCAAATATAATTTGAATTTGAATGTAAATTAATTTTGAAATTCAAAAGAGGTAATATTTGAATAGTTTTGGATTTATATAAATATATGGATAAGCTTTTATTTATATATAATTAGTTTTATTTTCTTTTAAGTAACTTATATATATATAAATAAGCATTTATAAATTAAGAAAAGGCTTTTATTTACATTTAAATAAATATGAATTACTTAGAAGACAAGTGTATTGTTTTATATATATATATAGATAAGTAACTAATAAATTAATTAAAGGGTTATTATTTACATTTAAAATAAATAAGATTTTGTAAAAAAGACAAGTGTAAATCTCTAAGACTTTATTTTAACATGTGTTAAGAAATTAAAGTATAAGAAAGACAAGTGTCAATCTTTTAATTTCCATTTTTCTTTTGTTTTAATAAATCATTTTCACTTATATATGCATCTACTTCTTATCTACATTTCCTTTGATTCTTTTTCAAAACTAAGAAAACATTCAGCTGTAAACAAAATATAGCTGAAGATAAATTCTTTTCTCAAACCATAAATCTGTAATTAAACTTTCCTCTCAACCAAAATCCTCTCAAATACAATCTATAATCATTTTTTCAACCTGCATTTGTAAATCTGAGAACAACAAACCTGCACATTTTCTTCAATCTGGAATCTAAGCAAAGACTGCAATTTCTTCTTTTCGAATCTGAAAGTAAATCCTGGAATCTAAAGCAATATCTCAACAAGATAATAGCATGCATGCAAGTCTCTTTAGCAAACATTCAAGTTTTTAAAGATTAAAGGGCATTTCTGTTTAAAGGTTTCCAAAGGCAAATCAAAAGCAGTTTCAAAGAATAAACTCTGTCCTTCATTTTTATCTGGTGAGTAACATCCTTTTCAAACTTAAGTATAGGAATATCTGCTTGCATGTAAGTTTCGGGAATAAATGTTTATTGGGTGTATGTACGTGATTGAATTTCTATATTTATTTGGATGTATAAATATGTACATGTTGTTGTCCCAGTGACATCTCTGTTCTTAGTTTAAATTAAGATTATCAAACAAAATATAATTCCTCTTGATTTGATCTCTGTTAGGATTTGATTTATAAACAAAAAGTGTTAGTTTAGTATAGATTTAGGCTTATAAATTATAATTAAGTCAAATTTAAAGTTCGAATGTCTCTGTAAACCAAAATCAACAAGTGCATGTATATAAAAGTAAAAACTCAAATATTGTAAATTGCTATTCCAGGATTATAAATGGGATACATAAACTATAACATGATTTTTAGTATTAAAATCATAATTTTTAGTTTAGAATTGAAGGTGCAGTTCTGGTTTTAGTTAAATATGAATTTTGGGTAATTCTGTCGATCTCGGAGAATTTGGAATGTTGTAGTTTTTAGTGATGATAGAGGAATGATCGGTGATGGTAGAAAAATTGTCTGGAAGGTGTTTAATTCATGGAGGAGGTAGCAGTAGTGGATTCTTTGCTAGAACCCTAGTTTTAACGTGTCTTGATAATTTGATCACTGCGGTATATCTAGTCGATCGAGTACTTCAGGGTTTTGAGGGTTGAAAGCTTGGTCGTAGATGAGGGCATGGCCGGAGTTGCAGAGTTTCTGGTGGTTGGGGGATCGTGGTCGAGGCGTTGCCAGGTTTGGATGGGAAGCTCCTGTTGTTCCAGTTTTTGGTGTTCAAGTACTCGATTCGATTTCGAGTATTGATCGAAGAATTTATGATCGTGATATGGTGTAGGGATGATCATAGACTTTTGGGGGAAGTAGTGGATGGTCGGAGATGACTGCATCTCCGGTGCATGTGCACGGTTGCGAGTATCTGAAGTCTGGTTTGGGAAATTTGGGTACTCAGGGTTTCTCGAGTCATTTGAAGTTTTTGCTCGGGTAATTAGGGGTTTGACTCGAAGCATTTTAGAGGAATCTCGAGTGTAAGAAATTGTTACAGGTTTCTCTGGAAAACCTGTCAGTTCAAATTTAAACTTGATTTTAAAATTTGAAAGCAAGTTTAAAAAGCAGAGTTTAAAAACCAAATTTAAATATGATTCAAAACTGAATTTATATCCTAGTTTTAAATTAATTAAGTTTTATAAATTAAATTGTTTTAACAACTTTAATTGTATAAAAATAATTTGAATTTAAAATAAATATGGTTTTAAACTCTTGTAAATTCCTTTTATAAGATTAGTGTGTCTTTAACTTATGATTGTAAAGAGTTTGTAAATGTTTTGTTTTAAAACTTTGTTAAAGTTAAAATTTGTATTCATTTTAAATCTTAAATTTAAAATGAAATTTGAAAGTAAATTATTTTAAATGCTTTATTAATGATAATTTAATCATTAATAAGAAATAGGTTTATCTTAAAGATAATTAAGAATTAATAATTTAGGATAAAATAAATTATTAAGGTAATTAAAAGTAAATTTATCAATTTAATTTATTTATGACTTGGGTTAATAAATTAGTAATTAAGGGTTTAAATTGATTAATAAAGGTTTAAATTTAATTAATTAAAGGTAAATTAATTTGGAATTAAGGATCATTAATTTAAGATGGTTAATTAATGGTTAGGAATAAATTAATCATGTAATTAAGGATGAATTAAGTCATTGTTAGGAAATTAATTAATTAATTAATTAGAGATTAATATATTGGTAATTAGAATTAATTAATTTGTAATTAATAATGGTTAATTAAAGTCTAATTATTTAAGAAAAATAATTAAAGAATAGTTAATAGTTAATGTAGATCATTAACTTGGGTTAAATAAGTAATTAATTAATGTGATTAATTGTGATAATTAAATAGATTAATTAATTAAGATAATCATTTGTGATTTGTATAATTACTTAATATAATTTAATGAAGATTAATTACTTAGGAAAGTAATTAATAGATAATTACTTATGTAATTAATGGAGTAATTAAGGGTAGTTAATTACTTAATGGAATTAATCAAGGGATTAATTAAAAGATAATTAATTAAGGAATAATTAATTTATTTTAAAGAAGTAATTTAGGGTAGTTAATTACTGAATGTGATTAATCAATAGTGATTAATAATTATGGTTTAATTAAAGATTAATTACTCAATGTAATTAATTTAAATAAAGTAATTAATGATAAAATGTAATTAAGGATCATTAATTTATATAATTAATGATGTAATTAAGAATTGATTAATTAAGTAATAATTATAAATGAAGTAATTAAAGGTTAATTACTATAAGTGGTTAAGAATAATTAATTTGTATAATTAATTTAATACTAATTACTTGAATGTAATTAAATAATTAATCAAGGAT
This sequence comes from Allium fistulosum, assembly GCA_030737815.1. Lineage (NCBI taxonomy): Eukaryota > Viridiplantae > Streptophyta > Magnoliopsida > Asparagales > Amaryllidaceae > Allium > Allium fistulosum. Next base: position 678,504,063 of record CM060903.1, read on the forward strand.
GATTAATTAAATTGAATAATTGGATGATGATTGATTAATTGATTGATAATTAATTAATAATGATTTAAGCAGGATTTATAGATGTAGTAATTAATTTAATTTACTTTAAATTAATTAAAGATGAAATAATTAATTTAATTCATTTTAAATTAATTGTAGATGGTGATAAATAAATCATTGCTTATGAATGGATGATATTGTGTACCTTGAATGGTTTGAAATCTCGGATATGAGATAATTGATACTGTATGATTTGGATGCTTTGGTTGCATAGTGATGATGATATGGATTATCTGCTTATAATGATAATGTTGATTATCTATTGTGAATCTGTGAATTATCTATCTGTGTGTAAATAGATAGTAGAATTGAATTGTTTTAACCTTAAAACAACTTGGCCCTTAAAAGATACGTTTTGGATTTCGATGAGACCGATCGTTGTTGTTGTTTCTTTCTTCCTTCTCTTCTTTTCTATTTTCTACCCCTTTCTTTCTTCATAATGATGCGACTTTCTGGGCATAGGAAGTCGGGTCGTCACATTTGGTATCAGAGCTAATACTGTCTATCTTGAGAGCGCGTAATTGTTAATTATATAAAAATGGTTTTATATTGTGTTAATTGATCGGTTGAGTGGTATATGGATTCTGGTCAATACGAGTAGCTAACGTTATTGATAGGGATCTCTAAACACTTAGACCAGGCCAACAGACACAATATTGTTTTAAAAAGGTAGATGAAATAATTTTACCCAGATATATTTTCTATATATAAAAAGTATCATTTTAAATGTATATGGTATTTGTAATGATTGGTTGAAATGATAATAATTTATCATCTAGGATTAGGAGTCTGAGTGTTGAGGTTGGAAGTGTATCTGTCGAGACTGTAGACCTAATACCGTCTCGAGTGAACTTTGCAATTGTGAGGATTTCATCGATCTCTGAAGAAAACCTGTTAAGGTTCGGAGTTCATCTTTGAAGTTTGGATGGGTAGATTTGGATCTGTCAGTTGAACAGAAGCGAGTGATAGTATCTTGGTATCTTCTGGAAGAAGTAGCTGTGTGATGAGATGCAGTGAATATGGATGTTCCCGAAGATTTTCTTTGGAATGAGTATAAGGAAGTGTGTCTGCTTCGGTGTTGTGGCTGAGTTCAGCATGGTGTTTCTGCTTTGTTTGGGTTCGAGTTTCTCGAAAAGCTTTGGTAAGGAAGTCTTTGGCATCTGTGGCAGCGGTGCAGCTCGGAGTATTCTGTGTGTTGGCAGTAAGTTTTCCTGGATGAGCAGTTTTCTGAAGAAGGAGTTCAGAAGCAGCAGAGTGGATCCATTTCTTCGATAGATTGGATATTTAAGTATAGCTGTTCTGATTGGTAAAGAGAGAACAGTTTTCTTTGCAGTTAGGCTGGGTTGATCGCAAAAGTGACTTGCGATTGCTGAGTGTTCTCTTGAGTTATCTGAGATTTTCTGGGATGTGTTGTCCAGTCTGTGCTTGTGTTCTTCATCAGCATTTTCATTCTATTCCAGATCAGAGTTGAGCAGCGGAAGTAGTTTGGGAGTGCATTTCTGGATAGAAGAAATAAGTTTGGAATCTACTGATGGAGTAGAGTTGTGTTTTGGATTATGGGTAGATCTTGGAGAGATCATTCTATTGAGTTATCTTTGGTCCTGTTTGTTTCAAGAAGCATCAGCGAAGGTTGAGTTGATCAGGAAGGATTTGTAGTCAGCACAGGATCGTCTGAAGGATTTTGTAGATAAGAGACGGAGGAATTTGGAATTCAAAGTTGGAGACTTCGTTGTTGTGAAGTTTTTCTCTGGTAAAAAGGGAGCTATAAGATTGGGTAAGTCTGGGAAGTTAGCTTCGAGTTGTTTTGGATCTCTTCTGTATTCTGATTTGGATAACAGTTTGATCTACTTGGTTGAATTGTCAGTTTGGATAACTGGGATTCAATGTATTTTACGTATCTCTGAGGGAGTACGTGTTTGATCTATCTCTGGTTTTGGAACCAGCAGTTCTGGAAGATTTGGTTGTTGAGTCAGACTCGTCTGTAGTCTGATATCTTGTTTAGTTCTATAGATCTAGATAAGTAGGAGCTCTATAGCTTAGTAGTATTGGTTGTTTGGATTGTTGTAGAGCGAGTATCCCGGTATATATATACTTGGGGAAACTCGAGGAAATTCTATTCAGAATTTTTCGCTGGATAGTTAGAATTGTTTGTTTGGATGATTGGTTGCTATGATTGTTAGCATATGGATGATAATATATGCTTGTGATTTAAATAGATTATTAAATTACCTTTGTTTTAAATTTCGGGGACGAAATTCTTTTAAGGGGGAAGGAATGTGATATCCCGGAATTTTGGACAATATCAATTTAATAATCTGTTTAAAAAATTAAATTGATCTGATAATCTTTGATAATAAAATTTGAATTGGTTTAATAATCTAATTAAATAAATATTTAATTAGTGAATTTTATCTTTTAAAACCTAATAAATTGATTTCTATTTATAATGTATATATATTTGTATATATTGTAAATAGAAAAGCTTTGGTTTGTATTTAATTTACATATGATATGTTAATTCATTTAGTAATAGTAGTAATTTATAATCTCTTTTATAAATTATTTTAAAATTGATAAATTTGTTATTTCAAACAATAATTATAATAGGATTATTATTTCAAATTGAATGTGTTGTTTTAAATTTACTTTAAATCGGATTTTCAAATATAATTTGAATTTGAATGTAAATTAATTTTGAAATTCAAAAGAGGTAATATTTGAATAGTTTTGGATTTATATAAATATATGGATAAGCTTTTATTTATATATAATTAGTTTTATTTTCTTTTAAGTAACTTATATATATATAAATAAGCATTTATAAATTAAGAAAAGGCTTTTATTTACATTTAAATAAATATGAATTACTTAGAAGACAAGTGTATTGTTTTATATATATATATATAGATAAGTAACTAATAAATTAAGTAAAGGGTTATTATTTACATTTAAAATAAATAAGATTTTGTAAAAAAGACAAGTGTAAATCTCTAAGACTTTATTTTAACATGTGTTAAGAAATTAAAGTATAAGAAAGACAAGTGTCAATCTTTTAATTTCCATTTTTCTTTTGTTTTAATAAATCATTTTCACTTATATATGCATCTACTTCTTATCTACATTTCCTTTGATTCTTTTTCAAAACTAAGAAAACATTCAGCTGTAAACAAAATATAGCTGAAGATAAATTCTTTTCTCAAACCATAAATCTGTAATTAAACTTTCCTCTCAACCAAAATCCTCTCAAATACAATCTATAATCATTTTTTCAACCTGCATTTGTAAATCTGAGAACAACAAACCTGCACATTTTCTTCAATCTGGAATCTAAGCAAAGACTGCAATTTCTTCTTTTCGAATCTGAAAGTAAATCCTGGAATCTAAAGCAATATCTCAACAAGATAATAGCATGCATGCAAGTCTCTTTAGCAAACATTCAAGTTTTTAAAGATTAAAGGGCATTTCTATTTAAAGGTTTCCAAAGGCAAATCAAAAGCAGTTTCAAAGAATAAACTCTGTCCTTCATTTTTATCTGGTGAGTAACATCCTTTTCAAACCTAAGTATAGGAATATCTGCTTGCATGTAAGTTTCGGGAATAAATGTTTATTGGGTGTATGTACGTGATTGAATTTCTATATTTATTTGGATGTATAAATATGTACATGTTGTTGTCCCAGTGACATCTCTGTTCTTAGTTTAAATTAAGATTATCAAACAAAATATAATTCCTCTTGATTTGATCTCTGTTAGGATTTGATTTATAAACAAAAAGTGTTAGTTTAGTATAGATTTAGGCTTATAAATTATAATTAAGTCAAATTTAAAGTTCGAATGTCTCTGTAAACCAAAATCAACAAGTGCATGTATATAAAAGTAAAAACTCAAATATAGTAAATTGCTATTCCAGGATTATAAATGGGATACATAAACTATAACATGATTTTTAGTATTAAAATCATAATTTTTAGTTTAGAATTGAAGGTGCAGTTCTGGTTTTAGTTAAATATGAATTTTGGGTAATTCTGTCGATCTTGGAGAATTTGGAATGTTGTAGTTTTTAGTGATGATAGAGGAATGATCGGTGATGGTAGAAAAATTGTCTGGAAGGTGTTTAATTCATGGAGGAGGTAGCAGTAGTGGATTCTTTGCTAGAACCCTAGTTTTAACGTGTCTTGATAATTTGATCACTGCGGTATATCTAGTCGATCGAGTACTTCAGGGTTTTGAGGGTTGAAAGCTTGGTCGTAGATGAGGGCATGGCCGGAGTTGCAGAGTTTCTGGTGGTTGGGGGATCGTGGTCGAGGCGTTGCCAGGTTTGGATGGGAAGCTCCTGTTGTTCCAGTTTTTGGTGTTCAAGTACTCGATTCGATTTCGAGTATTGATCGAAGAATTTATGATCGTGATATGGTGTAGGGATGATCATCGACTTTTGGGGGAAGTAGTGGATGGTCGGAGATGACTGCATCTCCGGTGCATGTGCACGGTTGCGAGTATCTGAAGTCTGGTTTGGGAAATTTGGGTACTCAGGGTTTCTCGAGTCATTTGAAGTTTTTGCTCGGGTAATTAGGGGTTTGACTCGAAGCATTTTAGAGGAATCTCGAGTGTAAGAAATTGTTACAGGTTTCTCTGGAAAACCTGTCAGTTCAAATTTAAACTTGATTTTAAAATTTGAAAGCAAGTTTAAAAAGCAGAGTTTAAAAACCAAATTTAAATATGATTCAAAACTGAATTTATATCCTAGTTTTAAATTAATTAAGTTTTATAAATTAAATTGTTTTAACAACTTTAATTGTATAAAAATAATTTGAATTTAAAATAAATATGGTTTTAAACTCTTGTAAATTCCTTTTATAAGATTAGTGTGTCTTTAACTTATGATTGTAAAGAGTTTGTAAATGTTTTGTTTTAAAACTTTGTTAAAGTTAAAATTTGTATTCATTTTAAATCTTAAATTTAAAATGAAATTTAAAAGTAAATTATTTTAAATGCTTTATTAATGATAATTTAATCATTAATAAGAAATAGGTTTATCTTAAAGATAATTAAGAATTAATAATTTAGGATAAAATAAATTATTAAGGTAATTAAAAGTAAATTTATCAATTTAATTTATTTATGACTTGGGTTAATAAATTAGTAATTAAGGGTTTAAATTGATTAATAAAGGTTTAAATTTAATTAATTAAAGGTAAATTAATTTGGAATTAAGGATCATTAATTTAAGATGGTTAATTAATGGTTAGGAATAAATTAATCATGTAATTAAGGATGAATTAAGTCATTGTTAGGAAATTAATTAATTAATTAATTAGAGATTAATATATTGGTAATTAGAATTAATTAATTTGTAATTAATAATGGTTAATTAAAGTCTAATTATTTAAGAAAAATAATTAAAGAATAGTTAATAGTTAATGTAGATCATTAACTTGGGTTAAATAAGTAATTAATTAATGTGATTAATTGTGATAATTAAATAGATTAATTAATTAAGATAATCATTTGTGATTTGTATAATTACTTAATATAATTTAATGAAGATTAATTACTTAGGAAAGTAATTAATAGATAATTACTTATGTAATTAATGGAGTAATTAAGGGTAGTTAATTACTTAATGGAATTAATCAAGGGATTAATTAAAAGATAATTAATTAAGGAATAATTAATTTATTTTAAAGAAGTAATTTAGGGTAGTTAATTACTGAATGTGATTAATCAATAGTGATTAATAATTATGGTTTAATTAAAGATTAATTACTCAATGTAATTAATTTAAATAAAGTAATTAATGATAAAATGTAATTAAGGATCATTAATTTATATAATTAATGATGTAATTAAGAATTGATTAATTAAGTAATAATTATAAATGAAGTAATTAAAGGTTAATTACTATAAGTGGTTAAGAATAATTAATTTGTATAATTAATTTAATACTAATTACTTGAATGTAATTAAATAATTAATCAAGGATGATTAATTAAATTGAATAATTGGATGATGATTGATTAATTGATTGATAATTAATTAATAATGATTTAAGCAGGATTTATAGATGTAGTAATTAATTTAATTTACTTTAAATTAATTAAAGATGAAATAATTAATTTAATTCATTTTAAATTAATTGTAGATGGTGATAAATAAATCATTGCTTATGAATGGATGATATTGTGTACCTTGAATGGTTTGAAATCTCGGATATGAGATAATTGATACTGTATGATTTGGATGCTTTGGTTGCATAGTGATGATGATATGGATTATCTGCTTATAATGATAATGTTGATTATCTATTGTGAATCTGTGAATTATCTATCTGTGTGTAAATAGATAGTAGAATTGAATTGTTTTAACCTTAAAACAACTTGGCCCTTAAAAGATACGTTTTGGATTTCGATGAGACCGATCGTTGTTGTTGTTTCTTTCTTCCTTCTCTTCTTTTCTATTTTCTACCCCTTTCTTTCTTCATAATGATGCGACTTTCTGGGCATAGGAAGTCGGGTCGTTACAAATACATTCATATAAAATATGGATTCTAATTTTTTGTTAATTTATATAGAATATAGTGCAGGATATTATACAGGTATTGTTATCCCGCCTTTTGGCAAGGCCGTGACACCAAAAAATTGACTAGAAATCAATGACAGTCCATCCTGTAGGACGGTTACATCACAAGTTCACCATGGATATCGATGAATTTTGTCCGAGTCCGGATTAGGCTACAATTGATAAGACACATCAAGGAAAGCCATAGGAGCCAGCATTCCAAATCTCGAGTCAATCCGAGTTCGTACGCCCAAGATATCATCGATGCAAGTGAAGGACATAGCCTTGTGTTCGTCTCCATATGGTTCGTATCCATCAAGGTCGACTCCATCAAGATTGACTCCATCCCCTTCGTATCCCTCAGAACAAACCCTTAGCTCGAATCCATCGAACTTCCCTGCATTAATTCGAATCCATGAGAAGTACCATTGCTTCGACTCCATCTAAGCAGCCTCGACGTTCGAGTCCATCCAAAGCCTCCCTTAGTTCGAATCCATCAGAGTATTCCCACCTTCGAGTCCATCAAGGGGAAACCCTTCGAATCCATGTAGTTGTAGGGACTTCGACTCCATCTGATAACTGTCTTCGAATCCACCCTGAAGCAAAATTCGAATCGATCAGTGGTGGCATACCCTGATCGATTCAAACGAACGCTGGTCCAATCGATTCGAAGGAAGCGCGTCTTCGAATCGATCACCTCGAATCCACCAAGTCCACACAGCTAAAACCAAGGAATAGATCCAGTAAACTCGGAGCACAACTCGGGTCGATACGAAGAAGGCGTGCCATGTCATCGCGAAAACACACTGAATCGATTCGAGGCAATCGATTCGAAGTACTCGAGTCGAAAAGGATCGATTCGAAGAGATGTTTCAGACGAGTATGCAATCTTAAATCGATCATATCTCGAGATCTACAAGTCCAAATGCTATGAAATTTTCACAGAAGCTTAAGCACATGATGAAGAATGTACACACCAAATTTCAGCTCGATTGGACTCTTTCTTGATCGATTCGAACCAAGGGTCGAATCGATCCCAAAGTGGGCCCGGATCTCCAGATTTCGGCCATATGGGCCCCCTGACGTACAAGAACTGGTCTCCCCTCATTTTAGGCGAAATATCAGCCTCCTACACCTATAAATAGAGCCCCTAGTCATTCAGAAAGGAGGTCGGATAATTCGAAGTACTGAAGAGCGCCCAGATTCTGCCAGATTTACTCCAGAACACCACCGCTACCTTAGATTGAGACTTAGAATATAATTTCAGTTGTACTACATTAGAAGAGATTGTAATCATCGAGTGAACATCAATAAAATCATCAACTTCAGAGTGGACGTAGGAAAGATTGCCGAACCACTATAAATCTCGTGTTTCTGTTCATTATTTCTGAATTGTGATACTCTGTTTGCTTAGATTTGAGATTTGTGTGTGATTATTGTTGATTTATATTCATACACTGGTGCTTTCACAACATTCGGGATTTGTGACCAATTTTAGCGCAAACACTTTGGTGCTTTCACCGAGAACATAACCCGGGAGTTCTATCATTTGAAAGTTGAATCAGAAGGTTAAGAGATTTTGATCCGAAGAATCATGACAAAACAAACAAGTAGGAGGCAGAGACCAGAGCAAAGTCAGCATGAAGGGAGTCAAGAGGCTTCCTCAGGAGCAAACCAAGCTTCAGTCTTCATCACCAGGGATGAGATGGAGACAATGATGGAGAGACAGGAGGAAATGATCCAGAATTTGCTTCAACAGATTGGACAACTTGGAGCGCAAAATCAAGGAACAACCAGAATCCAGAACGGAGCAGGACCATCTGGCGCAGCGCCGGAGCTGGGGGGCATACACTTAGGACATGTTGATCCGAACCTGGGAAGAGAGACAAGGACATCCGAGCAACCTGGCGGCAATAGAGGGATGAACGCGGAGCCAGGGGGGCAGACACCCGAGAGCTCACACGGACTCGGGGGGCAGATCGAAGGTAGCGAACGAGGACTACAGCTTGGAGACAATGATAGATTGGCCGAGATGGTCAGGCGAGCCATGAGAGGCGGATTAGTAAACAGAGATCTTGAAGACGTGAACAGGAGTCCCTTTTCTCCTGCGATTAAGTTGGCTAGGAACCCACCAGAATTCAAACTGCCAACAATAGAAAGGTATGATGGGAGGACGGACCCCGCGGTCCATCTAACGAGGTATATAAGGCACACGGAAGTGCTGGGGGCATCACAGGAAGTCATGGCCCGGTGCTTTCCATTGTATTTGACAGACATAGCAGCTTTATGGTTCAGACAGCTAGAGACCGGCTCCATTGGGACATGGACCGATTTGATTGAGAAATTTATGAGGCAATTCAGGGTTCACATTTCAAGACCTAAGAATGTGATGAGTTTGGCAACGCTAAAGCAGAAAGCTGGGGAGTCTTTGAGGAATTTCCTGACGCGGTTCAATGCGGCAGCAGCATCGGTGGATCGGCCAGATCCATCCATGGTTATGATGGCAGCAGTGTCCAGAGTAGCTGACGGCACAGAATTCAAAAATTCATTAACTAAGGATCCGCCTATGGATCTAGGAGAATTCTATCACGAGGCAGACAAGTTTCTGCGATTCGAAGACGCTAATGCTGAAAGAGAAGAAGGAGAGGGAATAGAAGTTTATGCAACTAAAGACAAAAAGCCTCTCGAAAAGGATTCAGGCAAGGATAAAGGGAAACGAAAGACTGAGGATGGTGGTGACGGGCCAAAGCGACTACGGAGAGAGCCACGATTCACCACCTACTCAGAGCTGAATGAGAGTTTGGAGCGAATCTACCGAGATACACGAGAGCAAGTTCCCTACCGTAGGCCAATACGAAGGGACCCCACTGTTGACGAGAGGAAGTCAGATAGATATTGCTTGTTCCACGAACTAAATGGTCATAACACTAACGACTGTAGACATCTGAAGGATGAGGTGGAAGGGCAAATCAGGAACGGTATGCTACTTCAGTATGTGAGAAGGCGAGCTCCAGCAGTAGAGCCAGAGCGACCACCGTCTACATCAGCCAGGGGTGCCCCCGAGCCGGGACATCGTATGATTATCAATTAGTTGAAATAACGATGGACAAGTCGTAAACCTCTCACCAACACGGTAAGTCATTTACACATATGCGAGATCACGAGCGGTCCATAGGCATGCTCTGAATGACTATTAACCCTATCGTTGTGGGAGTTTACACTTTGACATCCTTGCTTTGCTTTTGTTTCATCTTGATTTGAATATTTGGACTTGATTTTGTTTAACATTTCTGCTAAAGACTTATTTTCAATGAAAAAATGCTACTTGTGATTTTATAACGGCTAAGCCACTTACACATGTACGGGATCGCGAACGGTCCCTAGGTATGCTTTGAGATGGCGATAAACCGTTGCAACAAACAATCCGGGAATTCACCCGAACGTGAAACCTGGTATTGATGATACTAAGTCCCTCCCTGGGCACATTCAATTCGCCACGAACGGCACCCGACCTCGAACGGTCACAATTCGCCACGAACGGCACCCGACCTCGAACGGTCATAATTTGCCACGAACGGCACCCAACCTCGAACGGTCACCATTCGCCTCGAACAGCACCCGACCTCGAACGGTCACAATTCGCCACGAACGGCACCCGACCTCGAACGGTCACCATTCGCCTCGAACGGCGCCCGACCTCGAACGGTCATCATTCGCCTCGAACGGCGCTCGACCATGAACGGTCACAACTCGCCTCGAACG